>CM045000.1:22478840-23078840 GCA_024542945.1 allo-octoploid hybrid of Carassius auratus x Cyprinus carpio | reverse complement strand
TAAAGATGATTTTCTCAATATTTAGATTTTTTTGCTCCCTCAGATTCCAGATTTTCAAATAGTTGTATCTCAGACAAATATTGCCCTCCTAACAAACCACACATCAATGGAAAGATGATTTATTCAGCTTTGGATGATGCGTAAATCTCAATTTTGAAAAACTGACCCTTATGACTGGTTTTGTGGTCCAGGGTCACAAATCTGTTTTCTCTCAGGTACATCACAGTGTAAGCTTCACAGTGAACATTACTACATCACTCTCGTCAGCGTAGTCCATATCAACAACACAAATATATCTTGACTTCATGTAGTGGTTATTTTGAGAAAATCCCAGTTATTTTGAGCAGTAGGATTATAAAAAAAAAAAAAACGTGCTAATATAAAATTCAATTAATTAGCCTATATAAAATTGCTAAATAAAGCTAAATAAATCAGTACTTTTGTACTTTCACTCGAGTCAAATTGAAAAAGGAGTACTTTTACTGGAGTAGTATTTTGTTATACGTATCTGTACTTTTACTCAAGTACTTGATCAGTGCACTTGGTCCAGCACTGGCGGAGTGTGATTTTGACCAGTGAGGGTGAGTGTGGGCAGGGCTAAGGCTGCTGTGTCTTCCAGTGGTCTGTCTCACTCGGTGATGGAGGACATGCAGATCATCCAGCAGGAGTCTCCGGCTCCGAGCTCCTCCAGCAGGAGAGTGTATGAGGAGGACGAGGAGCAGGAGGACCGGCGCTTCTCCTCCAGGTGACGCTTCATTCCTAAGGCTCTGAGCGGTTAGTGTCTCCCACTCCGTGTTTATGAGTGTGTCCTGACTCTTCTCACAGGCTCCTGGATGAACCTGCGGGATCGTCGGATCTGTTCTTCTCTCAGTGGAAGGGAGCGACCAAGCAGACTGACGTCTACATGGACGCGGACGAGAGGTCCGATGCCTGTTAGGACTGCACCACACTGGCATAAACCTGACACGTGTTGTCATTATAACTCCGTGTTTGTGTGCTCTCAGGGTGTCAGCGAGGAGGAAGGAGCCACAGCCCGTCTCTGATGACGCTCAGAGGAAGTTCGCCAACGCCAAAGCCATCTCATCAGACATGTTCTTTGGGAAGCAGGACAATGCAGAGGTGAGCCGCTGTGAGCACATCCACCGAACGCCGCTGAGCAACACGAGCTGTGTGTAGTTAACTGTTCTTCTCATGTTTTCTGCTTGCAGTATGAAGTGCGAGCGCGGCTGGAGAATTTCTCGGGCAGTTCAGCGATCAGCTCAGCCGATCTGTTCGACGAGCAGAAGAAGGCAGCAGGTGTGTGATTAGTAGTCAGTTGGCCTGCTGGTCATCTATCTGGGGATCATTGTTTTGGTTTGACGTGTCCTGTGTATGTCTCAGCGGCGTCCTCCGGCTCCTACAGCTTGAGCAGGGTCCTGCCGGCCGTGCCAGACATGATGCAGTTCAAGAGCGGCGTTCGCTCAGTGGCCGGGAAGCTGTCGGGGATGGCCAGCGGAGTCGTGTCCTCCATACAGGTCAGTGACTGCACTAACAGTAACTCACCCCTCATCTGACCCTGTCTGGTTTACGCTGATCTCTATGTGTGTGTGTGCTCCCGCAGGACCGCTACAACACTTGAGATCGTCTCCAGGCTCCTGAAGAACCTGCCTCTCAAGCCAGCGCTCGCCTCTCTTGTCTTAGCCCTATATCTTTATCATTTACTCGGTGGGTTTGTTGGGGATTTTGTTTGTTTAATGCCGCAGCTTGAGTTTGGACTGAAACGAGTTGTTATTTGATCACTTGGGGACCAAAACTCATCTTTATTTGAAGTGAAACGTTTGCACTATAATCCAGCTGTATGTCCTACAGTAATGTCAGAAACGGCACAATACTCGTGTTGTTCTCATAGAAAAGCTTTATATGAATGATGTGTAATGTAGCAGAGGATATGTGCGATGATGAAGATGATGAGAGGTTCGTCTCGGGTCGTTTCGCACACTACAAACGTGACAATCGTTTACCTGAAGCCTTATTCGTCTCGTTGCCTTATCTGTGTTCGTTTATCATATCTGTGTTTATCTTGCTTTGTCTCTTATGAACATGTATGAAACACGGGGGGTCAGTGAACTCGTGGGTGATTTATGTGGTTAATTGGTTTAATTCAATAAAGATCAGACTTGAAAAATAACTGGACTGTGGTTTTGTTCACTTACAGCCATTATGGATTACTTGTTTATTTGTCATAATCGAAAAAAAAACCACTGACTCTAATTTTCAATCCTATACAGATACTAATCATACATAAATGAGCAGAATACAGTGAAATAATAAAGTATTACATTAGTATTCTCCATCGAAAAATCACACGCAGCTGTGATTGGTCAGTCCTGACAGCGCAGAGAAAAGTAACGGGTGTCATGTGACAGCGCTGTCTATGTGCTGTTTCAACACAATCATGTATATACATAAATATGTGTATGTATATATATATATATATATATATATATATATATATATATATATATATAAATAATAAAATGGCGCAAATATGATTAAATATGATATTAAAAGTCCAAAAGTCACTGTTTTGTTATAAAGTAACACTGTAAAACAGCGACACCTGTAGGTAAAGTTACAGCGGAGGCTTGCCTCCCTTCGGTCCATTGACTTTCTACAGAGACCCTAAGAGGATGTGATTGGTTCGTGTGATAAATCCCGCCTCTTGTTTTCGTGCGAGCTCTTGGTCTGAATGAAGAAAATGATGGTGTTATAAAGTAATTATAAAGAAAGTAAACAACTCTCCTGCTTAGATGTCACTACTTTGTGTCTCGTCAAAATAAACCTTGAAATGGTCTGAAAACATCAGTTTTTGGTGAGTATTCAGCGTGATGAAATGAAAGATATATCTTTGTGTGTTTGGCAGTGTTTGCAGAGCTTTAATGATGATGACCTGAAAATAAGTTGACTATTATAAAGAACAGCTGAACATCAGTTCACAAATAAATAAATATTGGTAGCATTTTACGGTAAGGTGTCATTTAATGAGTTAACTAACACTAACATGAACAATATTATTATTTGTAATAATCTTTGTTTACATTAGTTAATACAGATACTGTTCATTGTTAGTTCATGTGAGTTCACAGTGCATGCACTAACACAACTACTGATTTTAATAATAAATTACGATTAATAAATGCTGCAGAAGTAGGCTATTGTTTATTCTTAGTTGATGTTAACTAATGAAACCTTATTGTCAACTTTTTCCTGAATATTGTTCAAACTGTTACTGCCTTTAGTAATTATTTTGAAATAAATATAAAAATGCATAAAAACACTGTGAAAATGTATAATTAGTGTTAAAAATATTTAATAAAATACAAAATATTAATAAAATACAAAGTAAAATTATATATGTTCTCTTTTTTAAGGAAAATGTGACAACTTTAAGTGTAACAAGGACACACACACACACACACACACATATATGTATACACACTGCCTCCTCATTTTAAAACACCACCACACGGCACTGATATATATATATATATATATTTCACGTTTTATTATTTTATTTCTTCTAATCCTATTAGTTTCGTTGGTTTACTTTATGCGATTCTAGAGCACTGTAAGTTTGTTATTAACTTCTTCTTATAGCAGAGAACGCCCCACACGCCAATAAAACACAAGAAGAAGAAGCGCCGCGCATGCGCGCTGCACAGACTCTTGAGCTGAAGCGTGATCGCGCAGGAAGCGGTTGATCAGTCGCGCTCTTCCTCTTCCGGCAGTGTGCGCATCTCTTCAGCACATCTACAGTCATCATGGTGAGCGCTGAACACATAGTTTACTGAGACGAGACTGAAGTGTGTGTGTCTGTGTGGGATTCTGCCGCGACATTCGCGCTGCGTGCGGAGGCGTTGTGTGTGCTGCGTGCGAGCATCAGATAGATATGATTATTTATATATACATGTATATATACATATATAATGTGTGGCGAGTTACTGTGTGTGTTTGCGCCGTGGGTCCGCGGGATAAACGTGTCTATGATGAGTTTATGATGAGTTTAAGTGTGTGTGTGTGTGTGTGTGTGTGTTGTGACGCAGCATCTGTAGAGCGGCTCGTGAGGACGTTTCTAGTGTGTTCTGAGGGGGGCGGAGTCACTGCGGCTCATTTGCATACTCATTATAGATTCAAGCATCAGTCATCGCGATACTATAATCATTACACAGATAATTATCTGTCTGTGGTCTGGATATCAGTATAATCTAAAGATGCTATCGTTTTATTAGTAGGCTATAATTATAATAATATTAGCAATGATAATAATTGCTTATTGCAGGTTTATTCAGATTATAACCTCAAATGAAGCTATTATGAATGTAATATGAATTTGAAAATAATATCAATATTGTTATTACAAGTAATCTTGTGTTTTTTTTAATTGCCCTAACATATATTATGTGTAATGATGATTCAGATTTATTTAGGATGGTGGTGTAATTATGCATCTTATGAATGATCATTCAGATGTTATCGCTGAGATGTGTGTGTGTGTGTGTGTGTCCGCAGGCGTCTTTATCCATGACCCCCATGAACATCTTCAGACACGGAGCGGACGAGGAGAAGGCGGAGACGGCGCGTATGGTGAGTGACACGAGTGCTCGCTCTCTCTCACACACACCTGACCTCTCTTAACCTCCCGCGTCTCACTCCGAGTCTCTGTGTGTGTCCCAGTCGTCCTTCATCGGAGCCATCGCCATCGGAGACCTGGTCAAGAGCACCCTGGGGCCCAAGGGCATGGTACGACCCGCACGCACCGCGCACACACGCCCCTCACACTCACCCTGACCCCTGACCTCTGACCTCACAGGACAAGATCCTGCTGGGCGGCGGCAGGGACAGTGTCGTGACCGTCACCAACGACGGAGCCACCATCCTGAAGGCCATCGGCGTCGACAACCCCGCCGCTAAAGTGCTCGTGGGTCAGTCCAGACGCACGCTTCACTGCAGTTTGGGAAACGGTTTCCACAGAAATATTGAGCAGCACAACTGTGTTCAACACTGATAATAATCAGAAATGTTTCTTGAGCAGCAAATCATCATATTAGAATGATTTCTGAAGATCATGTGACACTGAAGACTGGAGTAATGATGCTGAAAATACAGCTGTGCATCACAGAAATACATTACAGTTTAACACATATTCACACAGAACACAGCTGTTTTAGATAGTAATGATAGGTCAGAGTTCCATCAGTGTTAGTAATGAAGCAGAAGAGTCCGCGTGCTTCACGAGCCTCTCTTGTGTGCAGACATGTCTAAGGTGCAGGATGACGAGGTGGGCGACGGGACCACGTCTGTGACGGTGCTGGCGGCGGAGCTGCTGCGGGTACGAGCTCGTACACCTCCTCACGGCGTCTGAGTGAGTCCTGAGCCGAGTCTAATGTGTGACGCTTGTGCCGCAGGAAGCAGAGCTGCTGA
The DNA here is from genome assembly GCA_024542945.1 of allo-octoploid hybrid of Carassius auratus x Cyprinus carpio. NCBI lineage: Eukaryota > Metazoa > Chordata > Actinopteri > Cypriniformes > allo-octoploid hybrid of Carassius auratus x Cyprinus carpio. The sequence goes on along the minus strand of CM045000.1, from coordinate 23,073,380 downwards.
TCGCCAAGAAGATCCATCCTCAGATCATCATCGCCGGCTGGAGGAAGGCCACGCAGGCGGCGCGCGAGGCGCTCAGAGACGCAGCCGTGGATAATGGGTAACGAGCGGAGTGTGTGTGTGTGAGTGAGTGAGTCTCAGAGACTGTGTGTGTGTGTGTGAGTCTCAGAGACTGTGTCTGAAGCGCAGCGTCTGTGTCCGCAGGAACGACGAGCTGAAGTTCCAGCAGGATCTGATGAACATCGCGCGCACCACGCTCTCCTCCAAGCTGGTGACGCACCACAAGGAACACTTCTCCAAGCTGGCCGTGCAGGCCGTGCACAGACTCAAGGGGTCTGGAAACCTGGAGGCCATCCACATCATCAAGAAGCTGGGAGGCAGCCTGACCGACTCCTACCTGGACGAAGGTCTGCAGCTCACACACACACACACACACACACACACACACACACACACACAGGTTTAACGTAACAGCAGGGATCATGTGTCAGTGCTGCATATTTAGTTATGAACAGCCTTTTCAGTCATTTGTCACGCACTTAAAGTTCACCTTTAAAAGCATCAATACTGTAATAAAATACTTATTTTGTTGTTGTTGTTACGTTTATTATTTCTTTAAATTACTACATTTTAAAGTTAAATTAATCTATCTGGTGCACTTTGAGAGTTCAAAATGAACATTTTTCACATTTTTGTATTACTTGTTAAAGTGAGCATTAAATCATAGAAAGGGTATTTAAAAAAAAAACAAATAAAAAGAGCGTTCACAATTAAATATACTAAAAGCTAGAGGGCGCTCTCGTGCAGAAACTCCAAATATGCCCCGCAAATACCATAACACACGTAGTTCCATATTATATCATATCATATGTAGTAATAATAATAATTTCATTATTTTATTAAAATAATTTGTTTTTAGTGTTTTTTTTAATTATTGTTTATTTAGACTAAATGTGTAAAAACAATGATCATCTGATCAGCATTGGCCAGAATTGTAATATTTTGAATAGTGTGTGCTATGGGTTTTAATAAAGGTGTTTTAATCTTCCTGTACTTATAATGCATAAATCATATCTCTTCACTGGTAATTAGAGCTGACCGATAAATTGTTTTGCCGATATTATCGGCCGATGTGAGCCTGTTGCCGATAAATCGGTATCAGATACTATGCTTGAAATAGTGTAATTAGTTTGTCCAGCAGAGCGCGCTCCATTGTTTGCTACTGGACCTGGATGAAATGCTTTAAAGCTTAAGTCTTGGGAAATTTGGAAAACCATTGAAACTTTGAGCGGCCACAGTCAGTGATGGTTTACGGTGAAATGTCATCTGCTGGTGTTGGTCCACTGTGTTTTCTGAGGTCCAAGGTCAACACAGCCGTATACCAGGAAGTTTTAGAGCACTTCATGCTTCCTGCTGCTGACCAACTTTATGGAGATGCAGATTTCATTTTCCAGCAGGATTTGGCACCTGCACACAGTGTCAAAAGCACCAAAAGTTGGTTGAATGACCATGGTGTTGGTGTGCTTGACTGGCCAGCAAACTCACCAGACCTGAACCCCAGAGAGAATCTATGAGGTATTGTCAAGAGGAAAATGAGAAACAAGAGACCAAAAAATGCAGATGAGCTGAAGGCCACTGTCAAAGAAACCTGGGCTTCCATACCACCTCAGCAGTGCCACAAACTGATCACCTCCATGCCACGCCGAATTGAGGCAGTAATTAAAGCAAAAGGAGCCCCTACCAAGTATTGAGTACATGTACAGTAAATGAACATACTTTCCAGAAGGCCAACAATTCACTAAAAAATTTTATTGGTCTTATGAAGTATTCTAATTTGTTGAAATAGTGAAATGGGTTTTTTTTTGTTAAATGAGAGCCAAAATCAGTACAAGTATAAACAAATATAAAGAATTTATGTGTGTGTGTGTGTGTGTGTATATATATATATACAGGTGCTGGTCATATAATTAGAATATCATCAAAAAGTTTATTTATTTCACTAATTCCATTCAAAAAGTGAAACTTGTTTATTATATTTATTCATTACACAAGTACTGATATATTTCAAATGTTTATTTCTTTTAATTTTGATGTTTATAACTGACACACAAAGAAGATCGGCAAATATATCGATATCTGCCTTTTTTACTCCCTAATATCGGTATCGTATCGGCCCCAAAAATCCCACATCAGTCGGGCTGAAGTTCTTAATAAGGGTGTTTTAATCTTCCTATAGTTATAGTGCATAAATCATATCTCTTCTCTGATTATTAGTGTATGGAATAATATATACTATGTAGGGCTGCACGATGTGTCGTTCAAGCATCGATATCGCAATGTACGAATCCACGATAGTCACATCGCAGGATGTGTGATGTAGGCTGTCGTAGTTGATCCGTTATTCATTAACCGTACGTGATTCGCGGATTAATTGCACAGCTTAACCATCATAGAGTGAAAGTTTATCATTTGCATGTGTTTTTAAGTCCTGTCAGTTTAACAGGGCGCATATAAGAATGAGCAGAGAGAGAGAGAGAGAGAGCTGGCCGCGCGCTCACCTTCACCGTCTTCAAACAACACGAGCGCTGTCTTGCTCTCTCTCCCTCGCGCATATTAATCAAAATCAATTGACACGATGGTGTCAAAAAAAAAAAAAAAACTATCCAGTGATGAAATGTTTTCTGTGTTGTCAAATCTTGCCGATATCCTAAACTGCCGAGATAATTACACAACGCGTGCCGACGTCTGATTCGCGAACTAATGATTCCTTTGAACCGATTCAGTTTAATGAATGGTTTAAACAACTGACCTGTCCAACACTGAACTCACGAGACGTCTGAATTGGTGTATAAAAAAAATCTGTAACACTTTACAATAATGTTCTATTTATTAAACTATTTAACTACATTATTTAACATTTACTGTTACTAAACTGCACTTCTACAACATTGTTAATTTCAACATTTAGGCTATAGCCTTCATTGTTGAAATCAAAAGTTGTACAGTATTTGTTAACATAGTTAATGCACTGTGAAGAAACATTACCAAACAATGAACAGCTGTTTTTATAAACTAAGATAAACAAAGATTAATAAATATAGTAACAAAAGTATTGCTCGTGGTAAGTTCATGTTAGTTAATATGTTAACAATTCAAACCATATCCTAAAGTTGCAAACAAATAATTTACTCTAATTTAAATAATACTCTGATGTTTAAATCATTTAAAATGAGAATGTAAGTGTGCTCACCCCATTTTTGTTTGTAAAAAAAAAATTTGATTAGATTTCATATCGCAATATATATCGCAGAAAAATAAAATATACGCAATGTAATTTTTTCCCAATATCGTGCAGCCCTACTACTAAGGATCTTCTTTTAGTTTGTTCTTATCTCAAATAATAATGCTGCTTGTGAAGCATTGAGAAAAGCAGCGTGTAGTGCTGCAGATTGATCTGTGTTGTGTTGATCGGTCAGTCATGCTGTTAGTGAGCATTAGTGAGTTAATGAAGCCGTCTGTTCTTCCTGCTCCTCACAGGCTTCCTGCTGGACAAGAGGATCGGAGTCAACCAGCCCAAGAGGATCGAGAACGCCAACATCCTGATCGCCAACACCGGCATGGACACGGATAAGATCAAGGTAGGGAGGATGTCTGAGCACGAGCGCAGCCGTGACTAGCGGCAGTAAGGTAACACTAACGTGTGTCTCCGCAGATCTTCGGCTCCAGGGTGCGTGTGGACTCCACTGCTAAAGTAGCTGAGATCGAGACGGCCGAGAAGGAGAAGATGAAGGAGAAGGTGGAGCGCATCCTCAAGCACGGCATCAACTGCTTCATCAACAGGTGCGCCGATCTCAGGACACGTGTGTGTGGTCATGGGACACCTGTGTGTGTGTGTGGTCATGTGACACCTGTGTGTGTGTGTGTGTGGTCATGTGACGCCTGTGTGAGCGTCGTTCTGCTGTTGTTGGTCCTCAGGCAGCTGATCTATAACTACCCCGAGCAGCTGTTTGCGTCCGCTGGTGTGATGGCCATCGAGCACGCTGATTTCATGGGAGTCGAGCGCTTGGCTCTCGTCACAGGTACACAAACACACAAGTGCTGTCTAGTGCACACCATAAATAGTGTTGCTTTAAATCAGTTTTTTAATATACTAATATGAAATGTTGTAAAAAAAAAAAAAAAAAAAATGCAAAGATAATCTACTTTTAAATGTGACGGTGAACTGCCAGTAGGTGGCAGCAAGCGACTGTCTTAATGAGTGAGTCATTGAGTCATTCATTCAAATGATTCATTCAAGCTGATTAACTCAAGAATGAGACACTGAATCATGTTAATTCAAACACGTGAATCATTCAGTAAGGAAACACCGCTGGTGTGTCGCTCAGAGATGCGTGACTTTTCTTGCTGTGATCTGGGTTTGGAACTATTTTAACCAAATCCAGCAAAAGCAGTCAGTGTTGACAGTATTGTAAAGCACTTAATGCTAACTACAGTCGTGCTGGATTCAGGGAATCTGCACTCTCCTGGTCGTGTCATGTATGTTATAAATATAAGAACTACGTCTTTACTGCGGTATGATTCTTCTGTGTGAAGATGTGCATTAGTTTATATTTCTTCAGGAGATATTCTCACACACCTCAACTAAACACATTATCCATTATCAGTCGCTATTCACATTAAATGTAATAAAATCATCCCCGACTGTGATGTTAAAGGTCTGATCATGCGAGTAGAATTCTCTTCAGAAAAATCCACTTGTCCCGTACAGAAGCTCACAAGATGTAGTTTAAAAGTGTAAAATACACAATGTAAACATGCACAGTGGAGTCTTAAACGTGCTCGTCGGTGTGCAGGTGTTGATTCTGCGGGTTTGTGTGCTCAGGCGGAGAGATCACCTCGACCTTTGACCACCCTGAGCTTGTGAAGCTCGGCCACTGTAAGCTGATCGAGGAGGTCATGATCGGAGAGGACATGCTCATACACTTCTCTGGAGTGGACATGGGTGAGTGTGTGCCCAAACCAACCCCACCTGTGTGCAGAGCCGCATGATTTAACAACAAATGCTGTCATTTATATGTAACTGTCAATGTGAATGCACTCACTCTGAAGCATGCAGCGCAGATATTTATAGAAATCAGTCTCATGTGTATGACTGTGCTGTGTGTGTGTGTGTGTGTGTGTGTGTGCAGGTGAGGCGTGCACCATCGTCCTGCGCGGGGCAACGCAGCAGATCCTGGACGAGGCCGAACGCTCACTGCACGATGCTCTGTGTGTTCTGGCGCAGACCATCAAAGAGACACGCACCGTGTTCGGCGGAGGTGAGGACGCCAGCGGCTGTCTGACCAGGGCCGGCGCGTGCCTATAGGCGAACTAGGCAGCTCAGCCAGGGCGGCAAGAGAGAGAGAAGGCGAGAGAGCGAAAGCGAGAGAGAGAGAGAATTTTTTTTTTTATTATTTGTTTGTTTTACATTAGGTTACAATTATCGCACTTATATCAACAGCATTTTTTCCCACTCCATTAGTATAAATTTAAATTAACTTTAAATTTAGAATAAAAATTCCCGCCCGGCTGCGCCCTGCCCCCACCACACTTAGAGCGGCATCGATATGCGTGCAAAATACGTTAATGTATATTCAAATATGTCAAAACGAATAAAATTATCTGGTCATGAGTACAAAAGACGACGGCTTTTAAAAGAGCAAGCACTGGAGAAACAAAGAGGCTCCTTTTTGAAATTCATCGCCTCTGGAAGCCAAGAGGACAGCATAGTAAAAATCAGCAGCGACCATGCTAATGACAGCGAAGGTGTGGACGTTGGTAGTAATGTCCTGGAGGAGGCAGACTAGAGTTGAAGATCTTTGCCCGAACCCGACGGGACCCGATGGGACCCGACGGGTTCGGTCGGGTTCGGGCTTAATTTATATCATCTTATGCGGGCTCGGGCCGGGCTCGGGCCGGGCTCGGGCTTGCGCTCCGGTTTGTAAGGTAAACGAGCGGGCATGTGATGCGTTTCGATTAGCGCGAAAAAGATGCGAAAATGGATGCTGAGTAGGTGTAACAGAGGCTTGCCTCCGGCGATTATGTTTTGGTTGCACCAGCAACTAAAGCAAAGTCTGAGGTGTGGAAAAGTTCTGACCATGTTTATAATGAGAAGAATGAATGAATAATGACGCACCATCAGTGAGCGCAGGAACGCGCTGAAGACCTCTACAGTGGATTCAATAATTTTCCTCCACAAAAACATGTAGGCTTAGCCTAATCTTTGTGAGTAAAGGTTTTTCAAATGATAACTAATTATTCATTGAGTCTTAAATGCATAATGTGGACAGAGTATTTACGCTAATATTGGCATTATTCTTTTATTAAATGTCAGCTGCTGGCGAAGCAAATCTGTCGGATCTTTATCTTAACTTCGTTATTGCCAAATACCCATCTTAATTTAAAATTTATCTTAACTTATTTTGTTAAAAAGACTCGTTTTTATTGGTGCGTTGGTCTATTTATAGGCTAAATGAGCCTATGCCTATATTTAGAGTGCTGAGATGTTACGATGTTACAGAGGACTTATTTTATTTCTTTATTCCAACTTCCAAGTGGTCTAGTCTACGTTAGTTATGAATAAATTATGTTAAAACATGTATAAATGATTCATTGTTGACACAAGGAAAAAGAACTGTGTGTGTGTGCGCACATTTGAATAATATCGGGCTGTAAACGGGTTCGGGCTTTTAAAAAGCTGTCAATCAAAATGTACTTGTCGGGCTCGGGCCGAAATTTTCCCAAAAGACAGTTGGAACAGGAGATTTTCAGAGGCTCATTACAGTCGCACATTAACGGGGAGAAACTTGACAGACCATGGCTGGTTTATTCTATTAGCAAGGACGCAACGTTTTGCTTTTGTTGTAAACTTTTTTGTGAAAGCGAGAGAAAGTCTGCTCTGGCTAAAGACGGTGTCTTAGTGTAATTTTATAGATAAAGAAAATATTAATTTGTTTACATGCATCTTAAGGATACCTAATTGTGAGTGTGAGGTGGGGGCGGCACGATCGTGCTCTGCCTAGAGCGGCATTTGAGCTTGCGCCGGCCCTGTGTCTGACTCACACTCTCCCTCTCACACACTCATCACTCACATACATTACACAGTCTCTCTCTCTCACACTCTCTTACTCATCACACTCTCACACTCATCACTCACTATCACACACTCTCTCACAAACACTAATCACTCTCTCACACTCATCTCTCACACTCATCACACTCTCATTCACTCACACTCTCACACTCATCTCACTCTCAAACTCATCGCTCACACTCATCCTCATCGTTCACTCTCATCACTCACTCTCACATTCTCTCACTCTCTCACACACTCATCACTCACTCTCACATTCACTCACTCTCTCACACTCATCACTCACACTTATCACTCACTCATCACATTCACTCACTCTCTCACACACTCATCACTCACATTCACTCACTCTCTCACACACTCATCACACTCTCACACTCATCACTCACTCTCACATTCACTCTCACATTCACTCACTCTCTCACACACTCATCACACTCTCACACTCATCACTCACTCTCACATTCACTCTCACATTCACTCACTCTCTCACACACTCATCACACTCTCACACTCATCACTCACTCACTCTCACATTCACTCTCTCTCGCACTCACTCATCACTCACTCTCACATTCACTTCACTCACTCTCATCACACTCATCACACTACTTATCACTCACTCATCACATTCACTCACTCTCTCACAACACTCATCACTCACATTCACGCACTCTCTCACACACTCCACCTCTCACACTCTCACACTCATCACTCACTCCACATTCACTCTCACATTCACTCACTCTCTCACACACTCATCACACTCTCACACTCATCACTCACTCTCACATTCACTCTCACATTCACTCACTCTCTCACACACTCATCACACTCTCACACTCATCACTCACTCTCACATTCACTCTCTCTCACTCACTCATCACTCACTCTCACATTCACTCACTCTCTCACACTCATCACTCACACTTATCACTCACTCATCACATTCACTCACTCTCTCACACACTCATCACTCACATTCACTCACTCTCTCACACACTCATCACACTCTCACACTCATCACACACTCATCACTCATCACATTCACTCACTCTCTCACACACTCATCACTCACACTTATCACTCACTCATCACATTCACTCACTCTCTCACACACTCATCACTCACATTCACTCACTCTCTCACACACTCATCACACTCTCACACTCATCACATTCTCTCACTCTCTCACACACTCATCACACTCTCACACTCATCACACACTCATCACTCATCACATTCACTCACTCTCACACACTCATCACACTCTCATCACTCACATTCACTCACGCTCTCACACACTCATCACACTCATCACACACTCATCACTCACTCTCACATTCACTCACTCTCACACACTCATCACACTCTCATCACTCACATTCACTCACGCTCTCACACACTCATCACACACTCATCACTCACTCAGATTCACTCACTCTCTCACACTCATCACACTCACACTCACCATTCACTCTCACATTCACTCACTCACACACAATCATCACACTCATCACTCACTCTCACATTCACTCACTTTCTCACTCACACATCACACTCTCTCACACACACACTCACTCACTCACACACACACTCATCACACTCACACTCACCATTCACTCTCACATTCACTCACTCACACACAATCATCACACTCTCACACTCATCACTCACTCTCATCACTCACTCTCACATTCACTCACTCTCTCACTCACACATCACACTCTCTCACACACACTCACTCACTCTCTCACACACTCACACTCACCATTCACTCTCACATTCACTCACTCACACACAATCATCACACTCTCACACTCATCACTCACTCTCACATTCACTCACTCTCTCACACACACATCACACTCTCTCTCACACTCACTCACTCACACACACACACTCATCACTCACTCACTCACTCACTCACCACTCACTCACACTCTCACACTCATCACTCACATTCACTCATCACACTCACACTCATCATTCACTCTCACATTCACTCACTCATCACTCTCATTCACACACTCTCACACTCATCACTCACACTTATCACTCACATTCACTCATCACACTCACTCATCATTCACTCTCACATTCATTCACTCACATTCACTCACTCTCTCACACACTCATCACACTCTCACACTCATCACTCACTCTCACATTCACTCACTCACACACAATCATCACACTCTCACACTCATCACTCACTCTCACATTCACTCACTCTCTCTCTCACACTCGTCACACTCTCACACTCATCACTCACTCTCACATTCACTCACTCTCTCTCACACACACTCACACTATGTCTGTGTTTCAGGCTGCTCCGAGATGCTGATGGCTAAAGCCGTGTCAGATCTGGCCAACCGCACGCCAGGAAAAGAGGCCGTGGCCATGGAGTCCTTCGCTAAAGCCCTGATGATGGTACGTCACGCCACCAGCGCAGTCTTACACCAAGAGACATTTCACTCCCATGAACAGATTTGCAGGAGCTTTTTTCTTGTTAAATGCATGCATCATCTTTTATGCATTTGCACTGTTATTACAATATAGTGCATAGTTTATTGAAAAAAATATGAAGTCACCAATTGACCATTCATTCAGGTGATTAATTCAAACATATGAACGACTGCATCTGAAATCACATACTCTCTGAAATCAGTAAAAAAAACTTTATTACTTTACTACTGCTAAAAGAGTATGTTCTGTGTAGTATGAGTGTGTGTAGTATGTTTGTACTGTATTCTCTATGTTGTCCTATGAATTCGGACATGCTTCCTCTGCCACCTACTGTTTAGTAGAGAAGGATGTGATTTCAGACACAGCCACAGTTATTAGAGATGGAATCACTGAATCATTCACTCAACCAGTTCATTCAAAATGCAGATTGATGGAGGAATGAAGGAAGTGACGGTCGTTGACTTGTTCACAATGTGTCTTTATTGCATAACAAAACAGCACTTAGCTGCTTGGTTCTGCTTGTTCACAGCTGTTTTGATTGGAAGAGTAAGTGTTGAGTGACTGGTCATGTGGTTTATGGTCATCGTGCGTCTCTCGTGTGTATTGTTTGTGTTGCAGCTGCCCACCATCATCGCTGATAACGCAGGGTACGACAGCGCAGAGCTGGTGTCTCAGCTGAGAGCTGCTCACCAGGACAAGAAGAGCACCTTCGGCCTGGGTAAGACTAGGGCTGGACAATAATTCAATATCAATATGTATCGTGATAAAATGTTTTTCAATACCGGTGATATGATTTTTAAACACATTTCCGATATTTCAATACATTACAGGTGTTTCCCATACATTGATTTATTTGTGGTGTTTGACTTCGTTGAATTAACATGAGCACTGCATGTTCAAAATCAAAACACGGCGCGGGTGTTTTACAGTATATTAATGTATCTCTGAAGGGAAAGGATGGCTTCAGAAAAGTTTCGATGGCATTATCTGATAAAGAAGCGTTCATGAGCGGAGCTGCTTTGATTACAGCCGTTACTGGAGAAACCGCTGGTTCTGCCGCTCTCACAGCGCCTCCTGCTGGCAGACAAACAGTTTGGATTTTCAATAAGCCCTTTTTTTCTGCTGCAATTCGAAGCACTTTTCATACTCTTTATACTGTTAAAGCACATTTGTTTCAATCTATAAAAATAATCAGCCCACACTACCAGTCAAAAGGTTTTGAACAGTAAGATTTTTAATGTTGTTTTTTTATTTTTTTTATTTAGGAATTCTCTTCTGCTCACCAAGCCTGCATTTATTTGATCTAAAGTACAGCAAAAACAGTAACATTTTGAAATATTTTTACTAGGGATGCTCCGATCCGCCTTTTTTGCCTCCGATACCGATTCCGATACCTAGGGTTCAGCATTGGCCGATACAGATACCGATCCGATACCAGTGAAGTTTTAAATAAATGTAGAATTTAAAATAAATGTAGAATTTATATATCTCTCTGTGTGGAACTGATAATAATTCTTTCACAGTCTACTAGATACAGACTCGTTTGTTTTAAAGAAAAATAAAATAATAAATATGGAAAAATATAGGCCTATGCATATTCATAATCTATGACTAAAATTTTTCATAAACTAGGTTAGTGGATAATTCGGCAGCAAAAGTTATTCTAGAAAAATCAGTGCACAATAATTTTAGAAATCCAAACATTTAGTGAAAAAACAATTTTGTGGGGAACAAATAAAAGTGTTGCACTAAATATGGTAAAATGTTACACATTGCTATTTCTTTTATTATAAAATCCATTCATTAAAAACATTCATGAATGTATTTATATACAAGTATATACTATAAAATTAAAATACATTTCTTTTAAATGTATAGCATTTTTTTTCTTTTTATAAGGCAACAACATATGATAGATACGACAGGACAAAACAAATACAGCCTGACGCTGTGTTGCTTCAAGCGCATCATTCTGCACTCTGGATGCACACATTGTAAGCGCTTCCTGTCAAAAAGTGCAAGGCACAAAGAGAAGAGACATTGATGCATAGTGTATGATATATGTGCAACAGTTATTGAGCCTTTCTTTAACAGTTTTAAATTTCTGTTACTGTGCACGTTAAAAACAGTTTGTAATTTATAGAGAAATGTACAAAATGTGCAGAGCAGGGGGGCGTGAGGACTGGAATTGAGAACCACTGCATTAGGCTACTGTATAGCTTCAGAAGTAACACAAAATAATTCACACAATCAAAAAAAAAAATCTTGGATTTGGATCGGCCCTCTCTGAACGATACCCGATCTGAGAAAAATAGCAGTATCGGAGCCGATACCTGATATGAATATCGGATCGGCGCTTCCCTAATTTTTACTATTTAAAATAACTGCTTTCTATGTGAATATCTGTTAAAGTGTAATTTATTTCTGTGATGTGCAGCTGTATTTTTAGCATCATTACTCCAGTCTTCAGTGTCATATGATCTTCAGAAATCATTCTAATATGATGATTTGCTGATTATCAATATTTAAAACTGTTGATTAATTTTTTTTTCAATATTCTTTGATGAATATAAAGATCCAAAGATCAGCATTTATCTGAAATAAAAAGCTTTTGTAACATTATACACTATTCCATTCAAAAGCTTAGAGTCAGTATGATTTTTTTTCCCCGAAATAAATTATAGATAGCTATAAACACTTTTATTTAGCAAGAATGCTTTAAATTGATCAAAAGTGATTATAAAGACATTTATATTGTTACAAAAAAATCTACTCAGCTGTTTTCAACATAATAATAAATAATAATAATAATAATAAATAATTTTATAGCAGCAAATCAGAATATAAGAATGATTTCTAAGGGATCATGTGATTGGAGTAATGATGCAAAATATATAGCTTTGAGATCACAGGAATAAATTATTTAAAAATATTTCACAATGTTACTGTTTTTGCTATATTTTGCATCAAATAAATGCAGGCTTGGTGAGCAGAAGAGAATTCTTAAAAAACAAAAAACATTAAAACTCTTACTGTTAAAAACTTTTGGCTGGTAGTGTATGTAAAATTAAAGATATTAATATTTAGTGAGACGATTATTTGACAGTGATTTCACATTTCTTGTTTGTATGAAGGCTAAATGCAAATTAAAGCTGAACATTAATTTGTGCTGGGTTTTTTTTCTAAAATATTATATGGTTTTATATGAGGTGTCAGATCTGGCAAATTCATTTTTCATAAGTTTGTATGCACAGACATCTGGTGTGGGCGTTCTTGGCAGTTTTTTACGAGGCTTTTTTTCATATCGATATCGGAATTATATTGTGTTGACCGAAATTAAGAAATATATCGTGATATAAATTTTGGCCATGTCATCCAGCCCTAGGTAAGACACACACACACACACACACACACACACTGAGATCAGCCCTGAGTGAGTCTGTGCTCTGACCCCTGCTCTTTCAGACATGACCCAGGGCACAGTGGGAGACATGGCGGCTCTGGGCATCACCGAGAGCTTCCAGGTGAAGAGGCAGGTGCTGCTGAGCGCGGCCGAGGCGGCAGAGATGATCCTGCGCGTCGACAACATCATCAAAGCTGCTCCCAGGTGACCCTTCATTCATCTCCGCGCAGTCTGGGAGAAACATCAGTGCCGTGTTTTAACCTCTCTCTGTGTCTGTGTGTGTGTGTGTTTCAGGAAGCGTGTGCCGGATCATCACCCCTGCTGAACACTCATAACGGCCCGTGTATTTATTGACAGGAAGTTGATGCTCTTTGTTTTGTAGTTTGTGTTTTCGCACTTCCCAAGCATTGGTTGTCTGCATGTTACTGCTCTACTTTTGTTTACTCAATAAAACCGTCATGAACATCTGAAGCCCGGCGTGTGTTTGCTTACACATCAATCTCAGAGATCCGCCAAACTCTCGTCACACTGAGATCAAACACAGTGAGCTCTCACAGAATCATTCGCTCTGAACTAGGGATGCACCGATACCGGGACCGATACTGAGCTCTTGTACTCGTACTCGTTAAAATGCCCCGATACCAGATATGTCAAAACAAGTAAGTAAAACAATGCACAAGTTACGGTAGAGAGAGAGAGAGAGAGAGAGAGAGCACGCTCGCACACTTCTGTTGTGTGATCTTTGATGTTCACTCACTTAGCACACGCATTTGGGTTAAAACTAAATTGTAAAAAAAGACAATTTATAAGGGCACTCACAAAAGGTCAATGAATCTCTATCAGAAGTGACAGTGCAATGCAGCAGATGAACAATTCCTTAGCAATGTGCCGATAATAAGCCGGATCCTTGATGACTCTACAGGGGGAAAGAAGAAATGGTTTACTGAAAAGTTCTTAAAAAGCAGGATTTCATTTTATACCATTTCTTTAAACCAGTGGTTCTCAAAGAGTTCAAAAAACAGACAGTTTTATTCCTAATAAGAATATTTATTGTTGTCAGCCACTTTAACATTGTAAATACACAGTTTGAACATTATCACTGCACTGTGCTTACACACAGGTAAATGAAAAACTTAAATAATGATTCAATTAAAATGTGTTATAACCAAAGTAATATAACTGTACTGTACTTAAATGTAAAAAAACTACTCAAAGATTCAATTAAAATGTATTAACATTAATTTATATGTAATTTAGTGATTCCTCTGCAAACCACTAGAGGGAGCCTGACACTTTGAGAACCACTGCTTTAAACAATCCTAATTCATTTTTAAATTCATTTTCGTTAACTCACAATTGTACCGACATTTGCGATTATATATTTCAGAAAAGACGAATCTTATCTTATTATCTTTGAGACTATTATAAGATTAAAAATATATATATAACACACCTAATGCATGGGATTCATATCAGGAAAATGTGGAAAAATCGCTAAAAGACAGACATTGACAAAACTTACCAGCAACACAACAACATCAGATGAGCATCTAACTTGAGCATCTGTGACAAATACCTGTGTGTGTATTTTTGTATTGCTTTATCTTCTGCAGGTTACATGTCCTTTAAGTTACCCATTTGTAAACTCTGGTAATGTTATACTTTACTATTTTCGAAAGATAATAAAGATAGTGATTTTCTTACCTCATTTTACCAGGACCTCGCAGAACACCTCTGACCCTTCACATCACAGTTTTTGTTCTCCACTGACGTCACAACTCAAATTCGCTCAAAATAAAAAACATTAACAGGCAAATATAAAATAATTCTGGACCGACTGAGCAGTTTCAATGAGCAGCAGCTCACAGTCAGCCGCCTCACTCACAGAAAGACCATAATAATAATAATGGTCATATTTTCAAATGTAGAAAGGCGCGAACCGTTTCATTGTCCAGTTTCCTGGATGACAGCAACCAATCATGATCAAAGCAATAAAGTAAATCAACCAATAGGAATTGTTTCAGCATGATAACGTAGCGAAATGTATTTAGTTTTATTGTTGTTAATGATGAGCAAGGGATAATAAAATATTAAAACTCGATTCAAAATGGTGTACAATGTACATCCAGCCGGTTGTTCTCGCAGAATAAACCCTGACAGGGTGATCAGGATCAGCCTGAAGGGGTTTATTCTGCGAGAACAACCGGGTGGATGTACATTATCCCACTTATTACAAGGCTACTTGCCACATAAGTAAATAATTAGATGCAAAATATTGACTTGAGTTGAAATATTTGAATGCAAAGCTTCCATGAAGACAGCAATTGCGAGCAAACTGCAAATTCAAACTAAACGGACATTTAAGGGAAAGGGTGCAGGCAAAACAACTTTTACACAACATTTCATCACAAAATAATTAAGGCAATAAAATAATTAAGACGGAAATGTTTTAAAACCTTACCAGTTTGTTAGTTCCCTTATAATCCATTACAGCGTACAAAACAATCGTAGCAAAACGGCAGCAGCTGCGTTTGTATGAAACCAGAGCGAGTCCACGATACCAGGATGACATAATTAAACAATTGTACACCATTTTGAATCGAGTTTAAATATTTTATTAGCTAAACAAATGCAAAGCTTGCACCAAGAAGAAAAATAGTTCAAGCAAGAGTACAGCACCGACTGCTGTTACCCAGATGAGCCTGTTATTAGCTTCTACCGGTTGTTATCCAGGGATAACTTACCTCGGAATGTTGCGACTGACCAATCAGAATCAAGTATTCCACAGAGCCGTGTAATAATAATATTTAACATATACCTTTAGATTTTAGAATAGGTTTCATGATCAAAATACTGTAAAAGGCTATTAAAATAATAATAATAATCTTAAATAATTTAATTTGAATAATTTAAAAGGCAGACATTTATTTTGTATACTGTTGAAGACATTAAGTTGATTCAACATCTTATTTAAAAAAATTATGTTGATTTACAAGTGTTTTTGTTAACCTTTTTCAACCATTTAGCACTAAACATTTTTCAGCGTTAAAACAACAACAACTGACCTTATTTCAACCATATTTCAGTGTTGGCGTTCTGGGCTGTGAGCGGTTTGTCATTGTGCTGTGGTGTACTAAACTCAAGTGGAAATGTAACTGCACCAGTTCCTCATCGTTCTTAGAACCGTTCAGCCTGACGGTAGAAAAGCGTAGATGCCACTGGCTTGTGGACCTGGTGAGGGATAATTCTGGCTGCCTGAAACCTCTCAGTGACAGTGTTGACTGCATCACTGAAAAGGCCAGACAACGAAATCTGGGCAAAAAGAGACAAAAAGAATTATAATTCTTACACTATTTAACAATTTCCATGAAGATATGTGATTGGTAACACTTTACTGTAAGGGTACACAAATTACCATGAATTATTGAATAAATTAATGTGTGAATTATGCATTACTTCATGAATTATCAGGAACTAACATGAGTTCATAGTCTTTCATTCATGACTTCATGGATGAACAACACCTTAATTAAGACATTAAGTAAGTTGAGTACATCATCGTGATATATGATGTATTACACATGATCATGATGTTTTCTTTATTCACAAAAAACAAGGTCTTCACTATACATAGTGGATAAAGCTATGCTTATGGTACATGATTCAAAAAAGCATTATTTCATGCATGTAGGACTACTTGAATTATTAAAGGAATATACAAAAATCCACATTACATCATGCATGTATACAGGCTAGAACAGTAAATAAATTAATGTGAGAACTAATGTTTTTCATTAAATATGATATGAGTTATCAAGCATGTTCATTTCTTCTTCATAGTATGTAAATAGACAGACCCCAACACTGGCCAATCACAGCACATATCATGTGAATTCTGTTAACATCCAAATACAGTAGTCATCATTAACTAAGCATTAGCTTTTAAAATTTGAAAAATAAAAATGTTGAAAAATTATATTTTATTCATATATTTTGCCGTGTCAGGACATCGGGACTTTAAAAAGTCCTGTTTTTTTTTAAAAATAAAAATAAAAAGACATGAATAGACATGAAAATGCAAAACAGTGTGATTTCTTTTTTAAATCACAAATCAATTTTCATTTTTTATACATAACTACATATAAAGATGATTCTCAACTATATTATGAAAGATTTTTTAAAATCATTTTTCTTTCTGCAAAATGTGTGTAAAATGGCCATAAACAAGCTTTTCCATATACAGTGTGTCTATAAACTGCATCTAATTTGCGTATAAATGTGTTTTTGGGGCAACAAAGAATGAACAAATAAGTGAAATAACGGGTGTAATTGTTACCAAGATTTTCATAATAATATTTAATAGGAATATTGATGTGTAATTTTTTCTCTATTCATTTGTTGTGTCTCCCAAAGTGTGTAATAGACATGCTTAAAGTCCTGGTGTCCTCTACAGTGGTCATGTATGAAATCAATGTCCTGTTTCATAACAGAAGATCATATTTTGATTTGAAACCCCATAACATTTTCCTGAGATGTTGATTTATGACAAACAATTAGAAAATTAGTCAGATTTAAATGATAATTACAAAATATTATCATATTTCCATAAGGGTGTTACACTTGATCACTAAATTACTGTCGGCCATTTTTGAAGACCAAGGAGAGGGAGTGGTAGTCAGGAGGTAAAATTTTAACCATAATTTTTTTTTTTACAATCTTTAAAAGCTCAAGCTTTAGCCTCCTGCTCACAAAACCCCCTGCATCTAACATTTAATTCTGTTTTCTGCACTCTATACCCTACAAAGGACAAGTTTGTATATGTACTGCTGTGTTTGTGCCATTTATTTGATCAGATTATTATGTACAGTACATTGTGTGCTAAAGCTTGAACGTTCATGTTCATGTTCATATTCATGTCATTTCAAAATTATGCCATCATTGATAAAACACTGTTTATCAGTATTCCAAAGGATCAAGTCACTACTTTAGTTGAGGGGCCACACATGATGAAGTCATGAGAAACTAATGTTTAATTAATGATGACTACTGTATTTGGATTTGAACAGAATTCATGTGATATGTGCTGTGATTGGCCAATGTTGGGGTCTGTCTATTTACATACTATGAATAGGATATGATCATGCTTGATAACTCATATCATATTTAATGAAAAACATTAGTTCTCACATTAACTGATATACTGTTCTAGCCTGTATACATGCATGAGGTAATGTGGATTTTTGTATATTCCTTTAATAATTCAAGTGGTCTTACATGCATGAAATGATGCTTTTTTTGAATCATGTACCATAAGCATAGCTTTATCCACAATGTATAGTAAAGACCTTGTTTTTTGTGAACAAAGAAAACATCATGATCATGTGTAATAAATCATAAATCATGATGATGTACTCAACTTACTTAATGTCTTAATTAAGGTGCTGTTCATTCATGAAGTCATGAATGAATGACTATGAACTCATGTTAGTTCCTGATAATTCATGAAGTAATGTATAATTCACACATTAATTTATGCATTAATTGATGGTAATTTGTGTACCCTTACTGTAAAGTGTTACCATGTGATTTCAACTTTACCTTCTCTTGTGAACAGCAGGGTCACTCATCCTTCAGTCCCTTTTGATTGCTTTAGTTCAGCACTGTCTTGACCAAGGACATTAAACTCATTTGCAGCAATCAGGAAATATATAAAGATTTTTAGCATTCTAAAAATAATACATTTGACATATTATTTTAGCACTGGCTGTTGACAGGATTTGTCTACTGTATTTACACCAATGTCAATTGCAGCAAACATTACAAAAAACAAATACACAAACAATGATTCTGTTTTTTTTCTATTTAATTGTTCCATTAAAACAACGTACTTGAAGGTTGAGTTGGTAATATTGGTTTGTGTTGAGATATTTACTACAGTAAATGAGGGTCTTGTCCTGTTCCTCATCAGTATCCCTGGCATCTAGTGACAGCAAAAGTGACCCTGCCTTTGACCTCCGACCTGCATTCGCTGAAAGAAGAGTTGAACAGCCTCTTGACAGTTTTTCACTCTTTTCCATTCTAAAAGATAAACAAGGGTCATCACTACTGTTTACAGCTTCATTAAAAAGAATGTGAATGTTTGAAAAGATTAAGTGCTCACATTTTATTCTAAGGTCCAATTCTCACCATTAACAAACCATTAACTATGACTTTTACCTCAATAAACTCAGAATTTGCTGCTTGTTAATAGCTAGTAAGGTAGTTGTTAGTTTAGGTATTGGGTAGGATAAGGGATGTAGAATATGGTCATGCAAAATATGTGCTTTATAAGTACTAAAAAACAGCCAATTTGTTAATAATAAGCAACTACTTGATCAGTAATACTTCAGTATTATTTGCTATTAAGTTTTATTTGATCAGCTTGTAAGAGCACAGTAGTACTAAAAGTCTCAGATTAAGCATTTCCTCCAATATCTAATATGCATCAAACTATTTACTCTCCTGTTGTTACGAGGTGTCAGAGAAGAGCAGAGGTGAGAATCAAAATGCAGTGTAGTTGTGTAGAAATCACAAATAAAGATCATCCAAACAGTGAAAGAAAGTGAAAGTGTAAGTGACGTTTAGCCAAGTATGGCTCAGAATTGGTTCTCTGCATTTAACCCATCCAAGTGCGCGCACACACACTCACACACACTCACCGTGAACACACACCCGGAGCAGTGGGCAGTTGTTTTTGCTGTGGCGCCCAGGGAGCAGTTGGGAGTTCGGTTCTTGCTCCAGGGTCTCACCTCAGTAGTGGTATTGAGGGTAGAAAAGAGTGCTGTACATAAACTCCCCCCACCGACAATCCCTGCAGGTACCGACACTCGAATCCGCAACCTTTGTGTTACAAGTCTGACACAACTGCCCAAAACAGGGAAAGAGACCTCAACAGCTTTACAAAAAAAATGCAAATATATGAGCAAATGAATCAACTGATAAAGACTGACTAGCAACAGGGCTGTTCATACAGAGAGAAGCTAACAAGATAACAAGGTGTAGTATCTTCAATAAAGATCACATTGCTACTTGTTGAAGTAAACATTTTACTTTCTGTTTGCAGCAATCTGAACTGATGACATGCCTTAATTTATTGATCGTAATGTCAGCTACACAGCCTGACAAATGCTGCTTTTCCATCGAAATTACCCGGAACATTTGTACCAGGAACTTTTTTTCCCCAGGAACCCCCCCCAGACCTGTTGCTTTCTGCGTTACCACCGCGGTCTAAAGTACCAGGAAGATTAGGCAAATAGTCTGGTGACGTAGGTCTGCGCGCGTTTCTCAATACAAAGTACGCTGATTTTGGACTTGTATCCTCGGTAGTTCAGACTTTGCGCATTTGACTCGGGAGTGTGATGACCGCGACGACACAAATCCGGTAATTCTGCAAACAGCAGTGTACTTGATAACATCAGTCAGCTCACCTTGGCTACTGCAATTTTCCTCACTGTATATTAACAATAAAACGAAATATGAAATACCACAGCCTCCTTTCGTTTTCATTTAAAAATAATAATAGCCGCAGAAATGTGCTTAGTTCAGGGAAATGTGTATATATACAACCATTACAATGAAACGAAATATTATATCAATTTGCCTTTTTTATTTTCATTTTAACATAAATATAAGTTGAATACAGACCAAAGATTACCTGTTAGATTTACTCAAAACAAATTATATTTTATGTATAACCACTAAAGAGACATCAGAGCCAGCGGCACATATCAGAAGGACTAGCCGAGTTGAGGCTGCTCTCGGCGGATACATGAGCTCTGAGCTCCCGCTGATCACGTGGAGCTGACCGTCTCCGAAATCGGCGAGACACATTTTTAAATAAGCGCTGTCTTTATAAATAAACCACAGATTTGAGTTTTAAACAACTATATTCTCACCTGAAATACTTTTAAAATTACATTTCATGACATAATAACAGTAATATTTTGAAAATGCAAGGCAAGGCAAGTTTATTTATATAGCACATTTCGTACACAATGGTAATTCAAAGTGCTTTACATAAAAGAAAGTAAAATAATCATGAAGAAAAATAACAAAAATAAAACAAGCAATTTTAAAACACTGGAAATGATTTAAAAATTGACTTATTTAAAATGAATTTAAAACAGTTAAAAATAAAAATGATTTTACATAGAATACAACCAATCAGCACTCAACCAATCAGCATGTTTAGCACCCAAGTCCCGCCCCGAAAGTTCCGGAACTTTGAAAAAGTACTACCTCGTGAGCAGGGACTTTCTGAGGGGCTTTTTTTTACCCAGAACTTTATTTAGTTCCTGGTTCCTGCGGTGGAAATACACCGAGTACCAGCCCAAAGTCCCTAGTTCCTGGGTAAAGTTCCTGTGGTGGAAATGCGGCTCTAGTAATGCATCTTGACTATATTCTAGAGTAGACTTCATTCTTGTCCATATGAGAGTGCTGTGTCCCATATGGACTGATTACTGTCCATGCATGGAAAAATCTGCAAAATTATATTGCCATGTGCACCAGGAGAGATAAATCAAAGTTAAAGTTAAAGTTAAAGATGTATGCTAGTAATTTAATATTGATTATAATAATATGCACAAAAGACTTCTTTAAATAAAAAGAAAATATCTTTAAAGGGATAGTTAACCCAAAAATGAAAAATCTGTCATTAATTACTCACCCTCCTGTCGTTCCTATGAGAGTATGCCAGGCGCTCGCTCGCAGCTACATGTACACCTCTTGGTTGTTGAATTTGTGCGCGAGTACTTTTATCATGCCAGCTGAAGGTTCATTTTTGCGCGTGTGAAATAACATAATGTGCTCGTGAGCATGTCTTACACGCTCATAACTTTTGACTAAAAAATAACACCATACTTAACCCATCACCAGGACCTGTATCTGCTCCTTTGTGTGCAAGGAGGAACAGGATGAGCACTGCCAAAGCCCTACAAAATGACCTCCAGCAGGCCACTGGTGTGAATGCCTCTGAGAAAACAATCAGAAACAGACTTCATGAGGATGGCCTGAGGGCCTGACGTGAAGTGAAAGTGAAAGTCGTGACATTTGTCAAGTATGGTAACCCATTCTCGAAATTGGTGCTCTGCATTTAACCCATCCAAGTGCACACACACAGCAGTGAACACACACACACACACACACACACACACACACACACACACACACACACACAGCAGTGAGAAGTGAACACACCGTGAACACACACCCGGAGCAGTGGGCAGCTATATCCAGCGCCCGGGGAGCAACTGGGGGTTCAGTGCCTTGCTCAAGGACACTTCAGTCATGGGTATTGAGGGTGGAAGAGAGCGCTGTTCATTCACTCCCTCCCACCTACAACTCCTGCCAGCACCGAGACTCGAACCTGTGGCCTTCTGGTTACAAGTCCAAATCTCTAACCATTAGGCCACAGCTGCCCCCATGAAAATTAGTGGGCGTCCTCTAGTGGGCTCTGTGCTCACTGCCTGGCACTGTGTAGCTTGATTGGCATTTGCCATTGAGCACCAGAATTGGCAGGTCCGCCTCTGGCGCTCTGTGCTTTTCACAGATGAGAGCAGGTTCACCCTGAGCACGTGTGACAGAGGTAAAAGGGTCTGGAAAAGCAGTGGAGAATGTTATGCTGCCTGTAAAATTGCTCAGCATGACCGGTTTGGTGGTGGGTCAGTGATGGTTTGGGAAGGCATATCCATGGAGGAACACAGAGACCTCTACAGGCTAGACAATGGCACACTTACTGCCATTAGGTATCGGGATGGAATCCTTGGACCCGTTGTCAGACCCTACGCTGGTGCATTGGGTCCTTGTTCCTCCTGGTGCACAACAATGCCCGGCCTCATGTGGCGGGAGTATGCAGTCAGTTCCAGGAGGATGAAGGAATTGATACCATTGAATGTCCCCCACGCTCGCCTGACCTAAATCCAATAGAACCCCTCTGGGACATTGTGTTTCGGTCCATCTGACGTCGCCAGGTTGCACCTCAGACTGTCCAGGAGCTCAGTGATGCCCTGATCCAGATCTGGGAGGGAATACCCCAGGACACCATGCTTCGTCTCATTAGGAGCGTGCCCTGACGTTGTCAGGCATGCATACAAGCACGTGGGGGCCATACAAACTACTGAGTACAATTTTGAGTTGCTGCAATGAAATTTCAGTTTCTAATTTTGAGTGTCTTTGAATTCAGCCCTCTGTAGGTTGATAATTTTCATTTCCATTAAACAATGTGGCATCTTTTCATTCCTAACAAATTACCCAGTCCATATCAGTATAGATATCCTGCATGATATTTTTCCCCTTTGAGATCTGATGTGTTTTCAAAGTGTTCCTTTAATTTTTTTGAGCAGTGTATTATTTTACAATCCTCAATTGTTATTCCTGCTTTTGACTCAATTTTTTATGGTGAATTCACAGCATTAAAATTATTCACGACTATAAATTGAAATTATCAACATGCATACTGACCTGAACCAACTCAAAGTGCATTACTTGATTGGTGGAATCATCCATTAAACTGTATGTACAGCATTTGACTGAGAATACAGGGCTACAAAGACAATAGGATGTAGATGAAATAAATAGTTACAGAACTGTGTTTGACTTCTACATATAAATATATTGCATTTCTACTTGCCTGTCAGATCTCCCATCCCCATACAAATGCACTCCTTTATGGAGTATGTGAAGAGTTTGGCTCCAAAACGCAATAAATCCATTTTGATTAATTTGAGTAAAAATTAATTTTCTTTACCAAGAAAGTGGCAAGATGGAAACCATTATTTTCTGTTTCAAACGTTCACATAGCATCTTTAGGTTATAATAACATTAAAAATTAAAATCAAAGTTTTGATTTTCAAAGATTTATTAATTATATTATTTTTCCCCAAAATGCAATTAATCCATTGAATCAATATGAAAGTTATTTTTCATATTGAAACTGATTAAAATATACAACATAATAAGTTGATCCACATATGACAGCCTCTGAACTTGGTCAATACTAATTATATTATATCATAATCAATACTTATATACTGGAACTGGACTAAAATACATCCATCAGTCATCCCTTCCGAAATGAATTCAACGGATCATCTTGTTAATGCTATAAATTATTTACAGCAATAAAAGAAAATTTGGTAACACTTTATAATAACTGCACGCTATTAATCATTAGTTAAGCATTAGGAAACAGTTAATTCATCATTTATAAAGCATTAATAGACATTAATAAGCAGTTTATAAATACAGATATAAATGCTTTATACTTGATTTAAAAGCATATCTATTATGTATTTAATAATTGTTTTTTCATACTTTATTAATGATCAATTTATAATTTCTAAATGAAGTATAGCATTATTTACACACCAGTTATTAAGGAGTTGTCAGTGGTTCATAAGATTACTTAGAAATTGTAAGTAAATGATTAATAAACTATTTAAATGTGCATTCATACATCTTATTTTTCAGACATATAGTAATAGTTACTTAGAGTGTTAATAAATGGTTTATTAACATGTATTTCTACTGTAATTCAGGGTTAATTCAGGTAGTTATAAAACATATGTAGTTGTTAGTTAACTATTATTGTGAGCTCATCTAAAGTGAGGACTAGTTATGCCTTGTAAAGCTTTTACAAATGAGATTTAAAGGCTGTTAATATTTCTATGTTCTGTATCACTGTGTTGAGTTTGTTTCCTTTTTCTGTTTAGAAGATAACTGAGCCTTTAAATATCCTTTATAAATGCTTTACAAGGCATAACTAGTCCTCACTTTAGATGAGCTCACATACATAGTTAACTGACCACTACTAAATGCTTTATAAATACCTGAATTTACTACATTTACTTACAATTTCTTGTGATCTTATGAATCACTGGCAACTCCTAAATAACTGGTTTGTAAATAATGCTATACTTCACTGAGAAATGATAACTTGATCATGAATAAAGTATGACAATAAAATTATTAAACACATTATAGATATGCTTTTAAATCAAGAATAAAGCATTTATATCTGTATTTATAAACTGCTTATTAATGTCTATTAATGCTTTATAAATTATGAATTATCTGTTTACTAATGCTTAATTAATGATTAATAGTGTGCAGTTATTATAAAGTGTTACCGAAAATTTAATCATGAACAAGAACATGAACAACAATATCACATTAGACCACATAAATTCCAAAATTATATTCTCCTTACATTCAACTTCCAAAAGTGCATTCATCTTTGCCATGTTACATACATTTAGTTGACTAGTGTTATGTGCTATATTAACAAAAACTTAAATGGCATTAATAAAAACACTTACACTGATGATTCATCTAATGAACGTGATATAGCACAGCTTGTCAGTGATCTACGGCTCTGTGTATTAAATGTCCCTCCATCTAAAACCCCCTGATGGAGATTTACCGGTGTTCTGTCGATTTGTCCTACCCTGTCAGATTTTGCTACCTCCCATTAAAACAGTGGGTAGTACAATTCGACAACGAAAAATGCTACTGTAAAGTTATGGTTTATTTACATCTACACCTACCACAACCCTAAACATACCCGTACAGTAATGCAAATACAGTAATTATGTGTTATTTTCGTGGTTGTAGCTAGAAGGGATACAGCTACATAAAACCAACAATAAATATTTTTTCTACCTATTGGATTGTGTTTTTATTAAAGTCTACACCTACCCCAACCCTAAACCTACCTTTACAGTAATGCAGATGCATTAAATATTGTTGTTCAGCATGAGAAAAAGGACGCAATATTGCTGTGCGCATGCGCAGTAAACCCTGGTAGGAAAATCTGATGGGTAGGATAAAATGTCAGGACACCGGTACTATTAATCACAGAACCGGCTTTACTGATGAGATGCGGATGACAATCACATGAGATTTATCATGCAGCCCTTGTTTGTTGATCACAAAGTACAAAGTAGATGAGGAAAACTAAGATGCGGAGTGTATTCAAAGCGGCGCCATTGCTGTCTAGAGTGCGTGGAATGGTGCGCTGTGATTGGTTGTTACTGTTTACAGTTGCGGGGAATGGTGCGCTGTGATTGGTTTAGCGGATATATTGCATTCTGCAAAAAAGGGAAACTGGGGCTTGTCACGGTTTGGAAAAAAAGGGAGAAAACATGACCTAATAACTCTGCGAATATCGCATTTTGTGTAAAATTAAACATTGACTTTTCAATACCGACCAGAAACAATACTGATTTTGGTGGAAACTATTTTTTTTTTTTTTCAAAATGGCGTTTATTGCATTTTGGAACCAAACTCTTCATGTTTAGCATATGCAAGGCTTCTAGCATTGTTTTCCTGATGTTCTTTGTAGGCAGCATCAATAACAGGGATTAGATAGGAACTCTGAAGTGCATAGAATGTTGTTTTCTTTAGCACAATTGCCAATGTCTTCATTAGTCACTCCAGTGAACAGTGTACCAGCTGCCACAAGAAGGTTATTTGTCGGCTTTCTTTGAACTTCAGTGCATGAGTTCCACATTCCTTGATGTTCATTTAAACATTCCCACTGCACACATATGAGGCTAATTGTTTTTTTGTTTTTTTTTGTGTCAGTGACTGAGATTTTTCATGTATGTCATCTGGTAAATAGCTCCATCACATTGGACTCATTGCCAATCCATTTCCTTTCTTTATGGTTTGCATTTGCAGCATGCAGCAGCTCCGTCTTCTCTGTGTGTGTTTTTTTCTCCTGTTTATTTCCCCACATCAGGTATGAAATTTACATACTTCTGGACATGTTAACACCAACAGGAGTTTTGACACAGGTGACTCCTCTGGTTCTCGAGTAGTAGTTTGGATGTTCTGATGCTTAACTGGCGTTGACTGAGAAACAACTGCTAAATATGTAACTGGAAATAACTACTCTGTGTCTTTATATTTGTCCTTTACTTGTGGGAGCTGATTGGCCAGAAGTTAACCTACTCTCTGGGGGTTCTGAATGCAACCCTACCTTTGCTGAAGTATTTGTGCTTCATCATGGAGCTTCATCATAAGTTGACTCTATCATTGATGTAATTACTCCATAACTTAAATGCTGGGACTTCTGCTCAGACATTATCATCAGCCCCATCATGCCCTGCTCTCATCTCTCTAGCCTTTGTATAGTGAGGATGCTTTTAGGTATCCTCATACTTTTTCAATGTCTCACACAGACCTTGCACTGTGATGCAGTCTTTTGGGTTTTCTGGGACACCAGACCCCTGTGGAGCAGAACTTGACTATCTGACAACGGAAACACTCTTGATCTTGTTGCATGACTTTTGTACAACAGTCACTTCTACCACGAAAGACTGCTTTGTAAGTAATCTTCCTGATGTATCCCAATTCCTTAGCATATCCAAAACCTCAGAACAACTTGATGATGTAACAGAAACTATGGACTCTCTCTTTTCTTGCATTTTAAAAACAGTTGCTCCTTTACACTTAAGGAAGGTTAAGGAAAACAGTCTGACACCGTGGTATAATGAGCACATTCGCACCCTAAAGAGAGCAGCCCGGAAAATGGAGCGCAGCTGGAGGAAAACAAAACTTGAGGTATTTTGTATTGCTTGGTGGGAAAGTAACCTATCCTACAGAAAAGCATTAAAAACTACTAGATTTGATTACTTTTAGTCTCTTTTAGAAGAAAACAAACATAACCCCAGGTATTTATTCAATACAGTGGCTAAATTAACTAAAAATAAAGCATCAACAAGTGTTGAGATTTCCCAACATCACAGCAGTAATGACTTTATGAACTACTTTACTTCTAAAGTCGATACTATTAGAGATAAAATTGTAACCATGCAGCCATCAGCTACAGTATCGCATCAGACAGTGCACTATAGATCCCCTGAGGAACAGTTCCACTCATTCTCTATTATAGGAGAGGAAGAATTGTATTAACTTGTTAAATCATCTAAACCAACAACATGTATGTTAGACCCTATTCTATCTAAGCTCCTAAAAGAGGTGCTTCCAGAAGTCATAGATCCTCTTCTGACTATTAATTCATCATTGTCATTAGGATATGTCCTCCAAAACCTTCAAACTGTCTGTTATTAAGTCGTCACCTTTATTTATATAGCGCTTTAAACAAAAAAGATTGTGTCAAAGCAACTGAACAATATTAATTAGGAAAACAGTGTCAATAATGCAAAATGACAGTTAAAGGCAGTTCATCATTGAATTCAGTGATGTCATCATCTCAGTTCAGTTTAAATAGTATCTGTGCAATCAAATAGTTAAGCCTCTCATCAAAAAACCACAACTTGACCCCAAAGAACTAGTTAATTACAGACCGATCTCGAATCTCCTTTTTCTGTCCAAGATACTAGAAACGGTAGTATCCTCACAATTATATTCCTTCTTAGAGAAAAATGGTATCTGTGAGGATTTCCAGTCAGGATTGCTGTTTATGTTATAGAACATAAAAAAAGAAAAAAAAACTTCCTGGCATGGTGAGACATTTAGATGCTGTGAATGAAACTTTATAATGTTTCACTTGATTATACATTTAGTCAGGAATTATAGTTTGAAAAAAGTCTAACTAGTAAAATGTTTACAGGTTATGTGAAAACTAATACAAGTAGGATAATAAAAAAAACTTACTCATGTTTAGGATCTCTGCTTGATCAAGCCGCTGCATCAATAATCCAAAGGTTCTTGATGTGAATTCTTTCTTATTTGTCACAGCGAGTCTTTTCTGCAGTGAATTCAGTCTCATTCCTCTCAGCGCAAAGTGTAAAAAACTCTCTGCTTTGTTTGTTGTTATGGGGCGTTTACCCACCGTGAGCTTCACATGGATCATTATAATGCCAATAGCGCACTCGGCGCGTGGGCGTGGTCGCATTAGATATAATGAAGGGAGACGCGAAAGACTGGACATTACGTTGGTTTCATATGGATTACGTTATCACAGAAAATTTGTTTTCGATAGGACTTGCTTAGTTTAAAAGTAGACATGTCAAGCTTTCTATAGATCTATATCTCATGTCTCTTCGTTGAGTATTCACTGAGTTACAGTTTAATGACACGTTTCTAAATGAAGATCACCGCAGACAAAGGCTGCAGACATTGCATCCTGTTTGTTTTGTTTATTTTATAAATGCACAAAGTTTTGTTGTTATTATGTGTGTATACAAATAAAAGTAGACCCTTTACAGATTCGATTGATGTATTGCTCTTATCTGTACGATCAAAACTGAAAGTGTTATTTAAGTTCTTTTTGGTGTTATCAGAAGATGCCTCAAAATGCATATTAGCGTTAGTCAGCCCCAGAGGGTTAACTGTCATTGTGCATTATTGACACACTGTTTTCCTAATTAATGTTGTTCAGTTGCTTTGACACGATCTTTTTTGTTTAAAGCGCTATATAAATAAAGGTGACTTGACTTGACTTGAAGTTGCTTGAATCCTAACGTGTGTTCCATCAATGGCTCCTACTACATTTGGAAATCCAGTTGAAAAAAAAATCCATCTTAACCTTGTTGTTGTTTTTAGTTGCTCAGTCATGCCCGACTCTTTGCGATCCCATGAAGTAAAGCACACAAGGCCTCCCTGTCTTCCACCATCTCCTTGAATCTGCCCAAATTCATGTTTGCTGCATCAGTGAAACTATCTAACATCTCATCCTCTGCCTTTCCCTTCTCCTTTTGCTTTCAATCATTCCCAGCATCATGGTCTTCTCTAATGAGTCCTCCCTTCTCATTAGGTGGCCGAGTATTTGAGCTTCAGCTTCAGTATCTGTCCTTCCAATGATCAGTCAGGGTTGATTTCCTTTAGGACTGACTGATTTGATCTCCTTGCAGTCCAAGGGACTCTCAAGAGTCTTCTCCAACACCACAGTTTGAAAGCGTCAATTATTTGACACTCAGCCTTCCTTATGATCTAGCTTTCATAGCCTTACGTTACTGTTGGGAAAACCATAGCTTTGACTATACAGATCTAAAATTGTCATAGATTTTATCTCAAGAATCTCATGTAAAAAATGTTCACAAACTCTGTTACTAATTTTATTGTTCCCTGCTGCCCTTCTACATGGCAAAGCAGGTGATGGAGGACTTACCCAATATACATGAGAGCATCAATATCAAGTGGATAGGGCTTTATAATAAGCAGTGGACTCCTTGTTACCAAGGTGCCGAAGGTTCTGTGCAGATGGTTAAATGACTCTTTTCATAGCTTTTCTCTAACCGTTTCATTCATTCAGTCTTACTTCCCCGATGTATGTGTGATTGTATGTTTGTTTGTTTAGACTAGTTATGTGTTAGTGTTTAGTTAAATTTTTTGTGCACAAAATACAATAGTTTCTGATTTTGTCACTGCTTGCAGATCAATGTCACTTAAAGAGCTGATCTTGCTACATGCTCTGATGCATTAGTATTGAAAGAAGCTTATTTTCTCAGGCCACGAAAATGACATTGCTTATATAGTTGATATGGAATTACATTTATGAAATTACAATTATAAGATTAGTCAATTGTAATATTAATTCTGCTGCAATTATTTCTGGCAGCTGAGGTAAATAATTATAATTAATTGTAATTATTTATATACATTTCCCTTTTGAGGTAATTTGCTACAAGTCAGTTAGAAATACCAAGGGTTCACTCAAAACAAGGGGAGTATGCTTTTAACTATTATGCCACCTGCATCTGGAATTAATCAGAAGAGATCAGATGTGGTGAAACAGTAGCTACATTTAAATTCAGACTCAACACATCTGTTTGCTGACTGTGCTAACTGTTTTAATTCATTTTAAATACATTTTTAATAAAAAAAATTTGCTTTTATTTTTTATTGTTTTGATTCCTTTTTATGTAAAGCACTTTGAACTACCATTGAATATGAAATGTGTTATGTAAATAAACTTCCCTTGCCTTTAAAAAAAACTGTTAAAATTAAATTCACAACCTAACAATACAAAAAGAATAAGGCTTTTCTGCATTCTTACATTAATCATATTGAAATATATTCTGAATCTAAAAAATGAAATGCTATGCAAACAGTTAGATAAAGCAGAACAATTATACAGGTGTTAGTCTTTCAATTACACAACCGTCAATACAAAGGGAAGCAAATTATGAATAATTTTTACTGTAAAGTGAACATGGACTATGTAACATTTACTGCTGTGAATTCTAACTGCAGTTTAAGGAAAGCAAACATTGTATAATGCTGCCTGTTAATGTTTTTTTAGGTTGTTTTATGAGTGATAAAGTGTGGTTGTTGGGTGAAAACCTTTGCTTGTGTTATGAAGAATGAGTACCAAAATACCAAAATGATGTATTTTGGTATTTTCTGTGCATTTTGAATGTGAAATGAACTGCTGTGGCAAGATTAAAGTTGGTTAAGAGAACTGTGTGAAGAGTTTTGAAAAAGTGACCAAAATAATGATAAATGTGTCCTAGCTATTGGGAAAAAAATAACTATGCAGTGAAAGAGGGAATCAGATAAAAGATAGAAACTAAGAAACAGTCAAGTTAATGTTTGTGAAAGACACTTTTCAACTGAAAGGTAATTTTGATAGTAATAATGCTAATTATTGATGTGACACTATAATAAAAACATTTCCATCAACAAATGTAGGTTGAGAAAAGCACAGAAACACATCGTCACTCAGCAGGACTGACACACACACACACAGATCTGTCTATATGAGGATTTATGACACATTTATTCCGACATGTTATCACAGATAGCAGCTCAGGTGTGGTATTAGTGTCATGAAGAGACTCTATAACATCTCACTGTTACTGATTTATCATCCAGGTAAAAGTGTTATGGGTAGAATCTCTTGTCAGTCTCTTCTGATTCATCAACACAGTTTCACTGATGATTTATAACCAACCCAAAACCCAGGATAGAGCGGCTGAGTGAATGTGGTCTGGACTGTGTGGATGAGGCTCATCGTGTCAGAGACGCTGTAGAAGGACAGAGTTCCTGCACTGTGATCCACAAACACTCCTATTCTACTGCTGATGGACTTCACAGGGATACAAGTCACAATATTATTGTGTATGAATGAGTATCTGGAGCGAGAGCAGCACAAACTCCAGGACTGATCATTCAATCCAAAGAAACATTTATCATCCTCTCCCTTCCTGCTGATGCTCTTATATGACACTGATATATCCACATCATATCCACTCTGCTCAATCTCCCAGTAACAGCGTCCACACACACTCTCTCTACACAACACCTGAGAGATATCATCAAATCTGTCTGGATGATCAGGATACGGCTGATTTTCATCCACGCCTGTCACCTTTCTGTTCTCCTCAGACAGACTGAGTTCAGTGTGTGCTGTGTTTGGATCCAGTGTGAGAAAACAGACATCTGAACACAAGAACAGAGATATTTAAAACACAACAAAAATCACTACAGCTATTAGTTTGTGTGTGTGTGTGTGTGTGTGTGTGTGTGTGTGTGTGTGTAGACATACATTTTCGTGATCCTGCTGAAATCCTGGATTCTCCTCCATATTCCATACTACCAAACACACACAGGGAGGCACATTCAGTCAGTAAACACACAGTGCAGTGCGATTAGCCACATTATATCTTCAATTATAATTTTGGCTTCTGATGATTTTTAAAACAAGATGATCAAGATAAAGCAACATGTTAAACCATCCTTTAAACAGGCTAACAATATTCCAAACATGCTAGTAAAGTACTAAACATGCTAGAATAGCATATGTATGAAATACTCATTGCATATTTCTTTGTAATTACCTTGCTTTGTCATTTGTACCAACCTCACTGATGTCATTGGAAGCTTTAGGCAATCAGACACGATTACAGTCATTTCCAATAGAGTTGACACTATGTAAATACACTGAACAAAGTTATAAACGCAACACTATTGTTTTTGTCCCCATTTTTCATGACCTGAACTCAAAGATCTAAGACTTTTTCTATGTACACAAAAGGCCTATTACTCTCAAATACTGTTCAGAAATCTGTCTAAATCTGTGTTAGAAAGCACTTCTCCTTTGCCGAGATAATCCATCCACCTCACAGGTGTGGCATATCAAGATGCTGATTAGACAGGATGATTATTGCACAGGTGTGCCTTTAGCTGGCCACAATAAAAGGCCACTCTAAAATTTATTACGAGTGTTGTCACGATCTATTAGTCGTGACATTTGAAAGTGAAGTGAAAGTCGTGATATTTGCCAAGTATGGTAACCCATACTCGGAATTGGTGCTCTGCATTTAACCCATCCAAGTGAACACACCGTGAACACACACCCAGAGCAGTGAGCAGCTATATCCAGCGCCTGGGGAGAAACTGTATTTGAGAGAAATAGCCCTTTTGTGTACATAGAAAAAGTCTTAAATCTTAGATCACGACAAATGGGGGCAAAAACAAAAGTGTTGCGTTTATCATTTTGTTCAGTATATGATTAAGTGAAATCAATGCACTTGTTTCTGTTTCACAAACAATTTGTTTTTATCAGCAATCGACTCTTAAATTAACCTGTTAACCAGACACCCCATTATGGGACTCACAGCTGAAAGTGCCCTACCTAACTTAAAATTGCAACAGTTCCTTACTTCAGTGTGTTACACACATAATTTTGGTGTCTTTGGAAAGAAGACCCTTTGGGCTTTACTTTTTATCAACCAGAGTTGATAATGCTCAAAAATACTAAAATTTATAGAAACTGAAGTGCCTTGAAAAAAATTGTACCACACAGAATTTTTTTTTAAATTTGATATAAAAATACATGAAGTCCGTCCTGGAGCAATCTAGAAAAGTAATGGGTTGAAAGTCACATGTCTCATGAGATTCTATTTCAAATCTGAAGAAGATACCATGAAAAATTAGATTCCTGCAACCATTTTTCTGAGACTATGTGTAGCCCCCCCCCCCCCAATATAAAAATATTTACCAACTCTATTGAAGGGTTCTACAAACTATTTTAGTCATTAAAAATACCACTGCATAGTTTCAATTTTAATTCAATATACAGACACTTAGACATCATATAAGTGATTTATTTGAGCACTAGAAAAATACAATAAGAATAATTTGAGTAATAAAAATAAGAAAAATAAAAAAGATTTAACTATGTATGCCAATTACAGTACATCCTGAGATTGCTAGAAATGCAGCATTTACAATGATTTCTGCTCATATAGTCAATTATCACGTGTTGAAGTGCTGATGGACAGTTATAGAGATGGTAATCATACAAATGCGCCATAAAGTCAATAATCACACTCTATTCATATAGACGGCATTCACATTGATAGCTGTGATTACACAGTAATAGTGTGCTGATTTGCACTCAAACATATGGTAATCATGCAGATACAGGCACATTCCCCATAAACACACTCACACATGTTGCAAAAAAAAAAAAAAAAGAAAGAAAGAGCCGATCGCTAAGTTCCGCCTCCATCAGATGACAGGTGCGTCACCGCGCGCGTCGCGACCCGTCATGAGAGAGCACCAGAATTCAAATAAACAATCTTCCGCCTAACTTTCACTTTTTTTTAGATCATCTCATTCTGTTTGGGACACTGTATGCTACAAAACCATGCTGTTTTTTACAACCAAGAAGCAGTTTCTTGTGTGAGTTATTCCATAACGGACACAAACAATACTGTCCCTGAAGAACTGAAACGTAAACAAAGGAATTATCATCCATATAACAACATTATTGCTTCATTGGACTAAACATGCTCCATGAGATGTCATTCAGTGGACCCTTACCTTCCTAACTAAACCGGGATTTACAGCTGTGGATGTGTTTATGACTTGCTATTATGACAAATCTGGTATGTACTGTGTTTTTATTCTTCATGTTTTGATGTGTACTGCTTACACAAATTTAGCAAATACATTTTTTATAAGCTTTCCATTGAAAAACAGCGATCTCAATGCTTGAGGCTTAGATCTTTATAATGATATATAGTGTGTCAAGATTCATTTTGTGCCATTTCATTTGCATGATGGAGCGCATCAGAAAGGAGCGCAATTATATTAACTGAAATATGTATTTTAATATATACTATGTTTGTTGTCAGACATCAAATTTACCCTGAGTTTTATTCCTTTTAAGAACATTAAATGTATTGAGATTAAAATAATTGTTCCCTTCACCACCTTTGAGCAGCTGACACGTATTTTGTGCACACACACATACTTGTATTCCAATCATTATAGGTTCATTACATAGACATAATGGTTTTCAAATTTTACTAACTGTATTTTCTGTCCACTTTACTCTAACCCTAACCCTACCCCTACGCCCAAACCTACACCTCACAGAAATGTTTTTTTTTTTTTTTTTAAACACTTTATTCTATATTACCTAAAAGCTTGTTTCCTTATGGGGACCTAAAAATGTCCCCACAAGGTAAACCAGTACACACACACACAACGGGTCAAAAGTTATGCATAAAAAACAGACATAAACAAAATGATTAACATACCTGAGTTTGTCCAATGAACAGTTTGGATTCTCCAGTTTTTCAGAGAGCAGTTTGACTCCTGAATCTCCTGGGTGATTGTAGCTCAGATCCAGCTCTCTCAGGTGTGAGGGGTTTGAACTCAGAGCTGAAGACACATAACAACAGCCTTCCTCTGTCACCATACAGCCAGACAACCTAAAAACACAACAATAGTCCACATGACATTAGTTTGACAATCAGACATACTTTGAGTTTAAAATAAATGTCTCACTGGTGTTACCGCACAACAAAAAGCAGTTGTTCTTTTAACACTTTCAACATCACTTTCTATTTACATATTTGTGACATCAATTTCTACTGTCCTACATCAAACTTGTTGTAGATTCACCAAGAAAGGCACACAGCAAGTCTGCTATTTCTTTTCAGGTATCATAAATATTCATATTTGTCTTCATTTCATACAAAACTTCTGTTGAGTTCATTGCTATAACCTATTTTTTTTTTAAATGAGAATGAAAAAAAAAACATGTTTAACCCTCTGGAGTCGATTAACACGTATACGTGTTTTGGGGTATTTTCTCCTGATAACCCCGAAAAGAACTTAAATTACACTTTCAGTTTTGATCGTACAGATCGTACTTTTTTTGTATACAGACATAACAACAACAAAACTTTGTGCATTTATAAAATAAAGATAACAAACAAGGAGTGCTGTCTGCAGCCTTTGTCTGCGCTGATCTTCATTTACAAACGCGTCATTAAAATGAACTGTAACTCAGTGAATACTCAACGAAGAGACATGAGAGAGATATCTATAGAAAGCCTGACATGTCTACTTTTAAACTAAACAAGTGCTGCCGAAAGCAAATATTCTGTGATAACGTAATCCATATGAAACCAACGTAATGTCCAGTCTTTCGCGTCTCCCTTCATTATATCTAATGCTATTAAATTATGTTGTGGGATAATTAAATATATTCTAAATAAACTAAAAACATAAAATGATATACATTTATTTTGTCCTCACATTCTTTCTTGTAACTCATCCCTCTCAGTGACACAGCTGACTGAATGGCTCATTATGCAGCTCATTATGCAGGCCTTTGTCTTCTCAGGTGTGAATTCATGATAGTTGACGCCTACTCGCATATGACTTTTACCAACAAAAAGTGTCTTAGAAAATTTAAATCAATATTTTGTTTTCTGTAAGTGAGTAAACAAGATGATTTTCACATCATTTAGAAAAAAAAATCTAGGCTACCAGCTCCAGTTCTCAAAAGTCACGGGAACCAATGTTCTGTATGTGTTTTATTGCCCTATTCAAGTGATTTAACATTTTTAGTTTTTCACTAACCACACGTGACATTTTTTTTCTCAAAAACACAATCATGTACATACATGCTGCTCACATATTATAATAGCCCAGTTTGTACTGATTACAGTGAGATTAGACTTTAGCCATTTAGATATTTATAAGAAACTGAAAAAAGCACAAATGTCAGGGCATGACAAAACTTCTCCAGGCCCCAAAAATACCCTTAGACTCCAGAGGGTTAATGCAGTACATGTAGCAAGGTTTTTTTTTAAATCATATAATAAATAAAAAGAAAACAAATAGATAGAATACAAAAAGATTAGAGAATAAAGTGTTAGTATTTTAAAGAAAACAAGCAGGTAGTAAATAAATAGTTAAAATCTAAAAGGGGCTTTTTATGAAGAATAGAATTAGAATAGAGAGTGCCAGAGTTAGACGGTCAAATAAAATGGAAGAGGTGTGTATTTAGCCAATTCTTGAAGATGGCTAAGGACTCAGCTGCTTGGATTGAGTTGGGCAGGTCATTCCACCAGGAGGGAACATTTAATTTAAAAGTATGTGAAAGTGATTTTGTGAACCTTTGGGATGGCACAATAAAGTGATGTTCACTTGCAGAAATCAAGCTTCTAGAGGGCATGTCACGGTGCAGTGTGAGAAACGCACGGAGAAGACGAAGAAGAATCATCTTTAATGTAATCCACACAGAAGGAATCCACAGAAGGTAGCCAGGTAACACATGCACAACTCAACTTTAACACTGGACAACACAGAATGCACAGACTAGACTTAATAAAGGGGAGATTGATAAGAGACAGGCAAGTGAAGAGGATGAACTAATAATGTACCAGGGTATAATATTTTTAGACGGGACAGATTTGAGGCAAGAGGGGGAGGGGTCATGATTTACATAAAAGATCACATCAACTGTCATTCGATATGTTGGCCTTTTGACCATGATTTGGAGTGTATTGGATAGAATATAGTGCTCTCATCTGAAATGTCTTTTGTGCTCATTGTTGTATATCGTCCACCCTCCTCTAATAATGATTTTTATATCACTTTTAAAAAGCTACTTCAAGCATGTGTTTTTAAAACTGAGGTAATACTGCTTGGTGATCTAAACTGTAACTGGCTAAATAAGACTAATAGGAAATCCCTTAAGGAGATCACAGACAGTCTGGGCCCGGTTCCCCAAAACGTTCTTATCGCTAAGTAGTTCTTAACCTGGTGGTCTTGCTCTGCCGAATTTCCAATTTTACTACTGGGCTATTCATATTCATAAAATACGATGCTGGAATGATTTTCCTTATTTACCTTGGTGCAAATTGGAAGCCCTTTCTTGCGGTCCGAAATCCTCTATATCTGCCCTCATATATTCCTCTCTTCCAACCAAAATTTCACTGTATGTTAAAAACCCTGTGGTGCTTAACACTTTAAAAGTTTGGTATCAATTCAGGAAACATTTCAAATTTGTAACATCATCTCTAGTTGGTAAATTCTCAAATTCACATCTTTATTGGCCAGACGTCGAATTCTCTTACAGTGGAAATCTCCAAATCCTCCATCAGTTTCACAGTGGCTTACTGATGCTATGCATTTCTTAAAACTTGAGAAAATCAAGTACGCAATGAAAGGAAACACTGACAAGTTTTTTTTATATCTGGCAGCCTTTTCTATCATATTTTGACTAATTTCAGACTAAATCCTGTTATACTTTATATTTGTATATGATTTTAAGTAAGCCGGGGTGAGGTGAGGTGGGGTGGGGTGGTTTGGTTATGTCTTTTTCTTTTCTTGTTTTCTGTTATTTTGTTTAAAATCTAAATTGTAAAAGTTGTCAATTCTATGTAACTCGATTCAGTTTTCAATAAAAATATGTTGCAAAAAAAAAAAAAAAGAAGTAGGTCTTAACCTATTCCTTAACCTCTCTCTTAATGTTATGGCACAATTCCCCACACGTTCGTATGCTAAGCATTTCTTCTGTAAGTCACACTTTCGTAAGGTTGGTCTGGACCATTCGTAAGCTCTCTCTTAGCATTGTTTGAGCTCGAGACGCTAGTCGCCGCCACTGTAGCAGTCTTTAGAAATCAGCGCAGCGCAGTACAAGTCAAACTATGGTATGTTGACAATGTTGTGGCTCAACAATGATTTTATGTTATGGACATTTTAAGACTAATAATAAAATATGTTCGCAATGGATACAGGCCTATTTATGAAGTTGACTTTATTTGGTATCAGAACTAATATGGTGGTAATTAGCCTAGGCTATTTCGTAATGTCATTAAAGCGTTTAAATTGGCAATCACTTTTGATAAATAAAATCTGGGAAACAATTTGGCTCTAAATGGCTAAGATCTATAAATGGGTAAGCATGGTGGTGTCCAGAAAGCGACCAACTATGGCAGCGATCCAACGTGTCCTTGTATTGAATCAAAGACGGCGCCGGCTGCGGAGACGTTTAGTCCATGTCAATTTTTTTATTTGGCAAAACTTAAGCCCTTTTGACATTTTGCCTGACGTGCTATATTAAAAATATATCGCCTCCCAAGACAACTCATTATGGAGCTGCTGGACCTTCTCAGACCTGCGCTTGCCAGGCTAACGCAGCGGAATTTTGCTTTAAGCCCTGAAGTCCAGCTGCTTGCAGCGCTATGGTTTTTTGCTACAGGGAACTTCATCGAGGTCGTGGGAGAGGGCTACGGCCTAAGCAAGACCTCGGTGTGGAGGTGCGTCCACACTGTCACCAACGCCCTTCTGCACCATGCCGGGGATTACATCCGGGGAATTCTGTTTGTAAAGTACCTTACCATTAATATAAAAGTGTATTACATAATTTTTAGAAGTCATTAAACCCATGTCAAGAAGCGGCACAAGTGGCACAACGGGATAAGGAGGGTGGATGATAAGCGAGGGATACTCGGTTTGTCTACCCGTCACAACATATCATGTAAACATATTACTGACAATTTGATAATTTAATTAATAGTCTATATTTTACAGATAACTTTGTTAAAATAAATGTTACTGGAATAATTTGAGGAATGTTTAATTTGCATAGAACGTGTTGTCTTTCTTAACGCCGTAATGCACCTTCGCGTGAAGTGGAAAATCGATTCCTGAGCAATCGATGCCAACTTATTCAGCACCTTCACTTGGGACAGCGCCTTTGTAACATCAAACGTAAGAGGCAGCGTGTTAAGAAGCTTCCTAAGGGACCCTTCGGGGTAACACTTTATAATAACTGCACGCTATTAATCATTAGTTAAGCATTAGGAAACAGTTAATTTATCATTTATAAAGCATTAATAGACATTAATAATCAGTTTATAAATACAGATATAAATGCTTTATACTTGATTTAAAAGCATATCTATAATGTATTTAATAATTGTTTTTTCATACTTTATTAATGATCAGTTTATAATTTCTAAATGAAGTCTAGCATTATTTACACACCAGTTATTAAGGAGTTGTCAGTGGTTCATAAGATCACTTAGTGAATGATTAATAAACTATTTAAATGTGCATTCATACATCTTATTATTCAGACATATAGTAATAGTTACTTAGAGTGTTAATAAATGGTTTATTAACATGTATTTCTACTGTAATTCAGGGTTAATTCAGGTAGTTATAAAACATATGTAGTTGTTAGTTAACTATTTTTGTGAGCTCATCTAAAGTGAGGACTATTTATGCCTTGTAAAGCTTTTACAAATGAGATTTAAAGGCTGTTAATATTTCTATGTTCTGTATCACTGTGTTGAGTTTGTTTCCTTTTTCTGTTTAGAAGATAACTGAGCCTTTGAATATTCTTTATAAATGCTTTACAAGGCATAACTAGTCCTCACTTTAGACGAGCTCACATAAATAGTTAACTGACCACTACTAAATGCTTTATAACTACCTGAATTTACTACATTTACTTACAATTTCTTATGATCTTATGACTCACTGGCAACTAAATAACTGGTTTGTAAATAATGCTATACTTCACTGAGAAATGATAAATTGATCATGAATAAAGTATGACAATAAAATTATTAAACACATTATAGATATGCTTTTAAATCAAGAATAAGGCATTTATATCTGTATTTATAAACTGCTAATTAATGTCTATTAACGCTTTATAAATGATGAATTACCTATTTACTAATGCTTAATTAATGATTAATAGTGTGCAGTTATTATAAAGTGTTACCCACTTCGGGGAACACACTTAGGAACATAAACAACTTTGGTAAGATATATCTTTCGAGTCTTCTTAGCGCGCTAAGAGTGAGCGTTATCGGGGAACCGGGCCCTGGATTTTACCCAATTGTTGGAAGGTCCTACTAGAATAACCACATCATCTCAGACACAGATAGATTTAATATTCAGTAATAAGCCTGAATGAATTGTAAAAACATTTAATTTTATTACTGGACTGTCTGACCATAACCTGACATTACTGTGCAGAAAACTTACAAAAAAGCGCTTTCATCATTCTCATAAACCCGTGGAGCAACTTAGGATTCCAAAGAATGAAATGGATAATTTTCAAAGGGCAGTACAGCAGACTAATTGGACAGATATATTTACTGGGATCAACATAGAAGAAGTTAACTAGACTTTGTAGCTTGGTAGTAAACATCTTGCTAAGGAGTTTACTAGAAAGGTAAAAGGAAAAAAAAAGCAAATGCACTCCCTTGGCTCAATACTGAAATATTTTATTTGATGAAAGAAAGAGACTTTGCTTTAAAAAGATAATTAAAAACCAAGTTAAATAGTGATAGGCATAGATTCACTTCATTACATAATCAAGTAATCAGAGTGATCAGAAAGGCTAAAGCCAATTTTTATGACAATTATTAATGAGGGAAAGGGTAATACAAAGCTGATCTGGGAACAGATTAAGAATGTGATGTGAATTAGCCATAGGCTTAGAAACCAGTTAGAGTTGAACCTGAATGGTAAACTAATACAAGATCCAGCACAAATAGCTGTAGCTCTTAATGAATATTTGATCAATTCTGTGGATGAAATCGCACAGAATTTTCCCCTAACAACTGGAGATATTGTCAAATTAGATGAATGCAAGCCTTCTTTTAGCATTCAACCTATCTTTGAAAGTAAAACCCAGGCAATTATTAATTCTCTTAAAATCTCATCAGCAAAAGATATTTATGGAATGGACTCTAAAATGGTTAAATTCCTGAAAGAACATGTAACCTACCCTATTACACAAATTGTAAATCAGTCAGTATTTGAGGGGATATTTCCGCCTTCCTGGAAGACTGCAATTGTAACTCCCATATTTAAGTCAAATGACCCTCTGAACATATCTAACTACCGCCCAATTAGTATTTTACCTGTGGTCTCTAAGGTTGCTGAAAAATGTGTATCAGAGCAGCTTGACTGCTTTTTTAATAATAGTCCATTCACTTTTCATCCGATGCAGTTTGGCTTCAGGGCCCATCACTCTGCAGAAACAGCAAACTGTTTCTTTTTAGAGACTGTTCGAGCAATGGTGGACAAGGGAGGTGTTGTTGGTGCAGTGTTTTTAGATCTTCGTAAAGCTTTTGACACAGTCAACCATCAGGTCCTTATTGCCAAACTCTCTACTTTTAATTTCTCTCCTTCTGCAATCAAATGGTTTGAGTCATACTTAACTGGTAGAACTCAATACGTTTCTGTGAACATCCATCGCTCATTAGCTCTTAATTTATGCACAGGGGTGCCACAAGGATCAATACTTGGCCCGCTTTTGTTTAGCCTATATATCAATGATCTGCCATCAGTTTGCCCTGATATCAATACAATAATGTATGCGGATGACA
This sequence comes from allo-octoploid hybrid of Carassius auratus x Cyprinus carpio, assembly GCA_024542945.1. Classification (NCBI taxonomy): domain Eukaryota; kingdom Metazoa; phylum Chordata; class Actinopteri; order Cypriniformes; species allo-octoploid hybrid of Carassius auratus x Cyprinus carpio. The sequence goes on along the minus strand of CM045000.1, from coordinate 23,030,767 downwards.
TTGTAATTTATGTGCATGGCAAGACAAAACATCTGGCTGCTGACAAACTGACTACAGCTATGGACCAGATCACAGGTTGGCTAAATCGTTCGTGCCTTCAATTAAATGTAGATAAAACTGTGGGAATGTTTTTCACAAAAAGACAATGTAACATTGTGTCAAACATAACGATTTCAGGTCAAAACATTAGTATTGTGCCACAATTTAAGTATTTGGGCGTTATTATTGATTCGAATCTTTCTTTTAAATCACATATTAAGAAAGTGTGCAATAGGGTCAAGTTTAACTTTGCTAATTTTAGATATATTAGAAATGCACTTACTTTTAATGCTGCTAAATTATTTATGGACACAATGATTATGTCACATCTAACATATTGTCTGGCAAGCTGGGGACAAATTAATAGCTCATCACTAAAGCCATTAGCAACTCTTTATAAAAAAACTCTCAAGGTTTTGGACAAGAAGCCTAACAGTTCACATCATTGTATTATCCTCAATAACCATACATTGCTAAGCTGGGAAGATTTAATCAAATACAGAAACATCTGTCTGGTCTATAAAATTTTACATAAAACTGCTCCTGCTCTTTTTAATTCATTCATAATCCAACGTAATAATAGCAGTCAGAATACCAGAAGCACCACACGAGGCGACCTTCTAATCCCATTCAGGAAAGCACGTTTGGTCAATTATCATTTTCTGTTACAGCAATACAAAACTGGAACTCATTGCCCACTACAATCAAAAACATACATACATACTCTACTTTTACTACACACCTTAAAAACTGCCTGTCTGACATTTATAACTGCACACATTAATCTGATAGATGTAATGTGTATTAGATGTGACATGGTCATGCTTCTGCCACTCGATATCTGCTGCCTGCCTCAATGTTATGTCCTGTATGTGCTACAATGTGGCCTCTGTGTGATAATTCTTTTTGTCGATTTGTACTGTTTTATTGCTTGAACTGCTTTTATGCTTTTGCAATTTGGGCTTGCTTGTCTGTGCTTGTCTTAATTATGTGCCACTTTGCTCGTATGTCTAACTCCTTCTTGTGTAGCTATGCTGTAAATATGAATATAATTGTAATGTATTTATTTGATGTATGCCTATTAACAACTGGCTGGGGACTACAGCTGGAAATTAGCCGTAGAGGCTAAAGCTGCTCTTTTTATGAAAGGAGACTATCCACGTTATTATAAACTAATAAACTAAACTAAACTGAACTAATGACAAGACAAGAACAGGAACATAACCAAATATGGGCATAGGGAAAAAAATAATGAAAAAGAGACAGAAACAGATTCAATGAACACATGAGGGATGAAAACACAACAAAACGTTCAAAGGGGTGTGACAGGGCACATAAGTCCAGGGCTCCAGACTGCAACCATATGGTCGCATTTTGCGACCATTTTTTCTGCTGGTGTCACTAATTTTTGTGAGTGGTCGCACTGGCATAACCACCGCATTGTCCAACTCATAAGCTCTGCCATTTCTGTTGCATTTGAGAAACATCAAACGGCTGAAACGTAATGCGGTTTAGTTTCGATTTTGTTTCATTTGTCATTTGATGTCTCTCAAATGCAACAGACCGTTTCTCAGCTCGGACTGTGACACAAACAAACTTTTCCAAGCTCAGAACAGCTTTACTCAGGAGCCAAAGTTGATTTTGCGACACTGTTACTGCACAGATGCAACAGAGCTGCGAGATCCAGTGAGAAGCGTCTGAATTCACCACACAATGACAAGGTTGCTGCTGAGAAGCATTCAAATTCTGCACAAAAATCTCTGTTATAAACAGTGCTGACATATGTCAGGAAACCAGACACAGTAACGTTAACTGTAACTATGGTGTTGTGGTAGAAATAGTCGAATGTATTACATAATTAATTTCAGGGTTATTACGACCTTTTGAGAGAGACATTCAAGCACTTTTTAGTGACTTTTAAGCATTTCACACAACTGTTTCCAGCACTTTAACCCTCTGGAGTCGATTAACGCGTATACGCGTTTTGGGGTATTTTCTCCTGATAACCCCGAAAAGAACTTAAATTACACTTTCAGTTTTGATCGTACAGATAAGTGCAATACATCAATCGAATCTGTAAAGGGTCTACTTTTTTTTGTATACAGACATAATAACAACAAAACTTTGTGCACTTATAAAATAAAGATAACAAACAAGGAGTGCTGTCTGCAGCCTTTGTCTGCGCTGATCTTCAGATACAAATGCGTCATTAAAATGAACTGTAACTCAGTGAATACTCAACGAAGAGACATGAGAGAGATATCTATAGAAAGCCTGACATGTCTACTTTTAAACTAAACAAGTGCTGCTGAAAACAAATATTCTGTGATAAAGTAATCCATATGAAAACAACGCGATGTCCGTTTTTCACGTCTCCCTTCATTATCTTCTAATGCGACCACGCCCCCGCGCCGAGCGCGCTTTTGAGATTCAAATGTTTCACTGAAGCGCGCGGCTTTTGAATACGCCCACACAACAGAAGACAACGCAGCGAGACTGTTCTTCAAGTTTTTATTATTTTACTGTTTGCTTCGCGATGAGAGGAATAAGACATAATTCACCCCAAAAAGATGTGATGTGGTTGAGGATTTGAGATTTGGATTTCCTCAGAAAAAAGAATGAAGCACTTTATTCAGCAGAGATCATAAACATGAGTAAGTCTCTTTTTATTGATTTATATACTTGTACTAGTTTTCACATAACGTGTAAACATTTTACTAGTTAGACTTTTTCCAAAGACTTTTTCCAAACTATAATTCCTGACTAAATGTATAATCAAGTGAAATATTATGAAGTTTCAATAACAATATACACTACTATACCATTCAAAAGCTTGATGTAAATAATATAAATGTACCAATAAATGTAACTGTAACAAATGTAACAATCATTGCTGTTCTTTCAATTTATCCCCCCTAAAAAACCTAAAACAAAATATTCTTTTATTTGAAAAAATCACAAAAATGTATCCTTTCATCGGATAATAAGAATTTAAAAGGGGGGGAAATATCATTATGAAATAAATGTTTTTTCTCTTATACACATTGGCCACAAGTAATGGCATCCTTTTATTCAATACTTTTTGAAACATCCATTTGCCAGTTTAACTTGTCTAAATTTTCTCCTATAATGCCTAACACCTGACAAGAGATCAGAGACCATTCCTTCATCCAGAATCACTCCAGACCCTATAGATTCCCAGCTCCATGTTGGTGCTTCTCCTCTTCAGTTCACTCCTCTCATTTTCCGTAGGGTTCAGGTCAGAGGACTGGAATGGCTATAGCAGAAGCTTGGTTTTGAGCTCAGTGACCCATTTCTGTGTTGTTTTTGAGGTTTGTGTTTGGGTTATTGTACGGTTGGAAGATCCAAACATGGCCCATTATAAGATTTCTAACAGAATCAGTCACTTACTGATTTTTTATCTGTTGGTATTTGATAGAATCCATGATGCCATGTATCGAAACAAGATGACTCAGGACCCCAGTATATTTCATTGTACACATGGGGTACTTTTTTTCTCTGTGTTCACCAAACCCACCTTGAGTGTTTACTGCCAAAAAGCTAATTTTTTAGTTTCATTGGATCATAGAAACCATTCCCATTTAAAGTTCCAATCATGGCTGATAACTGAATATGCTTTAGTTTGTTTTTGAATGAGCTAGGAGAATTTTTATTGTAACCCTCCCAAACAACATGTGTTGATGTAGGTTCTGTTTAACAATTTTTTTAAAGGTTTTCTGAACCAGAGACTCAACTATTTTCTGCAATTCTCCAGCTGTGACCCTTGGAGAGTCTTTAGCTACTCAAACTCTCCTTCTCACCGCACATTAGGATGATATAGACACACGTCCTCTTCCAGGCAGTTTTGTAACATTTTATGTTGGTTGGAAGTTCTTAATTAATTGCCCTGATGGTGGAAATGGGAATTTTCTCTGCTCTAGCTCTTTTCTTAAAGCCACTTCACCAATTTGTGAAGCTCAATTATCTTTTGATGCACATCAGAAATATATTCTTTGGTTTTTCTCATTGTGATGGATGATTAAGGGAATTTGGGCTTTGTTTTCCCTCCTCTTTATATTTCTATGAAACAGGAAGCCAGAGCTGGATGATTTCATGTTTATAATCATGCTGGAGTGCTCAAAACTGTGAATATGAATGGAAATTTACTTCAGAGATATTGTACTTATAAGAATTTATAGGGGTGCCAATAATTGTGACCAACGAGTATTTGAGAAAAACATTCATTTCATAATGATATTTCCCCTCCGTTTTAAATTCTTATTATCCAATGAAAGGATACATTTTTGTGAATTTTTTAAATAAAAGACCAAAAGGATTAACAATGCAGATGAATTTTCACAGCCTTTTTGATCATATTTACCAAGGGTGCCAATATTTTTGGCCACGACTGTATATCTAATGCGACCACGCCCACGCGCCGAGCGCACTATTGTTATTATAATCGTCCACATGAAGCTCGTGCCGGGTAAATGCCCTCATCAGAGCAAACAAAGCAGCGAGACTGTACTTCATGTTTTTTAAATGTTACTTTTTGCTTCGCACTGAGAGGAATAAGACATAATTCACCTCAGTAAGACTGCTGAGAGGAATAAGATTTGGATTACCTCAGAAAGAAGAACGAAGCGGCTTGACCCAGCAGAGATAAACATAAGTCTTTTTTTATTATTCATTTACTTGTATTAGTTTTCATATAACATGTACACATTTTACTAATTAGACTTTTTCCAAACTATAATTCCTGACTAAATGTATAATCAGGTGAAACATTATGAAGTTTCATTTACATCATCTCAATGTTTCACCATGCCAGGATGTTTTTTTTTTATGTTCTATAACATAGACAGCAATACGATATAAAAGTAATATAAGTTATTATGTTGCTAGCTTAATGTCATTAAGAATGATTAGACAAAACTTTACTGTGATAGGCTATTCTCTGTTCACAAATATAGCCATATATGTTTATAACTCTATATGTTGTATAGGCCCACATACAATGCATGCTTGTGTTTTCAAGAATGTAACTAAGCTTCTGTTCATGAATATCTGTTCTGGTGTAAATATTTTTAGTGTGTTATACCCGTCATTGGTGTTTGCATTCGTCTGAGGTAAAAAAAAAAGGAGTGTATCAAGTAAGCTGTAAATATCGCTGACAATAAATGTGCTATGTGGTAATTGTGTTCTTTTTTTTCCTATAAATTACTAATAGTATGAGTGACCATCACAATAATGTTAATAATTCAGTTTATTTGCATAAACAGCATATTTACTTTTTATTTCAGATAAATAATAACCTGTTGCAAAGCGAGCCAATGCAAATAAGCAGCCCACTCAGGAACCTGGAACACAGCTAAGACCAAGTGATGCACACACTCCCATCTCTTCAAAGTCTCTTCTAAAAAGTATGTCCTTCAGAGCACATAAACAATATACATTTTGGAAATGCCAGGTATGTGATGTTCATTTTTATATTTTAACATGACACATGAGCCTGCATTTATTTGATCCAAAATACAGAAAGTTGCATTTGCTAAAGCTGTAATATTGTGAAATATTTTTACTATTTAAAATAACTGCTTTCTATTTGAATATATTTTAAAATTTAATTTATTCCTGTGATCAAAACGAAATTTTCAGCATCATTACTCCAGTCTTACTCCAAGTGTAACAATATACACTATACCATTCAAAAGCTGGGAGTCAGTATATATAAAATAATTTATAATAATAAGTTTATATATATATATATATATATATATATATATATATATATATATATATATATATATATATATATATATATATAAACTTATTTAGCACACAAGTGATGATAAATACAATAATCATTGTATAGAAACGATGCTCTTCTTTCAATGAATCAAAAAAAATCATCTCTTTTCAAAATTAATAATAATAATAATAAATGTTTTTTTTTTAAGTAGCAAATCAGAATATTAGAATGATTTCTGAAGGACTGTGTGACTGGAGTAATGATGCTAAAAATTCAGCTTTGAAAGTCAGCTTTGATTGTTCCTAATCAACTGTTTAACTGTACTCACAAGTGAATCTCAAGTTATTTTGTGGGATAATTAAATATATTCTAAGTAAACTACAAACCTAAAAATATATACATTTATTTTGTCCTCACATTCTTTCTTGTAACTCTTCCCTCTCAGTCATACACCTGGCTGAAAGGCTCATTATGCAGCTCATTATGCAGGCCTTTGTCTTCTCAGGTGTGAATCACACTAATATTCACGGTCAAACACGCGTACTTGCATATGCCCTTTTGAAACAAAAATAAAAATTTAAATTAATCTATTGTTTTTTGTGAGTGAGTAAACAAGATGATTTTCACATCATTTTGAAGCAAAAATTCTAGGCTACAAGCTCCAGGTTTGAAAGGCTTGTAAACAAATGTTCTCTAGGTGTTTTATGACCTTATTTCAGTGACTTCAAAATTTTAGTTTTTTTTTACTATCTACGCATAAACATTGTTTTCTCAAATACACAATCATGTACATCAGGGATAGGCAACTCCGGTCCTGGAGATCCACTATCCTGCAGAATTTAGCTTCAGCCCTCATAAAAACTCACCTGCCTGTATCTATCTAGTAATCCCGAAAACACTAATTGCCTTGTTCAGGTGTTTAATTAGGGTTGGAGCTAAACTCTGCAGGACAGTGGCCCTCCTGGACCGAAGTTGCCTATCCCTGATGTACATACTTGCTATTCACATATTATTTTAGCCCAGTTTGTACTGATTGCAGTGTTATTAGAATTTTAGTTGCTTATAAACATATACATGGCTAAAAAGCACAACAGTCAGGGAATGTCAAAAATTCTCCAGGCCCCCAAAACCCCGTAGACCTCAGAGGGTTAACACACTAGTTATAAATCATTAACTTAACATATAGTAAGGGCATATTAGCCATTGAAGGATTCACATTCATACAATAAATAAGCAAAATTAAGCTAGCAATTAATGATTAACTGAATGTACAGTAAATGTCTTTTAGTCATTATTTACAACCTAGCAAACCATATATTATTTTTATGTAGTAATGTATTTGGGCATATTTCAGTGATTAACCATTTAATTAACTGACAATATGAAGCTAATAATTTTGTTTTAGTTATGCTAAAATAGTGCAATAAAAACAATTTGACCCCCTGTTCTAAAGTGAAAGTTATATACAAATGAATTATGCCACTTACATTTGTTAATTATGAAATGTTTTGGAATTTTTTTTTACAGCAAATTGAAAGCCTTGACCCATTACAGTTTGCCTGTAGAGAAGGTAGACTTGTGGAAGATGGTAATCTTTATTTTCTAAATCTGGTTTGTAATAATTTTTTTTTTTTTTTTAAACTCAAAATGTGTCCCAGACGATTACTTATTTATTTCTCTTTGGCTTTTAATACCATTAAGCCACATTTGTTAATATAGAAAATATTATCTCTGTATAATATTGATTTAAATGTTGCTGGATGGGTCTTATTTTTTAACAGAGAGGTCACAGTATGTTAAAATCAATGATGTATATACTAAACAGTTACAGGTGCATCTCAATAAATTAGAATGTTGTGGAAAAGTTTATTTCAGTAATTCAACTCAAATTGTGAAACTCATGTATTAAATAAATTCAATGCACACAGACTGAAGTAGTTTAAGTCTTTGGTTCTTTTAATTGTGATGATTTTGGCTCACATTTAACAAAAACCCACCAATTCACTATTTCAACAAATTAGAATACTTAATAAGACCAATAAAAAACATTTTTAGTGAATTGTTGGCCTTCTGGAAAGTATGTTCATTTACTGTACATGTACTCAATACTTGGTAGGGACTCCTTTTGCTTTAATTACTGCCTCAATTCGGCGTGGCATGGAGGTGATCAGTTTGTGGCACTGCTGAGGTGGTATGGAAGCCCAGGTTTCTTTGACAGTGGCCTTCAGCTCATCTGCATTTTTTTGGTCTCTTGTTTGGTCATTTTCCTCTTGGCAAAGGTCTGGTGAGTTTGCTGGCCAGTCAAGCACACCAACACCATGGTCATTCAACCAACTTTTGGTGCTTTTGGCAGTGTGGGCAGGTGCCAAATCCTGCTGGAAAATGAAATCAGCATCTTCAAAAAGCTGGTCAGCAGAAGGAAGCATGAAGTGCTCCAAGATTTCTTGGTAAACGGGTGCAGTGACTTTGGTTTTCAAAAAACACAATAGACCAAGACCAGCAGATGATATTGCACCCCAAATCATCACAGACTGTGGAAACTTAACACTGGGCCTCTGATATTGTCTGTGGTTTAGGAGTGGCTTAACAAGAGGAATACGACAACTGTAACCAAATTCCTTGACACGTCTGTGTGTGGTGGCTCTTGATGCCTTGACCCCAATCTCAGTCTATTCCTTGTGAAATTCACTCAAATTCTTGATGAGTTTTTTTTTGCTTGACAATCCTCATAAGGCTCCGGTTCTCTCGATTGGTTGTGCATTTTTTTCTTCCGCACTTTTTCCTTCCACTCAACTTTGACATGCTTGGATACAGCACTCTGTGAACAGCCAGCTTCTTTGGCAATGAATGTTTGTGGCTTACCCTCCATGTGAAGGGTGTCAACGATTGTCTTCTGGACAACTGTCAGATCAGCAGTCTTCCCCATGATTGTGTAGCCTAGTGAACCAAACTAAGAGACCATTTTGAAGGCTCAGGAAACCTTTGCAGGTGTTTTGAGTTGATTAGCTGATTGGCATGTCACCATATTCTAATATGTTGAATTGGTGGGTTTTTGTTAAATGTGAGCCAAAATCATCACAATTAATAGAACCAAAGACTTAAACTACTTCGGTCTGTGTGCATTACATTTATTTAATACACGAGTTTCACAATTTGAGTTGAATTACTGAAATAAATGAACTTTTCCACGACATTCTAATTTATTGAGATGCACATGTATTTTGTTCCACAGGTGACCACAGCAAACACTGAACAGGACATGACTTACAATAATACAGGCAAATGGCCCCTTCAATATTTAATATTCTTCATTCTCCTCTGCTGGATGTCAGTACACACCAATTGGTTTGTTGTCAGATGACAAAATGTAAAAAACAGTTCTTTTTTTTAGGCTGGTCTGCCTCAGCTGTCTAACAGCACTTGTCAAGGTCAAAATGATTGAGACGGCCAATCAAATAAAATAAGGTTGGAAAGATGTTTGATGCATGTTGCATTTACACATCCATGTTATAAGTGACCCAAACTAACAGCACTTGCATGAGATGGAGTTTGTGTAGAGCAGCATTTACTATGATTCGAGCTGCACCAAAACACTGAAAACACTTGGTGAGCTTCATGCATGTAAATGACCATATGTGCTATATGTTTAAATAATTACATCACAAGCTTTACAATTTGATAATGAATTTGAGAAATTCAATTTACAATTTGAATGCTTACCATTTTTATTTATTTGACCAAAAAACATTTACCTCAGAATCTCCAGCTGAGAGTTTGGACTCTTCAGTCCATGACAAAGCAGCTTCACTCCTGAATCCCTCAGGTCATTGTTACTCAGGTCCAGCTCTCTCAGGAAAGAGTTTGAGGATCGTAAAACTGATGACAAACTCTCACAAGACTGAGCAGTGAGATTACATGAGGAAAATCTGAAGAAGAAGAAGAACAAAGTTATTGGATACAGAAAAAAAAAAAATCTTATCAGTGTGGTGTTTAGGAATTAATATATAAAAAAAAAAGCAAGAATTTGAAACTCAAACCTCAGTATCTGCAGCTGACAGTTTGGAATCTTCAGTCCATGAGAAAGCAGCTTCGCTCCAGAATCCTGCAGGTCATTGTTACTCAGGTCCAGCTCTCTCAGGACAGAGTTTGAGGATTGTAAAACTGATGAAAAACTCTCACAAGACTGAGCAGTGAGATTACATGAGGAAATTCTGAACAAGAAAAACAAAAAAGTTATTGGATACAGAAAAAATCTTAGCACTGTGATGTTTAGTAATTAATGTAATGCAGAAAAAACAAGTATTTGGGTAACACTTTATAAAAACGTTCATTTGTAAGTCATTTATAATTGATTAGTTAACGATGAACTAATCATTTATAAAACATTCATAAGCAGTTCATAAGTGAAATGCTAACAATTTGTGTATGTTTTGTTAATTTATTTATAAGTAATTTACAAGTGATGAACTAATCATTTACTAAACAGGACAATGCATTCATATTCATCCTCATTTGTAAGTCGCTTTGGATAAAAGCGTCTGCTAAATGACTAAATGTAAATGTAATGTCATATATGATTAATAAGTGATATTTTAATATTTTTATCTGTTTTGTAAACGCATGAATAAATCATTTACAAAGCTTTCTGCATCCCCTAATCTAAAGTGTAAAGTACTCATCAGTTGTAAATGTTTTACAAACCTGCTGGTTACAGGTTGTGTGTGCGTACACACTTGGATGAAAGATCTACGAATGACGAGTTAAACATTTACTACTGATGAGTAGTTTACACTTTAGATTAAGGGATGCAGAAACTTTGTAAATTATGTATTCATCCGTTTACACAACAGGTTTTGAATACTATGTAGTGTGTACTACAATGTAAGGGCTGACTGGTGAGGGTGTAGACAGATGTCTATTTTGACACACATGGAATTTTTTAACACTGTGAGATAATTGTACAATGTTGACATTTCAATGATTTTAAGTCATTAATAATATATTGATTAGTAACTTATTAACCATCTACTATGGATATGTTTCATTATTTCATGATATGCTTTTTTAAGATAACTTATGACAGATTTGTAAATCATTAGCATATAACTTAATTATTTGTAAATGTATAGTCATGTTTCGTAAGTGATTAGTTAATCATCATCTAATCACTTGTAAATTTATAACTCAATCTACAAACGGTTAAAATATCAACAAATCACTTGTTAATCATTTATGAACACATAGTTATATTTTGTAAATGATTAGTTCATCATTAACTAATCACTTATAAATGCCTTACAACTGAACGTTATTAAAAAGTGTTACCAGTGTGGGAAACTCAAACCTCAGTATCTGCAGCTGACAATTTGGATTCTTCAGTCCATCAGAAAGCAACTTCATTCCTGAATCCTGCAGGTCATTGTTACTGAGGTCCAGCTCTCTCAGGACGGAGTTTGGAGATTGTAAAACTGATGACAAACTTTCACAAGACTGAGCAGTGAGAATACGTTTGGAAAGTCTGAAAAAGAAAAACACAAAGTAATTGGATGCAAAATAAATCTCAGCAGTGTGATTTTTAGTAAAAATAAAAATAAAATAAAAATCAATCAATCAAGTATTTGAAACTCAAACCTCAGTATCTCCAGTTGACAGTTTGGACTCTTCAGTCCATGAGAAAGCAACTGCACCCCAGAATCCTGCAGGTCACTGTCACTCAGGTCCAGCTCTCTCAGGAGAGAGTTTAAGGATTGTAGAGTTGAAGACAATCTTTCACAGGATTGAGCAGTGAGATTACAACCACATACCCTGTGTGGAGAACAAAACAGCAATATTAACGTGTTTATCAGGTTAACTTTACAATCTGGAGGACATATGACTTGTAAAAACCTTACTGTAGTGACACAGTTGATGTAAATTCAATAATAAGTGAATACATCTTATGGGTATTAGCTATTATTTAGAAAATGGAGCTCACATCTCTGAAAACATTAAAGCAAATTTTGATGTAGCCATAACAGGCACATATTTGATGTCTAAAAAACTTAATTCTCACCCAAAAACTCTTAAAACTACATTCTGTGACACAAAAATAGTATTACTTATAAAACAGCAATAGGCTTGGTCATCCAACATGACACTTGCTGTGAGAAATGCTGCAAGCGGAGTCATACAATTGGTGAAACAGTTCCCTTGATGATACTAGGTGAGTAACATGTGGCTGGAAAGACATTTTAGCCAATCAGATTCGAGGACCAAAAAGAACTGTTCTAATAATTTAACAGCTCATTGTCAGTTATTCCTTACATATAGCAGCATGAACTTCATTTGTGACACCACAATAATCCAGTCTTTACAGATTAATGAACTTGAATGATGAACTGACACCTGCTGAAATTAAACAATCCTCAGCTGCTTCAGTAACCACACAAACACCTCCTCAGCTGGTTTAGTAACCACACAAAAATGTACTTGGTTACTAACATAACCTTGGTTCCCTGAGATATGGGAACGAGTACTGCGTCTGCTAAGACGCTATGGGAAATCTTATTTTTATACTGAAGCCTTTTCAATAACACAGTGTAACTGCACTATTGGTTCATGCAGTGAATTAAAAAATGAACCAGTGGCTCAGCAGCAGACCTGCATGACCCTATGGTGACAAACCCAACCAAAACCCGCCTGAATGGGCGGGGCATCTTGCTATATCAGAGGGCACTTCACCATAGGGTCTTCAGGTTACTTTGACTGAAGCAACAACGATGAGTCATGCAGCTACAAGTGCTTCTCAATAAATTAGAATGTCGTGGAAAAGTTCATTTATTTCAGTAATTCAACTCAAGTTGTGAAACTTGTGTATTAAATAAATTCAATACACACAGAATGAAGTAGTTTAAGTCTTTGGTTCATTTAATTGTGATGATTTTGCTCACATTTAACAAAAACCCACCAATTCACCAAACAAATTAGAATATGGTGGCATGCCAATCAGCTAATCAACTCAAAACACCTGCAAAGGTTTCCTGAGCCTTCAAAATGGTCTCTCAGTTTGGTTCACTAGGCTACAAAATCATGGGGAAGACTGCTGATCTGACAGCTGTCCAAAAGACAATCATTGACACCCTTCACAAGGAAGGTAAGCCACAAACATTCATTGCCAAATAAGCTGGCTGTTCACAGAGTGCTGTATCCAAGCATGTTAACCCTCTGGAGTCGATTAACGCGTATACGCGTTTTGGGGTATTTTCTCCTGATAACCCCGAAAAGAACTTAAATTACACTTTCAGTTTTGATCGTACAGATAAGTGCAATACATCAATCGAATCTGTAAAGGGTCTACTTTTTTTTATATACAGACATAATAACAACAAAACTTTGTGCACTTATAAAATAAAGATAACAAACAAGGAGTGCTGTCTGCAGCCTTTGTCTGCGCTGATCTTCAGATACAAATGCGTCATTAAAATGAACTGTAACTCAGTGAATACTCAACGAAGAGACATGAGAGAGATATCTATAGAAAGCCTGACATGTCTACTTTTAAACTAAACAAGTGCTGCTGAAAACAAATATTCTGTGATAAAGTAATCCATATGAAAACAACGCGATGTCCGTTTTTCACGTCTCCCTTCATTATCTTGTAATGCGACCACGCCCCCGCGCCGAGCGCGCTTTTGAGATTCAAATGTTTCACTGAAGCGCGCGGCTTTTGAATACGCCCACACAACAGAAGACAACGCAGCGAGACTGTTCTTCAAGTTTTTATTATTTTACTGTTTGCTTCGCGATGAGAGGAATAAGACATAATTCACCCCAAAAAGATGTGATGTGGTTGAGGATTTGAGATTTGGATTTCCTCAGAAAAAAGAATGAAGCACTTTATTCAGCAGAGATCATAAACATGAGTAAGTCTCTTTTTATTGATTTATATACTTGTACTAGTTTTCACATAACGTGTAAACATTTTACTAGTTAGACTTTTTCCAAAGACTTTTTCCAAACTATAATTCCTGACTAAATGTATAATCAAGTGAAATATTATGAAGTTTCAATAACAATATACACTACTATACCATTCAAAAGCTTGATGTAAATAATATAAATGTACCAATAAATGTAACTGTAACAAATGTAACAATCATTGCTGTTCTTTCAATTTATCCCCCCTAAAAAACCTAAAAAAAAAAATTCTCAGCTCTTTTCAACATTAATAATAATAATAATAATAATAATAATAATGATGATGATGATAATAATAACAATAAATGTTTTTTTTGTAGAAAATAAGATTGTTAAAAGGATTTCTGAAGGATTGTGTCACTGGAGTAATGATGCAAAAAATTCAGTTTGAAAGTCAGCTTTGATTTTTCCTAATAAACTGTTTAACTGCACTCACAAGTGAATATTAAATTATGTTGTGGGATAATTAAATATATTCTAAATAAACTACAAACATAAAATTATATACATTTATTTTGTCCTCACATTCTTTCTTGTAACTCATCCCTCTCAGTGACACAGCTGACTGAATGGCTCATTATGCAGCTCATTATGCAGGCCTTTGTCTTCTCAGGTGTGAATTCATGATAGTTGACGCCTACTCGCATATGACTTTTACCAACAAAAAGTGTCTTAGAAAATTTAAATCAATATATTGTTTTCTGTAAGTGAGTAAACAAGATGATTTTCACATCATTTAGAAAAAAAAAATTCTAGGCTACAAGCTCCAGTTCTCAAAATATCTGGGAACCAATTTTCTGTATGTGTTTTATTGCCTTATTCAAGTGATTTAACATTTTTAGTTTTTCACTAACCACGCATAACATTTTTTTTCTCAAAAACACAATCATGTACATACATGCTGCTCACATATTATTATAGCCTAGTTTGTGCTGATTACAGTGAGATTAGACTTTAGCCATTTAGATATTTATAAGAAACTGAAAAAAGCACAAATGTCAGGGCATGACAAAACTTCTCCAGGCCCCAAAAATACCCTTAGACTCCAGAGGGTTAACAGAAAGTTGAGTGGAAGGAAAAAGTGTGGAAGGAAAAGATGCACAACCAACTGAGAGAACCGCAGCCTTGTGAGGATTGTCAAGCAAAATCGATTCAAGAATTTGAGTGAACTTCAAAAGGAATGGACTGAGGCTGGTGTCAAAGCATCAAGAGCCACCACACACAGATGTGTCAAGGAATTTGGATACAGTTGTTGTATTCCTCTTGTTAAGCCACTCCTGAGGCGTCTTACCTGGGCTAAGGAGAAGAAGAAATGGACTGTTGCCCAGTGGTCCAAAGTCCTCTTTTCAGATGAGAGCAAGTTTTGTATTTCATTTGGAAACCAAGGTCCTAGAGTCTGGAGGAGGGGTGGAGAAGCTCATAACCCAAGTTGCTTGAAGTCCACTGTTAAGTTTCCACAGTCTGTGATGATTTGGGGTGCAATGTCATCTGCTGGTGTTGGTCCATTGTGTTTTTTGAAAACCAAAGTCACTACACCCGTTTACCAAGAAATCTTGGAGCACTGCATGCTTTCTTCGGCTGACCAGCTTTTTGAAGATGCTGATTTCATTTTCCAGCAGGATTTGGCACCTGCCCACAATGCCAAAAGCACCAAAAGTTGGTTAAATGACCATGGTGTTGGCGTGCTTGACTGGCCAGCAAACTCACCAGACCTGAACCCCAAAGAGAATCTATGAGGTATTGTCAAGAGGAAAATGAGAAACAAGAGACCAAAAAATGCAGATGAGCTGAAGGCCACTGTCAAAGAAACCTGGGCTTCCATACCACCTCAGCAGTGCCACAAACTGATCACCTCCATGCCACGCCGAATTGAGGCAGTAATTAAAGCAAAAGGAGTCCCTACCAAGTATTGAGTACATGTACAGTAAATGAACATACTTTCCAGAAGGCCAGCAATTCACTAAAAATGTTTATTTTTTATTGGTCTTATGAAGTATTCTAATTTAGTGAATTGGTGGGTTTTTGTTACATGTGGCCCAAAATCATCACAATTAAAAGAACCAGACTGTAATGAGTGGGGCGGGGCCGAGAGCCGTGGGAAGGGAGCGAGGCCAGTGGAGTAATTGGAAATGCACGACACCTGCACCACTCACCGATCTCAAGTCCCACGGAGGAGCTCCGGAAAGATAAAGGGAGGAGTAACAACAGTGAAGGAGGAGAGAGGACCAGGCCTGGGTTTTATTTTGTGTTTTGGTTTTGTTTGTGCACGGCAGTCATCCTCGAGGGGCTGTCGCGCTACCTTGTGTTTATTTTATTATTAAAGTTTTTGTTTGAATGTTCGCCGGTTCCCGCCTCCTTTTTCCCGTGATTACGAACGTTTGTATATTGTTACACTGGTGCCGAAACCCGGGCTGGAGTGAGTTGCCGGGGGGGACGGATGAGCTTGCTACCGGCCGCCCGAGATGTGGAGGGACGGCTGCTGTCCGTGAGGGAGTGGAGGAGTCGCCACCATTCACCTGGAGGCCGGAGCCTGCTGCCGTCCACCGTGATGGGGAGGAGCAGGGAACAGGCCCGAATCCGGAGAAGCCGTCGCCGTCCACCGGGCGCGGAGGAGTGTCGTGGCATCCACCAAGGGCTATCCAGTGCCGCCGCCAGGCACAGCAGAATAGTTCGCCCAGCTGATGGAGGGCCGAGCGGCAATGTGTCTGGGAACCGGAACAAGAATTTTTTTTTTCTCCTCTCTCCCCTCTCTGTCGATCCTCATCCTTCCGTCTCCTTTTCTCTTGCCTCGTCTGTCTGTCCTTACCCCCAGGTACCCGCGGCCACCGTGATCGGTTCCCCTGGAGGGGAGTAGAGCGCAGTCTCAGGAGTACCCCCCGGCCTGCGAGGGGCGATGGGGGTATGTGATGAGTGGGGCGGGGCCAAGAGCCGTGGGAACGGAGTGAGGCCGGTGGAGTAATTGGAAATGAGTGACACCTGTGCCACTCACCAGTCTCGAATCCCACAGAGGAGCTCCGGAAGGATAAAGGGAGGAGTTATGACAGTAAAGGAGGAGAGAGGACCAGGCCTGGGTTTTATTTTGTGTTTTGATTTTGTTTGTGCACGGCAGTCATCCGCGAGGGGCTGTCGTGCTGTTTTGTGTTTATTTTGTTATTAAAGTTTTATTTAAATGTCCGCCGGTTCCCGCCTCCTTCTTCCCGTGATTACGAACGTTTTTATATTGTTACACAGACTTAAACTACTTCAGTCTGTGTGCATTGAATTTATTAAATACACAAGTTTGAGTTGAATTACTGAAATAAATGAACTTTTCCACGACATTCTAATTTATTAAGATGCACCCGTACATAGCACGGCCAGCAACACAGTACTCATTCCCATATCTCAGAGAACCGAGGTTACGTTAGTAACTGAGTACGTTCTCTATTGATACTTCACTCGTAATGCTTCTGCTAAGATGCTATGGGGGACCAGTACAAACCCACTGTGCTATGCTAGAGAAACGACTAATACTTGAACTTGCCTTAAGCACCAAATGGGGCCCAGAGGGTCCAAGTATTTTGCAGGGAAGCTCCTCAGGAGGCAGTAGGGCCAAACTCACAGAGGTTGTCCCGGCACTACATAATCGTTCCAAGAGAAAATGTAGGCTCTGTGTCGGCATGCGATCGCTCAGACCCGGTTGCTTAGCTCCCAGACTTCAATGAAGGCAGTCCTCGAGTGGAGAAGAGCAGTGATCGTGCAGTCTCTGTGTGGGGGCTGCCCAGACAGGTTACGCACTCACTGCCCTTCGGCATCGTGCAAGATTCCCTGCACGAGCCACACACGCAGCTCAACATTTGTAACAACGTCGCTAGAAATTTTGCTTTTTTAGGCTAGCAGGATGACGGCAGCGGATCAGCTGGGTCCGCTGCTGCAGCGACACTGAAGGTGGCGGAGAAGCGGCGAATCAGCCGAGCAGAGGGTCGCTGGTTCAGCTTGATCCATTGGGAAGGCAATTCTACAGCGAGAGGCTTCAAGTACCCTAGATCAAAAAAGAACGTCGTCATCGCTGAAGGAGAAGAAATCTGAGGAACCTATGAAGTGCCGCTTATATAGCCAGATGCCCCGCCCATTCTGGCGGGCTCTGGCAGCCTTTGTCGCCATAGGCTCGTTTTTTATTTCACTGCACGAACCAATGGCTGTCCAGATAAACTGCCTTATTAAAAAGGCTTTCAGTATACGGAGAAAAAGGAGTTTTCCCATAGTGTCTTAACAGACGCAATACGAGTGAAGTATCGATCAATTGGTTAAGTTACCATACAAAAACCTCCTCAGCTGATTTAGTATGTGTGTCCTCAGACAGCACACGTATGTCTGCAAAATATCTGTTAAAGATTGCTTCATCTGCAAAAAAATCTGCTGTGTACAAACATCTGATAGACGTCTTTAAGATGTTAAAGTTTTACATACATTCCAAATAATAAACATCTTAAAGATATTTTCTAAACGTCTATTTGACATCTGATCAGAAACGTCCTATAGACGTATTGCAGATAAGCAAACATTTTTCAAAAATACGTCTTGCAGATGCTCAAATGCAGACATCTACGTGACGTACATCTGCTATCAAGGTCACACACATCTCCTGCTCACGGCCAGAAATATGATTCTGTGAAATTTCCTCCAATTTGTTTCTTTGGTAAGAAAGCACATGCTAAAATCATAAATGTGCATAAATTTTGAAAGTGCAGTGATGGTTTTCAGTGTTACTTACCGAACTGATCTGGATTCTTTAACCACAGGTAACAGATTCTGAAGAAATTCATCTGCTGTGTGTTGTGCTCTAATAAACTGTTTCAGATCAAACAAATCCATCTTCTGCTCTGATGTCAGCAACACATAAACCAGAGCTGACCACTGTGAAGAGGAGAGTTTGGCTTTTCCTTTTTTTCCAGATTTCAGATAATCTTGGATCTCCTGCATCAGTGAATCATCACCCAGTTCGTTCAGACAGTGGAACAAATTGATGAATTTCTCTGGAGAGCGATTCTCTTTGATCTTCTGTTTGATGCACTGAACTGTATTCTTTATGTTGTAGGAGCAGCTTCTTGTCTGTGTTAGTAGTTTCCGTAAGAGAGTCTGATTGGACTTCACTGAGAGACCCAGAAGAAAATGCACGAAAAGATCCAGATGTCCATTCTTACTCCGTAAAGCCTCATCCACAGCTCTCTGATGCAGCTCAGATAATAAATCATATTTCTTCCAGTTAAAAATCTTAGACAACAGACTTTGTTTCGGTTCGCCAAACACATTGATTTTTTTGTTTGTACAGGAGAAATGTGCATACAGAGCTGCTAGATGTTCCTGAATGCTCAGATGAACAAAGCAGAAGACTTTCCCCTGATACAAGCCCAACTCCTCTCTGAAGATCTGAGTGCACAATCCTGAGTACACTGATGCTTCTGTCACATCAATGCCACACTCTCTCAGGTCTTCATTATAGAAGATCAGGTTACCTTTCACAAGCTGCTGAAAAGCCAGTTTCCCCAGTTTGAGGATCATGTCTTCATCTGTCACCTTCTTCTCATAGTCCTTCTGATGTTTGATGTTGATCTGAAGGATCAGGAAGCGTGTGTACATTTGAGTGAGAGACTTGGGAATCTCTCCACTCTCTGCTGGACTCAACATCTTCTCCAGAACAGCGGCTGAGATCCAGCAGAAGACTGGAATGTGGCACATGATGAAGAGGCTCCTTGATGACTTCAGGTGTGAGATGATCTTATAGGCCAGAGTCTGATCACTGATTCTCTTCCTGAAGTATTCCTCCTTCTGTGGCTCATTGAAGCCTCGTACCTCTGTCACTCGATGGACACACTCAGAGGGGACGAGATCAGCTGCTGCTGGTCTGGAGGTGATCCAGATGAGAGCAGAGGGAAGCAGATTCCCCACAATGAGGTTCATCAGCAGCACGTCCACTGAGGCTGATTCAGATATATTACACAGTTTCACTTTACTCTTAAAGTTCAGAGACAGACGACACTCATCCAGACCATCAAAGATGAACAACACTTTATATTCATCACTGGATATTTCCATTTCTTTAGTTTCAGGGAAAAAGCCATGAAGAAGATCTGAAAGACTGAGTGTTTTGTTCTTCATCAGATTGATTTCTCTGAAAGGAAGTGGAAATATGAGCTGGACGTCCTGATTCTCTTTCCCTTCAGCCCAGTCCAGGATGAACTTCTGCACAGAGACTGTTTTTCCAATGCCAGCGACTCCCTTTGTCAGCACAGTTCTGATGGCTTTGTCTTGTCCAGGTAAAGGTCTAAAGATGTCACTGCATTTGATGGCTGTATCCTCTGTTGCTGCTCTCCTGGATTGTGTTTCAATCTGTCTCACCTCATGCTCATTACTGATCTCTCCACTCTCACTCTCTGTGATGTAGAGCTCTGTGTAGATCTCATTCAGGAGTGTTGGGTTTCCCTGCGTCGCTGTTCCCTCATACAGACACACAAACTTCTTCAGCAGATTTGATCTAAATGTGCTGAGGACCTCATGTCTGTAAAATAAAAAGTTAGTAAGCACAATGTCTTATATATTCTGTATCATATCTAAAAATCCAATCTCTTACAGAAATGTTATACCTGAGATCAGGTTGTGTATCTTCACTCTTAAAATCTAATGGCTGATTCATAGACGCGTCACTCTTCACAGACACACAGCTGGACTCTGCTTCTGATCTCTTCAGATGAATTGAACTAAAACAGAGAGAGAAATTTCATTATTTAAATTACTGTATGCAACAAATCAACTATACATTCATTAGATTAAACTTTATTGTCATTGCACATGTAAGGTACAAGGCAACGAAATGCAGTTAGCATCTAACCAGAAGCTAAGTAAGTACAGAATATACAGTGTCTACAATATGTTACAAATGTACAATAAATATACCAAAAAGGCAGTATTATGGACATAATTTACAGATTTTAAATACTATCAGCATAATATACAGATAGGTGTACTATGAACTACTATACAGATGGATTATGTATAAGTGTATGTACACTATAAGCAGAAACTATGAACATATGAACATCATTTACACTAGTGCAATGAACAGTAAAAGTGCATAGAAAATATTTCAGTGTGCAAATGGATTACTCAGTATTCTGAATAAACAGACATTAGTGCAAGTAATAAGAAGTGAACAGTTTTTTGCTTGTTTGTAAATCAGATGTACTGATGAAGATGGGTAAGGAGTCTGTGTGGGGGGTGTTGTGGGGGGGCAGAAGGCAGAGTTCAGTAAGGAGACAGTTGTAGGGAAAAAGCTGTTCCTAAGTCTGCTGGTCCTTGTCCGGAGGCTCCTGAAGCATCTCCGAGAGGGCAGGAGGTTAAACAGTCTGTGGTCAGGGTGAGAGGAGTCCTTAAGAATGCTGGGAGCTCGACGTAGACATCATTTTCTCTGGATGTCCTCAATAGCAGGAAGTGTTGTCCCTGTGATGCGTTGGGCAGTTTTCACCAACCTCTGCAGTGCCTTGCGGTCAGCAACTGAGCAGTTTCCTTACCAGACTGTGATACAACTGGTCAGGATGCTCTCGATCGCACACAAATAATTAATTTTATCAGTATTAAATTCATTTTAAAGAGCATTTTATAATCATTTTATATACTGTTTATGAAAAATAACCTGTGAACTTAACTGTAATAATATATGACAATATTAGGAGTCATGCTATATTCATATTTTTATACACATGTTATACCTGAGTTCAGGCCGTGAATCTCCACTGTTAAAATTTATTGGCTCCATCATAGACGCATTACTCTTCATAGACACACAGGTGGACTCTGCTTCTGATCTTTTCTGATGAACTGAACTAAAACAGAACAGATTCAATACGTTATGATGATAATCATCTTAATATACTTCAGAAGGTATTTATATGAAAATTATTTGAGGAGCCTTTATGGTTTTATTGTTTTCAGTAAATGTTAAATTTATAAAAACATATACAAAAATGCATGTTTTTCTACAGCATAAAAGCTTTAATGTTTTTACTCAAAGTACCTGAATCCTGGAAAAAAATCTTCATCTCCAGATGTTTGTGTCTCATCCATGATGTTTGATCTCCACCACTGACTCTAGATGGAAGAGACAATCACAAAAATGACAGTAATTAGCCATTCTGCGGTCTTCTGTCATTTCTGGAGTAGTGAAGTTTACGGACCGGAGAAGTTTTGAATTTTTAAAAATCACAGCTTCATCGGAATGGTATGAACCTTGGTGAGTTTTATGGCACTTGGAAAAATTGAGGCCATGATTCAAACAGACTAAGTGGTCGAAAAAAAAATTAGTCACATTCTTGGTCTTCAGTCAAAAATGACCGACCATAGGAAATGAATAGGAAATGGACAAAAACACAACAATTCAGAGAATTTTTGTGTGCACAATCTACAGATCAGTCATGATGCAGAAAAAAAGTACTCAGCAATGAAGGGGTGAACCTCTAAAACATCAAGTGCAAAACAGACACACTCACTCACACACGCGCACTTATACACACAAACACCTATAAACTGGTGTGACTGTAACACAGCAAATATGTACAAATAAAATAATAATTCAACCACAATGCAGTAAAAATGTGGACCACAAGGAAGAGGTTACACTCTAAAACATCAAAACATACTCACTTACACACACTCACAGACACACAAACACACACATGCACAATAAAACACACTCAAATTGAATAACCATACATCCAAAATGAGTCAGAAGTCTGAAATAAGAAGCAGAAATCAGATCAGACTCAAAGGAATAAACTCTGATAAAGCATCCCTGTTAATTTTGGTTACATTTTTATAGAATTTGAATGCTTTGTGTAACAAAATGCTTTCTCTGTGTTCAGGTTTGACTGTAGTAGTAATAATGCAAAAACTGACATTTCAGATCAACATTTCAAACAAAAACAAAAAAATTAGTGGTGGGCCATAATCGGCGTTAACGTGCTGCGTTAACGTGAGACTCTTATCGGGCGATAAAACAAAATATCGCCGTTAATCTATTCTCAAAGTTGGGTTGGGAGCTGGGTCTATACTACGCTAGCTATGATGACTTTCACCGTGATAGTTTAGCACAGATGTATACCTAGACGAATTGCACTGTAGGGGGCGAGAACGAGTCTTCGAACCTGTGTGTATGCCTACTCTGAAATTACCAAGCTTCCCAAAAAAACCTCGACAAGACTCACGGCTGTTTCACACATACTCCGTCTGCAGTGCGTATGCAGTCCGTGTGCGTTACGTATGTGGTGCAGAAGCAGCACGGACTCATTGTGCTTTCACACAGGACGCGTTTGCAGTCCGCTACTGATCCGCGGCTGTTTAGTTCACAAACACAACATTTGTTCATTATTCTATATTTCAAACCATGTAAAAAAAAAAATTCCTCTTATCACAGAACTGTAACAATCTTTCATAATCATAGACATTAGTTTAAACTTAACAAATATAAACAACATATTCATGCATTTGACTTCTAGGTTTGTATAATAAGCTGCTCAAGCAAGCGGCAAAACATTTAAACACAACAATTAGCCCACTTTTCTTGTTGGGATATCGCAAATATTTTAAATTAAAGCACCACTGACAGAAACAGTCGACTCTCGTGCCTTTTGCATTTAAATCTTTATTACAAGCAATCGCACGGTTCTTAATGAACTTTGTTTTTCTGCTTCCATAAAAGTGCCTATGTCATGTTGCCTCGTTTATCTAAAGGTCCTCTTTTTCTTGTTTTAAACCTAGCCAAAAACCCATGTGTTGTGTGTGAAACACGGTAGGCTTTAATTAATATACATTTATTGTGAAATTACTGCATTTCCGTGTCAATCCATGTTAATTATTACCGCAAACAATGCGCTGTCATTTTAATTCAGCGCATGCAGCACAGCAAAAATAGACTCGGTACGTAAACGATCGCTGCACTGCTGCAGACGCACTGCTCCTGGAACGCACTGACGGACCGCAACCGCGTGAACGGTGGAATCCGTTAACATGGATGCGTAAAAAAAAAAAAATATGCAACGCATACGCACTGCAGACGGAGTATGTTTGAAACAGGCGTAAGGTTGTTTGCAACTTGTGCAATGTGGAATTAGTTTACTGTAGGAGTTCTTCCAGTCTCAAGGACCACCTAAACGCAAAGCATCCCTTAGCTAATGCGGAAGATGCCGGGCCAAGCACTGATGTAGCGCAGGGGAAGAGTCGTCGTCAAACTACTATGTTTGAGTGCAGCACAGCTCTATCAGTACTTACAAGTACATCTTATTGAACATAATTTGAATGCCTTTGGCAGAATTCAAATGAGACATATTAATCTAGATTAAAAAAAATTTATCTATGCCTACCACTAAAAAAAATATAAACCTTGACAAAAAGTAGTCTTTGAGAATGTCTTAATATACAGTACATTCAAGTCTACAACTTAATGTAAGTAAGCAATTATGTCTAAAAACAACTAGGGAATTCACAAGCCTTTCTATAGAGTGCTATACAGGCATGTAGTGGTTACCCCATTAAATTACATGTTTTTCTTTCTTTGCTCTCACCAGGCAGCACTAATCTTCATTAAAAAAAAAAAATATTTGAAAGGCCTATTCTCTATTTTAAAAAATGCATTAATTGAAAAATAATTGTGAAAAATTTTATTTCAATGGAATGTTTTCATAATTATTGCATAAATATTAACTATTTCCCTGCCATTCACAAGTTATCTCATCATTTAGAAGACAACGCTTCCCTGCCAAAGACAATTTTTTACGGCTTTTTTGTGTTTTCACTGTTATACACTCGGGGGCGCTATTACACATTTTCTGAACAAGTACAAAACCTCCCAAACAAAAACACTAGAAAAACTAGCAATCTCTTATGTAAACAGATGCATATGATAAATAATGCGATCATCAGCAATAGACAGCATATAAATGAAAACTGCATAATGTTACGGAGTAAAATGATGATCCAGGAAGTGGTATATGGCTGTGGAAGCTTTGGAGGTATTGATGGAAGCAATTCACTGGATTTATGCTTTGATAATTGTTCTGAATATTATCCAGATGTAGTTTTTGATAAAAATGTGATTTTCTCACCTTTTTGCTCAAAAGTATAAATTTTCTATATTCAGGTGTTGATAAAAAAATAGAATGCTTTAAGATAGAATAAAACTGATTTTGTTTTTTGTTTGTTTAAAAGTAGAGGCTTTGATCTTTATTTTCGTGTATTGCATATTAAAAAATATTCATATAGCAAAATATACTGTAGGCCATCGAATTTTAGTGAAAATCATCAAAATTGCTGGTGGTGGCTGGCTACTTTTTTTCAAAATGCTGGCGGGGAAAGAGTTCATTAGTATCATAAAATTCTCTCAAAATACAAAATAAAAAAATATTACTGAATAAAAATATATTACATTGATTTTACTGGGGGGAAAAAAGTTACATTTCAGGTGTCCGGTCGCTTTTGACCATGAATACCATGACTGTGACTCCCAAATGAGGAGCGCAAAAGGGTTAAACAGTATCTAAACAATTAAAGATATCTGTATTGTAAAGAATTGTTTCCGTCTGTTTAAAATGGCAAAAGATCAACTCTGCACGTTTACATTCATTTTTATATCATTCTCATTATATCACTCAACCTCAATCTCAAATCACTCATCAGTAATTAAGTTTCTGTAGTTCACTAGTTAATGGGTAAGTAACATACTGTAGACGGTACAATGACAGACACTGACGGTCTTGTTAGGTGGCTGAACAGTCCATTGATCAGTTTGAATAGGTCTGATTATATGAATGAGAATAATTCTTCTCTAAGTATTTTACACAATATTACTTCTCAGGCAAATATTTTATGCCTGTTTGGATATTTTTATCATAAAACAAGGCAATGATACTAAATGATTTTTAGCAATTGTGATGTGATATTTACAGTCTGCCTCATATTTCCATGTACCGTTAAAGTATCACATGGATACACATGGAAGTATATGGAAAATTGTATGCAGATGAGGTAATTCATAGTAAACTAAGCACTGTAAGCTCCATATCTGGTTATTTCAGGGACGAGACAGGGTGGAGATGCATATAAACACAATCTTCTGCTGACTAGGATTTCTGAAGGGAATTTTGCACAGGTTTTGGTGAACATACGGTTTTACAAATCTGAAAATGCTAAATCTATCTTTTCTGTGTATGCCCATTTTTAGGATAAAATTTAAGTTTTATACATGATACTCTGGTGTGCCTATTAGCATATTTATGTTGATTTGTGGAAATATAAGCAGATATTCATTTTGTTCCTGGAAATAAATGTAGGGAAGTTTCTGGCTCAAGATTACACAAAGGACAGAAAGGTGAGATATTCTTCTTACATTAATTAAGAAAGGCAATGATTGAGTGATCTATGACTAAAATACATTTATTAAATTTAATATGACTTATATTATAAAAACAGCCGTATTACAACCTTTAAAACCTATGGAGTGACAACAGTAGGCTACTTTAATATATTTGATAAAATGATCAGTGTGAATTAAAGTTTGAAAAAGTATTTACAGAACATAAGAGTGAATCATTTTACAATCTTTATCTTGTAATAATAATGTTTCTTGAGTGCTTTTTAAGCTTACTTACATTATTATGGAAGTGCCTTTGTGCTCCACAGCCCAAAACTGGCCGAAATGCTTTGATCAAAATGTTCGGCTTCTAGACAAGGTCTCAAAATCTCCTTGGTTTTCCATCACATACATATCAATTCCCACATGAGCAAATAAAAAGGAGGGTTTAGTGATTTTTTTTTAATGAAAAAAAGAGGGAGAAAAATCAATGCACGTGTAAAGCCAAGGTCACACTAGACTTTGAGCATGTGTAATTCGAAATGGATGGTGCTGTGAAAAAGGGGCGGGAGCAGGATATGACATCACTTGATTTTTGTAATCTTTTAAAGTTGAGTTGTATAAAGCAGGATGATGCGACTCTGCTAAAATTAGCAATTCCTCCACTTCTGTACTGAGAAGTCATTCTATTGGTCTCACGCATTCATGTGACATGAATTCGCAGGTCAGAGTTCAGCAAACGCAAATGCAAAATATCTTTGCACAGGCTTGTGTTTCCGGTCTGACGCATTCGCATGCGTATGAATGGAAGTCAATGGAACGAAAAGTCTAGTGTGACCAGAGCTGAAATCTGCTTTCACTTTCGGTTTTTACAGCATGGTTCCCAAACAAGTTGTGATGAAAAAATTATCTCATCTTCATAGTTTTTACAGTTTGATTGTGGGAGTGACTAGAGACTGTTCTGATCAATTTTTTAGTAACACTATATAGTAATGATAAGTTAAATATCCTTTTTAACTTATCATTGATTTTAACCAAAAATGTCATGTCATATCATAAATCATGTTCATATCATTAGTAAACAATTAATAAGTAATTATTTCATATATTATAAATCACTTTTCACAAATTTGTTGGTCATACAATTATGTTCTTCTAACATTTTATCTTGAAGCTTTTTGATGTTGAAATTGATTAAAAACAATATCAACACTGCAGAACAGACTTTTGCAATTTTGTGAATCAAAAATAACACATCTAAGCTGCACTACAGACCTTACTACTTATCGAGGTTGTGGACAAAAAAAATAAAAAAAATAAATAAAAAGGAACATGTTGTTCTGCAATGTACTAGATGAATGAGTTTTATTGTCAGAGAGTCCCAAACCCTGAGGATGTGCAAGAAAATATATTATATCGGCTGAAATTGTATTTCACAAATTGACCAGTTTAACTATTTAATGTTGCATGTCATTGATTTGACAAAAAACATTTCACATCACAATCATTACAGACAGTATCTGTTCCAGTAATAGTCTAGACACCAAATTATCATTCATTTCATCTCTAGTTAATTATCATCACTTCTGTTATTAGAGAGTTTAGCACGTTTTCATAACTGACACTTCTGAACAGAGAAGGTCCATACCAATACACCCACAAAACAAGAAACATGTGCTTGAGGACAGATGCTGTGAGGAGATGGAAGATAATCTGAGACTCCAAACTTTGATCAAATGTTGGAAAACATGTGAGTCCATCCATTTTTGTAAGAAAAGAACAACGAACACCCCTATTTATCATTGAAGTGACTAAATATTTCATGATACACAAAGTGAAATCATTGATGGGGAATGAATGAACTGTAAATCTGGACACAGTTTTCAGCCTCACAGTACAAGTGTATTAGTAATTGTGATTTTCTGATGAGTCACTGCTTCGCCTGTGTTCTCAGAGTGTCTGTCTAACACTGACATCTAGTGGACGTTTCTGTGACTTTACAGACACTGAAACACACAACCAGGAACAGTGTTGCCAGATTGGGCTTCTTTTAATCAGGTTAGTTTGGAGAAAAATGCATTGGGTGAGTGGACAAAGTTTCTTTTAAACAACAAGCAGGATTTTTATTCACTTGTTTTGTTTGGTCATGTTATTTTAATACATTTGAACATATGTACATTAATTATAAAAAAAATAATGTGCAGTGCAATGCATTTTTTCTTTAATCCCATTGGTTCAGTTTAACCTATCAGTGTCAGGTGAGGCAGACCAGTCAATCAATATGCCGTCTTGTGTCGGTGATATATGATGATTCATAAGTGAAGGGTTATAGCGCAACAAGGGACCAAATTTGAACTTGTAGCTGCATAAGTGATCGCTTATAAATTGTCTCAAATATAAATGTAAAATGAGAGTTAGGTTCAGTAAAGAATGGGAGAGTGACTCAACTCTCAAAATGGATTCCCTCTGGTGAGAGACAACTTGACAACTCTCTGTAAATAAACCATAACTCTGAAATCAGAGAACAGTTGTATGACTTGATGAAAATGAAATATGGGATTAGTACTCCTGTCCATTGTCTGACCAGGACATCTGCAAATTTTAAACTGTCCTGACTGCACTCTGGTTAATTTGTGCCAAAAGCTTCTTAAAGAGGTTTTAATCAACGATTAATCAGTTTTGACTGTTCAAAGTTCTGCGTTATGTTCTACAATGTGTACTGTAGTTCTGTTTGAAGTTAAAGCACAACACGGCTGTCCCTTGGGAAGAGGCCATTAACGAGGCATTTGAAAGGAAGAAACTGCGATATGCCAACTTGGCAGCTGAGGCAGAGGAGCAGGGCTGGACAGTGAAAGTATACCTGGTGGAAATGGGCTGCAGGGGCTTTGTGGCTAGTTCCACTATAAGGCTGATTAAGGAGTTGGGCATCAGAGGACATGTCCAGCGGAGGATAGTCAGTCAACTGATGATGTGTTGCATTGGTGGAAAAACCATACAAAGGTTATTGGTAACATCGCCTCAACAAAAGGCATCTTTCACCCAGGCTAAAATTCGCACAGAAACTTGGATCTGATCACTTGCAACATCCATGAAAGATAAGTACACATCATGTACAGCATAACATATCATCAAAACGTCAAGGATCCCCACCCGATGACTGCAGTGAAGAATTGTACCATCTTTATCTTTCCATCTTACCATACTAGTGCTTTTCTTATTGTTCCCCAGTCACGCATAAAGCAATTGTAGGACTGATTATTGGGTATTGAGGCAAGAACCACAGACATGGATTAGGCCATGATCCCGGATTCTTGCTGAACCAAAATCAAAGCGTAACAATTGCTGCATCTCGCTGTGTTCTGCTCACAGCGAAGGAGAAAATGTTCTATGGTGTGGCTTAATGGTTCTGAATATTGAGATCAGAACACCTAGTCCTATCATGCAAACTAGGTGAGGTAAAATGGCCCTTACGAATCTTGACATGGCAATAAAATTCTATTGCATTCTTTTGCCATTGAATGTTTGGGGTGTTTTTTCTTGGGAGTTCAACCTGAGAAAGGTTTGTAATCGTGCCGTGGTGTACCAAGCTCAAGTGGAAAGGTAACTGCACCAGTTCCTTATCGTTCTTATAACCATTCAGCCTGACACCGTGTCCTAACTAGATGCAATGCGACAAGATTCCAGTGAAAAACAATTTGGCTGTCCACACCAGACACAAAAACCTCTCCTAATACTCTATTCTTGATATTTTCTGCACTGTATTATTTTTTCTTTTATTGTATAGTTGTTTGTTTATCTCTGTAAGGCTGTATCTGTTTGTCTGTCTTTGAACAATGAAAAAAAAATGAATAAAATTATAATTAAGAAAACAACTTTTAACAATTTATAAGCATTTAACAGATTTCTTTGAAAAATAATCATATAAAGCTATATTACTAGTGCATCATAGTTTTTTCAGCTTAACTGGTTCTAAGCATTTACTAATTATTAAAATTGAAGGAAAAACCGATGTGCAAAATCCAATTTTTATATAGAAAATTAATATATTCTACTCTTATTAAATGTACCATTATTCTTCTGTAGTAATATGTGGAACTGACCAACAACTTCAGTGATTATTCAGAGTTCAGTATTCAGGGCATCAACACTCACTCTGACAGAGGAACTGTTCACTGGTGATGTTGAGCCACCTTCAGATTTGTTTTAATTTCAGAATCAGGTGATCCACTGATAGATTGAGCTAGGAACAGAGAGCTGTCAGTTTATTCAGAAGGGTATCTGGGATAATGATGTTGAAAGTGGAGCTGAAGTCCACAAACAGGATCCTTGCATAAGTCCCTGGTTTGTCCAGATGTTGGAGGATGTAGCGCAGTCCCTTTAATGCATCATCCACAGACCTGTTTGCTCAGTAAGCAAACTGCAGGGGGTCCAACAAGGGTCCAGTAATGTCCTTCAAGTAGGACAACACCAGTCCAACCTGGTCTCACAGGATTCCATGAAATGTCCATGGGCCCTTAACTCAAAATCCGTGGAGCCATCATGGAATCGCCCCAAATTCCGTGATGCGGCCACGGATATAACTCCAACGCAAGTCAATGACACTCATCTTCCGTGGTCCACACACGGATACCCGTTTCATTGACGGAGTACAGAACTCACTCAATGGACGTGCTTTCTCACTTGGAAACGCAACATTTGAAGTATTTGTTTCTTTTCCAACATCAAATGCCATAATGACGTTAACCTCTCTGTTATTGTAGCTATTGCATTGTTCTGCCATCATAAAAATTCAGTTTGATTCTGTTAGCCTAACTGAAGTCCCGTGATGGCACCATGGACCTCAACACCCTGACCTCACTCATGGACGTTGTAATGTTGCTGGCTTGTTTAGGAACTTATAAGCTTTAGCTCGACTGTGTTGCAATGGCATGTAATTAACTTGACATTTTGTCTCGTCCTGGTCCTGCCATCATAAAATCCAGTTTGATGGCATTTTACACCTATTGCTTGCTTGGCTATAGTCAGAACTAAAATCTGTGATTGGAGCATGGATTGAGTCTGTGGTGACACCACGGATAACTCCAACGCAAGTCAATGACACTCATCTTCCGTGGTCCACACACAGATACCTGTTTCAATGACTGAGAACAGATCTCACTCAATGGACGTGCTTTCTCATTTGGAAACGCAACATTTGAAGTATTTATTTTCCAACACCAAATACCAAGACATTAACCTGACTGTTATTGTAGCTATTGCATTGTCCTGCCATCATACAAATTCACTTTGATTCTGTTAGCCTAACCAAAGTTCTGTCACTCACTGGATGTTTTAATGCGCTTGCTCATTTAACCTAAGTCTTCAGGTCGACTGTTTTACAATGGCATATGGCAATGCAGCCTAATCAACTTTACATTTGCTCTGTCATTGTAAAATCCAATTTGATCACGTTTTCCATTTAGCCTATATCTTTACATTGAAGAGAAATGCCTCTGTGCCTTTTGTGACATTACCACGGATCTGGAATGGATCTGTGGTGGACCGTCTCGTTCTATGCGTTGCTTTTGTTGTTTACTCATTAAACTTGAATACTTCAGGTCAACTGTGTTACAATGGCGCTATTGCATTGTGCTGTCATTAATTCAGTTTGATCAAGTTAGCCTTCCATGGTCGACACACAGATTCCCTCAACAGCCTGATCTGGATGTTGGTAAATGTTGTCTGCTCATTTAGAAACCCGAAGGCTTCAGGTCGTCTGGGTTTACAATATAAATGGTAATTGTAATTAATCTGACATTTTGCCTGTCTAAATAAAATCCAGTTTGATCATGTTTTGCAGCCATTTCTTTCAGTAGATTAAAAAAGAACCTGTAATGCGACCACCGATTCATCCATGGGAGACACACGGACTACAAACTCAGGTTTCACTCAATGAATGGTTATTTTGTTTGCTCATTTCAAAATAATTCATTTTCATGGCGTTACTTTTTGGATTAACCGAAATAGTGTGATGGACCCATTAATCATTCTGGTCAAAGTGAATAAAGTAGGACTATAAAGTCATTGTCTAAAAAAAGGACATTGTTATTGTTAGGGCTACTCATGGATTACCAATGCATGAACATTCAGTCGGCGGAAGAGTGACCCTAGGCCTATGGACAATCCACATTTACAGAAAACAGGCAATCCATTTCAATAGTCATAACATTGTTATCACCTGATCTGGGGTGCGTTTCCCAAAACCATAGTTGCTAACCTGTTAGCAACTTAGTTGGTTGGCAATGGGAAATTGCATTGCAACCAACAAAGTTGCTAACTTAGTAAGCAACTATGGTTTTGGGAAACGCACCCCTGGTTAAAGTAGGCAACATTAAATCATGGAATGCTAGTACAAGGGATTATTATTAGAGCAGTTGTGGTAGTGTGCTCATCCCCACCTGTGTGGTGCAGGGCAAAAGGGGGCTGGATACAACTTAAAATAATGAGACACCCGCACTCTGCTATTTTTCCCATACGTTTATTGTGCTGCAACGTTTCGACCCTGCATTTTTGCACAATAAAAGTTTGGGAGAAAGAGCAGAGTGCGGGCATCTCATTATTTTTTTAATTTATTACTCATATGGACAGAGTTGTCAAAAATACACTCTTCCCATACTCAAGTAGGAAGACTTTTACATTTCTTGTGAGCCAAAGGGAAATAATATTCAAGGCAGATTTTTTTTTATTTCCTTCAGACCATAATAATTTTCCTCTATACCATTTCCACAAAACTTCATGTGAACTAGTTAAGAAGGAATTAACTTACAGAGAAACAAGCATTGTGATGTACAAAGTAGACAGGTGGTGCATAGACAGGACAATAATGCAGTGTAGACAGTAGTATACAGTTGGTTTACAGAAGGGGGTTTAGAGTAATATAAATTAACTATAAATATGTGCAGTGAATTAGCAGTTACCATATAAGAGCAGAATAAATATGGCTATGAAATATGAACAATGCATGAACAACATGATATGTGCAATGTAGTATCTGTAACATTATAATAGTAGTAAGTAAGCAGTGTAAGAAAAACAAAATAAATATGGATATTCAGTATGAACCATATAGACAGATATGTACAGCTATGTGCAGTGTGGTAACAGTACCATTGTAGTGCAGAAACATTATGAGTAGTAAGAATTAGGGATGTTAACCGATGACCGATTGTTGACCGTATCAACGTTAACCGATCAAAGTTGTCGGTAGTCTGTTAAAAAAAAAAAAAAGTGATCTCTAAATTAGGCTATTATCAGTGCTTAATTTATAAAGTGGGAGGTCCGGGAGCGCAGGGGGGGTGGATCCGGCGACTAAAGGTAACGGAACAAAAAAAAAAAATGACACTGCCTACGTAGCTTCTCTGCAGGGGCGGCGCCAGAGAATTTTAAACGCACGTGCTGAGGGGGTGCTAGATCATTGACAGGGGGAGCTGCGCAAAACTTGGCCAGTAAATATTTAATATTCAATTATTTTAATGATCACAATTAAAGTTTTAATTTTATTAAATTGAACAAGCGCAACATTCAGCATTCAATCAAATATTCTAAAAGATGTAGGCTATTATTAATAATAATGTTATTTCAACATAATATCTCATTATTTCGACATAATATGTGTGCGTGCAACAAGCAAGATGTGCATTTGTAAATCCGGTGACGTGTGCATTGATTTTTAATAATAAACTAGTGTTTTCTGACTGTGCCGACTGCAAAGATGAAGTTGACGATCTCCGTAGTGAACGCGCCTATAGAGAGAAATGCTCATAATGGATTACATAATCAGAGAGTAGCCTTTTTCTTTTTTCGTTTTGAATTATTTTGTTTAAAGACATTCCAAGCTATTTGATATATTTCTCATGTCTGTGTGAGGCATACACTGAGTTTCGTTAAGTTAGGATGAGATGCGCTCCAGTTAACGTGCAATGCAAGTGACCGCGTGGGCGCCTCCATGATTATATTGTGTTATATTTACTTCTTATTCATTACATCCAGGCAATTGGTTGATGAAAAATTGATTAAAATTAAGATACAATTTATACAAACGAAATTCACTTTAAAGAAAGGCTTTCTACAAAACAAAACTTAATGAAGTGGTCAAAATCATGTCTGACCCACTCCATGTCTCATATTGCGCATCCTATCTTACTCGTGCTGTTCACTTTTCATAAATCAACATAAATGGAAAAAAAAAATAACATTATAATATTTTAACAAAATATGAAACTAAATGCGCT
Source organism: allo-octoploid hybrid of Carassius auratus x Cyprinus carpio (assembly GCA_024542945.1). NCBI lineage: Eukaryota > Metazoa > Chordata > Actinopteri > Cypriniformes > allo-octoploid hybrid of Carassius auratus x Cyprinus carpio. The sequence goes on along the minus strand of CM045000.1, from coordinate 22,996,374 downwards.
TATTTAATGCTTATTCAAAACGCATCGAAAATGCAAACACAAGATTTTTGTAGAACTTCAATGGGGAATAAAGACTAACCAGACAAATAACAACATTGAACACTACACAAACAGTAATTAAATTTTTTTCATTTAGGCAATTAATTTTCCATATTGACACAGAAGGTGCTGGATCCAACGTGGGAGGTGACGGAACATGTTCCGGCTCAAATTAAGCCCTGGCTATTATAGACAGTGGACTAAACGCTACTGCAGCTTATCCACTGCCTTTATCTCCTTCCGGAGAGACGTGATGTGCTGAGACATCTCCTTCACCAGGATGCTCTGCTCCTCCTCAAGGCGTCTAATTAGCATTGTTTGGTCAAAAACAGACCGTTTTAATCTGAAGGAGTGGCCGTAGAGGGAATTGATGGAAATATGAATAGTCATTTAGTATTCAGAATTAAGTTACAAACCCAAACATACACATATAGATAGAGAGAGATAGAGAGAGAGAGTTTTTCGTTGCTATACCATAGGCATATAGGCATACATTTTAGAGAACATGTCAAGATAGGCTACCATACCATCCTCACTTCTCTCCCAAGGCAGGATGTAGTCCTCTGTCAAATTGGAGGCCAATTCCTCATCAATTGTATCCTCTGCAATAGCATCGTAGAGCCGGATCTTTTGTCTTAGTTTGTTTTTTAATTCTCTTATTTTTCTTCTCTTTCTTTGTCTGGTCTGGTTGCTATCTGCAAAGTGAAACAGGAAAGTGAAAGTGAAAACAAGGAAAACAGAGTTTTTGTTTGTTTGCATTTGCATTGAGCCATTTAAATATCTGTCAACCAACCATGCTGACGATGGAGGTCCTGCTTCTTGCGTAGCAGGGCCACTATAGCCGCTTTTCCACTGTCGGGCCAGTGCGAGCCAGGGCTTAAAACGGGCCGGGCAGGGCTAATAGCCTCGGGCCAGTAGCACGAGGCCAAAATAGCACTGCGTTTCCACCGTCGGGCCAGAAGCTCCGCTGCGCTTCACTAAAACCCACCCTTTACACGCCTCTCAGGAACAACGTCACGCAATCCATTCATTTCACCAACAAAGAGAAGTTATCAGAAAACTAATGAGAAATAAATCACTGGAACTAGCGCGATCACAAAACGAACACAATAACAGCGGCCTTTTGTTTGCATGCTTTGTTAAATATTTAAATTCAAAAGCATCGATGTTTTACTATAAGTGATACATTGAATCAGAATCAGAAAGAGCTTTATTGCCAAGTATGCTTGCGCATACAAGGAATTTGTATGCGCATCGTTGCTGTCGTATGCCTCTAGTTTGAGCTCCGTCACGTTATTCTCTATCGTCTATTTTTTATTGTTGAAATCTATTTTATACACCATCATTTTCGTTTCTATAACGTGTGAATATATCCTCTATCGTATTCTACAACAAAAACAATCAGAGCGCCTTGTTATCACTAGTTTTATTTTGATTTCCCGAGTCCGCTAGTAGCTTATAGCCCATTAGCATCACCAGCGTGGTTGTCGTTAAACCCGCGTGCATCGCTAATACTCTATTCACACACTTTAATGGCGGATGTTTGTCTACCTTTGAGTGCAGGTGACGACACGTTCGAGCTGCATTCGGTGCAGCTCGAGCTGGAGGCCGTGGAGAAGCAGATTCGGGTCCTGGAGCAGAGGCAGTCCCAGCTGAGAGAGCGGAGAGCCGCGCTGGAAACCTCCCGGGCTGACGCTCACAAGTCCAGGGTAAGTATACAGCGCGCTGCTAACAGTCCCACCACCTCCACCCCGTGTGTTTCTCTGCACAGGCCCGGTGCACCCAGGACGCGATCTTCCCAGATGTCCTTCACGCCGGCGCCGGGACACCACGGACCCTGGGTGCATCCGCAGCGGAGGACGCGAGCCAGACCCCGGGCGACGACTTCTCTCGGGCGACGGAACGCGACGCTGTGATCGTCGGAGACTCCATCGTCCGACACGTTCGTGCTACGTTAGCTGAAGGTAAAGTGCACACTCACTGTTTCCCTGGTGCTCGTGTTCTCGATGTTTCTGTGCAGATACCCGCGATCCTGAAGGCCGACGAGAGCCCCAGAGCGGTCGTGCTTCACGCCGGGGTTAACGACACCACGCAGCGGCAGACGGAGACACTGAAGAGGGACTTCAGGAGCCTGATCGAGACGGTTCGCAGCATGACGCCCGCGGTGACGATCATCGTGTCAGGACCACTGCCCACGTATCGACGAGGACACGAAAGGTTCAGTAGACTTTTTGCTCTAAATGAATGGTTATTGTCATGGTGTAAAGAACAGAAACTGCTCTTTGTTAATAATTGGAATCTTTTCTGGGAGCGACCTAGGCTTTTTCGCGCTGATGGCCTGCACCCCAGCAGAGTCGGAGCAGGACTGCTGTCGGACAACATCTCCAGAACTCTACGCTCCATTTGACTAGTAAGCCAATTCTCAAATAACTGCTATGATGGCTTTTGTTCTACCCGCTTAAATGTTAGAAGTACTTGCGCTGTCCAATCTATTAAGACTGTGTCTGTTCCCCGAATAGTGAGGTCAAAATATAAATTTAATGTAGGATCTAGAAAAAATCTTATCGTGATTAAACCAGAAAAACGTAAAATAAATGAACAAAAACAATTTTTAAAGTTTGGGCTCATAAACATTAGATCACTCACACCCAAAGCAGTTATTGTAAATGAAATGATCACAGATAATAGTTTTGATGTACTCTGCTTGACTGAAACCTGGCTCAAACCAAATGATTATATTGGTCTAAATGAGTCTACTCCATCAAACTACTGTTATAAACATGAGCCCCGTCAGACTGGTCGTGGGGGAGGTGTTGCAACAATATATAGTGATATTCTCAATGTTACCCAGAAAACAGGATACAGGTTTAAATCATTTGAAATACTTATGCTTAATGTTACACTGTCAGATATGCAAAATAAATCTATTGTGTCTCTTGCTCTGGCTACTGTGTATAGACCACCAGGGCCATATACAGAATTCCTAAAAGAATTTGGAGATTTCCTCTCAGACCTGTTGGTTACCGCTGACAAAGCGCTAATTTTCGGAGATTTTAACATTCATATTGATAATACAAATGATGCATTAGGACTTGCGTTTACTAACTTATTAAACTGTTTTGGAGTAAAGCAAAATGTCACCGGGCCCACTCATCGTTTTAATCATACGCTAGACTTAATTATATCGCATGGAATCAATATTACTGACATAGATATCGTACCTCAAAGTGATGATGTTACTGACCATTTCCTTGTATCGTGCATTCTGCGTATTAATAATAATAACTATATAGCTTCGCGTTATCGTCCAGGCAGAACTATTGTTCCAGCCACCAAAGACAGATTCGCAAATAACCTGCCTGATTTATCTCAACTGCTCTGTGTACCCATAAATACACATGAACTAGACAAAATGACTGGCAATATGTGCACTATCTTCTCTAATACATTAGAAGCTGTTGCCCCCATCAAATTGAAAAAGGTTAGAGAAAAACGTACTGTGCCATGGTACAACTGTTATACCCACGCTCTCAAGAAAGAAACTCGTAGTCTTGAGCGCAAATGGAGAAAAACTAACTTGGAAGTTTTTAGAATTGCGTGGAAAAACTGTATGTCCAGCTATAGACAGGCTCTAAAAACTGCCAGGGCCGAGCATATCCACAAACTCATAGAAAACAACCAAAACAATCCAAGGTTTTTATTTAGCACAGTGGCTAGATTAACAAATAACCAGACGCCACCCGATCTAAATATTCCCTCACAGTTAAATAGTAATGACTTTATGAATTTCTTCACTGATAAAATAGATAACATCAGAAATACAATAACAAATGTAGATTCTACGGCGTCTAATACTTTAGGTTTATCTATCGCACCCAAAGATAAACTGCAGTGCTTTACAACTATAGGACAGGAAGAGCTAAATAAACTTATCACTGCATCTAAACCAACAACATGTTTATTAGATCCTGTACCCACTAAATTACTGAAAGAGTTGCTACCTGTAGCAGAAAAACCACTTCTCAATATTATAAACTCGTCGTTATCTTTAGGTCACGTCCCAAAACCATTCAAGCTGGCGGTTATTAAGCCTCTTATTAAGAAACCACAACTAGATCCTAGTGAACTGGCAAATTACAGACCCATTTCAAATCTTCCATTTATGTCTAAAATTTTAGAAAAAGTTGTGTCTGCTCAATTGTGCTCCTACCTGAAAAAAAATGATCTCTATGAAGAATTTCAGTCGGGTTTCAGGCCCCATCATAGCACAGAAACTGCACTTGTTAAAATTACAAATGACTTGCTTCTTGCATCAGACCAAGGCTGCATCTCATTGCTAGTTTTACTTGATCTTAGTGCTGCGTTCGACACCATAGATCACGACATACTCATAGATAGATTACAAAACTATACCGGTATCCAAGGGCAGGCTTTAAGATGGTTTAGATCCTACCTGTCTGATCGCTACCACTTTGTTTATCTAAATAAGGAGTCATCTCATTTATCACCAGTAAAATATGGAGTGCCACAAGGATCTGTCCTAGGTCCTCTGCTATTTTCAATATACATGTTGCCCCTTGGTAATATCATTAGAAAATACGGGATTAGTTTCCACTGTTATTCTGATGATACTCAACTATATATCTCAACAAGACCAGGTGAAACTTCTAAATTATCTAAGCTAACAGAGTGTGTTAAAAATGTAAAAGATTGGATGACCAATAATTTTCTCCTATTAAATTCAGATAAGACAGAGATATTACTTATTGGACCAGAAAACATTACACAGAATCTCGTAGATTACAATTTGCAATTAGACGGATGTACTGTTACTTCCTCTACTGTCAAAAATCTGGGTGTTATATTAGACAGTAACTTGTCTTTTGTAAATCATATTTCCCATGTTACAAAAACAGCATTCTTCCATCTTAGAAACATTGCCAAGCTACGAAACATGTTACCTGTTCCTGATGCAGAAAAGCTAGTTCATGCATTCATGACCTCTAGACTGGACTATTGTAATGCACTTCTAGGTGGTTGTCCTGCATCCTCAATAAACAAGCTACAGGTAGTCCAAAATGCAGCAGCTAGAGTCCTTACCAGGTCAAGAAAATATGATCATATTACCCCAATTTTACAGTCTCTGCACTGGCTACCTATTAAGTTCCGTATCAGTTACAAAATATTATTACTTACTTATAAGGCCCTTAATGGTTTAGCTCCTGCGTACCTAACTAGTCTTCTACCACGCTACAACCCATCACGCTCCCTAAGGTCACAAAACGCTGGACTTTTGATAGTACCTAGGATAGCAAAGTCCACTAAAGGAGGTAGAGCTTTTTCGCATTTGGCTCCCAAACTCTGGAATAGCCTTCCTGATAATGTTCAGGGTTCAGACACACTTCCTCTGTTTAAATCAAGATTAAAAACACACCTCTTTGGCCAAGCATTCAAATAATGCATCTCATAATTTTGGACTGCAGTTATATCTGATCAAATGTGCATTATTATTCTTTAGCTTGGGTTAAACTAATTAATTTTACTTGGCTGGAACAGCAGCTACGCTAATTATGTCTCTATTTGTTTCTCTGCTTTGCCACGGGATTTACATCCCGTGGTAACTAGGATTTACACGAGCTCCAGTCTGGATCCAGAATACCTGAGAAGAGATGATGCCAGCCCCTCAGAGGACCTCAGATGATGCTAACCCAGAGACAACATACAGAACTACCACATTTTGCTATAAGTTTGATTGCATAATTGCTGTTAATAGTGTTAATCGTCTGTTTGTTTACGTCTTTTTATTGATTTTTCTGAACATTTCTGCCATATGCACATGAACTGACAGTCACCACTGATAAGCTACTACTAAATATTGTAGAAACTTAATTTTCTGTAAAGTTGCTTTGTAATGATTTGTATCGTAAAAAGCGCTATACAAATAAACTTGAATTGAATTGAATTGAATTTTTAACAATGGAGTCAATGTGATTGTCCCACTTCAGGTCCTGAGAGATGGTGGTTCCCAGGAATCTGAATGACTCCACTGCAGCCACAGTGCTGTCTATGATGGTGAGCGGGGGGAGAGCAGGGGGGTTTCTCCTGAAGTCCACGATCATCTCCACTGTTTTCAGAGTGTTCAGCTCCAGGTTGTTAAGACTGCAGCAGACAGCCAGCTGCTCAACCTCTTGTCTGTAAGCAGACAAGTAAGCAGCTCAACCTCTTGTTTGTAAGCAGACAATTGAGCATAATTAATTAATTTAACAGGCTTAAAAATTTGTCACAGAAATAAATGTATTTCTAATTTATTTATTTATTTTTAACGCTGAAGCGTTATGAAAATAGCCTGCTTATTCAGTCGAGACTGTTTCTGTTTATTTGTAGTCACATACATCACATTTAGAAAGAATTATAATTTCTATATTTTTATAAAAGCTCCCGAACAAAAACCATTATTATATTTTTATGACATAGGGTACGCGGAGCAAAACTCTCGAGACAGACTTATGACAGATAAAACATGTTACTATACGATTGTGATAGAGAATAAGAAGCTGACGTCTGATTTCTTCAAGCGGTCGCATTTACCATGTTTAGTATGGTAACGTTAATACCTAGCGTGCATATTCTTTTGCATCGCTTATAAATATTTCTGCCTTTTATGGTGATTATAATCCACATCGGATCGGATCGAGTTATTTCAAACACTCGCTGCTGTTTTGAGCTCAACGTATTTTTAAAAGTTTTTAATGCTTGTGTTATAGCTGTTAGCTTTATGAAATGATCCGCGGCACTGACGCTCTCCAGACGCGGAGAAACTCCGCCTTTGTTCATAACCACTGCCAACATGTCAGGTTGACAGGCTGGACAGCAAAAAGAGTCAACTTCAGACATCATGTCCTCTTGGTGATTTTTGATGTTTGTGATGTCGCCCTGTGACCACTTGATTTGTGGCTGCTCTCTTTCTCCTTTTTTTTTTTTTTTTGGAGGAACGGAAGGGTTTCCCATTGCAGCCTACATGACAATAATAGCAACATCTTCAGATACAATATCAAGATTGTTGATACTTTTCATTGGATTACTCAAACAACAGCAATAGCAAATTTCATACAATTGTGAGTAAGCTAATAACAATTGGTCTCACCTGGGCCTCAAGGAGTAGCGCATGACTGATTTCAGCAGCCATGTGGCCCCTGACCTCAGCGGGATCCGCAAAAAGCATCGGATTTTTGGACATGGCTGGACAATTGACACACAACACAGATACACAAAATACAGAAGGAGTGTGTGTGTGTGTATGTGTATGTGTGTGAGAGAGATATAGAGAGAGAGAAAAAGAGAAAGTGAGAGAGAATCAGTTAAAGAGAGAGAGAGAGAACGAGAGAGACAAGAGAGAGAATGGCTCTTATAAGTGCCTTTGTTTGTGTTTTTTTGAAAACTATCTTTGAAATAATCTGTAACAAAGACAAAAAAAAAAAAAAAAAAAACATTAGAATGACTTTTAGAATGAACATTTATACATTCATTAACAAAAATGTTAATAGTGATTACTAGTTAGATTTGAATCAAAACAATGCAGGGAATAAAGATCCACTTAACATCATGAATCTAATCGTCCGACCAACAAATCGCTCAATAAGCATTCTTGTTTAAAGTTAAAGTATAATTTATTATCCCCAATTTGTAAAATTGGTTTGGTCAAAGTGGACCACATTGAAGACACATAGGCATATAAAGCCCCACACACACCTCACCCCACACACACAAAACCATTTAGGAATAAATAGTTCATAAAAAACAATACAAGAAAAACACAGTTACAATAGTGGACAATCCAATTCATTACCTTGTGTGTTTCATTAAAAAGTCTAATAGCAGATGGGACAAATGACACACTAAACCTTTTCATATTTGCAAATGAGCCGAATGTTATAAAAATGCAAAAGATTTAAACATGGCTTGACACCCTTTCAGAACCTCCAGCAATCCGACCCAAAGGTTTCTTAAAGACGCGCGCAATCAGAGCTACAGCTCCAGATAACATGAGACAACTCTGATACAATGTTTACATAATTGCAAGAGCATAACAGAATCAAACTAATTTTCATGATGCAACCGACACTAATGTAAAGAAATAGTTAGGTGATGAGCAACTTTGTTTGGTGCTTCGAAGAAATGAACAATACAAATTACACAGCCAGAGATACATAGCGACCTGTGGAATCTGATCCTCGCAATGACTGCAAAAAGGCACAATTCTGAGGTGTAGCCGGCAGAGGATATGACGTCTTGCCGCAATGGCAACATTATCTTCCTAATATTATTATTATTTATTTATTTTATCTCTGCATTTGTTGGCTATGTGTTGTTTTGTTATCTGACCAGTTTCAAGATGGCAAAAATGGCAAAATTATTTTGAGTTTTGGTCCACCTATTCAGAGGAAGAAATTCATTTTGACAAAAGGAGACATAATATCAGTTTAATAATAACATTTAATATTGTAACCCAAGTGCTGTAAACTAGGCCTACTTGTTGTATTCATTCTGTGATAAGGTAGATAAGGCGCACATTTAGGCCTATTAAACAAAAATACTTAAATAAATCAATTTTCAGTGGACACTTGGATTCAGACACCATTCTGGCTGGGTTTTCTGATACATAAGTCCTCAAATCATTCCACAGCTATTAATAGTGTGTCCCTGGCCCATTCCGTTCCCTCATGGTAAAAAGTCCATCATCGTCTATTAAAACCTCATCACATCATCTTGACCACGCTTTGCTTTTGAACTATGTGTCTGCCCACACAGTTTCTGAACATTTTTCATTCATACAACATGAATACATGTTTGGTTAGTTGTGAGGGGTCTCAAAGTGAAAAATGAGCATCCAATCATGTTTGTTTTACTTTATGATGATATGTGAAAGTGAGATTTGCTTTAACAATTCAAATTTTCTTTACATGGTAAGTCCAACAAGTCATGAAACACACCCTCTGTGGAAGATAAGATATACTTTATTCTCTAATTCAACAAAGGTTACAGAAATTTGCCTTTGACAGGGATCCACTCACATTTAGAAAACATGTGACATAATTCAATACATGGGGGTGTTGAGGTAGCAGCTGACTGAGCGGTGTTCAGGATGGCTATTGCAGAGGGGATGAATTCTTTTAGACATTTTTGCGGTCCATGGTATGTTATATCATCAACTTGACGGTAGTAGCTGGAAGGAGTGATGGAGGGGGTGAGAGGGGTCCTCTGTGATTAGATTGGCTTTCCTGATCACTGTACAGTTCTGATAGAGGGAGTTTGGAGGAGTCAGTTATTATAGCAATCTGATTTACTATGCGGGAGAGTCTTGTTTTGTGTTTGATGAAGAGTTGGTTGTATAAGGGGGAAATATTGAAGGTGATAACTGATGAGGGAGTGGTAAACCAAAGCTCGTCCTTCCTGACCTGAAAACTTCTGAGTTTCCTGAGCAGGTGAAGTCGCTGCGCCATGTGTTGGTATGTTGCATCTGTGTGTGAGAAGGACAGGGACCTGCACCTGTTCCACTGGCTGACCTTTGATACTGAGTGGCTGGAACAGGGGTGATGTCTAGTCTCTGCATCCACAGCATAGCTCCTAGACTTTGTAATGTTGAGCTCCAAGGAGAGCTTAACCCTCTGGAGTCGATTAACGCGTATACGCGTTTTGGGGTATTTTCTCCTGATAACCCCGAAAAGAACTTAAATTACACTTTCAGTTTTGATCGTACAGAGAAGAGCAATACATCAATCGAATCTGTAAAGGGTCTACTTTTTTTTGTATACAGACATAATAACAACAAAACTTTGTGCACTTATAAAATAAAGATAACAAACAAGGAGTGCTGTCTGCAGCCTTTGTCTGCGCTGATCTTCAGATACAAATGCGTCATTAAAATGAACTGTAACTCAGTGAATACTCAACACAGAGACACGAGAGAGATATCTATAGAAAGCCTGACGTGTCTACTTTTAAACTAAACGAGTGCTGCTGAAAACAAATATTCTGTGATAAAGTAATCCATATGAAAACAACCCGATGTCCGTTTTTCACGTCTTCCTTCATTATCTTCTAATGCGACCACGCCCCCGCGCCGAGCGCGCTTTTGAGATTCAAATGTTTCACTGAAGCGCGCGGCTTTTGAATACGCCCACACAACAGAAGACAACGCAGCGAGACTGTTCTTCAAGTTTTTTTTATTTTACTGTTTGCTTCGCGATGAGAGGAATAAGACATAATTCACCCCAAAAAGATGTGATGTGGTTGAGGATTTGAGATTTGGATTTCCTCAGAAAAAAGAATGAAGCACTTTATTCAGCAGAGATCATAAACATGAGTAAGTCTCTTTTTATTTATTTATATACTTGTACTAGTTTTCACATAACGTGTAGACATTTTACTAGTTAGACTTTTTCCAAAGACTTTTTCCAAACTATAATTCCTGACTAAATGTATAATCAAGTGAAATATTATGAAGTTTCAATAACAATATACACTACTACACCATTCAAAAGCTTGATGTAAATAATATAAATGTAACAATAAATGTAACTGTAACAAATGTAACAATCATTGCTGTTCTTTCAATTTATCCCCCCTAAAAAACCTTAAAAAAAATATTCTCAGCTCTTTTTAACATTAATAATAATAATAATAATAATAATAATAATTATGATAATAATAACAATAAATGTTTTTTTTGTAGAAAATAAGATTGTTAAAAGGATTTCTGAAGGATTGTGTGAATGGAGTAATGATGCAAAAAATTCAGTTTGAAAGTCAGCTTTGATTTTTCCTAATAAACTGTTTAACTGCACTCACAAGTGAATATTAAATTATGTTGTGGGATAATTAAATATATTCTAAATAAACTACAAACATAAAATGATATACATTTATTTTGTCCTCACATTCTTTCTTGTAACTCATCCCTCTCAGTGACACAGCTGACTGAATGGCTCATTATGCAGCTCATTATGCAGGCCTTTGTCTTCTCAGGTGTGAATTCATGATAGTTGACGCCTACTCGCATATGACTTTTACCAACAAAAAGTGTCTTAGAAAATTTAAATCAATATATTGTTTTCTGTAAGTGAGTAAACAAGATGATTTTCACATCATTTAGAAAAAAAAATTCTAGGCTACAAGCTCCAGTTCTCAAAATTCCTGGGAACCAATTTTCTGTATGTGTTTTATTGCCTTATTCAAGTGATTTAACATTTTTAGTTTTTCACTAACCACGCATAACATTTTTTTTCTCAAAAACACAATCATGTACATACATGCTGCTCACATATTATTATAGCCTAGTTTGTGCTGATTACAGTGAGATTAGACTTTAGCCATTTAGATATTTATAAGAAACTGAAAAAAGCACAAATGTCAGGGCATGACAAAACTTCTCCAGGCCCCAAAAATACCCTTAGACTCCAGAGGGTTAACAAATGTCCAGATCAAAATGGCCGTAGGTGCCATAACACATCTTTGCATTATATTACTATAACTCCATGAAAACCAACCTGGGAGGCTGCTTGACACACACAAACACACACACACACACTCTCACTCACTTCACTTTGAAATATCAACTCCAGGACTCAGTCTAGACTTGTGTTTTTTGCGCTACCTCAGGAGGAGTACAAAGCAGGGGCTGGATGGGGTCATGTGCTATGGTCTTTGCGGGTAATGGCAGTGTCAACAAGGGATGGTAGATTGGGAGTGGGGAGGGCAATTATTTTTTGAGCACACTGATTTTTTTACGTGCTTGTTTCTATTGTTATTGAGTAACCTTGTGAGGATTGGAGTGATGTGCTCTCTTTTATTAGCCTGACATTGTCATACTCAAAATTCTAGTCAGATTATGAGTCTGATACTGCTCCATTGGGATGTGAATATGGGGTTTGTTTCAACCGATACAGGGGGTGAATCCTGTAGGAATTCACACCCGAACCATCCTTCTTCTCCCCAATTGCCTCAACATTCTTTTCTAGTGTTAAAGCTATGGCACTGTCAATATCTTCTACAACAGACGCAAGGCCGAAATCTAATGTCTACCTTCTAGCGTTTCTGTTAGGGAGATCCGGGATGAATGAAATACTTTGTAATTAAACGTCATTTACAAAGACATCGTACCATACTGAAAGCTAATATTTTGTCACTAGAAACATCTGTGCTTTGTTAAACACAGTTGCATTTTTAGCTCTGAACAAAACCGTTTAGTAGTTTTTGTGTTCTGAACCGCTCTGGTTCACGCATAGTTGCTCCACAACGGAGCAATGCCAGACCAAACTTCCCGACCTCAAATGTTGTTTGGCTGGCTCCCAAGCTACTCTTTTATTGTATTTGGTTAAAATTCTTGCATCTTTTTGAATTCATTGCAGTCGTCTGATGGACTTCTTTGGGAGGCCAGTGAGCACAGTAGCCTAGGCCTAGTCAAGCTTGGAGGATAATAACATGGATGAGCTTCGAGCTTCACAACAGGGAGTATCACTCATCTTATGTGTCTCGATCATATCACCTTTACACAATGGCTGAGGCAGCCTTATTTGTGATGCAATAGTGTCATAAAAGGGGGTTAGACATGAACTCTTTTGTCAGCCATCTGATGTGTGCCACCACCTCTCCCCTGCACACAAATCAGCTTACAGTTTTTTTCGATTGCTAAACGACAGTGAGCACAACTGGAGTCACATGTGCAAAACTCAAACTACAGTCTGCACAGCAGCAGTTCATGTGGACCAAACTCTAGTTTGTTTTTCATTGCTTGAACACAGTTTCCAAAACTCTACACACTTATCCCATGACGTAGGAACCAATGTTTTGAAGCGTGTGTCTGTCGTAGACAGTTATACAAACAACATCCAACACGTAGAACAACAAAAAAACAAGTAAAACAAACGAAAAACTGCAAAGTTTACTCGGAGCTCGCAACACGGCCGCCATGCTCGGCACCATCTTGGATTATGTGTTTAGACACAGAATATACAATATGCAAGAAGGTCAGATATAGACGTGTGGCTGCTCAAGCTCATTCTACAAAAATGTCAAAGAAGGCACGAAAAGTTGAAGAGCAAAAAACTAGGCTAAGCACACCGAATTGTGGTGCTATCATCGCCACTTGGTGGGACTTTGGTTCAGACGTAGCATTGGCCTATGCCTTATCAATGGGGACCCTTTTCTAGATCTTTCTGTTCCGGCAACTGTTGTTCTGATTATTTATGACTGTCTTTCTGCATAACACTGGTCGGACCTTTTGGTTCGGTGAGAAGACGATCCGACTGCCGAGGAGAGCTTTTCTAGAGAGACAGCTCCATCAACCACCTATACTATAGACTATTCCACTTAAGTCTGTATCCTGCTGTATTACAACTCTGTAATAAACCAGCTATCTGAGCCTCTGATCCAACCTGTCAAGCTGCCTTAATTTCCACTTAAACGCTTCTAAGACTAATATACACAATGCAGAGTCAGGCTCAGTGCCAATCTCTGCCCCCTCGTTGGTGGTGGTGGCAGGGCTGGCTTAAAGGAGAGTCTCTGCAAAAGGTGTACACGCAGAATATTCAACGATAATAATATACTATAATATTGATAATGATATGCTGGTAAAGAACACTCTTATAAAAATATGAAAGATAACAATAAAGCTATACTAAGCACACCTTGTTGTGGTGGTCGGTCTTGAATGGTCTCGAAATTTAACACAACAATGGTCTCCTCTTCTGGACCCAGTTGCAGATTACTGGTTGAGGCGTGGTTGCTAGAAGGGTCCGCCGGCACTGTCTTTCCTGAAAGAATACAAGCAACACAAAGAATATACAATATGTAATTAGGTCAAAATGTGAAAGGTAAAGTGCAAAGTACACCAATATCTCTCATAATACTTGAATTTTGTTATTTGATGTCATTTAGTTTTTACAGTGTCCTAAATTTTTCATAATTTGGATTGTTTAAAGATGTTATAATGCACAGTAAATGTGGAATCACCTTCAACTATCATGCTGTAGATCGCGTTCATATTATTAACACATATCTTCTCCCCCGAACTTAATTCGAGCCCCTCCGGCAGCAGCATCTTGACCTTCTTGTTGGGGTACTCAAGAAAAAGCATGGGCCTCCAGCCCACTGCATTCAGCTTCTCGATCTGAAAGAAAAAAAACATACTCTAAAAACAATAATAAGGGTGGTGTGTGGAGATTCTAAGAAATCCACATGGTGATAGAGATTCTGAGAAGAAGTCCATGTATTTAAATTAAACCCAAGTGTTGTTGAGAGATTCTGAGAAGTCACATACTCAAAATGTGTTCTATTCATAATGATGTTTCATTTCAAATGTTAAAAATTAATATTTCATGGTAAGGATCTGTCTCATATATATATATATATATATATATATATATATATATATATTAACAGGTTTCATTTTTATATTCAAAAATGTTTTGGTAAACTTTATGGTATATTTCATATGTAATTTCACAGTATTTCTAACTGCGTAGTCAGCTGAGTCTGATTTGCATATTAAGTTGAACTGCATGTATTGTTCTTTTGTATCAATATTTCTTAGAATTATCAGTATGATACTTTGAATCTAAAAGAGGAAGAAGTCCAAAATTGAGACATTGACTAGACTATTTTTAATGTCAGGTGTTATTAGTGATAGCCAGATGACGACTTATGTCTGGAACAACAGTATATAAGATAGACTCTGCAAAATAGAATGGGGTTTGACTTTCTGAGACTCTGGCCTCTCTATCTTTTCAGCTCATTTCCTCTTCTTTGGCTTCACTCGACAACTCTTAGACTCAGACTTAGAACTCTTACAGGTTTTTATTCAAATTCAGATACCTTGAAATTCAGATACTTTGATACTCTGATACTTTGATATTTTAATATTTGAATATTTAATATTTTGGTACTTTTGATTTGATCAGAATAATTGTTTATGTTTTAATTACAATTGTATTAATGTTTTGATTAATACTGGTTGGGTTCAATCCATCATAAATGTACTAACATTGGATTTACATTTTCTATATTTGAAGGTTGTTACTATTATCCAGAACTTTATTTCCAAGTTATGATTTGTGGTTTCTGTTCTCTATATTCTTTTTAATAAATTTACATATTATTACACCTTGACCGTCTGAATTGGATTAAATTTTGCATCAGTTAATGGAGGCACCGCTGGGATATAGATCGATCCTTGAAGTATATTTGAGAACACCACCAAATGTAACAATTTAATTAAGTTAATTTAATTAAGTGTATTTAATTGAGTGTATCTGAATTGAATAACACTTTTTCTTTGTTGGGGGTGTCAACACACGAAGTAATGGCTCATGTGTATGTTAAAGGAGCTCCTAACGAAGCTCTCACTGCTCAAGTACCGATGTTAGGCATCAGAAATAAAGAAAAGATTAAAGAGAAAATGGCTAAAGATGAATTTAAAGAAATATGGGGTCCGTAGGCAGTGTGAATTCGGGGTGATGAAGGAAGTTAATAAGTTAATGATCCTAAGAAACAAAAAAAAAATGCACGAGTTTTGTGTTGTTTGAGGATTGTGCAAGCAAAAGGTCTTTTAACATATCGCAATGGAAGAATAGTTTATGTGGATAAACTGGCACAAGCCGCTAGAGATGCTACGCAAGATATGTGGGATTTATTAGACATTGTAACTAAGGAGCCAAGAGCAGATGCAGGGAGAGTCCCTAAAATCAATGATATTTATAGCTGGCAGGAATATGCTTCAAAATTGAAAGCAGCGATTGCCAAGGCAGGGAGACATGTGACGAATGTTTCTGAAAACTGTGGTATACAGGTTGTAGCTATTTCTCCTGGGCACCTAGAGGAAACTGAGAATGAGTGGGGCGAGTATGTGAAACTGCGTCCCAAAATTACCCCGCTATAGTGAAATAGATCAGGAATCGACAGCGGCTGGTCAAGTGGGGGTTTATCGATTTCTATGGGTGTGCGAGATTTGACTAGTATTGTAAATACATTGCCACTCATGAAATCTAACAGTACCAATTCTGAATTTTGGGATCGTTTGTGGGTAATGGCAAGAGCCAACCGCCTAGCAGTAAAAGATAAAAGATCCGTATTCAATTTGGGAGCAAGTCTGCCCATCTACATACACGGGACAGATCATCTCACCCCTCCTTTACAGCCACCAGCGAATGCAGATGATTACGCAACTCAGTACAGAGTGCTGCGTACTGAAGTAAAGCGTGCAGTTGGAAATGGAATTCAGACTTTCACTAATGTGACAATGATTAGGCAGGGTCCTAATGAACCATTTGTTGATTACACTGAGCGATTCACAAAGGCGCTGAAAGAATTTGTGGCAGCACAAGGGGGGCCTGACTTAGATTCTCCAATCATGCTCCACACTGCGTAGTTAAATATGAATGCTAAATTTACACAGTTGTTTCATTCTTCTCTGCCAACAATTATTGACTGATCTTCTTTTGTTGCATGGGGGACACGGGCTCAAGACATCGTGGAACAACAGGAAAAAGGACTGGTTGCTGCAGTTGGTCAGCCCTCTGCTCCAGCATTTCGCTGTTATCATTGTTATCATTGCCAGAGCGATGGTCACTACGCAAACAGGTGCCCTGATCAAAATTAAGAGCGAAATTTCAGAAAGCCTAGTTCCTCTTTTCAACAACAGCGGACACCAAAACCACTTCCTCGAGATTGTGCTTAAAAATAACCCTGGTGCAGAGAAGCAGGGTGCTGACATGGAGAGTCAGATAAAACAAACTCATGCAGCAGGTTGAAAAACTGACAAGAGCTTTTGAGAATACAGACTGACAGATAGTGGCCTCAATTTTATATGAGCATGAAGACCCTCGTCCATTTTTTTACATTCTAACCTAGGAGGCCAGGATAGCTACATTCTTGTGGGCCTCCGGGTCTGCATCTCAGTAACTGTTATTAATTTGCCTTTAACAAACAAACAAATGCATCTTCAAGGTATATCTGGTCGCAGTCTTTTCACACAGTCTCTATTGATTTCTCCAATAATATATCCATTTGAACAGCCTTTTTGTGTGCAATTCTGGGTTGGAGAAAGCCAAGTTGGCATGGTAATGGGAATGGATATATTGAGTAAATTGGAAGCAGATGTTTTGCTGACTAGGGGTCAATTAATTAGTCAGTGTTTACCAATTCCCATACCAGTGTTTAATAAAACTGGAATTTCTAAATTAAGCCTTGGAGCTATCACAGTTAATGAAGTCACAGAGGTCTACTGATTCCTCAGTGAAACAATATTTCTCTGAGAAATTTCCAAATTTGTGGTCAACTTCTAAACTTGATGTTGGTCTTGGCAGGATTGAGCCTTTGAATGTTTCAGGTCGGTCCATCCTATACATCCTCCAGTATTCCAGTATCCTCTTTAGAGAGAAGCAGAGTGAGCTGCACAGGAAATTGTGAACCAGCTTCAGGAATCAGGGATTTTGGTAAGGTGTACTTCCTCAATGAACTTACCTATGCAGCCTGTGTGAAAAAAATAAATAAATAAAAAGCCAGATGGTAGCTATAGGTTAACTATAGACTACACCGCATTGAATGCTGTGACTCCTAAAATAACTCCTATTGTTGCTAACCCGTCAACCATCCTCAATGACATTTCTCCGAACCATTGCTATTTTAGTGCAGTAGACATAACCAATGGTTTTTGGTCTTGTCCTATCAGAGAATAAGTACAATACAGATTTGCCTTTCAATATTGTGACGACATTCTTCTCGCATCTCAAGATAAAGCACAACACTTGAGTGGACTCACTCGGTTGTTGAAAATACTCCAAGAGGCGGGTTTCCTCTTGAACAAACAAAAGGTGCAATTGTTTCAATCGGAAGTTACATTTTTAGGTCAAAGTATAGGTCGTGAGGGAAAGAGACCTCTTCCAGACCGGGTCATAGCCATTACTCAATTCAATAAGCCAACCACAGTTACTGGTTTAAGATCATAAATGGGGCTATTTAATTTTAATCGGATGTATATCCCAGATTTTTCTGATTTGGCTAAACCTCTAACAGAGGCTCTTAAAGGAGGCCTTCCGGGTGCTTCCCCTTTGGAGTGGACAGCAGACATGGCTGAGTCCTTTACTCTCCTCAAATCCGCATTACTCTCCTCTCCCGCGTTATATCAGCCCGACATGACAAAGACATTCCATGTATGGACACATGTTGGCCCAAGTGCTTATAACTGTGTATAGAGAGAGAAAAGATAGAGAGGCCAGAGTCTCAGAAAGTCAAACCCCATTCTATTTTGCAGAGTCTATCTTATATACTGTTGTTCCAGACATAAGTCATCATCTGGCTATCACTAATAACACCTGAAAGGGCTTTATGTCTACGTTAAACTGTGCCAATGTTATGTGTAACAGACACCAGCTCCACAACTGTATGTTTCAGATGCAACTCAGATGCACACTTTTTAACTTATGGAAGAGCTGATGTATACTGTACATAAGCTGATATATATAACAGATGATACATTGGGGATGTGGGAAAGGTGTGTGTAAATGTGGGTGGGTTTGGTGTGCCTGTCTACTTCATGTGCATGATGCATGCATGAACGTGTAAGTACAGTAGCATAGTAGGGGTATTACTCTTGTCTGGCTTAGACTGTTCTACAGAGCATGACTGAATTGAAACTATAACCCTCCAAGAGCAACTTCATGTAAAGAGCCCTACTAAGAGATTGGTTACAAGTTTTTGGTCTACCACACATCACATTCACTTACTCATACACATCATATTCTGTGCAAAGAGAGAATCTCACTCAGTAACATGTTCGGATGGTAGCAGCATGTCTTGGTTAAGGGCCCAGTCAGTGCTTCCCCACAGCTGAATACGCGTGCTCAAACTGGAGCCGCTCCCACCACACAAAACTGATTGACACAGCCCTCAACGACACCTGCCGCATTATCACAGGATGCATAAAGACAACGCCAGTCCCGTGCCTCTACGCCCCTAGCTGGCATTGTACATTATGAAATCTGTATGAAATCTGTGTGAAATCATTCAATAATAAAAGAAAGAGAGTATGAGTGAGTGAATGTGTGTGAGAGTGTGTGTGTGTGTGTGTGAGAGAGAGAGAAACAAGAAAGAGACAGTGAGAAACAGAGAAATAGAAAAAATGTGACAGAATGGCTCTTAAAAGTGCCTTTGTTTTTTTTTTTTGTAAAGCTGTCTTGTATCTGTAACAGACAGAAAACATTATTAGAATGACCATTAGAACAAACATTTCTACATTCATTAGGACATATTAGATATATTATAGTAAAAATTAGTTACATCCTAATCAAAACATGGCAGAGAATAGAATATAAGATATCACATCCACTTGACGACATGAATATAATTTTCTTGAAGTACAGTCTTGTTCTGTACTACATCAGAATGAGTGAAGCACATGGGTGAACTTCCCAAAGGAGGAAGGGCAGTAAAACTGAGTGGCAATACTGTGGTTGAGAATGTCGTCTGGCCACATCAACATGCCTAAGTCTTTGGTGCAATTAACCTGTTTCTGGGCTGTGCTTTTTTACCCTTTTGTGTTTTTCTTTAACTAATCTTTTACATGTTCTATTGCTTTACAGTCAAAATCGAAAGATTGTGAGCCCCTTGGAATTATTTGGTTTTCTGCTTGTGTTGCTCTTTAAATGATATTAACTATATCACTAGCAGCCTATTGACAAATAAAAATATGCTGACACAAAAGGCGCAAAAGATTTTAAGTAACCCCCCCCCCCCCCCCCCCCCCCCCCAAAAAAAAAAACATTCAAAGTAATGGTGGAAATAGTAAGTGAACCTCAAGTTCTATGTCCTGAAATAAATCAATTCTGATTGAAAGGTTAACAAAAATGGAGTTAAATGAATGAAACAATTTTAAATGTGTGGTTTAGAGCTTTCGTCAGCCCACAGGTCAAGAAATTGTCATACACGGAGACGACCGAATATGGTGCATTTAGATGGAGACAGCCAAGAGGACACTAAATGCACACTGCAGAATCAATCAGTCAATCAATCAATCAATCAATCTATCTATCTATAAAGCAAGAAACGTCTGTCTGTGAGTATGTATGTGTCCCTCGCAAATCTTACTGACCACTCATCGCAATGACCTAAGATTTTAGATGTGGCTTGCGCAGGGCACGGGGATGTCCTCGATTTTACCAGTAAGCTACCAGTACCAGTATTAGGCCTACAGTAGCACATAGAGGAATGCGATGCACTGCATTTCGACACACATATTTTAACATTAATGATGGCATCTGTAAACAAAAATTGGCAACTGTTTTCATAACCCAAACCTGCTAAATTAGCTAGACCCACAAAATCAGAGCTAGCTCTAGCTAACAAGAGACAACTCTGAGACAGAGTTTACATACTTACAACCAGGGTTCGAAATGACTTAGGACTCTTGGGGAGTCCCCTAAAATTTAATTGTTAAATTATTAAAAATTCTGAAGATTTTTTTCATGGTTTGGGCTAGGCCCAGTATTGTAGTGGTGTCTGGAGAAGTGGCTATCTAACAGGTAACCCTCTAACTCTGGAGCAACAAAGTTACAGCACCTTATATAAATCTAATCCCTGACATGACAAAGTGAATAACAGGCCATTCTGTCCTTGAGCAAGGAAGTTAACTCTAAATCCACCAGGTGTACTCATTATGGCAGCACCATGCACCTTCAAATACAAATGGCATTTATTATCCCTTATGTTACATTAAATGGAATTTGTAGAACAACTGGCCGCTGGATTGAATAATAATGATGTCTGAAAAGACTGTACCTACATTAGATGGTTTACTTTGTTTCAAAGTAGTCAATCCATAACCTGAAGTCCTGAACTAAAATCTTTAGGGACACGTTTAAAAAACTTAAGATACTCTAACATGACTAAAAGCCATTAAAATGACAATAATCCAATAGTAACCACATTGTTCAAAATCAACATGTTAGATGACCAGTCACATATTTTATTTATTTGCCTTAAACTAGTTCTCAAAATTAAAAAAAAAAAAATTAAAAAATAAAATAAAATAATATATATATATATATATATATATATATATATATATATATATATGTGTGTGTGTGTGTGTGTGTGTGTGTATGTATATTACTTAAGAATACCATTTATTATTATAGTATGAGTGATAAAAACACCCCTTCAAGTTATCATCTTCAACACCAAACCTGTTGTTTGAATCCTTTCTTGCAGTCTTTTCGGTTCAGAACAGTATCTATACATTTTTACAAACACAATAGGTTAAAGTATGTACAGTCGTGGCCAAAAGTTTTGAGAATTACATAAATATTGGAAATTGGAAAAGTTGCTGCTTAAGTTTTTATAATAGCAATTTGCATATACTCCAGAATGTTATGAAGAGTGATCAGATGAATTGCATAGTCCTTCTTTGCCATGAAAATTAACTTAATCCCAAAAAAACCTTTCCACTGCATTTCATTGCTGTCATTAAAGGACCTGCTGAGATCATTTCAGTAATCATCTTGTTAACTCAGGTGAGAATGTTGACGAGCACAAGGCTAGAGATCATTATGTCAGGCTGATTGGGTTAGAATGGCAGACTTGACATGTTAAAAGGAGGGTGATGCTTGAAATCATTGTTCTTCCATTGTTACCATGGTGACCTGCAAAGAAACACGTGCAGCCATCATTGCGTTGCATAAAAATGGCTTCACAGACAAGGATATTGTGGCTACTAAGATTGCACCTAAATCAACAATTTATAGGTTCATCAAGAACTTAAAGGAAAGAGGTTCAATTCTTGTAAAGAAGGCTTCAGGGCGTCCAAGAAAGTCCAGCAAGCGCCAGGATCGTCTCCTAAAGAGGATTCAGCTGCGGGATCAGAGTGCCACCAGTGCAGAGCTTGCTCAGGAATGGCAGCAGGCAGGTGTGAGCGCATTTGCACGCACAGTGAGGCGAAGACTTTTGGAAGATGGCCTGGTGTCAAGAAGGCCAGCAAAGAAGCCACTTCTCTCAAAAAAAAACATCAGGGACAGATTGATCTTCTGCAGAAAGTATAGTGAATGGACTGCTGAGGACTGGGGCAAAGTCATATTCTCCGATGAAGCCCCTTTCCGATTGTTTGGGGAATCTGGAAAAAGGCTTGTCCGGAGAAGAAAAGGTGAGCGCTACCATCAGTCCTGTGTCATGCCAACAGTAAAGCATCCTGACACCATTCATGTGTGGGGTTGCTTCTCATCCAAGGGAGTGGGCTCACTCACAATTCTGCCCAAAAACACAGCCATGAATAAAGAATGGTACCAAAACACCCTCCAACAGCAACTTCTTCCAACAACCCAACAACAGTTTGGTGAAGAACAATGCATTTTCCAGCACGATGGAGCACCGTGCCATAAGGCAAAAGTGATAACTAAGTGTCTCGGGGACCAGAATGTTAAAATTTTGGGTCCATGTCAAAATTTGATGGTGTCCTGAGTATTTAAACTGGCCTTTTGGCCACACCTCAAATGTTGTCTTGACCAATTAGATATTGTCCTTTCTCGGGGTGTTGCATTGTTTGTCCCACCCATTCATAAATCAT
This sequence comes from allo-octoploid hybrid of Carassius auratus x Cyprinus carpio, assembly GCA_024542945.1. Lineage (NCBI taxonomy): Eukaryota > Metazoa > Chordata > Actinopteri > Cypriniformes > allo-octoploid hybrid of Carassius auratus x Cyprinus carpio. The sequence goes on along the minus strand of CM045000.1, from coordinate 22,973,726 downwards.
ATGTTATCTTATCAAGCACAAGGTCCGAATTTTCCCGCTCTTGCAGGGTATAATTTGGACATGATTCCTATAACAAGAATATGATACATTTGACAAATAACTGATGGTCAGAAATGTTTCAAGCAAGAAGATTCGAACACACACATACTAAACATGAATATGATCCCTTAAGCTATTCAAGAGTTATTTAAAAAGACATACACAATAAGTGATTAGAAACATTATAATCAAATGTGTGGGTTACATAAATGATATGGAGTTAAGCAATGGACTGATATCCATTTAGAAGTCTTTTTTGAGTTAATTTTGGTGCATATATGCATTGGAAGGCATTCTCTGTGCCATTCTGGGGAGTAAGGATATGTCCTATGCAGACCAGAGGGGTTAACAGGTCTCCTTAGGAATTTCAGTCTGGTTCTGCTAGGTGGGGGGGAGGTCAATCCAACGATCTTGTTTACTCTCATGGCTGTACATGTGAGGTTCAGACTGTCCATCTCTTCGATTACTTGCCCCAAATTAGACAATCTCTTCTTCGAATTGAAATTGTCAATAATTGTTCTAATGGTGTTAATGTTGAAAGCTGTTCTGTGAAAGAGTTGGTTGGTTATCTAGCTTCAGACTGTGGTGCTAGGAGTTGATTTACAGCATCCTGTTGCCTTTCCGAGGAATTCGGCTTCTCTTGTTTCAACCATGCTCACGATCGAATCTTTAATTTGTCTGGTTCAGGCCTCATACGCTATAGCGATTTCTTGTCTTACTGGCTGTATCATTCATGGCGGAAAACCCTCGTTCACACTCTGCTGAAGTTGCTAGATATGTTTGGCTTGCAACTATCAATCTTCTTAAGGTCTTCCCACTTTGATCCTCTTGCAGTTTCCAGGAACAGAAATCTTCAACAGCCTCTCTGGTTGGTTCACCCAGATCCTTTGCAAGTTCATGTTATCTCCTTCTCCCCATACAAGATCAGTTCATCCCTTGTTTTGGGCCAGTTTTGAGGGTCTAATGGTTTTAATGACTTTGTGAGTTCAGAATCTGGAAGACGACTTGACAGGTTGTCGATCACTGCCTGAAAAAACTGAAGCTGATTGACCTTCTCTGTGCTTTCCTACCGGGCTACTCCCTTAAAGGTTCCCTCCATCAAAGATTATTTTGCTTCTCTCATTGACATTCCCCCATGTGTCTTCATGGCATCCAAAACCTCCATCTAATGTCCCGGCTGGCATCTGCTAGAGAGGTACTCCTCTTCTGAAATGTATATATAAAGGAGACTGTTAGATCTGTGTGACATGAAGTATCAGTCTAACCATAAATGCACGCTACAATCTATAGCTTTGTTAAACCACCAATGAACCCATGTTATACTGTACAAAAGATGAATAGGTACTCACTTGCAGTTTCAGTGAAAGACTTTTAACCCTCTGGAGTCTAAGGGTATTTTTGGGGCCTGGAGAAGTTTTGTCATGCCCTGACATTTGTGCTTTTTTCAGTTTCTTATAAATATCTAAATGGCTAAAGTCTCACTGTAATCAGCAAAAACTGGGCTATAATAATATGTGAGCAGCATGTATGTACATGATTGTGTTTTTGAGAAAAAAAATGTTATACGTGGTTAGTAAAAAACTAAAAATGTTAAATCACTTGAATAAGGCAATAAAACACATACAGAAAATTGGTTCCCAGGACTTTTGAGAACTGGAGCTTGTGGCCTAGAATTTTTTTTTCTAAATGATGTGAAAATCATCTTGTTTACTCACTTACAGAAAACAATATATTGATTTAAATTTTCTAAAACACTTTTTGTTGGTAAAAGTCATATGCGAGTAGGCGTCAACTATCATGAATTCACACCTGAGAAGACAAAGGCCTGCATAATGAGCTGCATAATGAGCCATTCAGTCAGCTGTGTCACTGAGAGGGATGAGTTACAAGAAAGAATGTGAGGACAAAATAAATGTATATAATTTTATGTTTGTAGTTTATTTAGAATATATTTAATTATCCCACAACATAATTTAATATTCACTTGTGAGTGCAGTTAAACAGTTTATTAGGAACAATCAAAGCTGACTTTCAAACTGAATTTTTAGCATCATTACTCCAGTCACACAATCCTTCAGAAATCCTTTTAACAATCTTATTTTCTACAAAAAAACATTTATTGTTATTATTAGGGGCCAAGCACCGAAGGTGCGTAGGCACCTATTGAAACCGTTGGCGTTATTAGGGGCCAAGCACCGAAGGTGCTTAGGCACCTATTGTATCCGTTGGCGTTATTATTAGGGGCCAAGCACCGAAGGTGCTTAGGCACCTATTGTATCCGTTGGCGTTATTATTATTAGGGGCCAAGCACCGAAGGTGCTTAGGCACCTATTATAATCATTAGATTTCCTATTATTAGGGGCCAAGCACCGAAGGTGCGTAGGCACCTATTGTATCCGTTGGCGTTATTATTAGGGGCCAAGCACCGAAGGTGCGTAGGCACCTATTGAAATCGTTGGCGTTATTATTAGGGGCCAAGCACCGAAGGTGCGTAGGCACCTATTGTATCCGTTGGCGTTATTATTAGGGGCCAAGCACCGAAGGTGCGTAGGCACCTATTGTATCCGTTGGCGTTATTATTAGGGGCCAAGCACCGAAGGTGCGTAGGCACCTATTGAAACCGTTGGCGTTATTATTAGGGGCCAAGCACCGAAGGTGCGTAGGCACCTATTGTATCCGTTGGCGTTATTATTAGGGGCCAAGCACCGAAGGTGCGTAGGCACTTATTGAAATCGTTGGCGTTATTATTCTTCTTCTTCTTCTTCCGCCGCAAGTCTATGGCAGCCCATAGAACCGATTGCGGGAAAGTTGTATAATTTGGCACACTGATAGAGGACAGTCCCAGCATTAACTATAGCAAATTTGAAGTCTCTATCTTCTACTCTCTAGCGCCACCACTTGTCCAAAATTTCAATATTTTTATACTAATAACTTTTGAACCGTAAGCCACAAAATGAAAATTCTTTTTTTCCTCTGAATCCTTGGCTCATGCCAAGTCGAATGAACCCCGAAATTCAAAAATCGCAAGGTTTAGTTTTTTCGCTATTTTCAATTGTTCGAAAAACCTACTTTTTCGAACTCGTCCTAGACGGTTAGTCCGATTTTCGCGAAAATTAGCTCAGATCATCTGCAGACGATGACGGCAAATAGTTATGGAATTCAAGTTGATTCGTCCAACCGTTCTCGAATACCACACGAAAAAATTCTACGAAAAGCACGCAAAAATGCTTGTGAGGCTATAAGTCTGCAACGGTTGGGCGTATTGAGACAAAACTTGGTGTGTGTTATAACAAGCATGACCTGAGACTACCTGCAGTGTTTCGACGCAGCGCCACCTAGTGGTCAGGAGATATGAAAAATGCATATTTTTGCTTATAACTTCTGAATGGTTTGGCCAAAAATAACAAAACTGGTCTCTTTAGATTGGGTGGGTCATGCCGAGTCGAATGATATCCAATTTTCACGTGTCGGCCATTTTAGGTGTCGGCCATTTTGAATTACGTTTCAAAATGCTGTATTTTTTGAATGCATTATCGTATCGTTACGAAAATAATTACAAAAATGTTTGGCTCCATGCCCTGAAGGTACTCAAAAAGATTGGGGGCAGCACCACCTTGTGGTCAAAAGTTATAATGAAATATCTAAAAAATGCTAATAACTTTTGAATAAATTAGACTATTGAAATGAAAGTGGTCTCTCTATATTCTGTGGGTCATGCCGAGAACATCGATACCAATTATGCCAAAATTGGCCATACTTCCTGTCCGCCATTTTGATTCATGTTGAAAACCTACTTTTTCGAACTCCTCCTAGACCGTTAGTCCGATTTTCACCAAATTTGGTTCGGATCATCTTCAGACAAGCCTGACAAAAAGTTATGGAATTCGTGTTGATATACGAAACGGTTTTCGTTTAGCGCATCAACGAATTTGTTTGTAAGATGCCAAAATACATCTGAGGCTGTATCTCGGCAAAGCTTTGACATATTTGTACCAAACTTTGTATGTGCCATTGTCACCTCAGACTGACCATGCCACATCAATTTGGTAACAGCGCCACCTATTGGTCAAGAGTAATAAATGATTAATTAACCATTAATAATTACATTTATAAAAATGCTAATAACTTTTTATTGCATTAGCCTATTGCAATGAAACTGGTCTCAAAATATTCCTTGGCTTATGCCGACAACATAGATACCAAATATGTCAGAGTACGCTGAAATTCCTGTCCGCCATTTTGATTTATGTTGAAAACCTACTTTTCCGAACTCCTCATCAACCGTTGGTCCGATTTTCACCAAAATTGAATCACGTTATCTTCAGACTGTGCTGACAAAATGTTATGGATTTTGTATCGATAGACAAAACCGTTGTCGCATACCACAGCGACGAATTTCAGGCATGATGCCAAAATGACCTTCAGCCTGTATCTCTGCAATGCTTTGGCATACTGACACCAAACTTTGTGTGTGCCATTGTCACCTCACACAGAACACACCAACATGATTTGATTACAGCGCCACCTGTTGGTCAAAAGTGATAAGCCATTTAATCATAATACTAGTGCTTGTATTTATTTTTCCGCCATTTCAATTACAATCATCCTAAAATGGCTTCAGTTACTCCTTTCTGCATTTGGTCTGATGCTCCATGCCATGCTTAACTCCTCAATTTGCCTCTGGAGTGCTTGGCCCCGTAATTGCTGCTTGCAGCTATATTTCTTCTTCTTCTTCCGCCGCAAGTCTATGGCAGCCCATAGAACCGATTGCGGGAAAGTTGTATAATTTGGCACACTGATAGAGGACAGTCCCAGCATTAACTATAGCAAATTTGAAGTCTCTATCTTCTACTCTCTAGCGCCACCACTTGTCCAAAATTTCAATATTTTTATACTAATAACTTTTGAACCGTAAGCCACAAAATGAAAATTCTTTTTTCCTCTGAATCCTTGGCTCATGCCAAGTCGAATGAACCCCGAAATTCAAAAATCGCAAGGTTTAGTTTTTTCGCTATTTTCAATTGTTCGAAAAACCTACTTTTTCGAACTCGTCCTAGACGGTTAGTCCGATTTTCGCGAAAATTAGCTCAGATCATCTGCAGACGATGACGGCAAATAGTTATGGAATTCAAGTTGATTTGTCCAACCGTTCTCGAATACCACACGAAAAAATTCTACGAAAAGCACGCAAAAATGCTTGTGAGGCTATAAGTCTGCAACGGTTGGGCGTATTGAGACAAAACTTAGTGTGTGTTATAACAAGCATGACCTGAGACTACCTGCAGTGTTTCGACGCAGCGCCACCTAGTGGTCAGGAGATATGAAAAATGCATATTTTTGCTTATAACTTCTGAATGGTTTGGCCAAAAATAACAAAACTGGTCTCTTTAGATTGGGTGGGTCATGCCGAGTCGAATGATATCCAATTTTCACGTGTCGGCCATTTTAGGTGTCGGCCATTTTGAATTACGTTTCAAAATGCTGTATTTTTTGAACGCATTATCGTATCGCTACGAAAATAATTACAAAAATGTTTGGCTCCATGCCCTAAAGCTACTCAAAAAGTTTGGTGGCAGCGCCACCTTGTGGTCAAAAGTTATAATGAAATATCTTAGAAATGCTAATAACTTTTGAAAAAATTAGACTATTGCAATGAAAGTCATGTCTCTATATTCTTTGTGTCATGCCGAGAACATCAATACCAATTATGCCAAAATTGGCCATACTTCCTGTCCGCCATTTTGATTCATGTTGAAAACCTACTTTTTCGAACTCCTCCTAGACCGTTAGTCCGATTTTCACCAAATTTGACTCGGATCATCTTCAGAGTGTGCTGACGAAAAGTTATGGATTTCGTGTCGATATACGAAACAGTTTTCGTTTAGCGCATCAACAAATTTGGTCGTTAGATGCCAAAATACATCTCAGGCTGTATCTCTGCAAAGCTTTGACATTTTTGCACCCAACTTTGTAGGTGCCATTGTCACCTCACACTGACCATGCCACATCAATTTGGTAACAGCGCCACCTATTGGTCAAGAGTAATATACCATTCATTAACCATTAATAATTACATTTATAAAAATGCTAATAACTTTTTATTGCATTAGCCTATTGTAATAAAACTGGTCTCAAAATATTCCTTGGCGTAGGCCGACAACATAGATACCAAATATGCCAGAGTACGCTGAACTTCCTGTCCGCCATTTTGATTTATGTTGAAAACCTACTTTTTCGAACTCCTCTCCTTCGTCACAAAATATGCAGTTCTTAAAGCATTGGCAGTTTCTTCAAATAGAGAAGCAGTAACTGTTGCAGCCATGTTCGGAAGAACTTCTTTCTCTCTCTGTTTCTCTATACCTAAAGCCTTTTGATGGGCTAAACTGTCTCTATGTTTATAGATCTTTTTGCGCATAGCCCGAATATTAGATCCTCTCACACCGCCACTAATCCATTCCTCTGCCATCTGAACACCCTTCTGTGTTGTAAATAGCCGCTTTGCCTCCTTGCAGGCTGTGCATCCTAATTTGTTATCTTTCACGAATAACCAAGGATACTGATACCATTGTTTAAACTGGGCTGGACTGAGCTGAGCTGGGCCATATGTGGCTGGGTCAGGCTGTGCTTGGCTGTGCTAGGCTGTACTGTGCTGAGCTGGTCTGTGTTTGGCTCTGCTGGGGTGGGCTGTGCTTGACTTGGCTGGGCGATGCTGGGCTGTGCTTGGCTGCACTGTGCTGGGCTTGGCTGTGCTTGGCTGCACTGCGCTGGACTTGGCTGTGCTTGGCTGCACTGTGCTGAGCTGGTCTGTGCTTGGCTGCACTGCGCTGGGCTGAGCTGGTCTGTGCTTGGCTGCACTGCGCTGGGCTTGGCTGTACTGCGCTGATTTGGTCTGTGCTTGGCTGCACTGAGTTGGTCTGTGCTTGGCTGCACTGCGCTGGTCTGTGTTTGGCTGCACTGCGCTGAGCTGGTCCGTGCCTGGCTGCACTGCGCTGAGCTGGTCGGTGTTTGGCTGCACTGCGCTGAGCTGGTCTGTGCTTAGTTGTACTGCGCTGAGCTGGGCTGTGCTGAACTGAGCTTGGCTGTACTTGGCGGGGCTGGGGATTACTTGACTGCTCTAAGCTGAGCTGTATTTGGCTGGGCTGGGCTGAGCTGCTGTGAGCTGGCTTTTTTAACTGTATTCTAAAGTGCAAAAATATTGTTTTAATTACTATTATTATGGTAAAACATTTGGCTATATTAAAATACTTTTAATGAAGACACCTGTGAATAATAAGTGTTGACCAATATATCTCAGGGATGCAAACACATGTATGGTCAAAAAAGAGAGAGGTAATCGAAGCCCTCGCCCCGCTGCAAATATCTAGATACTTACATTGCCACCAACCCCTGCCATCCCCGGCTCACCCCTATAGGCACATAGAGTAAAATTAAATTCTGAAAAACTATCTATCACTTCTTCTTGCTTTACTACTCCTTCCCCTTCTTCCTGAAAACAATTTCACCTGATGATTTGAGTAGCTCATTTTGTAAAGTTCTAGGATGATTTGGGTAATTTTGTAGGGTAGGCCTAGTGCCTCTGCATAGAAAATAATAAACAAAGTACAAGCATATATAAATGCAATAGAACAAAAATACATGTGAAATAAAGCAGTGCTTTTGGTTTTTCAGGTAAATTAACTGTATTAAGTTACAGACATCGAATAATCAATTGTAAAATAACACTGCCTTCACTGTATACATTAAATATGATTCATATAATTAATAAAGTTTATCTTTAGCTACAAAAGTGTTTTTTTTTCTCTTTCTCTTTTGTTGTTTGATTAACTTTGGTGACACAAACAGCTGCAGGTATATTGGGTTGCTTTCCCTTTAAGACGAATGCATGTATCTAATGCCGCGTTCCAGGCAACCCATAACCCGTGTTTTTCCAACCTTCTACCCGTGAAAGTGCCCTGGAACGGCAGTCAAACCCGTGACTTCCCACCCGTGAACTCGTACTAGATCGATGTACTCCCAGTTACGAGCTCTGACGTCACACAGCCCGGGAAACAACAATGGCAGCCCCTACGGATAATATTGCCTACGGATGCAGTGTTTATGCAAGTTGTACACGTTGAAAAATAGATTTTAGGACAATATAACGTTGCAATAAAATTAAAAATCTAGCTACAATTCCTTGCGCTCAGGAAATCTGGTACACAGCATAATAGGGGAGAGTGGGGACAGTTGCAACGTGTGGCAGTTGCAACATTGCTGATTTATCCAATCAGGAATGAGCTGGAGTCATGACACTCCTACTGCACATGCTTAGTATGCCCCTCCTTCTTTCTGCAAGTTAACAGCCACATGTGAAACTACCTTATGGGAGAACTGAAATTCAAGGTAAAAAAGTAACTTTTTTTACAACTAGATTTTTTGTCAATGTCTAAACTGTTTAAGCATTGATCTTTATAGTTTTATAGTTTGAATGTGCAGTTTCTTAGCTTTTAACAGAGTTAGGTACAATGTGTTCAAGCTAATTTGTTAGGCTAGCATCACTAGTTTTAAGATGGCTGCCGGGGGTGGGACAGTTGCAATGCTGTAGTGAGCAATGACGGCAGGACAGTGAGGTCTGTGGCAAAAGAGTATTCAATTTGCCACACAACCCTTTACCGCTTTATTAAAAAGAGAGAGAGGTTAAGTTCAGGAGAGGAGATGAGGACAGGTTATTGGACCCCTAAGAGGGTCTTCTCAGTCCAACAGGAGGATAGCCTGGAAGAATACCTAAAAAGAGCAGCTGATCTGATCTGAGACCATGTCTCAGCACTAAAGAGGTAAGCATGAGGAAGGTATTAAAGCAGAGTGTAGGCTTAAAGGGAGGGCTGGTAGGGAGAATTATATTAGAATATTGAGACTGTGAAATAATAAGATAAGAGAAATTACCCCATTCCACCTCCATTTTCATTTACCATCCATTTCGCAGGTTCGTCAATTGGCCTTCCAACTGGCTGTCTATTACAAGTGCTCCTACCCTGAAACCTGGAATGAGTGCTCCCTGGCTGGCCGGGATTGGTTTATGGGGTTCATGAAAAGACAGCCCAGTCTGTCTATACGATGCCCTCAAGCTACCAGTCTCACACGGAACACAACCTTCAACTGTCACAATGTATCCTTGTTTTACGAAAATCTTGCAAATGTGCTTGACAAAAACAAATTTGAAGGGAAGGACATCTGGAATATGGATGAGACCGGGGTCACAACTGTCCAAGAACCAGAAAATGTTGTTGCCGGGCGCGGCGTCAGACAGGTGGGGGCAGTAACCTCCGGAGAGAGAGGAACACTGGTAACAGTTGCATGTGCAGGCAATGCATTAGGGAACATGATTCCACCCATGTTCATATTCCCGCGAGTTAACTTCAAGGACCATTTCATCCGCGATGGCCCGCCTGGATGCATTGGAGCCGCCAATAAATCAGGGTGGATGATGGAGGACCATTTCCTTCGGTTCCTTAAACATTTCCACCACAACATGAGGGCCTCATTGGATGCCAAAGTCCTCTTGATCCTTGATAATCATTCCTCCCATCTTTCTGTAAGAGGAATAGATTTCTGCAGAGAAAATGGCATTGTCATGCTATCGTTTCCGTCCCATTGCTCCCACAAATTACAGCCACTTGATCGTACCGTTTATTGCCCCCTAAAATGTCATTTCAATACATTTTGCGATACCTGGATGAGAAGTCACCCAGGCCTGATGATGTCCATCTACAACATTCCTGGAATTGTTAGGTTGGCCCTCCCATTGGCTGGAACACCAGGCAATGTGCAGAATGGCTTTAGCAGCACTGGAATTTGGCCTTATAACCGAGATAAATTCAAAGACAGTGACTTTGCACCATCTTTGGTGACAGACCGGCCGCCACCACCAGTACTTCCAGAGCAAGCTGTGACATCTGCTCCTTTGGAAGTTTCTCCAGTGCACGCAGGGACTTCTGCCTCTTCTGCAGTTCCTCCAGTGCAAGCTAGGAGTTCTGCTTCTTTTGCAGTTCCTCCAGTGCATGCTGGGACTTCTGCTTCTACTACAGTTCCTCCAGTGCAAGCTGAGTTCTCACCTGAGACTGTTAAACCTCACCCCAGAGCAGGACCACAGAAGATAACGAAAGCAAACGGTAGGAAAAAATGCAAAACGGCCATCTTGACAGACACCCCCGAAAAAGAGGCTTCGGAGAGGGAGAAAGCAAAAGTTAAGAGAAAGCCAACAAAAGTTAAGAGAAAACTGACAAAAAAAACACACTGGAAACAAGCCAACAAACCAAAACTGAGAAGAAAAAGCATACAGAGAAGGACAGTGACTCTGAGAAAGAAGAAGATTTTTGCATTGTCTGTTTGGAGAGCTACTCCAGACCGAGCGAGGTGTGGCTTCAATGTTGGCAGTGCAAGGCATGGGCTCATGAAACCTGCACTGATGGTGGTTCCATTTACGTTTGCCACAATTGTGAGTCAGGTGGAAAATTGTGAATACTTGATGCTATGAAATAATCAGTTTGTGTTCTTTTGGTGGTGTTATGAAATTGTTAGGGACTACATAAATCAGTTTGTGGGATTGACAAAGGTGTTACTTTAATAAGTTAACTCAGTGAACTCTGGTCTCAAATAAACTAAAAAAAGATTTGAAAAACGATGCCTAAGTATGAGTTTTATTACATCTAAATGACTGTTGCAACTGCCCCTCGGTACTGTTGCAACTGTCCCCATATATGGGGACTGTTGCAACATTTTTCAGGGTCCATTTAAGTACAAATTACTTTCATATTATCACATGTACACGTTGCAACCGTATAGGCAGGTAGGTGATATATATGGGTTTAATATATATATATATATATATATATATATATATATATATATATATATATATATATATATATATGTTTTTTTTTTTTGTCTTTCTAATACAAACAGTCGCTGAGAATCTGAAGGAAATTTAAAAAGTGTTGCAACCACCCCCACTCTCCCCTACCGGTAATGACACGCATCAGTTTTCTTTCTCTGACTGCGTTTAAGGGGAAACTCGTTGAGACGGGCACTTTGACTTATTTTTTCGAGCACATAATTAATTTTTTTTGTTCAAACACAAATAGATAAGAAAGACAAGGAAATTCAGTGTTCACGAACTTCACGTGCTGTCTGCGACTGCGTGGCTCTGTGCGCCGACAGACTGACCAGTCTACATTTGGATGTTTAACATAAATATAGCCTACTGATACACCAAAGATAACGTCGGCAGTATTGAAGGCAAAATAGGCTACAGCATATTTCGTTCTGTATTGACAGGGAGTTTTTTTTAAGCAGAATTTGATGAGAATTTGATGCAGTTGCAGATACCATAGAGAGTAGGGATGGTAAGATTGACCGATTTGCATCGGTGCATCGGCATAAAAGCTTATGATGCGATGCATCGATTTAAATAAGCGTGCTTCGGATACAGTTGGCATTTGTATTGCGATGCATCTTTTCTAACATATCTGCATCGGTAAAAACCGATTTATTCATATATGATTATTAGTAGATTAGTAGATGCGCTATTCTTTTACTATTTATAAAGCGACCAATATTTTGTTATGTAACTTTTAGATTGATTTCTCCTTTCTGAACTGTTGCGAAAGTGCGTTCTCTCATCACCACTGCAGCTGCTACGTGATTATGACGTATCACAACAACACTACGGAGACCGAGAGGTGTCCTCCTGAGAGTTACCACCTAGAATGGATTAACAGCTTTACAGAGAACGAGGGATTCCAGTACCTCCTCCATGTCTTGGAGCCAAGGTACCACATACCAAATAGAAAGCTATTTACTGAGAAACAAATCCCTGCTTTGTATGACAAAGTTAGACGAGAGATAGCCGAGTCACTAAGCTATGCCCAACGAGTTGCAATTACGGTTGATGGCTGGACGTCTTGTGCCATGGACTCATATGTAACTGTCACAGCTCACTATATTGACGATGAGTGGGTTTTGCAAAACCACGTTCTTCAGACTAGAGTGTTCAATGAGGCTCACACAGGGAATAATCTAGCAGTTTTTCTCTGTGACTGCCAATACTAGTTTTTCTTCTATATATTTACATTTTTGTTTACCTGTTTATGAAAGGTTTTTATTTGTATTGCTTATGTTAAAAAAACAGCACCTGCTTTCTGCTCACTGAGTTAGCCTGCTGAAATCACATTAGCCTGCTGGCAAGTTACAGAACATTTCTTTATTGTTTATCCCTGAGCAGCATTCTTAAATTGTTTCACCTGTTAAATGTGTGAGCTGTTAAAAGTAACTAGAGACAAGACAGGAAGAGAATGTCTGTTTTTATTTAATCTTTTGGTTTTGTAAAAAAAACTAATCTTTTGTTTGTGAAAGAGCCATGTGTAAAAAGTCAGATGGCACTTAAGATACTTTAAGATAAGATTTCTGTCGGAACAAAATAAATAAAACAATAATAAATAAAAGTTAAATATCTACATATTGAATTGCACAGCATATTATTTTTCTCCATTGCATCATATTACACTGAATCACATCGTGTTTAATCGAATCGAAATCATATCGCACCGCATCGTAATAGCAGTGAATCCCATCGCATTGGTAGCTGCCTATTTTGTATCTTTAATGTATCGCATCGTTGGCTATGCATCGAGATGCGTATCGCATCGGCCTCAGTTATGGAGATGCACATCCCTAATAGAGAGTAAAAGAAACACTAGGCAGGAGGTGCCGAAAAGCGCGCTGTTTTTGCATCCCTGATATCTACAATTTCCCCCAACAACAGCCATGTTATCACATAAGCACAATTTACCCTTGAAAAAAAGTCGGTGATCTTTCTTTTTCCTCTTTTTCTCTCCATGTGCAGGATTCTAAATTAAGAAAAATAATATTAGCTTCCTAGATAGCTTACCTAGCTCTCATGTACATTCATGCTCAAATCACATTTACTTTAATCAACTCACAGACTTGAATTAAGTCCTGGTTATCTTTCGTAACCACTGACTGGACAAGTCGGTTGTTAAGCTAGCTTTGAATAACTAGTCTAGCTGCTAGGTCTGCTGTTAGCTGGCAGATCATTTGGCTTCATACACATAAGTTACAGCTAGCAAGAAACGTTGACAAACCTACTCTTCTAATCATTACACTGGGTATCTTGTTAATACAACTTTTGATATAGGAACTCAAACTCATAATATTTTACTATAAGCAATTATGGAGATATAAACACAATCGAAGCCCTTACAGGATTTTCATTAATGATTTCACTCTTTGTGTTGTCTCATTTTGCCGCGTTCATCTAGTACGTGTCTGCGGGAGCACCACAACAACAATCTGTGATGCTGTATAGGAACTCACTCGGCTAATAGCTGCCCTGATTGCTGGCTCGTGCTAGGAAATAAATTAATTACTGTTATAAATACAAAACGTCACTAAAACCTATAATTTTCACAATCATTTTTAATGTTAAAATATATTTGTCGGGGACCCCCCAAAATCCAAAAATGAATTCTTATGGGGGGTCCCTAATGATATATCTATATATCTAAATAGAAGGCTATTGTTTGCTTGCACCGCGTGTGCTGTCTACGGTTCAACAGGTATAACTTAGGCTACATTCGATTACAGTACACGATACCACTATGACATTAGTTTGTTGTACGTGTAACTTATAACAGAGGGGAGCCAAGTTGAATGCAGCTTCCAAAAGACAAAAAATAGCTGATTAATATTTTCTATATTTGATAAAATCACACTGGCGTGAGATCGTTCAGCGAGTCAAATCATCAGCTGCTAAATTCAGATGTGCGTTCGCTGGCTGGCGCTGAGTACAGTGGCCGAGAGAGCTCAACGCGCTGCAACTTAAGAAAACACATGCAAATTGAAAAAACACCAGCAAATGAAGAAAACATCTTCATCAGTTTGACAACACAAGTGTTGCAAATCCTGACAACACATGCAACTTAAGAAACGCGCTGCAAATCCTCACAACACATGCAAATTAAGAAAAGCTGCAAATCCTCACAACACATGCAACTTAGCTGCAAATCCTCACAACACATGCAAATTAACAAATGCCTGCAAATCCTCACAACACATGCAAATTAACAAACGTGCTGCAAATCCTCACAACACATGCAAATTAACAAATTTAGTGCTCCGGTAGTGCTCCTCCTTGCACAAGCCAATATTCATCCTGCTGCTGGGTTGTTGCCCTTCTAACTAACGGCCTGTCTCCCGGTATCTCTTGCATGCTATTGAGACACACACCAAACCTCCTTGTGAAGGCACATGTTAATAGGTCATGGGGGTTGATTTGCTGTTGCTTCTCCAGTGCACCTGGAGCATGAGGATTCACTTGTTCACATCACCGGGGATGTGATTTTTCCATATAAATACGGATTTCCGAATTTAGGTTGCAGGTTGGTTACTGCATGATGATTGAAATCGATCAAATAGCCTTAAGCTATTACCTAAATAAACTGCGAAAAGAAACATCATGGACGGAATGTTCCTGAGAGCGCTGCACGAGCTCGTGTTGCCATCTGCAGAACAGTTAAAGTGTTCAAATGATTCAAAGTGCCAAACACGAGCAGAATCAGCACTGAAACGTGTTACTCCTCCTGGTGACTTTGATAATTTGAGATTGGTAGTGATGTCATAAGATTCACAACGGTTGTGCTGTAATTATATAATAGGCTGTAGTGTGTCTGCTGTTACAGTAATGTTTTTAGTTGTGATTCACTGTTCGTGCTACGCTTGGTTTGAGCCGCTTTCATTTGCATTTGGGAACCCAACATTCGTCATTAGAAACGTTTATAAATCTGATGTTGTTTACAAAGAAGTTTCAGTGTCACATAATCCTTCAGAAATCATTCTAATATGCTGATTTGCTGCTCAATTAACATTTCTCATTATTATAAATGTTAGAAACAGTTTTGCTGCCAAATATTTTTGTGGAAACAATGA
Source organism: allo-octoploid hybrid of Carassius auratus x Cyprinus carpio (assembly GCA_024542945.1). Classification (NCBI taxonomy): domain Eukaryota; kingdom Metazoa; phylum Chordata; class Actinopteri; order Cypriniformes; species allo-octoploid hybrid of Carassius auratus x Cyprinus carpio. Next base: position 22,958,705 of record CM045000.1, on the reverse strand, counting down.
TACCACTCAAACATTTGTATAAGATTTTAAAAAGAGAGAGAAATTAATAATTTTATTCATCATGCATGAAAGTGACAAAAATTGAGTTTAGACATTTAAAATCATTTCTATTTAATAAATGCATTAACAAATTGAATATATTTGATAAATGCAAATAAATGCTCATTCATTAAACTTTATATTTATCAAAAAATCCTGAAAAATAGTGCATCATCATTTCCACACAAAATATGAAGCAACAAAATTGTTTTTAACATTGATAATAATCAGAAATGTTTCTTGAGAGTCAAATAAATTGATGATTTCTAAAAGATCATGTGACACTGAAAACTGAAGTAACAATGAAGAAAATTCTGCTTTGCATCACAGGAATAACATTATATTTTATAATATATTAAAATTGAAAACTTTTTTGTATTTGTAATATTTCACAATATCCAGGACAGTATGTATTTTTACAATATAAGATAGATCTTTTAATGTGCTAAAATATATTATATATATTATGTGCTAAAATATATTATATTATATATATATATATATATATATATATATATATATATATATATATATATATATATATATATATATATTTAATAATGAGTGCTGGGGGTGTTATTTGTTTCGACCCTCTTAAGATGATCTAGGGGTAAAAGGAGTAACATTAAATTTGTGGCAAATCTGTAAAACTGATGGAGGCAGCAAGAGTCAATGCAGAGACACCAACTGCCAACGAAAGAGATTTATTATACAAAGTGAAAATAATCCATATAACTACAAAATATATTTACAAGAATATTAATCATTTAAAAGACAACCAATATGTACAAATATTTATAACTCAGAAAAAGGGTGTTCCTGTGGCTCAGTGGTAGAGCATTGCATTAGCAGTGCAAAAGGATGTGGGTTTGATTCCCAGGGGAACACATTAGGTAAAACAAAAATGTATAGCCTGAATGCACTCTAAGTCGCTTTGGATAAAAGCTTCTGCTAAATGCATAAATGTCAATAAATGTAAAAACAAACAAAAGCCAAACAAATTAACCCAAGAGAAAGAGGACACCAAAAGAAACAAAACCACTTCTAACTTATTTTAAACCTCTAACCTAACTAAAGAAAAGAAGGAAAGAAAGAAAGAAAGAAAGCAAATCTATAGCACCAAGCGCCGTATACTTCCCTATTCTCAACTAATGGAAATTAAACATACAGTGGGTAGCGTTCACCTCTTACCTAGGGTGTCTAAACAGATCGAGTTACCTAAATGTTGCACAATGGAAGTCGCGCAACATCTTTCCTCTCCACCTTCCTCTTGGGTAAAGAGTAAATGTCATAGAGCATAAGCTCATCAAAGCTCAAAGAGCAACGGCATCCGAGTCACAAAGTGACTAAAACAAACAAAATGGCAAATCAAGAAGAGGTAAGGATCAAAAGAAAATGTCAGAACAAAAATACCAAGGAATTTGGCATAAAAAACAACAACAAAGCAAGTCAAAAAAACTGTAACATGACAGCAAAACGGAGCAAAAGAGGTCTCTATTCTCTTCTTCTTTTACGGTGGACCATTGACACTTGATTAACCTATCGTCTCTATAAATCACTGAAACCCGGTATATTTGTTAAGATTCTTAATAGAGCTTCATCCGACGCTGTGTCTCCAGCTCCTCCGTCCACCCTCAGTCCTCTTAACGAGAAAAAAAAAAAAAACTTATACTCGCTTATTCAAATTGGTGCTTGTTAAGAACTGTAACAGTAATGTCTTAATATTTCTACCTGAATTTAAAAAAAAAAAAATATTGAAAACTGTTCTCCCATTTTCTCTATTTCATTCTTCAATTCATTTCTTTCAACTGTATATTCCCTGCAGCACATTATAGCATGTTCAACTTATTTCCCTAACTCCACATACCTCGCATAGCCCTGTTGGGTGTTTCTTTATTAGATGCATTGTGCTATTTAATCTTGTATGCCCCAGTCGTAACCTTGTGATGATGTTCTCCTCCGCTCTGCTCCTACCTGACTCTCTTTCTTTCCCCACTGTTGGCTGTATTTGATACAAATGTCTGCCCTTGGAATCTGTGTCCCAATGCTTCTGCCATTTTTTCCAAATGTTCTTTTTAATAATAGATTCAAGTTCAGACCCACTGAATGGAATCTGGATATCAACATTCTCTTGTTCTACCGCTTTTTTTTACTATCTTATCTGCTTCTTTGTTTCCTCTCAACCTGATGTGAGCTGGAACCCACAAAAAATGTACAGAAGTCTCGATTCACTTCCTTCAGCGTCCTTTTTATCTGCCGGTGGAAACTTTACTGACACCAGATAGGTCGGTGACACGTTGATTAATGATGATTGACAGCTTCCTGAGCCAATCAGCAGTAAAGGGAGGCGGCCTAAGAGCTCGACAGGTAAAAAGGAGAGAGAGAGAGAGAAAGAGAGAGAGAGAGAGAGAGAGAGAGAGAGCAAGAAAGAGAACACAGGCACTCCTACAGGAACATTTATGGACGTAACAGTGTGGTCAGATTTTCCTTCTTTTTTGTCTCTAGCTGATCACATGCCTGCATCACGCACCTGCAGTGATTCTGCAAACAGAGAAAAACATAATATAAAAGGGCCTATAAACACTTTGGTCAGTTTAAATAGTCCATAGCACAATCTGTGCCATTCAGTGTTTTGTTTTAGCCTATGTGGAGACTGGAACACAAGAGAAGTACAAATATTTGCGTTAGAATATCTTTCCCAGATTTAACTTGAGGGCTATTCAAGGTGTCACCTTTCAAGTTGAAAAAAAACAAACTATTTTAAGGCCGCATAAGCACTTTAAGTTAACAGAATGAGTACAGAATCCAATTTGACCTTTTCATTTTCAGAACGAAAGTAATACATTTTCACTTGCAACATTTCTTAAAGGAACATCCAAGTAAGATATGTAGGTTAATCAAGAAAAAAAAAAAACAGGCTATGCTTGAGAGGTAACTCATCTTATTCTTACTCTAGTAATACAATAATTTTATATACAATTTAATAATATTAATATAAGAAATTTAATGTGCCTTTGAACTACAGAGGCTAATACTGCTACATAGGCTAATTCTTTCATGTGACACCACATTTATTTGCATTAAAGACCCTTTTCTCGACAAAGTGTTTTCAAAAACATTTTTGGGACATTTGCAGTATCCATATGGAATTTATACGCTAAAGTTAAACAGAAAAATATTGTGTAGACACTTGAGACATTTTATCGATAAATGAGATTTTCATAAGCTATATCTGTAAACATTTTGAAGTGCTAAACATTTTTTTTTCAGAAAAAATATCCTTGGATGGAAACCTGGCTAGTATAACACAATTAAGCAGTGTAACAGTTAAAGTAAACCTTTAAACTTGCATTAGAGTTTACACCAGAAAATGAGTATCTGTGTGAAATTAAGGCAACTTTCACACCGCAGGACCAGGCCGAATCTCATTTGTAAGAACTCCTGTATCCACACCTGACCATCTCCTTTGATTGTATGGAGGTGGTGCTCACTTTCATTTACTGATAAGAATCAAAATGTTGGTTAAACTTGTTGCTAAATGCCACAATGTATCTGAAAGATTGGGATTAAAATGACTAACTTAATAAAGTAATGAATTTTACTGAATTATTTGATTCGTCTTTCGTGAGAGAACAGACTGGTAAATGTATGTAAACATGGCTACAGTTGGGGCTCATCTGGAAGTTGGTTCCAGCTGCAGATTCTCTAATATCTATTTACGGTAAGCACAAACAGTGTAGCGCAATAATAACATAGTCTCACACTTTCGCCAAGTGGTTTGAGTTTGGAACTCTGTTAAAGGATTACTCCACCCCAAAATGAAAATTTTGTCATTAATCACTTACCCCCATGCCGTTCCAAACCCGTAAAAGCTCCGTTCGCCCTCGGAACACAATTTAAGATATTTTGGATGAAAACCTGGAGGCCTGTTACTGTCCCATAGACTGCCAAATAAATAACAGTGTCAAGGTCCAGAAAAGGTATGAAAGTTGTCATCAGAATACTCCATCTGTCATCAGACATGAAATCTGGGTTATATGAAGAGACGGGAACACTTTCTGAAAACAAAAATAATGACTTTATTCAATAATTCCTGTCAACAACATCAAAGCTAGTGAAATATTGGTTCTTGGTTGTTTATTCCTCTGTGTCATTCCATATCACCGTGCTGCATATGCTCTTCTATGTAATCCGTGCCACAAGGATGCACAGTTTTATTTTAAATCAAAGCTAAATACACATAGAAACAGCGCATCCTTGTGGCGCGGAGGACACAAAAGAGCATACACAGCATACGGTGATATGGACAGACACTGAGGAATAAACATCAAAGCTAGTGAAATATTGGTTCTCGGATGATTTCACTGAAGAACATCTGGAGAGCCGTTTCTATCCAAACTGCTGTGGCATGCAGTATTTTAATCATGTAGGTTGTCCTATTAACCTGCTTTGAGTTTAGCCTATATTTGCAAACAGACTCTCATACAAGACACCTGTCACAAAAAAAATCATTGTTGTCAACCGGATATCTAACATTATGCCTTTTTTCCACAGAAAGAAGAGTGATAATTATTACATAAATAAGAGAAAGAAAAGAGAAGACAGAAAAAGTAAACATTCAGATTCTTTAGGAGGACAATCTCACCTTTTTCCAGATTGAGAAAACCTGCTGAGTGCACTGGAAAATGTTTTTCATAGACTTATGATGGTCCAGGTGCATAAATGAGTCAACAGTCATATTTGGATCTTTACATTATGAGTACTGACTGCAAAACTGTGCACAAAATATGGTTTTGTAAATTAGCAGCTGTGTAGATTTTATCCAGTTTCAGCCACAGTCAGTATTGTGTTATTCTATTATATTATGTTATTTACTCAATATGGTATTATCTTACTTAAAATATTATTCCCAAATACTGGATGTCTTAAAGAGGATTGGATGTATAAAGGCCCTCCCATTGGGCAGTACTGGTAGTTTTCCATTGAACTGCACCTGTGAACTGAAGTAACCCTGTGAACTTTGGGTGATTTCCAGAAGCTGACAGTAGCAGTAAACAGATTTGATGAATGTCTCATGTGACCACCGCCAACCTTTACCAAAAAGTAGTATACTTCAAGTTTATTTTATTAAGTATACTTAAGTAAAGTTCACGTATATTTTTAAGTGTACTTTATGTAGCAAGTATACAAATATCAGTGTTCTAGTAGTATACTTGTAAGTGTACTGTTTCAATACTCCTTGGGACTAAATTGGCCCACTTTCTAGTATATAAAAGTATACTTTTAAGTATACTTTACGTATAACAGTAGCAAACTTTGAGTACACAACTAGTTTACCTTTATGTTTGTAGTTTGTACTGTAATTATACTAAAAGTGAACTTATAGGTATACTGACAGTTTACTTATTAAATACTTCGTACACTTTGAAGTATAGTCTCAGTAATCTACTAGTTTAGTAATATTATACTGCAAGTATACTCCTAAGTTTTCTTTAAGTTAACTCTACATCATGCTTTAAGTATACTACTATGTCCCTATTTAGGTTTTAATTTGTATATATTTTGTTATTTGAATATCTGAACATCCAAAACATCCAAAGAAAGAACAGGGTATCTGCTTGTAAACAAAAACATTTTATTCTAGCTTCATGCATTTTTTAAAAACACTTTAATGTGGGTAAGTTTAATGAAAAATAAAGAAATAACATTTTTGAACAAAAAGCTGAAAAAAGACTATGAATTGGATTCAGAATGATAATCAAAACGTAGATGGAGTTAATCAACACCCCAAAGCCTAACTGTAATTATTACCTCTTCATCGGTCGACGTTTTATTCCATAACGTTACAGTTTTGATGCTGTTTCATGTCAGATAATCATGTTACATGTGTTACTATCTGGTATTTCTTTTTTCTTCTTCACTTGTGTTTTTTTGGAAATTCTGTACAGAAGATGTGTACTAGCGCCCTCTACTGTATAACAATGAAAACACTGATTCTAGGAGTATAGCTCAAATATATTTAGACTTTTTGTAAGTATAAGTCAAGTATACTTAAATGTCATTTTAAGTATATTTCTGAGGAGTACATAAAGCCCATTTATGAGATGTACATAAAAAGTTAACTAAAAGCAAACCTTCCTATTTTTAGTTTAAAAGAAGTATACTAATAGCCCCCTTGAATAAACTTCTTTTTCGTAAGGGAACAAATAGGAAGAGGCAGAATTACAGTCTTTACAAAAAGGTTGATTCAGCCAATTTCCACCATTAAAAAATGGACTAGGTGGGCTAGTAATAAATTGTGGCAAACCAAACAGGCAGAGCCAATTAAAAATTAGAACTACTAACTTTGGTAAGAGAAGAAATTTATAAAACGGATGAGCGGACAAAAAGAGGATTCAGATGCAGCAGCTATCATTCCGGCTTTATTGCTGTGTTCAATAAAGTCTTATTTTGACCTCTTCAACTCCGTTTCTTGAGTTTTATTTTATGACTTTGAGAAGGCCATTGTTTGTTCCACAACATCAGTCGGGCACAAAACACCTGAAAAACTGTTCCCAGAAACCTCAGTGTAGCCATGCAATGTTTTTGTGGATCACTGGACTCCAAGGACATTTGCCTAAGCTGCTTTACTTTATGGTCGATAGTTTTGCAGTTATCTTTGGCTCTCCAACTGAAACAGACGTTTTGAATAAGATGTGTAACTTCCAATAGACAGTGTATATCAGTCCCTCCAGGATTTCGCCAAACTTTTTTCTGATTTTTGCAGCCTAAAATGACTGATTTTGCTACAGCTTTACTCAAAATTTGTGGTGATATTTGCAGCATTTCTTATTGTTTTTCAGTGAAAATATACCACAGACAACATTCTTCTAACACTGTTATGATTTTTCTAACTTCGAGAAACATTGTAGGTCTCCAGACTAATGTTTGAGGACACCAGCACTAGTGCCATTAAGTTCTACAGAAGGTGGCTCCAGCACCTGACAGTAAAGCACTCACCCTAATCACACATGTACATCTCGGAGATGTCTATTTAATGTCTGATTTACATAGGCAAGATGTATTTTAAGAGTGCTTGATCATCTGCAGTATGTCTCTAAAATATTTCCTGTCAGATGTCAAATAGACATTTATTAGAATGCATGTAAAACTGCTTCTGAGACGTTTATCAGGGTACACAGCAGATGATTCCCAGATCTTTAGCAGACGTCTTACAGATGTAATATATTACATCTGTGATTATTAAAATAATCACCCTTTACTTAAATATATGAACACAGAAAACTGCTGTTAACAGGTTAATATAACGTTTCCCATTATATGACAAGTAAAATAATGGCAACTTATTCTGCTGAACACAGCTCTCCTCTGAGTAGCTGCGAGCACTGCGTCTTCTTGTGTGACAGGTGTCAGCGTTAAGGCACAATACTGACTCTTGGGAGAGATAATCATAAGAGAACTGTTCATTTTAAATATTGCAGTTATCGCTAATATTGATAGGTGTCAGCGTTAAGGCAAGATACTGTCACCTGGGAGAATCTTAAGAGAACTGTGTAAGGATCAACCCACTAGCCCAAAAAGCGGAATCCAGCGGCCTGGAGGAAGGTGTTCTGCGTATGTCTTCTTTGGTGCTTCTTGAAAAAATACTTGGTTTATTAAAGCTTGGATTTCTTATTTAATTCTGACTCCTTTCTCGTTTAAATCTGACTCCAATTTTAAGTGTTTCATGAATGTAAATTGCAATAATTTAAAAACTGATCATAACGTTTGTTGTGTTATAATTTAAATACCTGATTATTCTGGGCTCGCTTTACTTACAAATATCCGTTCACTGGGGACCTAATGTCTCTCCTGAGCCTAGCGTCGGCCGGAGGCGCTGGTCTCACGCTCACAAACTCGCCAGTTTGATGCTAGTCAGAGGGTGTAGGTAGACTAATACCTATTTTGCCTGCCGCCTACTGCTTGCTTATGACAAAAAGTGTAGTTCACTTAGTCTTTTCCCATACAACTTGCTAATACCAATGTTAAACAGAAATCAGAAGGTCTCCGATGACGTGCCTACTGGTCCTATCATTCAGGAGCCTTCAGTTTGACCTATCCTGGCCATAAATTTGCGGTAACAAAAGCCTCCTCACAGTTTACTAGCTATAATGATTTCAGCAGAGTCCAAAATAAATCAAGAAATAACATTTATTTTGCCAGGCATAATAAAAACATCAAAAAGAACAAATTCAATTAATAAAACGAATACATCACTTGGAAAAGAATGCATTTAGAATTTAGATACACAACTGATCAGCATAAAACACAAAACATAAAATAAGAAAATTAATGTTGAAATAATTTCAAAGAGTCTGCATACCTGGCAACTAGAGAGACACACGGCAATCGTGTGGGAAGATCTGTTGACAGATGCTTCCTTGAATGTTTCGCCAATCTTCTTTAAATACTCAAATCCAAACAAAAGAATCATAACTTTAGCATAATAAAAGCTTCACAGGACCTTTTGCTGGGACATGAAAGAACCTGAAAGCCATATCTAACCGTGGGTAGAAGAACAAAGACCTTATCAGGGGTACAACCCATACCAGAAGAACAGAATTCTTTCTCAGATTTGAGATCTTTATTTTTTGTCTGTTCTACTGAAATGGGACTGAAATCACATTTCCAATCGCACTGAAACTGTAAAATTGATATCAAACATGAAAAATTTATGATCATGAGTTCTGAAAATATAGTAAATGTTTTATGTGAGCATAGTCAACTGTCAACTTTTAGTGACCTGGACCATGTGCCCTGGGGGGAAGGATGGTTGAAGGGACCGTTGAACAAATGGTCTTTCTTCCAAATCTTCCTATCTGATTAGAATGTTTATAATTTTATGGCATGGCATTTGCATTGTGAGAGTTCCTGAGTGTCTGGCTTGACAAGGAGATCAAAGCCCATTGTTTTGTGGAATGGGACTTCCATTGCGAGTCTTTGGCTTCACAATGAGATTAAGGCCACCCTACAACTGTTCATTTTAAATATTGCGGTTATTGCTAATATTGTCACACACTAAATTAACACAATAATTGTTGCTTTGAATATCATGGTTATCGTCAATACCGGTATATCGCGACACCCCTACTCCATAGTAAAGGGAAAAAAAATACAGTGAAAGTCAAAGGGGACCATCAACTGCTTGGCTACCCCCATTTTTCCAAATATTTTCAACAGAAAAAAAGAAACTCATAAATAGTATGTAACAACTTGAGATTGAGTACATGATTTTCATTTGTGGGTGAACCACAGCATCATATAAAAAATGATAGTTCATGTTAACCAAAAAAAAAAAAAGTGGTTGTCTGTTGGTTTTCAGGGTGTGGTTTCATCATCCATGGCAGTAGTAGACATTCTGCATCCTCCAAAATAACCACTGGCACATCTACTCCTGCAAACCACTCTGTGATATTAGGAAAGAATACATCACTCTAACCAGTCTCAAACAAGGATGAATTGCTGAACAACCTGGCATCACGGACCTTCCCCGGGCCAACCCACACTGATGTCCCAGAACAAAAATTGATGGTCATCCCTGCAGGAGGACATGCACAAACATTCTAATACAAATATGTAAAGATTTCTGAGCAACATAAGCAGTAGATTTGTTAAAAAATGTATTAGGCATGTGAGAGGGCTGTGTCACCACTGCCGAAACAACTCAAAGTAATAAGTTAACAAAACAATGTACTCCATTGTGCTGAGCAAGTGTTTTTCTTCCCTGTCTCATGGGAGTCTTTGCCTCTGAATTAAAAGAGACCAGGGGTCACATTTATAAAACATAATAAAATCCGTAGATTTCATCCTAAAAGTGTACGTATTCACAAAAGCTAGATTTTGCGTACGCACAAAAGTTTTTAGATTTTTAAAACCATGCGTACACCAGAACCTGTGCAAAAATCCATTTATAAATCCCAATCAGGGGAAGATTGTGCGTACGTGCTTCTCCACCCCGACTTCTCCCAGAAATAACCATATATGGAGATTACAACGCCTAGTTTTACTATGTATAACCTCATCTGCATATAATTTCTATGCATATTCCCATCCATGTGACACCACATTTAACACCGTTTAAGGTACAAGACATTAAGGTAATATAATAAATTCTATTTGTGCCATACGCAATTTTTATTGCTAAAAATCGTCCAGTATCCTTATGTTTTAGCATAAATATATAAAAATAAAAATCCCTAAAAACAAAACTATATAAAATAGTTCTCAGATAAATATTTTAGAATATAGTTGGTCTCATTATTTTCCACTGGCCAAATAGTATTTCAATTGTTTTAAACAATTCTAAACAAATTTAATTTAATCAGTTTTGCTGATAAGGTAAACATCTTTTAGTTAAGTGCACATCATTGATCATTGTTCTCACTAAAATATTTTCGCATAGCATGAGATCTACAGTTTAGTTTAAAGATGAATTATTGTGCACCTATAGCACTCCTCGTTGTCATTAAAACAGCATGCCACAGGAAAAGTGATCAAGCGCATCCACTAAATATGTCTAAATTCATATAATTTTTGTTAAACTTCTGTGTAATGACCATGTATTTTCAGTGCTTATCTCCATTAATGAGTGTAATATTTAATGTAAATGTGTATATTGAAATGAAAACAGATTTTAAAATCATTCCTTACTTCATTACTTTTCTCATGGCAGGAAAAATAGTGTGTACGCATGGTCTAGAATGTCCGTAAGGTGCATACATATTTACGGCAAGTTTATTTTTTACAAATCCTAGTATGTGCGTACAAAATTGCATACGCAATTTCTATGCCTTTTTGTGCGTACCCAACATTTATAAATGAGACCCCAGAACATGCCTTGTGTTGCAGAGCGTTACTATTCCTTGCTAAACAGAATCTGCAGAACTTTTCACCAGAGAAGCTCTTGGGGAATCCTGCAGGAGCAGTGGGCACTTAGGCTATGTCCACATGAAGCCAGAGCTTTCCCTATCCAGTCTTTATTTTCCTTGTCTCAAGAAATATCTGTGTCCACTCGAAACCACAAACCGATGTAGTATACATGCCAGACCAGCATGTGGCACTGTAATTCTGCCACAAATATAGACTAAAAATGGAGAAGGAGACTTCTGGGCTACAAACGAACATGGAACAATACATTTATTAATCTGTGTAAATGTTAGTTAATAAAAAGACAATCATTCAGTGTTAATTCATGTTTTTGTTGCTGTTACGTGACGTAGAGGTGTCTGACTGGGATGAGATGTGGACTATGTTTCAGAAAATATACGGATTTGCTGTCCACACAAATACGCAAGGGAGAGGTTTTCAGATTTGTCCACTCTGGGACCCGTTTTAAAAAAAATAGAATTTCACTCTCCCAAAACACCAGATCCATGTGGACGAAACACCTATATGATACAAAATGTATACGTATACAGCTAAATGTGTCTCCATGTGGACGGAGCCTAAGATTATCAGCAGCAGCAAATAATGCTGAAGCCCTCACAGTTTTTCCTAGTTTATTACAGTTGCTCCAGTGACTTTAGATCATGGATAAGAGGTCGTAGATCTTTTACATAACCACACTTTTTGACTGTGGAGGTACTGCATAGCAGAACAAGCTGGACTGAGTTGTGGGTAGATCTATACTTTGCTGGAAATTACCCAGTATATGATCAAGGGGTATGATTCTCACTTCAGATGCGAGAGGTCCCGGGTTCAAATCCCGGATGAGCCCCCAAATTCTGTTCCATTCCCATATCAAGCCTAGGAGAGGGAAAGTCATGTAACAGAATAAGAATGGAGTTGTGTGTTTCAGCTGTGAGAACGTTTTTGTGGATCACTGGACTCCAAGGACATTTGCCTAAGCTGCTTTACTTTATGGTCAGCACTCGATAGTTTTGCAGTTATCTTTGGCTCCCCAACTGAAACAGACGTTTTGAATAAGATGTGTAACTTCCAATAGACAGTGTATATCAGTCCCTCCAGGATTTCGCCAAACTTTTTTTCTGATTTTTGCAGCCTAAAATGACTGATTTTGCTGCAGCTTTACTCAAAATTTGTGGTGATATTTGCGGCATTTCTTATTGTTTTTCAGTGAAAATATACCACAGACAACATTCTTCTAACACTGTTATGACTTTTCTGACTTCGAGAACCACTGTAGGTCTCCAGACTAATGTTTGAGGACACCAGCACTAGTGCCATTAAGTTCTACAGAAGGTGGCTCCAGCACCTGACAGTAAAGCACTCACCCTAATCACACATGTACAACTCAGAGATGTCTATTTATTGTCTGATTTACATAGGCAAGATGTATTTTAAGAGTGCTTGCTCATCTGCAGTATGTCTCTAAAATATTTCCTGTCAGATGTCAAATAGACATTTATTAGAATGCATGTAAAACTGCTTCTGAGACGTTTATCAGGGTACACAGCAGATGATTCCCAGATCTTTAGCAGACGTCTTACAGATGTAATATATTACATCTGTGTTTATTAAAATAATCACCCTTTACTTAAATATATGAACACAGAAAACTGCTGTTAATAGGTTAATATAACGTTCCCCGTTATATGACTAGTAAAATAATGGCAACTTATTCTGATGAACACAGCTCTCCTCTGAGTAGCTGCGAGCACTGCGTCTTCTTGTGTGACAGGTGTCAGCGTTAAGGCACAATACTGACTCTTGGGAGAGATAATCATAAGAGAACTGTTCATTTTAAATATTGCAGTTATCGCTAATATTGGTACATCGTCACACACTAAATTAACACAATATCGCTAATTGTTGCTTTGAATATCATGGTTATCATCAATACCAGTATATCGCGACACCCCTACTCCATAGTAAAGGGAAAAAAATACAGTGAAAGTCAAAGGGGACCATCAACTGTTTGGTTACCCCCATTTTTCCAAATATTTTCTTTTATGTTCAACAGAAAAAGAAAATCATAAATAGTATGTAACAACTTGAGATTGAGTACATGATTTTCACTTAGTTTGGCGCCGATACAGGATGGCTGCCTCCGTGACGTGCTCCACAATTGTTTTTGAGTTTTTGTTAGTTTGTCCTGTCTTTAGTTATATTCCTGCAATCAGTTTCACCAGGGACGAATTGCTGGACATTCGGCACCACACAACTCCAGATATATTACTGGTTTTCGACTATTCTGATATTTTGGTGGACATTTTCGTCGGCAGAGCAGCTGCGCTGATAATCCGTTTCAGGACACGAAGACGGGGTAAGAGAGCTGGCGCTGGTGAAACACAGGAAGCGTGGATTTCGAACGCCGTTTGCATGGCATTCATCTGGCAAATCTCCGCTCTCTACCCAACAAAACAGACAAACTCCTTCTGCTCTCCCGGACAAATAAGGATTTCTCACACTCTGCTGCTTTGTTTCACGGAATCTTGGCTAAATGACGCCATTCCAGACAGCGTGCTCCATCTGCCGGGCTTTCAGCTGTTCAGAGCGGACCGCAACGCAGAATCAACGGGAAAATCGCGTGGCGGTGGGACATGCTTTTACATCAACGAAAGGTGGTGTACAGATGTAACAGTGTTAAAGAAGATGTGCTGTTTAGATCTAGAAACACTCTCCATTAACTGCAAGCTATTCTATTCACAGCGGGAGTTTCACTCGTTCATTCTGGTGAGTGTTTACATCCCTCCGCAAGCGCACGTGAGCCTGGCTTTACAGAAACTTGCTGATCAGATCACAGAGACAGAACAACAACACCCAGACTCTGTTTTAATCATTCTCGGGGACTTTAATAAAGCAAATCTCTCCAGTGAACTGCAAAAATACAGACAGCACATCACATGTCCCTCAGGAGACAGTAATATATTGGATCACTGTTACACCACAATAAATGATGCATATCACTCTGTTCCACGAGCAGCTTTGGGGGCGCTCTGATCACTGTTTCGTTCATATTATACCGACCTACAGGCAGAAACTAAAATCAGCTAAACCTGTATTAAGGACTGTAAAAAGATGGACTAATGAAGCAGAGCAGGATTTAAAAGCTTGTTTTGACCTCACTGATTGGAGTGTTTTTGAAGCTGCTGCCACCGATCTGGACGAGCTCACAGAGACTGTAACATCTTATATCAGTTTCTGTGAGGATATCTGTATTCCTACCGGGACTCATCTAACTTACAACAATGACAAACCGTCGTTCACTGCAAAACTCAGACAGCTCCGTCAGGCCAAGAAGATGCTTACAGGAAGGGGACCATGTCTTGTATAAACGGGCAAAATACACACTGGAAAAGGAGATCAAAGTGGCAAAGAGGAATTATTCTGAAAAAATAAGGACTCACTTCCAGCGACTCAGCATCAGTGTGGAAAAGTCTGAAAGAGATCACCAATTACAAGACACCATCCCCCAGCACAGTGGAGAATTCAGATCAGCGAAGAGGAGGTGCGCCAGATCTTCCGGAATCAGAAAAGGAAAAAAGAACCAGGCCCAGATTGTGTTAAATCAGTCTGTCTGAAATCCTGTGCTGACCAGCTGGCCCCCATCTTCACACAGATCTTCAACAGATCACTGGAGCTGTGTGAAGCCCCTTCATGCTTCAAACGCTCCACCATCATCCCCATCCCAAAAAAATCCAAAATTACAGGACTAAAAGGCTACAGGCCTGTGGCTCTAACATCTGTGGTCATGAAGTCTTTTGAAAAACTGGTGCTGGCCCACCTGAAGGACATTACTGGACCCTTACTGGATCCTCTTCAGTTTGCCTACAGAGCAAACAAGTCTGTGGACGATGCAGTAAACATTGGACTGCATTATGTTCTGCAACATCTAGACAGACCAGGGACTGTCGAAATCATACTCTAGATTTAATACTGTCACATGGAATTGATGTTGATGGTGTTGAAATTATGCAGCCAAGCGATGATATATCAGATCATTATTTAGTTTTGTGCAAACTTCATATAGCTAAAACTGTAAATTCCACTTCTTGTTACAAGTATGGTAGAACCATCACTTCTACCACAAAAGACTGCTTTGTAAGTAATCTTCCTGATGTATCCCAATTCCTTAGCATATCCAAAACCTCAGAACAACTTGATGATGTAACAGAAACTATGGACTCTCTCTTTTCTAGCATTTTAAATACAGTTGCTCCTTTACGCTTAAGGAAGGTTAAGGAAAACAGTCTGACACCGTGGTGTAATGAGCACACTCGCACCCTAAAGAGAGCAGCCCGGAAAATGGAGCGCAGCTGGAGGAAAACAAAACTAGAAGTATTTCGTATTGCTTGGAGGGAAAGTAACCTATCTTACAGAAAAGCATTAAAAACTGCTAAATCTGATTACTTTTCGTCTCTTTTAGAAGAAAACAAACATAACCCCAGGTATTTATTCAATACAGTGGCTAAATTAACGAAAAATAAAGCATCAACAAGTGTTGACATTTCTCAACATCACAGCAGTAATGACTTTATGAACTACTTTACTTCTAAAGTCGATACTATTAGAGATAAAATTGTAACCATGCAGCCATCAGCTACAGTGTCACATCAGACAGTGCACTATAGATCCCCTGAGGAACAGTTCCACTCATTCTCTACTATAGGAGAGGAAGAATTGTATAAACTTGTTAAATCATCTAAACCAACAACATGTATGTTAGACCCTATTCCATCTAAGCTCCTAAAAGAGGTGCTTCCAGAAGTCATAGATCCTCTTCTGACTATTATTAATTCCTCATTGTTATTAGGGTATGTCCCAAAATCCTTCAAACTGGCTGTTATTAAGCCTCTCATCAAAAAACCACAACTTGACCCCAAAGAACTAGTTAATTATAGACCGATCTCGAATTTCCCTTTTCTTTCAAAGATACTAGAAAAGGTAGTATCCTCACAATTATATTCCTTCTTAGAGAAAAATGGCATCTGTGAGGATTTCCAGTCAGGATTTAGACCGTATCATAGTACTGAGACTGCTCTCCTTAGAGTTACAAATGACCTGCTCTTATCATCTGATCATGGTTATATCTCTCTATTAGTGCTATTGGATCTTAGTGCTGCGTTCGACACTATTGACCACACTATTCTTTTGCATAGACTAGAACACTTTGTTGGCATTAATGGAAGTGCATTAGCATGGTTTAAATCGTACTTATATGACCGCCATCAATTCGTAGCAGTGAATGAAGAGGTATCATATCGTTCACAAGTGCAGTATGGAGTACCTCAAGGCTCAGTACTAGGGCCGTTACTCTTCACGCTTTACATGTAACCTTTGGGAGATATCATCAGGAAACACGGTGTTAGCTTTCACTGTTATGCTGATGATACTCAGCTCTATATTTCATCGCGGCCTGGCGAAACATACCAATTTGAAAAACTAACAGAATGCATAGTCGATATAAAAAACTGGATGACGAGTAATTTCTTACTGCTAAATTCTGAAAAAACAGAGGTGTTAATTATAGGGCCTAAAAGCTCTGCATGTAATGACCTAGAACACTGTATAAGCCTTGATGGCTGCTCTGTCAATTCTTCGTCATCAGTTAGGAACCTAGGTGTGCTAATTGATAGCAACCTTTCCTTAGAAAGCCACGTTTCTAGCATTTGTAAAACTGCATTTTTCCATCTCAAAAATATATCTAAATTACGGCCGATGCTCTCAATTTCAAATGCAGAAATGTTAATCCATGCGTTTATGACCTCAAGGTTAGACTATTGTAATGCTCTATTGGGTGGTTGTTCTGCGCGCTTAGTAAACAAACTCCAGTTAGTCCAAAATGCAGCAGCTAGAGTTCTTACTAGAACCAGGAAGTATGATCATATTAGCCTGGTCCTGTCAACACTGCACTGGCCCCCTATCAAACATCGTATAGATTTTAAAATCTTGCTTATTACTTATAAAGCCCTGAATGGTTTAGCACCTCAGTATTTGAACGAGCTCTTGTTACATTATAGTCCTCCACGTCCGCTCCGTTCTCAAAACTCTGGCAATTTGATAATACCTAGAATATCAAAGTCAACTGCGGGTGGCAGATCCTTCTCCTATTTAGAGCCCAAACTCTGGAATAACCTACCTAACATTGTTCGGGAGGCAGACACACTCTTGCAGTTTAAATCTAGATTAAAGACCCATCTCTTTAACCTGGCTTACACATAACATACTAATACACTTCTAATATCCAAATCCGTTAAAGGATTTTTAGGCTGCATTAATTAGGTAAACCGGAACCGGGAACACTTCCCATAACACCCGATGTACTTGCTACATCGTTAGAAGAATGGCATCTACAGTCGTGGCCAAAAGTTTTGAGAATTACATAAATATTAGTTTTCAAAAAGTTTGCTGCTAAACTGCTTTTAGATCTTTGTTTCAGTTGTTTCTGTGATGTACTGAAATATAATTACAAGCACTTCATACGTTTCAAAGGCTTTTATCCACAATTACATGACATTTATCCAAAGAGTCAGTATTTGCAGTGTTGGCCCTTCTTTTTCAGGACCTCTGCAATTCGACTGGGCATGCTCTCAATCAACTTCTGGGCCAAATCCTGACTGATAGCAACCCATTCTTTCATAATAACTTCTTGGAGTTTGTCAGAATTAGTGGGTTTTTGTTTGTCCACCCGCCTCTTGAGGATTGACCACAAGTTCTCAATGGGATTAAGATCTGGGGAGTCTCCAGGCCATGGACCCAAAATTTCAACATTCTGGTCCCCGAGTCACTTAATTATCACTTTTGCCTTATGGCACGGTGCTCCATCATGCTGGAAAATGCATTGTTCTTCACCAAACTGTTGTTGGGTTGTTGGAAGAAGTTGCTGTTGGAGGGTGTTTTGGTACCATTCTTTATTCATGGCTGTGTTTTTGGGCAGAATTGTGAGTGAGCCCACTCCCTTGGATGAGAAGCAACCCCACACATGAATGGTGTCAGGATGCTTTACTGTTGGCATGACACAGGACTGATGGTAGCGCTCACCTTTTCTTCTCCGGACAAGCCTTTTTCCAGATGCCCCAAACAATCGGAAAGGGGCTTCATCGGAGAATATGACTTTGCCCCAGTCCTCAGCAGTCCATTCACTATACTTTCTGCAGAAGATCAATCTGTCCCTGATGTTTTTTTTGGAGAGAAGTGGCTTCTTTGCTGCCCTTCTTGACACCAGGCCATCTTCCAAAAGTCTTCGCTTCACTGTGCGTGCAGATGCGCTCACACCTGCCTGCTGCCATTCCTGAGCAAGCTCTGCACTGGTGGCACTCCGATCCCGCAGCTGAATCCTCTTTAGGAGACGATCCTGGCGCTTGCTGGACTTTCTTGGACGCCCTGAAGCCTTCTTTACAAGAATTGAACCTCTTTCCTTGAAGTTCTTGATGAACCTATAAATTGTTGATTTAGGTGCAATCTTAGTAGCCACAATATCCTTGCTTGTGAAGCCATTTTTATGCAACGCAATGATGGCTGCACGCGTTTCTTTGCAGGTCACCATGGTTAACAATGGAAGAACAATGATTTCAAGCATCACCCTCCTTTTAACATGTCAAGTCTGCCATTCTAACCCAATCAGCCTGACATAATGATCTCCAGCCTTGTGCTCGTCAACATTCTCACCTGAGTTAACAAGATGATAACTGAAATGATCTCAGCAGGTCCTTTAATAACAGCAATGAAATGCAATGGAAAGGTTTTTTGGGATTAAGTTAATTTTCATGGCAAAGAAGGACTATGCAATTCATCTGATCACTCTTCATAACATTCTGGAGTATATGCAAATTGCTATTATAAAAACTTAAGCAGCAACTTTTCCAATTTCCAATGTTTATGTAATTCTCAAAACTTTTGGCCACGACTGTATGCTCATATTAGTGTGTTTCTCTCTTATTCCGAGGTCACCATGGCCACCAGATCCAGTCTGTATCCAAGTCAGATGGTCACTGCAGTCACCCGGATCCAGTATGTATCCAGCCCAGATGGTGGATTAGCACCTAGAAAGGACCTCTACAGCCCTGAAAGACAGCGGAGACCAGGACTAGAGCCCCAGAGACAGATCCCCTGTAAAGACCTTGTCTCAGACGACCACCGGGACAAGACCACAGGAAACAGATGATTCTTCTGCACAACCTGACTTTGCTGCAGCCTGGAATTGAACTGCTGGTTTCGTCTGGTCAGAGGAGAACTGGCCCCCCAACTGAGCCTGGTTTCTCCCAAGGTTTTTTTCTCCATTCTCTCACTGATGGAGTTTTGGTTCCTTGCCGCTGTTGCCTCTGGCTTGCTTAGTTGGGGACACTTCATTTACAGCGATATCGTTGACTTGATTGCAAATTATTGCACAGATACCATTTAAACTGAACTGAGCTGCATGATGACATCACTGAATTCAATGATGAACTGCCTTTAACTGTCATTTTGCATTATTGACACACTGTTTTCCTAATTAATGTTGTTCAGTTGCTTTGACGCAATCTTTTTTGTTTAAAGCGCTATATAAATAAAGATGACTTGACTTGACTTTTGTGAGGATCCTGTTTGTGGATTTCAGCTCGGCCTTTAACACTATCATCCCAAACCTTCTCCTGCCCAAACTAACTCAGCTCTCTGTGCCCATCTCAACAGCTTCTTGACAGACAGGCAGCAGCTAGTGAGGCTGGGAAAATACACATCCAGCACCCATATAACCAGGACTGGAGCTTCATAGGGCTGCGTTCTCTCCCCACTGCTCTTCTCCCTGTACACCAATGACTGCACATCTAATGATCCCTCTGTCAAGCTCCTGAAGTTTGCTGACGACACCACACTCATCTGCCTAATTCAGGACGGTGATGAGTCTGCTTACAGACAGGAGGTTAACCCTCTGGAGTCGATTAACGCGTATAAGCGTTTTGGGGTATTTTCTCCTGATAACCCCGAAAAGAACTTAAATTACATTAAAAATTTCATTAAAATGAACTGTAACTCAGTGAATACTCAACACAGAGACATGAGAGAGATATCTATAGAAAGCCTGACATGTCTACTTTTAAACTAAACAAGTGCTGCTGAAAACAAATATTCTGTGATAAAGTAATCCATATGAAAACAACGCGATGTCCGTTTTTCACGTCTCCCTTCATTATCTTCTAATGCGACCACGCCCCCGCGCCGAGCGCGCTTTTGAGATTCTAATGTTTCACTGAAGCGTGCAGCTTGAATACGCCCACACAACAGAAGACAACGCAGCGAGACTGTTCTTCAAGTTTTTTTTTATTTTACTGTTTGCTTCGCGATGAGAGGAATAAGACATAATTCACCCCAAAAAGATGTAATGTGGTTGAGGATTTGAGATTTGAATTTCCTCAGAAAAAAGAATGAAGCACTTTATTCAGCAGAGATCATAAACATGAGTAAGTCTCTTATTTATTTATATACTTGTACTAGTTTTCACATAACGTGTAAACATTTTACTAGTTAGACTTTTTCCAAAGACTTTTTCCAAACTATAATTCCTGACTAAATGTATAATCAAGTGAAATATTATGAAGTTTCAATAACAATATACACTACTATACAATTCAAAAGCTTGATGTAAATTATATAAATGTACCAATAAATGTAACTGTAACAAATGAAACAAACAATGCTGTTCTTTCAATTTATCCCACCTAAAAAACCTGAAAAAAATATTCTCAGCTCTTTTCAACATTAATAATAATAATAATAACAATAAATGTTTTTTTGTTTTTTTTTTTTTGTAGAAAATAAGATTGTTAAAAGGATTTCTGAAGGATTGTGTGACTGGAGTAATGATGCAAAAAATTCAGTTTGAAAGTCAGCTTTGATTGTTCCTAATAAACTGTTTAACTGCACTCACAAGTGAATATTAAATTATGTTGTGGGATAATTAAATATATTCTAAATAAACTACAAACATAAAATTATATACATTTATTTTGTCCTCACTTTCTTTCTTGTAACTCATCCCTCTCAGTGACACAGCTGACTGAATGGCTCATTATGCAGCTCATTATGCAGGCCTTTGTCTTCTCAGGTGTGAATTCATGATAGTTGACGCCTACTCGCATATGACTTTTACCAACAAAAAGTGTCTTAGAAAATTTAAATCAATATATTGTTTTCTGTAAGTGAGTAAACAAGATGATTTTCACATCATTTAGAAAAAAAAATTCTAGGCTACAAGCTCCAGTTCTCAAAAGTCCCGGGAACCAATGTTCTGTATGTGTTTTATTGCCTTATTCAAGTGATTTAACATTTTTAGTTTTTCACTAACCACGCATAACATTTTTTTTTCTCAAAAACACAATCATGTACATACATGTTGCTCACATATTATTATAGCCCAGTTTGTGCTGATTACAGTGAGATTAGACTTTAGCCATTTAGATATTTATAAGAAACTGAAAAAAGCACAAATTTCAGGGCATGACAAAACTTCTCCAGGCCCCAAAAATACCCTTAGACTCCAGAGGGTTAAAGAGCTGGCTGTCTGATGCAGTCTCAACAACCTGGAGCTCAACACACTCAAAACAGTGGAGATGATAATGGACTTCAGGAGAAACCCCCCACTCACCATCATGAACAGCACTGTGACTGCAGTGGAGTCATTCAGGTTCCTGGGCACCACAATCTTTCAGGACTTGAAGTGGGACATTGACTCCATTGTGAAAAGAGGTTGTACTTCCTTCACCAGCTGAGGAAGTTCAACCTACCACAAGACCTGCTGATGCAGTTCTACTCAGCCATCATTGTGTAGCCGCACTGGGTAGTACGTTAACGTTAGCTCAAATGATATATAGGGAATTTTAATAATTAATCAGTAATATGATTAATATATATATCTCGCGTAACAGTTACATTAAAATTATTGAAGATGAAAAATAGGTCAATTGTATATATCAATAACTCATTACAAGGCACTGTAATTTACTCATTAATATGTCAATATTCCATTCTTCATATCAATTAACGTGATATCTTTTACTGGGAATTAATGCAAATCAAACAGTGGTTTGTCCAGCAAACGGCCGTAAGATTAACTTATCAACTTCAATAAAGTTATCACTTCTTATAATTCCAGGAAAAATAGTTTCTGGCCATGAAACCATTCTCCCGTCCTTATAAAATTTAGGTTACTGGAAAGTAACAAATAAGCTTTGTAGCTAAGATCAAACATTTCATTGACTTCGTAATGTGAGCATTTTAGACAGAAGCAATCATGAATATATTGGCTTTTAATAAATTGAAACTAATAATACATCAAACTACGATTCACACAGAGTAAATATGCGTATAACAATACAAACAGTAAAAACAAATACAATACAAAACGAATAACAAAATGAGAGAGAGAGAGAGAGAGAGAGAGAGAGAGAGAGAGAGTGAAAGGGTGAGCGAGAGAAGGTGAGAGAGAGATAGACAGAATCATGCAGAATGATCGCGCAGTATGGCAAAATCACATACAGTAACCTTTTTGAAAGACAACAAGGAATCAGATCACCTTGAAAAGGGAATAGACAACCTTAAGCAGCGTTTAAATCTCTATAGGAAATAATACTTGCATGTGGGTATCTTTGTGCCTGCTAAGAGCTGCGTGCGTCGTGCTTTTAGAGCTGGGCATGTTCTCTCGTGTCTTCCGGGGCGAGCAGACTCGCGCGAAGTTTCAAAGGTTCAACGAACGTGGAGTTACCAAAGAAATAATTCAGAGTTCGTCTCCCTCGTGTAGGGAGAGGCGAATATAAGAATAAAACTTAGTAAAGAAAAGCAAAGAAAAACGGAGATGAAAGCTCCCTAAGGAGCCATCGCGACAGACGTTCTCTCGACGAAGTGCCGAAACAAAAGTGCAACGAGAAAGTTCTGTGTCAGTCTCTTATGGAGCGACTGGGTTCACGCCTCTGTTTGCGCGAACAACCAATGAACGTCCACGATCTGAAGCGGGAAAAAGTTCCTTTGTCTCTGGGGAGACACCCACTCGAGTGAGTTATGGTGTTGTCAGAATTCAGCAATTATATTCCAGCAAGATGGTAATTCCAGAATAATACATTTTACTGTAATTTCCTATGTATGAGTGGTTCGGTCAAAGCAAGACGGTTAAACAGATACCAAAAATGACAGGTAAAGGTAGGAGAAACATAAAGTTACATTCATATGCAGAATTACACACATTTAAAGTTTGATTAACACAATAAAATTGTAGATACTCCAATTTGATATGGAAGACATCTAAGCACAAAAAGGAAATACAGTCAATACATTTAGAATATATTTACTTTCCTTTTTCCTTACAAGAATTCCTAGCGAGCTGGGCTTTTTCTGTTTCTCCCATGTTGGGGTAATAAAGTTTTACGATCTGGTCAGGAATTTAAACCCAGCCATGCTGGCACCAGGCCGGCCATTCAGCTTGCAGAGAGTTTGATTTACCTGCATGAGTTCAGGGGCTAAAAGCTTTGGGTTTTAGCCAAGGAATGTGCATTGTTTTAGATTCAACGAGCCATGATTCATTAATTCAGAACCAATGAATGAATGAACTGCTCATACGCTACATTGAATCCGTCCTCTGCACTTCAGTAACTGTCTGGTTCAGCTCAGCTACCAAATCTGACCTCAGAAGACAACAGAGGGTAGTCCGGACTGCTGAGCGAATCATCGGTACAACCCTCCCTTCTGTTCAAGAACTGTACTTATCCAGAGTGAGCAAAAGGGCTGGAAAAATCACTCTGGACCCCTCACATCCAGCACACTTCCTCTTTGAACTGTTGCCATCTGGTCGACGCTACAGAGCACTGAGCACCAGAACGACCAGACACAGGAACAGTTTCTTCCCCCAGGCAATCCATCTAATGAACACTTGACAATAACTGTGGAACACACAACACTATTTATATTTATATACACATACACTTATTTATCTTAGACACATACTTAGTCTACACTTCAAATTTGCACATAATATACCTGTACATACAAAACTGCCTATTGTAATATACCTGCACATACAATTGTCAATTTGTATATTGTTATTCCTTACCTACTTATTTGTATTTTTTTTATTATTTTATTATTTTATTCTTATATTATTATTTTGTTCTGTCATTGTCATTCTGTTGCACTGCGGAAGCTTCTCTCAGGGAAACAAATTCCTCGTATGTGTAAACATACCTGGTAATAAAGCTCAAGGACGACTTTCTGGAAAACAACCAGGGAAGCCAAGACAACATATCACAGTCACCGGAAACACCAGAAACACAGCCCATCTCACCAGACATATTATCCCTTTCTCCAGCATCTCCACTTCTGTGCTTCTCATAGAAGATGGAGGAACTGGTGTATGCTGGGACCAGACTCTCCCACTCTTTTGCTGCAAGCCAAAAAAACGGCGGGCCCCCCAACCACCAAAGCCTGTGGGCCCTGCTCCTGTTGAGAGCTCTCCGACCGCTGCCACAAAGCCAGGCCCAAACCCTCCATCTGCTGTAGGTGAACCAAAAACAACTGATAGCAGCTCTCAGTGATGTGTGTCGGGTCCCTGCTATAATAGCAGCAACATTCACAAATGTTTACAGAACTAGCGGGAACCCAGCCTTTAGCTTTCTCTATTTCAGTTTTATCACGTGATAGAAAATCTAAGGCCTTCTCAAGCCGCAGGGCTAACTCATCTAATTATGCATCAAACTAAGATTGTTGTAAAGCCACAAAGCACTGCCATCAAGTTAGCATTTTTAAACATTCGCTCACTAAAAAATAAATCATTTCTAATCAATGACTTAATAACCACAAACAATCTGGATTTTATGTTTCTAAAAGAAACATGGCTAGAAGACAGCTGCAGTGCAAAAGTCCTCAATGAAGCAGCCCCTCCTAACTTTACTTTCATGAGTGACTGCAGGACTGTTAGGAGAGGTGGAGGTGGAGCTGCTCTATTTAAAGATGTCTATCAATGCAAGCAAGTGTCATTTGGTCAGTACTTGTCTTTTGAATATCTAGGGATTGTGCTGAAAGGTGCTCCACGCATTCTGTTTATCATTATTTACAGGCCTCCAAAATACTCTCCAGCCTTTGTTGAAGAGGTCACAGAAATGTTATCAATGATTTTCTCAGAGTTTGACTGTTTTGCTATTGCAGGGGATTTTAATATTTTACATAGATAATGCAGAAAACAAAACTACAAAAGAAATGATAATGGTTCTAAACACTTTTGACCTGATTCAGCATGTGCATGGACCCACACACAATAAGGGACACACTCTAGATTTAATCATCAGTAGGGGTCTAATCATTTCATCCATTGTTAAGAACGTAGCACTATCTGATCACTTCTGTATTTTCTTTGATAAATTGATCTCTGCTACCACTATATCTAGGTGCATCTAAATATCACTATAAAGAGATGCATTAATGAGAATACTAGTGTGCTATTTATGGAGGCTATATTTTTAACACCAAGCATTTTGTAGACTCTGTTGATCTTCTCCTTGATTCATTTAACTCAAATGTTAAGAATGTTATTGATGATATTGCGCCTGTAATAGTCAATAAGAAAATTAGCAGACAGAAATCAGTTTGGAGAAGATCAACAGCAGTTCAGAGAATGAAAAGACAATGCAGAAAAGCCGAGTGGATGTGGCGGAAGACGAAACTTGAAATTCACTATAGCATCTATAAAGACAGCCTTCATGCTTTTAATGTGAAACTAGCCACAGCTAGACAGAGTTTCTTCTCAAACCTTATAAACAGTAACTTAAACAACACTCGTACTCTTTTTGCTACTGTTGAGAGACTGACAAACCCCCCCAAGTCAGATTCCCAGTGAAATGCTCTCAGTTAGCAAATGCAATGAGTTTGCTTCCTTCTTTTCTGAGAAGATCATTAATATCAGGAAGGCGATTAGCACATCCTCAAGTAATGCAGAGGTCAGACAGATTTGGACGCAATATCAAAAAGATACTATGTCTATTTTTGAAGCAATTGATAGCAAAATTTTGGAAGAAATAGTGCAGTATCTAAAATCGTCAACCTGCTATCTTGACGCACTTCCCACATCTTTTTTCAAAAGTGTGCTTAACTGTTTAGAAGCAGATCTCTTAGAAGTGGTGAACGCCTCACTTCTTTCTGGGACATTTTCAAACTGTTAAGCCCCTCCTGAAAAAGAGCAATCTTGATAACACCATTTTGAGCAATTATAGACCAATATCTAATCTTCCTTTTATAGGCAAAATTATAGAAAAGGTAGTTTTTAATCAGCTGAACAAATACTTAAACTCAAATGGATACCTGGACAATTTTAATCTGGTTTCCGAATGCATCACAGCACAGAGATAGCACTCATTAAGATAATAAATGATATTCGCTTAAATTCTGACTCTGGCAAAATATCAGTGCTCGTATTGCTAGATCTCAGTGCTGCGTTTGACACTGTCGATCATAACATACTACTAGAGAGACTGGAAAACTGGGTTGGGCTTTCTGGGATGGTACTCAAATGGTTCAGGTCTTACTTAGAAGGGAGAGGTTATTATGTGAGTCTAGGAGAGCATAAGTCTACGCATAAGTGGACGTCCATGACATGCGGAGTCCCACAAGGCTCAATTCTTGCACCGCTCTTGTTTAGCTTTTATATGCTCCCACTAAGTCAGATAATGAGAAAGAACCAAATTGCCTATCACAGCTATGCTGATGATACACAGATTTACCTAGCCTTATCGCCAAATGACTACAGCCCCATTGACTCCCTCTGCCAATGTATTGATGAAATTAATAGTTGGATGTGCCAGAACTTTCTTCAGTTAAACAAGGAAAAGACTGAAGTCATTGCATTTGGAAACAAAGATGAAGTTCTCAAGGTGAATGCATACCTTGACTCTTGGGGTTAAACAACTAAAACTCAAGTCAGGAATCTTGGTGTGATTCTGGAGACAGACCTTAGTTTCAGTAGTCATGTCAAAGCAGTAACTAAAAAACATTGCAAGAATTAGATGTTTTGTTTCCAGTCAAGACTTGGAGAAACTTGTTCATGCCTTTATCACCAGCAGGGTGGACTACTGTAATGGTCTCCTCACCGGCCTTTACAAGAAGACCATTAGACAGCTGCAGCTCATCCAGAACACTGCTGCCAGGATTCTGACTAGAACCAGAAAATCTGAGCATATCACACCAGTCCTCAGGTCCTTACACTGGCTTCCAGTTACATTTAGGATTGATTTTAAAGTACTTTTACTCGTTTATAAATCACTCAATGGACTGAAATACATTGCAGATATGCTCACTGAATATAAACCTAACAGAGCACTCAAATCAGTATGATCGATTCAGTTAGAAATGCCAAGGGTTTACTTTGTTATTATTACAATTTTTATTCTTTCACAGTTATTTTACTTTCTTTTATGTAAATCACTTTGAATTACCATTGTGTATGAAATGTGCTATATAAATAAACTTGCCTAGACATTCTGCATCCTCCAAAATAACCACTGGCACATCTACTCCTGCAAACCACTCTGTGACATTAGGGAAGAATACATCACTCTAACCAGTCTCAAACTAGGATGAATTGCTGAACAACCGGGCATCACGGACCTTCCCCGGGCCAACCCACACTGATGTCCCAGAACCAAAATTGATGGTCATCCCTGCAGGAGGACATGCACAAACATTCTAATACAAATATGTAAAGATTTCTGAACAGCATAAGCAGTAGATTAGAGTAGAAGAACCAGTAAGAAAAGAAAACACAAATATTACAAACAAATAACAGACTTCCTTGTAGTGATGGCAGTTGCAACAACAAAAGGATTAACACAATATCACTAAGAGAAACCAATGAACAACATATAATTCATAAACAATAAAGGAACCCTTCAAGGATAGGAAGGGGAACCTCAAAGAATCAGCCTCCACACACACACAAACACACTGTTCTGTGGGGAAATGCTGCTTAAATCTCCACTATTCCCTCTCGTCCTCCAATCAAAATACACAGCCCATCATTGATCACAGCTGGTGGCCATTACCTTCTACTCGCAAGTAGAGGGAGAGAGAGAGCGATCAAGGGAAAAAAAACAATTATGTCCTGAGACATGACATACATTTTATAATTTGGCTTTGATGTTCCTAGAGGATTGGCGATTTCACAGTTGTAGATGTAAAGGCCAAGAGCAATTGTGAATTTGTTCCTTAGCAGAAGAGAATTTTCATTGAAGTACTGCCCATTTACCTACAGTTTGTATTCCTGTAGCACATGGGTCTCTTCTGACACAGCTCTGTTTAACACAGCAGTTTAATGAAGCCGCATGGGGAGAATGGAGACATATGCAAATAGTTTTTGGCATTTTTACACACCATACTCAGTGGGGTTTACTAATGGAAATTCTCTGCGTACATAGGCTGCTCTTCTTTTAGCAGTTTCTAATCGTCCATCTTTGGCACAAAAAGGCATCATGTTACTTTCTAACCGCTCCTACAAATCTTTCATCCATGTCAGAGTATTTATTTAGCATAAGCCTGACTCTGTTCTATAACTTCTTGCGCAGAACTCTCTGGTATGTGCAGAACACTTTGCATCTTTAACAGAAAAGATGCCCAAGCTGTGCTCATAATTATGGCCAATGAACTGAACATCTTTGACCTCTGTTCTTTGTGTACTTTACTCTTGTGCGCTTTGAAAGCAGCGTTTACTCCGTTTTCAAATAGACACTACAGTTACAGTTTTTATAAGGGCACATGGCTGTATGGTTCACTTTTAAATGTCCCATATGGAGGTGAATGAAGTAATCAACCTCAGAACAACCAACAGAACAGACAGCAAAACTGAATGTATGTATATCTACACTTGGCAACTGATCAGATGTTTTGGTGCAAAAGTGGAACAAGTGCACTTTTAGTGCACTGAATGATTTAAATGTACATAGACATTCAAGCTGATAGATTCATGTGTTTTTTTTTTTAGTGAATAGAAACAATTAAAATTTGTGTTTTAAAGTGAAAGTTGTGACATTTGTCAAGTATGGTAACCCATACTCGAAATTGGTGCTCTGCATTTAACCCATCCAAGTGCACACACACAGCAGTGAGAAGTGAACACACACCCGGAGCAGTGGGCAGCTATATATCCAGCGCCCGGGGAGCAACTGAGGGTTCAGTGCCTTGCTCAAGGGCACTTCAGCCATGGGTATTGAGGGTGGAAGAGAGCGCTGTTCATTCACTCCCCACCCACCTGCCAGCACCGAGACTCAAACCTGCGACCTTCGGGTAACTAGTCCAAGTCTCTAACCATTAGGCCACAGCTGCCCCCTATGAAGCTTCACTCAAACTACATTTTGGAAGTTGAAACTGTTGAGCACCATAGAAGTCCAATATACGGAAAAAAAACCTGGAATAGTTTAGAACATAATATAGAATAATATAGAACAGATTAAACATATTGCAAATCTATACAATTACATTAATACAATGTTTGTCTATACTCTTAATAAAATCATTAGCTGGTTAGTTAAAATGCATTTTCAGGGGTTGACTTAATACACTCTCAGAAAAAAAGGTACTAAGGCAGTCACCTTCTAAGATGTGCTAATATGTTCATTTTAGGTGCTAATTTGTACCTAAAAATAAGATACAAAGGTGTAGCTTTTGAAATGGTGCCGCCCCAATGACAACTTTTGTACTTTTATTTTCCTGAGTGTAGGTATGTAGAACCTACTGTATTGTTAATATATCTAAAGAGCACAAATGAACACTAGGCACAGCTATGCCCAGTGTTAAAATTGACACATTTTACTGCAGTGAAAGTTGAGATGCCATGTATGATGCAATGATTACACACTCAAATTTACTTATGTACATCCATCTGGTGCAACCAGCCCCAGTGAATGAAGTCCTCAGAAGGGCCTCATTCAATTTAACAGCAGCGCTAATATTCAACTGAAGGCCCCAATATGCTTCAAGCAAAGTTCTTTTTCGTTCTTTGCTTAGCACCTGGGTACATTTGCACACATCCTGACGCTGCCACCAACACTACTGAGGGCAACTTTTAGACAAATATGTAAATATGTGCTGTGTGCTTCTCAACAACAACATTGTTTTTTGAGGAAACTATTCCAGGTTTTTTTTTCCGTATATTGGATTTCTATGGTGCTCAACAGTTTCAACTTCCAAAATGTAGTTTGAGTGAAGCTTCAAAGGGCTCTACACGATCCTAGCTGAGAAATAAGGGTCTTATCTAGTGAAATGATAATAAACGAAAACACACAAATGCTCATCTTGCAAAGTCTAATGACAACCATCAGCACAAGACCAAGGGAACCAGACGAGTCCTCGGCACAATCTGACCTGTGTTGCAGCCAGGAATTAAACCATTAAACCATGATGGTTTTGTCTGGCCTGGTTTCTCCCAAGGTTTTTTCTGCATTTTTTCACCGATGGAGTTTTGGTTTCATGCCACTGTCACCTTTGGCTTGCTTAGTTGGGGACGCTTGACTGATTTCACAGACACGATTGGAAGAGAGCCATAAAAGGACATAAAACATTGGACCACATATATACTAATGTGACTGATGCCTACAAAGTCACACCCCTCCCCCACCTGGGTCAGTCTGACCACCTCTCTTTGTTCCTGCTCCCCAAGTATACCCCGGTCATCAAACGTGTGAAACCTACAATAAGAACTGTTAAAATCTGTCTGGAAGGTGCTGACTCCACTCTTCAACATCAATTCCAGCACACAGACTGGAGTGAGTTTGCTGCCCAGGTCACCACAGACTCTCAGATCAACATTGACACTTACACCAACTCTGTCTTGGAGCACATCAACAGATGTGTGGACAGAGTGATCACACACAAAAAAATAAAAATTTTCCCCAATCAGAAGCCCTGGATGAACAGAGAGGTTCGCCTCCTGCTCAAGAAGGCAGCTGGAAGGCAGCTGGACCTGACGTAATATCTGGTCGTGTGCTTAAAGCCTGTGCGGAGCAGCTGGCTGAGGTCTTCATGGACATTTTCACTGTCCCTGGCCCAAACAACTGTCCCCACTAGCTTCAAAACCTCCACCATCGTGCCAGTAACGAAGGACTCCACTGCCTCGGCTCTTAACGACTTCCATCCTGTTGCACTCACCCCCATTATTGCCAAGTGCTTTGAGAAACTGATTGCTAGACCCATTTCAATTTGCCTATCGCCGCAATAGGTCTACAGAGGATGCCATCTCTACAGCACTTCACTCTGTCCTCACCCACCTGGACAGTCAAAACACACATGTGAGAATGCTGTTCATAGATTTCAGTTCTGCTTTTAATACTGTAATCCCTCCCAAGATGATCTCCAAGCTCAGCCAGCTTGGAATCAGCACATCCCTCTGGATTCTGGATTCTAGATTTTCTGACAAGCAGACCTCAGTCTGTTAAGTTAGATAACCTCTCCTCGTCCATCATCACCCTGAACACTGGCGTGCCACAGGGCTGCGTATTGAGCCCTCTTCTGTACTCCTTATTCACCCATGACTGCATTTCTGTTTATGGCTCCAACACCATAATCAAATTTGCAGATGACACCACGGTGGTCTGATCAAAGATGATGATGAGTCAGCCTACAGGGATGAGGTGCAGCACCTGGCTGTGTGGTGTGCCACCAACAATCTGGAACTAAACAACCAGAAGACAAAGGAGATCATTGTGGACTTCAGGCGGACTAGGAGTCATGTGGAGCGTGGTCCCTTAACACCTCCACCCTGGTCAAAAAGGCACAGGAGTGCCTTTACTTCTTACGGAGCCTTAAGAAAGTTCACCTGAGTCCCAGGATCCTTGTGGAATTCTACCGCTGTACCATTGAGAGCATACTCACAAACTGCATCTCAGTATGGTACAGCAATTGCTCCGCATCTGACCGCAAAGCACTCCAGCGGGTGGTGAAAACTGCTCAACGGATCACCGGCACCCAGTTAACTTCCATTGAGAACATCTATCACAAGCGCTGTCTGGGCAGGGCAAGAAACATCATCAAGGATGCCTCTCACCCTAACCATGGACTTTTCATCCTCCTTCCATCCAGCAGGCGTTACAGGAGCCTACGCTCTCGGACTAGCAGGCTCAGGAAGAGCTTCTTCCCCGAGGCTGTGAGCCTTCTGAACTCCCCACCACCAATCTAACCTGCACCTGCTTTCTTACTGCACTGGTCACAGTACTTTACATACATGTAGTTGCACTACTCATATTTTGCACAGGCTGCACATTGTTCAAGCTATTACACTGTATATAAACTTTTATGTATATAAAACACTATATTCTTGCACTTCTGGTTAGATGCTAACTGCATTTCATTAGCTCTGTACTTGTACTATGCATAATGAAAATAAAGTTGAATCTAATCTAATCTAATTTCGCCAACACATTACATATTACGTTAAGGTTTTCCTGCATCAGGTACTTTGTGTTGTACACTGCCATGATGTTCACACACGCATGAAACTACTACGATGGTACCTCAACATTTCATAGACACACAGTGAAATTAATGTTGAATTGCTTTGCTTGTTCAGATCATGTAAACCATTGAGGCAAGAAAAACTTAAAAGCACATTCATATATCTTAAAACTTCTAGTTACATTAGCCTAAGCTCTTTTCAAAAAAATCCATGCAGAGGTTAATATCAGATAATTTTAGGGTGCTTTCACATCTGCCTCATTTAGTTTGGTTGAATCACACTAAAGTTTGTTGTCCTCCTTGGTGCGGTTAGTTTGGGCAGGTGTAGATGCAGCAATCGCACTTGGTGTGCACCAAAAGCTGAACAAACAAACACGATCTGACCTTAAACAGACCCAACTCCAAAAAGAACTGTGCATTTTTGGACTAAACAAGCTGCCGTAGTTAGCTGCGCTGTGCATTATGGTATGAGGAAGAGTTTGTTGATAGTTGTAGCATGGCAGGTCGCGGAAAAACTTGGAGTTGTGAGGAGGTGCGGAGCCTCATAGAAACTTGGTCTGATGAACATATATGATGGACAACAGAAAGATGCTGATAGAATTGCATAGAGCTGAACAAAGCTAGGTGGCTCAAGAGGCTGCCTGTTTTGAAAGAATATTTTAAGCACAACAGGAGGCTGATGAGAGAAGATTCCAGGTGATGCAGGCACAGCAACAAGCAGCTAACCAGATGTTTCTGCAACTAGGGCACTATAGATACACTCTAGGAAGTGCGTTGAATCAACAATGCCATCCTGGACAACAACTCCCCCACCAACATCTATCCCTAGTGCTTGGTCCTTGTCCCACTTGTTTCTGCATTGTTTCATTCAAGCATGTATTCCAACATCTAAAATCTTCCTATCTGCGCCATAGCAGAACTGGTACAACACTACAACATATATATAAAGACAGAGGAAGTTGTGGATTCTGACATATTTTCAGCACTGAAATCTGTCATCCAGGTTGCCTTCACTGTACCTCTTAGCAGCTGTACATGCAAGAGGTCTTTCAGGTCTGGAATAGGAGTACAAATTTTAGTTATTGCTGCAAAAAAAAAATCACTTGGTTCTCTATCTTCAACTGTGGGGAATAAGGTTGCAGAGTTAAGTACTGTACATCTTTTTACATTCAATATATCAAGTCAAATGGAGTTATATCTTAAGCTACATCTGGCAGTGGGGGATAAGCAGAGGATGTGAGAGTGTAAGAGAGTGTGTGTTAATTTGTTTGAGGTATCATATCATAATTAGACTACGCACATCCTGGAATTTGCATTCTCTGAATATTCAGTTATCACTTCTCAAACACTCTTTTTAAATAAGGGTTAGATATAGCTGTAATACACTGATATCTACATTGTTGCTATCAAAGAACTTAGAGTCATGTATTGGTGATATGAAAATGAAAATGATGTGACACGTAGCCAAGTATGGTGACCCTAACAAACTATAGTACTGAGACTCAAACCTGCAATCTTTGGGTTACAAGTAGGACTCTAACCATTAGGCCATGTCTGCCCCTGTGACTGCTTTAATGATTGCTCTGACATTGACATATATAAGTAAATGTACAAACTTAGTAGCTGTATCACAGATGTCATTTGTGTCACATGAAAAATGTAAATATCACTAGAGCTTCCCCTGACTAGAGATTTTACTAATTGACTAGCAGTCGTTCATTTTAGCCATTAGTCGATTAATCATGCATTTATATAAATTTAATTAAATAGATAACATAATTAGCCTTTAATATTTGACACTGTATGTTGCACTGAATCGAAAGATTGAAAATCTTGTGATTTTTGGGTAAACCATCTCAGTAAGCTAAATCATTACAGAGATATAGCCTCACGTCTACTTTGGTGTGCTCTGTCAAATTAGTTTGCATGTTATTCAAGAACGTTTGACTAATAAACTTGAGTTCCATAACTCTCTTTCAGCATGGTCTGAAGACTGTCTGGTTCGGTTTTCATGAACTGTCTTCAAATAATTCAATAAATTTTCATCACAAATGATGTAATTACATTTAAATTTCTTAGGCCAAGGAATCAGTAGGAAAATTTATTTTGTTTGTAGCTCTTATGGTTCAAAAGTTATTACAATAAGTGTGAATGAAACTTTAAGCTCTTGGTGGTCCTTCAATAATATAATACTTCAATGTTATTAAACTGTCAATAAAAAAATAGTCTGTTTGGAAAGCAGTTTTTTAAGGACAGTTTGCTAACTGGCAGAACAGCTTTAGATTATTATTTCATCATTATTACTTATAGGTTGCTCACAATAGGTGCTATTTACACTAAGTGCAAATACACATGGATTGTATTTACACTAAATGAAAACAGCAGTAATTTCCTTACCATATGCTATTTACAGTAAGTGCAAATAGTGATAGATTCTATTTACTCTGTGTAAAAACAGTGGTGGCCCATTTCCAGCCCACACTGACACGTTCATCTGGCCCACAAACTGAGTGGAATGATGGCACTTTTGCACTTTGCTTCTGTTTGTCCGATCTGGGTCACAAGCGGGCCATAACAATGCCCTTTGTCAGCCAGAAATTAAGCAGATAACCCATAACTGTTGCTGTTTTCCATAATTTATTTCTGATAGTGAAGCTCCTTTTCTCCGCCAACCCAAAAATGAAGAGTAACCAAGTTGTTGAGAGGTGTGGCCAATCAGATTCCTATAAAATCACTGGTCCTGTGCTGCGGAGCTCAGAGATCAGAGCCTTCTTCTGAGACTCCTCAACCGACATCACAACCAGCCTGCTGACCGACCTGACACCAAGCAGACTTTCTCTCGAGTCTCCAGCTCTCCAGCTTCAGGTCTGTCAAGGTTTTACTGGTTTACATTTCACATTATTTTGTAGACACTGTTTTCTAAAGGGAGACAATTGAGATGCAATCATTTTTTAACACCAGAACAGATAACTAGGACCAGTTCTGTAACTATGTTGTATTATCCACTGTAGAACTCTACTTTTACTGCTTTCAGTGTTACATATAATAACAAAAAGTCTAACTAAATAATGTTATCAGCAGAATAAACATTCTCACTTTACAAAACATATGTTACAAAGCGCATCACAAGGCAATGAAACCTCATAAATGTGGCAATCAAGCGCATGACGAAGGAGTAACTTCTATAGGAGTTTTTAATCATAAATCCAAGAGAATATCCACAAGTCCGTAAACAAACAGTCATTTAGTTTTGAATGCTCAGCAACGTAGATCCAAATAATAGCAGACCATGACCTGAGGAACAGACAGGGTTAAATACAAGAACAGAGTAATTAAGGAGAAACAGAACAGGGGTGTATTCCAGAAAGCAGGGTTAACTTACGGTGAACTAAACCCTGAACTCTCGGTTGATTAACCCCACACCTTGCTTACTCGAGGTATGTGGTTCCAAAAATGCATCCGGGAGTAAGTTCATTCAACTCAGAGTATGTTCCTGATTAAGACTCGAGACATTCTCAACAGAGCGACGATTCGACGAGTCACTATGGAAACGGACGCTAAGAAAAAGCGCGCCAAGCTGTTTCTTTCTTCTTCTTTTGTTCATTAGTTGTTTACATGCTTAGTGCATATCGCCACCTAATTGATGACCGTGATTTTTTTCTATGTAATCTTTAATCCTTGAGAATGTGAATTATATTTTTTGTTTTATGCTAATTATATATTAAGTCATATCAGATATGTATTTTGATTTAGAATTTAGACATTATAGAAAATCCATGTGTGAGATAATATAACATGTAATAAATAAAATAAATAAATATTTATAAGTTAAACATTACCTTGTCATAGTGTTTTATCATTTATACCGATAACTCTTATATATGGCAATAAAAGAAATAATCATATTAGAATAATGTTACCTTATTTATTACTTATATTAGTGCTTCCTCATTAACATATCAAAAAAAAAAAAAAAAAAAAAAAAATATATATATATATATATATATATATATATATAATAAGCTATATTACATATTGTAATATTATATAATGCTGTCCGCTATCTGTCACGCCCACTGAAGGCTCACTGAAGTGAACTAACCCTGGAACAGAAGCTGCTCTGGAGCAGGTTAAGTTCAGAGAGTGAGTTGCTATGACTACTAACATACCCTGAAAGTTACCTCCATTTTTGGAACCGAAAGTTGAGGTTATCCACTTACTTACTCTTAAACATACCCGGGTATGTCACATAACCTGCTTTCTGGAATACCCCCCTGGTGTGTTGAACTAACATCCCTCTACAGACACCTTGGTAATTAAATTGCCATTGGCTAGTACTTTTTTTTTGTTTATTCGCCAGACTGATATATATATATATGTGTGTGTGTGTGTGTGTGTGTATATATATATAATGTTTGTAAAATGGCAGTTTTTTAAATATCTGAAAGCACTTTTAACATCAGTCAGTCAAGAATTATAATATAATAATCAATTATTATATTAATATTATTTAATGATATATCTTTAGTAATTAGAATTAAAACTTGATAACCATGTATGAATGCATATTAGTCATTTTAACTGAACTTAGGACTGGTGGTGCTGCTTTTTTGGTCATTCAGTGTTTCTGTAACAAAAATTGGAAACAAAATTAACACAAATACTGATAAGAATTCTACTAATAAGAACAATATAAAACACACTAAGGATTAATGAGCTGCTGGATTCATGAATATTAATCAGATTGTGTGCGTTCGCACGAACCATTGGCTAATATTAGACATCATTTAGTCACCCAGAATAAAGCAGCAGATTTTCCTCCAGAATTTGATAGTATTTTGCCCGTCCATTTCTCCTTCTATCCCGATGAGTGCTCCAGTCCCTGCTGCAGTGAAACACCCATAACAGGACATTACTACCTCCATGATTTACTGGAGGAATGCTGTTATTTGGATGGTGTAATGTATTGGATTTTATCGTTCGGTGTTGAGACCAAATATTTCAGTTTTAGTCTCATCTGCCTCAGAATCTTCAAGGTGTGTTTTGGCAAAGCTCAGTCTGACTGCATGTGGCCTTTCTTGAAGAGTGGCTTTTTTCCATTCAAGCCACATTTCAGCAGAATCTGTGATATTGTTGTCACATGCACACAATGACCACTCTTTGTCATAAACTCCTGCAGCTGCTTCAGAGTTGCTCTCAGTTGCCTCTCTGACCAGTTTCCTCCGGCTCTTTCAACAGTTTGGAGCGATGTCCTGATCAGGGAGGCTCTGTGTTCTACCAAATACCTTCCACTTCTTAATAATAGACTTCACTGTGCTTCTAGGCATTGATAAAGCCTTTGAAATGTTTTTGTCTCCATCTCCTGACTTGTCAACCTGTCCACTTGATCCAGAGATCTTCTGACAGTGTCTTGCCACCCATACCTGATTATTTGCTTCAGTTGCTCTACCAAAGACTGAAATGCTCCAGGAAAGCTCTTTTCATGCTGAGCAGATCAAAATGATCACAGCTGAAAGTCAGATGGCTTTGTGTGTCATTGAGAAGGTGATGAGCTGCACCTGATTGAGTTAATAAGCCATTTTTAGGAGGAGCTGATCCTTATTCCAATTCCAGTGATTCTGATTTTTATTTTTTCGGTCATGTTGGTGTTCTATCTTTCACTTGAAGGTTATAAGTTGCACTGAGTACAGCTGGATAAAACAAAAACTGTATTGGTCTTCATTTCAGTTTGCAAAGCAACAAAATATGATTATTTTAAAGGTGGCTGATTCTTTTCTATAACCACTATACATATCATTTACTAAAGATTTGTTCATCATTTGCTCATGATTAACCAATGTGTATCAAGATACCAAAACTGCATCACATTTGTGAAATAAATGATTTGTAATATATCAGCTACTTGCTTATTAGTAATCAGTAACATAATGATTTATGATCATTTCATGACTTACAGAAACATTTTTAGATGACTTCATAAACCATTGACGTCACTTATTTTATCACTTATTAGTCATAAACAAATAGTGCATTAATGTTTAGTAAATGATTAGCAGAGAAGTACACACATCCTTCACTCAAGTAGAAGTACAGATACTCGTGTTTAAAATGAACTTGAGTAAACAACTTTTACCAGAGTAAAGTAAAGAAGTATGGGCTCTGACATGTACTTAAGTAAAAAGTAGCCATTACTACTACTTGTTTTAGTGTCACGGGGGTAACAGGAACTCACATCATATAAACACCTTAATACAAAAGAACTTACATTTTTAACATTTTGTTAGCTAATGAATGTATCCATGGCCGAACAAACGCCATAGAACAGGGCCGGACTGGGACAAAATTTCACTCATCCAGGCCGTCCCATACAACCACAACAAATTCTGAAACCATGCACAACACTATTTTTTGTGTGGGCATCACAGAAAAAAAAATGTTAAAACAATTAGGCTGGGGGCATGCAAAGTAACTATGTTTTCTAAATTGCCTAAATGTCAAAATTAGTACAACAATAACTACACCATGACATTTGGGGAAGTTGTGGCCTATAGGTTAGAGAGTTTGACTCCTAACCCTAAGGCTGTCTCGGGCTGGCAATACACACTCCGGGTGTGTGTTCACTGTGTGTGTGTTCACTGCTGTGTGTCTGCACTTTGGATGGGTTAAATTAAGAGCACGAAATCTGAGTATGGGTCTCCATACTTGGCTGTATGTCACGTCACTTCAATTTATTACAGAAAAATCCTAATATTGAACATGTTATTGCATTTTCATGAGTCATATTTTTCCCTTATGAAAATTAACTATAATATTATTATAGTAAAAGTATAGTAACCATAATTCTTTAGTGGATTGATTACCATTTGTATAACCAGTGGCGGCTGGTTAAAATTTTTCTATGTAGCACATATTCTACCACATCCAAAAATTTTAGCATACATCCCAGGTATGATTCATCACATTATAACAAAAGGAGAAGTAGTAAGACTTGAGACATTTTAAATAAAGATAAGTGTTTTACCAAGGAAAAGTTGAGGATGATTCCCACAAAACTATATTTTCAAGTTTTTTTTCAAAATAAATTAAAATATTTTTTAATTTTCATAATTCACAATTTATGTATACAGTGCAACAGCAAAAACTGTGAGGAAAAATTTTTACATTTGATTTGAGAGCATTTTCTATACATACAGTATATAAATAGGCAGCGGCTATTTACATTAAGTGCAAATAGTTACAGATTCTATTTACACTATGTTAAAATAGCAGGATTTTCCTGATATTCTACCCGATACTTTATTTTCAACTTTTTGATTATTTACTTAATTTTCATTGAAAATAAATACTTTTCTTATGTGATTTGAAATTTGAAAAGGGTGAAAAAAAGTTTGCCAAAAGGCAGATTCGAACCCGGGTCGATCACGTCAAAATAAGTACGCCACAGGTTTTACCATCTGCGGGTGGGCGGAGTTAGTGTAAATAGCTTCTGCCAACAAGGTGGGCTATTTGCACTTAGTGTAAATAGACACTCTGATATAAATAACTACAAGTCAAGCTGCAATACCAAACAGGACCATGCAGAGATGCCAACAGACCAATATACCATTCGCCTTAACCTGACTGTATATAAATATATACCGATCCCTTCCGAATTATTAAATCATCCATCTAAACTTCACTGGTTTGCTTTATTCAGCCCATACAGACTAGTCCTGACTTCATATTTCTTATTTATAGAGTTTGTTTCCACCAATCGCTGCACAGGTTAAGGTTACGTATTTTGAAGAAAGCACGTTAGTGCTCGCCCTCCCGGAACTCACAGAGATTGCATTGCAGTGCCTGCAGTTCGAAAAAAACATCTTTGTATGGAAGTCTGTGAGCATAGCCTGGGTGATTCTCGGCCAGAGTGAAATCCCAAAAATGGGCGGTACTCCACAGAATGTGACTTGATGCTGATTGAACTGTATGTCCAGAGGCAGAACAAGCAGTCTAGAACAGTGACAGCTGTGATAGAAAAAAAATCCCTCCCTTTTCACTTTGGTGGTGCATCGCCCTAATATAGAAAGTGCTCCTGTGTATAACCTTAGTTTTACTATAACCATAGTTTAACCATGGAATTTAGTGTTGCAAAACTATAATTAGTTGTTACCTCAGTAACCATGGTTTTTGGTTTTATAGCCATGGTTAATTTTCATAAGGGTTGTCTGCCCTAGCTCCTTCTAAACCTATTATAAAACAATGTGAATATTTGACAGCTAAATTACTACTGTAACTTTACAACAGACAATAATGATGTCCTTTAGCTTACAGTATTTTGAGTGATGATAGTAATGTGGTGCCATTGCTAACTGTTGCTAGCATTTTAATGGGTGGGG
Source organism: allo-octoploid hybrid of Carassius auratus x Cyprinus carpio (assembly GCA_024542945.1). NCBI lineage: Eukaryota > Metazoa > Chordata > Actinopteri > Cypriniformes > allo-octoploid hybrid of Carassius auratus x Cyprinus carpio. The sequence goes on along the minus strand of CM045000.1, from coordinate 22,917,900 downwards.
GGGTACTATGGATGTGAGGCCATTTGTGCATTTAGAGAGAGAGAAAGAGAGAGAGAGAGAGAGGAAGGATGCTATACTGCTGAATCAGTCACACTTTTTGTGAAATTACGTCTCACACAAAGTTTTAAAATGACTGAACTGCTCGGATAATCTGTTTGGATTCAATCTACATGCTATAGTGCAAAAATGTTTGTGAGAATTTCCTGCATTATAAACGCGAAACCTGCAGTAATGTGCAAAATAATGCACAATACCTGCACCGGAATTCAGGCCCAGCTTAACTAAGCAAGCAAAAACTAAATTACAGTAGCCTATTTACAGATGAAACTGACCTGCACTTGAAGTCCTGAACAGATCCTCTCACCACCAACGCAGTGAAGGCTTGCATATTCTAGCTATAATAATCTCTGCAACTCAAACATTGGGTTAATTTAACCCATCGCAAGGCTGGTGTAATATTAAACCAGCCCTGGGTTTTTTTCTTTTAGAGTATATTACTACTGCTTTGAGTTGATTCGTAGTAATAACTAATAATAATAATTTACATGCTTGTGTTTGTCACGTTGTGTGTTGTCAGTCATGGCGTCTCCTGCTGGCCTCACATTCCTGTTGTTGGTGTCGTCCGCCCTCCTCATCTCCACCGCGATCGGCCCTGCGTCTGCCGGACAGAACCAGCTGCAGAAAAGGTCTCCAGAGGACTCAAAAAAAATCAAAGAAGGGTTTACTGCACTGGGCAAGTCTGCTCTTAGCAGAATCGACACAATTACTTCAGTAGTCTGCCCTTTTCTGTATATTATTCCAGTTTATGGGCCACTGATAAGTGACCTTGTCAAATTAACAGCATCAGAAATAAAAGGATACAGTGATATGGACCTTCTCATGGGTGAATTTGAAAATCTTAATACTAAGCTTGACAAATATCATGTAGAGCAGAAGTGGAACAGCTGGGCAAGTGGTGCCTACCACAAGCCAGAGCTGGATATTGACGTAGCGTGGAAAACGTACACAACTCTGTTGCAGAGTCTTAGGAAGGCAAAAGATGACGAAGAAATGGAGAGGCTTAAGAAGGAATTTAGGAAAGCCTATGAAAAGTATGAGCCTGCCACTAAGACATTACAGAGTTTGGTGATTAAGAAAGGGGTGAGCTTTAAATATCCCCTGGGAGATTTACTGGCTGAACATGTTAACTGTCATGAAAAGAATATCAGAGAATACACTGTGTTGATTTATAAACTTATCTACAAAGCCAATACAATGAATGAATTCTACTACAAACTCAAGGACACAGAGTCTGATGCAAAGGCTGATGAGATGGCTGACATTGCATACAGCATATCATCAGTTATGTTCCAAGTCCACATGGAGTGCATTAAAAACAGCATGGACTACGTTAAAAAGGATGTTAAAAGTCTCATTGACCAAAAAAAAGCTCGTTCAGAACTAGCAAAAGCAGTCTGGTTATTCCTGGTGAAGGTGTATGACAGGTACGACTGGATGGTTGTTGCATTTATAACCAAGAAATCTCAACATAAAATATTGAAGCCACTGAACAGTCACGTCTTGACAGGATTTACTCCGGTGGAAGAAGGCATCGTTACTGTGGCTGTCGCCAGACAGGTGAAAGGGACTCACACCAAGGCAGCTTTAGTCAAACAAGCCATTGGCAGATGCATTGATGAGAAAGTCCAATGTAACAAGGTAGCAAAGAAACTCGCTGAATGTAGTGAACTTGTGGAAGGTAAGCCAGTGTCTCAGACGTACACAGCAGTGCACGCCTATTTAAGAGATGCACACGACAGCCAGGGAACACAGAAAGAACAAGAGGAAGACAATGACGTCAGTGCTGCTCCCGAAGACAGTCCAGATCAGTACATTTATAACAGGAAGTGTACGAAATCTCCAGGTGTGAAGGGTGGCAAGTTTGTAGTTTTGATTAAAAGTGATGAAGAAATCATGACAAAAGATCCCTGCTCCAAGCTGGACTGTGGTGGGAACGAAAGAGGCCGCTGTGTTAGTATGAATGACATGTTCCTGGCCACGTGCGAGTGTAAGATGCCATACTACGGCCAGAATTGTGAGAAGAACTTAGATGACTACAAGAAGGACTTAAAGGCGACGACAGCAGTGGTGGACAGAAAGCGTCGTTTGGTTGGTTCTGGCTAATGATGCATTCTGGTGTCAACAGATTTCATGAAATGGCATGATTTTGGAAGATTGGTAATGTTCGCATTTATCTAAATATTCTCAATGAATATATCGGTGAGGCACCAAAAGCACTATGTTTTTTTATCCATGAAAACACATGACTCCCAGAAAATAATCCTAAAGACTAAACATTTCTATCATCCAAACTTAAATTTAGACAAACCTAATCTGAACCTCGTTCCTTTCAATCAAACAAGCAAAACTGAGTGTCAGAGTTCAGGTCCATTTCATGAGATTTTATTTGTGATGCCTAGCTTGGTGTTCATATTTCTGTGATGTATGAAGGAAACGCATCATCAGCTGGAGTTGAGCTGTAGCGCAAACTGCTAATTAAAGCGAGCCTCTGTCCACAGGCAGGAGGGACTGTATTTCTTTTATAAGGTCAAAAAAAAAAAAAAAACATTTTTATTCCATTCTGTGCAGCATTTTAGCTGAAAAAGGTGATTCAAACATAAATGGCCAATTCCTTGACATAATGGGTAGAAATCTATGGTTAAAGTGTTTGAAAAAGTAAAAGTAGTGTTATATTTTATTTGAAATTATTTAATATTCATGTATGAGCTGTGTTGATGTATCTATAGTAAATTTTCATTTCCCCCCCTTTTTCATTAGACCCCACATGGGGAAAAACAGAAAATGCATTTATACCATACATACACCAATATATGTATTTCAGACACATTTGATTATTGTTTTTATTTTATTACCATGTTTGATTTTACAAATGTTAAAATGTTGTGATCACCTCCTGCCTGTCAATGTGATTAGAGTTTAAACCACATGCTTTTCCTGCTTCAAGCTTCTGTCCTGATTCTGTAAGCTGGTAAAATGAATAAAAAAAAAATGTTTTATTGCCATTAGGATGTCTTTTTATTTGAATGCCTACATGTTTTTAAAATACAATAATATTCAGTATATAAAGTTATGTAGTCTGTCAAAGTACTGATTAAGACATTGTGTTTTTACTCTACACTGTAAAAAGTACTATGTGATAACTTATCTTTCAATACTTGTTTTTCTTAAATCTCCTCGACTAAATCATCAAGTCATTCGTTTTAAGGCTTTGTTTAAAAAAAAAAAAAAAAACTCAAGAAAAGAAGAACAAGCAAAGAACTGGACAGAGATCATAGGCTGTGTTTAACTCATTACAAGTAACGTGAGATTACTTTCAGATACTATCAGATTACTTTCCTAAGTAACTAGTAAAGTAACGCATTACTTAGATATTTCGATGTAAATTTAAGAGTTACTTTTTTATTATTATTAAAAATAAATAAGTCAGCCCAGTCTGCAGGTGATTTCCTGACAATGAGCACATGAAAGAACACAGACGCAGCCAGATCGTTTCCATAATGACCAACACAATCTACTAAGAGCAGCGCAAATTAGCATCTGCTTAAAGACATCCTTTTTTGGAGTGTGAAATAATGGCGCAAATACCAGTACAATAACGAGTGCAAACGTTAGTAAATCGCGCTGCGTGATTCATTTTATTAATTTTCATATATTTTATGTTTTAACTGGCTATGTACCATGCTGATGAAAAAAAGAGTGTAGATAAATAATGTATCATCACTATCTTTTGTAGTCATATCATGCCACACCGTGTTTACTGTACGAGTTTGTAGGGTGTCACATCTGTCATTTTTACGCTCTGAAGTGTGCTCATCAGTGCCCCCTTTGCACCCTTGATGCAGTCTTCGGCGAAGCCCACACTGCTGCAGGCTCCACACAACTTACAACCCAGAAGTCCTCGCAAAACACCAATCAGACAATGGATGGGAGCAGTTCACATTGATGGGCAAACATATTGGAGAAGAAAGTATTCAATTCTAAGTCTTCTTCTTCCTTGTTCGTCCATCACAGTTGATGATGACCATGGCACGTTTTGTCATTTTATTGGGTTTTGATGAGTGCGCAGATGGCTGAAGAGGCCAATCCGAGCCCGGAATTCCCTGTGGCACACTGGACAGGTCAGGGAAGATGTAGAGCTCTGAGGTACAGCCACATGTCCTTCCTTAGTAGATTTGCGCTGCTGCCTCTTCAAGATAGCACAGGAGCTTCTCCTGCTCTCACAGAGGACTGCACCGTCCTGGACTTTTCTTCTCCAGGCAGGTCGGTCCTGTGCTAGGGATTCCCAGCTTTTCAGATCGAGTCCAAAGCTCTTCAAGGAAGCTTTAAGGGTATCCTTGTAGCGCTTTTTTGGGGCCACCTTGTGCTCGCTTGCCATTTTTCAGCTCGCCAAAAAAGACTTGTTTTGGAAGTCTCACGTAGGGCATTCTGGTCACGTGGCCAGTCCATCTAAGCTGTTCCTTCGCAAGCATGGTGTAGATGCTGGGGATATTTGCCTTGCTGAGGACTTCCGTGTCAGGGATTCTGTCTTGCCACTTGATCCTCAGCAGTTTCCTCAGACAGCTCAGGTGGATATGATTCAATTTTTTGGCATGGAGCTGGTAGGCATAAATGACCTAGTGATACATTTTTACTATTTGTACAGTTTAGTCATGTCATCAACATGTGGTTACACTGTCTTAAGCAAAATAATAGCGCACTGAATAATATGATAGCATTACTGTACAAAAGGCCCGGATATTCTTGAATGTCCCGGATAATCCCAACTAATCATAGTGCTCGATGCTACCACATCATCCCGTGCTTATGAAGAAGAAGTGAAGAGCAGCTGCGTCACTCGTGTGAGAGTGGAAAGTCTAATACTTATACTTATCTAATACTTATCAATCCACGCTGGATTGCCATTAAGTTGTAGTTTATATCGAGTTACTGTGTGCGTGCATGTGAAAAAGTGAGTATTGATTTAAGTTTTCAATTCAAGTTTATTTGTATAGCGCTTTTTACGGTACAAATCATCATCAAGTTGTTCTGAGGTTTTGGATATGCTAAGGAATTGGGATACATCAGGAAGATTACTTACAAAGCAGTCTTTTGTGGTAGAAGTGATGGTTCTACCATACTTGTTACAATAAGTAGAATTTACAGTTTTAGCTATATGAAGTTTGCACAAAACTAAATAATGATCTGAGATATCATCGCTTGGCTGCAGAATTTCAACACCATCAACATCAATTCCATGTGACAGTATTAAATCTAGAGTATGATTTCGACAATGAGTAGGTCCTGAGACGTGTTGTCTAACCCCAATAGAGTTCAGAATGTCTATAAATGCTGATCCCAATGCATCTTTTTCATTATCAACATGGATATTAAAATCACCAACAAATAAAACTTTATCTGCAGCCAGCACTAACTCTGATATAAAATCAGCAAACTCTTTAATAAAGTCTGTATGGTGCCCTGGTGGCCTGTATACAGTAGCCAGTACAAACATCACAGGGGATTTATCATTAACATTTGTTTCTCTGAATAATGTTATATGAAGCACCAATACTTCAAACGAGTTATACTTGAAGCCTGCCCTCTGAGAAATCCTGAAAACATTGTTATAAATTGAAGCAACACCTCCCCCTTTACCTTTTGGACGTGGCTCATGTTTATAACAGTAATCTTGGGGTGTAGACTCATTTAAAATAATGTAATCATCAGGTTTTAGCCAGGTTTCTGTCAAACAGGGTGCATCTAGATTATGATCAGTGATCATATTATTTACAAAAAGTGCTTTCGTAGAAAGGGACCTGATATTCAATAAACCAAGCTTTATCATTTGTTTATCCGTATTGCATCTGTTTTTTATTTGTTGAACCTCAATTAAATTGTTACTCTTAAATTGGTTTGGATGTTTTTTGTATTTTCTAGCCCGGGGAACAGACACAGTCTCTATAGTGTGATATCTAGGTGAAAGAGTCTCTATGTGCTGAGAATTAACTGACTTCTGTGACTGGAGGCGGCTAGCAGACGGTCGGTTTAACCAGTCTGTCTGCTTCCTGACCTGGGCCCCAGTTAGTCAAGTACAAACTCTAAGACTATGTGCCATATTTCTAGACAGATGAGCGGCACCACCCCAGGAGGGATGAAGAGGCGCTGTTACTGGAACCGAACAATGTACAGGACTCCCTGAGCTAGTCGCATCCAAAGCCGTATCTAGAGCCCTCACATTCTTACTGTCCTCAATTAAAGTTTGGATGTGTGTCTCTAATTCTAAAATCTTCTCTGTCAGCCTAACTATTTCCCTGCATTTATCACATATGAATCCCTTGTCGCTGACAGAGAGAGATAAACTATACATGTGGCAAGCGGTGCAAATAACAATAGCAGGAGAAGCCATTACTCACCGTGCTTGATGAAAGATTCTTACCACAGTTGATTGATGAACTTGTGAAAAACCGGAGCAAGAGAGTAGAGAGAGAGAGGAGAGGAGAAAAGAAAAAAGAAAAGAAAACCGATAGGCATGGATGGAAATGCTAAAGACAAGCTAAAGAATGCTAACGCGATGCAGGTGCGCTGCACTCACGGATTTAGAATAAAAGCGAACGATCAAAATTAATCAGATTAGATTGATAGATAATATCAGAAATATGGTGGGAATTAAGTTATATTTTATCACTTTAAACAACAGAGAGTGATAGTAAGAGATTCTAAAGAAAAACAAAGCTACGCGGAGCTACGATTACTTGGTGAGAGGTGTCTTGGTGAGAGACCAGTGTTAGCTTATAAATATACAAACGTTAGCTAACGATATGTAATCAGGCAATAGCAAAGCTAGTATTGGTCTAGCTTAACTAATAAGCGTTGATCAGGCGTCACACACGTTAATATCCGACTCTAACGTTACATGATATAGCGGTTTCTCATCACCGCAGGAGAGAGAGAGATGAACACTTTCTTGTTTCATTATGTGTGGGAAATGTGAGGCCATGGTCACAGCTGAGCAGTGGTGTAACTTTGCTTTGAAAAGTGGTGGGGACACCGCGTAACTCGTTTTGCTAGTTTTTTTTAATAACCTAATTTACTTGGGGACTGGGATTTTGCTTTGGGGCTGCACCAGAGAATTTTGAACGCAGGTGCTGGGGGGGTGATAGATCATTGACAAGGGGAGCTGGGTAATTCAGCGCTCCAGACTCATTCTTCCCACTGGTCGCTCTTTTGCGACTAACTTTCTCAGTTGGTCAAGAGCAAGGTTTTTTTTTTTTTCTACAACATGCTATTAATCAATTTATGCTGATGAACTTTTATCGTATAGTTATATGGAAACGAAAGTGGTTAACATTCATCCCGTTCATTTTCATTAGTATTATTTGTGATTTGAATTTTGTAAACTGGAGTTCCTCTTTTGCCATGTTATAAGCTGGGCATCGGATGCTTTCACTTTCGATTTCGCGATCTTGTCAGGTTTTACAATAAAAGATAGGCTAATTGTCTGTTTTGCTTACATCTATACACCTTTCTCCTTTTAAGACAAAAATGGATTCATTGTTATTTTTAATTAAAATGCACAACAACAATAAAACTGTAAGATTCAATGACAAACTAGCTTACAAAACATTTATTAACAAAAACGAATAAGATGAGGCATGGCATAGGCCTACACTACAGGCTGTATCAGCAGTGGTGGCTCCAGGAATTTTTGTTGGGGGTGCAGTTCAGAGGGGGTGCTAAAAAACTAATTAAACTGAGTGAAAGTAATGAACGTCTGTAAGCTTCAGCTATCTAGCATGCAAATTCAGCCACCTTGTGTTTTTTATATACAGCAGCTTCAAAAAAGGCTTTTTTCCCCCTGTGGTATTAAACTTGCCAGTTTAATGCCAAATATGAAATTTACAAATTAATACATTATGAATGCACATAGAAAATAGAGAAAGTATGGATTTTGTTTTCATTATTTTATTTTTTTAATGTATTTATCTATTTAGTTTAGATTCTGACCATCAAGTGTCAGTCACTCTCAATGCCAACAGGCAGGAAAACATGGTAAATTCGAACCATTTTTTACTATAGATAAAGTGCCGTCATTATTTCCACACTATTTAACTATTAATCATAAGATGAGGTAAACAGCAAAGATAAGCTTTTCAAAATTAAAACAAAACAAAAAGAAAAGTAAAACTAAACTTGCTGCCGGTGACAGTGCTTGCATGTTTTTTTTTTTTTTTTTCACAAGAATACCAACATGTTCACCTTCTCTGGTTAAAGAAGCGGTCTTTTACTTTACTTTAGTGTGAAAAATCATTTTTGCTGTGCACACCCTCTCGCTCCTGCTGATGCAGCACGGATAAACCAGGCTCTACACTCGAAACGCTGCGCAGTTCAAACGAGTTGTTGTTTGATGTTTCTCATATGCAACAGAAATGGCAGCTTTTATGCATTGAACAATGCGGAGGTCATGCCAGTGCGCTCACAAAATTTAATTAATTAATTTGCAATTAATAGTAAATATAACCAAAACAGGTTATTATTGTTTTGTATATGAATAATAAAGTAAATATAATTAAAACTTGCCCACCCAATTTTGTACTATTCTTTAATTTTAATATTCTTTATTTTTTTTTTAAAGGTGCATTTCTATTAAAGGCACGTCCATGTGGAGATGGCGAGTCAGCGTCAGCATTCGCCAAATTCATCTTTGAATATAACAAATATTATTTCCTAGCACTATATATATATATATATATATATATATATATATGTAGATGTACCAAACATATACTACTGAAAGAAAAATATACCATCAGACTGATTTAAAAACATTTAACAATCTTTCAGTCTGGGTATCACACTAATTTGTTGTTAACGTGTGTTAAATGGTGAATGCTGTGCTAGATACACAACAGCCTCATCTTGTTGATCCTCTGGAGGGATCTGGAAAGAGGAGCAGGTGTAGTGGAGGACAAGACAGTGATGTGTTCTCCTGGAGCCTGTGGTGACCTCAGTATTCCTCTCTCAGAGACTCCATGAGGCCTGATGCATGCTGGGAGAAGCAAGCACAAGTTTAGATCATATTCACTGCTGACCCTCCTTTTCCACTTGGCCTCCATCACATCTGCATCTCCATTAGGAGCGGAAGCTGCAGTCCAGTAGAGGTGGTTAATAACAGCTGGCCTTCACTGCTTCAGATCATCTTCACACTCCCTCATTACTTGCAATGTCTCCCAAAGCCTTGTAAACACACCACATGACAAAAATAAAAATAAAATACCAATTAGATGTGCAAACAATGTCACTAAGCTGTAACTAGACTTGATGGTTATAATATTAGCAAACTGAGGTTAACCTACCAGCTATGCCTTCTCATATAGCAACGTTTTTACACGGCATATAAAGTTTTTGCTAATGCTTACAAGCTAGCTGCGGTGATTTACAACAACCCATACACATCTCGTTGCGTCTCATTATTTAAAAAATTATGTTCACTGATTTAGTAGGTAGCAAATGTTTAAAAACAAGACTTGCGGTGCACAGTTGATGTTTTCAAACCACAGGCGGACGAGACCCAATGAAAATGCTGTGTGCATCAGCTCTGAGTCTCACTCGCTTGCTTCGGTATCCCATGTTGAACTGCATCATATCACCAGAATGATAATCCTCCAGTGAAAAGAGATCGCTAAGTTACACACCACCGCGTTTCTCTTCACCTGCACAAATGCACAAAGGCCCGGAAGATACCGTCCTATTTCTTGTTAGGAAACCTGTGGACTCGATGTCCTGACAGGCTGGAGTGCAACCTCGACAAACACAATAATTTACCATGATGAAGATAAATTGAAATAAAAATAACTACCGAAAACACACTGACTCAGACCGCTCAAAGCAGAGCGCAGCACACGACTCCCTCTCCTGACGTAATATGACACAATGTTAGAAAAAAAGCCATTTTTGAGAACTGTCAAGGACTTTTTTGTCCTTCTAAATTTGAGCCCTCATGTCTTGTAAAAAAATTTTTAATCCTGAATTAACGGTTCATATGGTATTTTCATACAAAGATATATATTAATTTGATTTTTTTTAACCTGCAATATGCACTTTAAACAAAAGTTTTTGCATTACATTTTCCAGTAACACTGAAGAATTGTTTGTAGTGAGTGTATTGAAAATACCTTGAATTTTCTTTTAAGGTTTTCCCTTTTTTTTAGCTTGCTAAGGAGTGAGTTGGCCTTGCAGGCCCATGCCCTTAATAATCGCCCTAACAGGCAGCAAATAAATAAATATAAACAGTGTTCAATTCCTTAATTCCAAAAGCACAGAGTACACTCTACACTTACTCAAACCCTTGCGCAGATGCGTTTCTAATGCCTCTGAAGGCCTTATCCCTTCTCTATACGAAGAATAATAGATTTTGTACTTGTACTTTTAAGGTATTTATGCCACCAGACCATTAAACGATATATATATACAGTATATACATCACATATGTATAAACTTTTATACACTACACTGTTACATTTTAACTTACAATACTACAAATTAGACAATTTGTGTGTGTGTGAGTCAGATTTATTTGCAGGTTGAAATGTTTATCTTGCGCTCATTTATTACTGTCGCTTCTATTTGTTTAATGAACTGTAACTGAAATATAGGGAGTTCGGAAGTGTACTATTTGGATGGGTGTGAAACACAGCAGGCAGTCGGTTAGGACTGAATGAGACGACTCTCTTAGTTGAAGAGGCACCAAGCGATGTCTAGGTTCCCTTTAGTTTACTGGAGAACTTGGAGTATACATGGGTGGTTCTGCAAGAATTAAACAAGAAAATAAATTTACTGATATATACATAAAGGTGTTACACAAATATAAACATCCATTTAAATAATGAAACAGTAATCAAATGAACATAGTAATGACAATAATGAAGTATTCTGAACAGGTCTGAATTTTAATTATTTGAATGTCCACAAGAGGGTGCTATTAGCATGTGAATGCAGCTTAACCATGCACAAATGGATACAAGCATGCAACAAATGGCTGATCATCGCATGATAATAATCGTCTCCAAATAGCGCGTACATACAGCAATAACATGAAGTGCAATATATATAAACATCTCGTACTGAAGCAGAACATAGGAATACTTAGATGAACTGTTAAGAGCTGTTGATCAGCAACATCCTGACTGTATTAATCTTCCTATTTAGTGTATTTCTAACAAAGATTGGCATCCTAACATCAATCATCCTCAGGTATGGCTGGGAGCAGAATGAGTCGAGCCACAACTCGTGTATAAGTCCTACCTTCTTCCTCGACGTTGGCTGCCCATACTTTTCTGGGAAAACCTGGGTGACCTTCCCCACTGGCCAGAGGGCATGAGGAAGTTGGGGATCGACAATCATGAACATCACCAATCTCCAGTGTCCTCTTGTCGGTTTTCCATTTCTGGCGGACTTGGAGGCTGGGTAGGTAATACTTCAGGAAGTGCCTCCAGAAATGATCTGCAAGCAGTTGACTGGCACCAGTGTCTGTGGCTCAGGATCTCAGAACCTTGGTAGACTACCTGGGGTAAGGATGCATCTTGACGTCCAATCAGAAAGCAAAACGGGGTGATTGGGTCAAGGTCGGCTACATCAAAGGAAGTATACCCGAGTGGCTTCAAGTTGAGGACCCCTTCAATCAAGACTGTTCTCAGTACTTCCTCGGTGACAGTCTGGGCTGTCAGTGAGGGCTGCTTTGATCGAGCGGATTTCCCTCTCCCAGCACCGCCATAGTGAGGTACACTTGGTGGGTTGTAGACAAATTTGATTTGCTGGCTGGCGAGGTGACTTTGTAGTTCATTCTGCATGGCAGCAAAGGACTCACTGAGTTCACGTTCTCCCCCCTTCAAAGTTAGTGCCCTGGTCACAGAGAACCTCATATGGTTTCCCTCTGTGTGTGATGAATCGTCTTAAAGACATTAAGAACGAGTCTGTGTCAATACTATGAAGAATGTCAAGATGGACTGCTCTGATGGTCAGGATGATTAGTCTAGTAACCGGATTCTGAGGGTCAAGGACAACAGGATGTAAAGCATCCGCTTTTAGCACGTCACAATGACGCAAACGACCTACTACTCTAATCAGTCCTGTAGCAGAGTCAAGTTGGGGGGAGAGTGAGGCCTATCTGCTTCTGCCTGACACTGGTTTTCCTGACCTCAGGAGACTCAACTCAGCAGGAAAGGACTCAGGTTGGGCTTGACAGTGGATCTTACATTTAACTTCTCTTTGGGTGTCTGCACATGAGGTGTAGGCCGCCCCATGAAGCTCCTGACCACAGGCATCTAAGAAGGCTGACAGAGTGTCGTATTGCTCTGGCTTTGGCAAGAATGCAGACCGTCTTAACTCACTACTTTGCTCTTCAAGAGATAAGGGAGGTTGTTCAGGCCAGCTATCTGGTGGCAGCTTGAGGAATGGTGGACCCTGACTCCACCAGCTCCCTATTGAGAGGTCTCTGAGAAACTTGCCTTGAGTTATATCATCCGCCGAGTTGTCTCTAGATTTTACATAGCTCCAGGAAGCAGATGCTGTCAGCTCTTGAATCTCCGCTACACCTGTCCCTACAAACACTTTGTAGCGGCATGAACTGGATTTCATGTTAGCACTGTGGTGGAGTCTGACCAGAGTGTAACAGAGTGTATGGGGATTGTAAGTTCTGTAACTAGGAATTTTGAAAGTTGGGAACCACTGAGAGCTGCAAATAACTCCAGTATGGACTGCTGCTTGTGGGGAGTGACTCTAGACCTGGCAGCCATAAAGGCAACTTCAACTTGACCCTCTTTACTCTCTGTCCACAGGTAAGCCAGTGAGCCATATGCCTGCAGTCACGTTTCTTGTCCCATAGATGCTGCACCAATATCTTGGCTCTGGTAGTATAAGGGATGATGTAACCGAGAGGGTCATATTGGCATCAGACTGGCAATGCCAGTGCAGTCCGAGTGTAGACTCACGGACATCTTGTTGACCATGAAGGAGCCAGAGATCACAGGCATCTGACCTAGATTCAGTTGGGAAGTGATTAATTGCAGATGGGCAATTGATGCCCCACTGCCGCTGTTCAAAGCCGCTAGTGGCTAAAAGTGAACGGAGCTGATCAACCAAGTCTTTGGCTTCTTCTTCGGAGGTAACGCTATGCAGACAATTGTCAACATAAAACGACATTTCAAAGTCTTCTCTGACTTTGTCTCCAGGCAGGCTGTGATCCACGTAGGCGTAGGTGGCACAACAGGGGCTGCACGTTGTGTGAAAGGGAAGCACCTGCCATTGATACACGTCTGGAAGTTGCTCTGGTTTCAAGTCCCTCCACAGGAATCGAAGTAAGGGCATGTCATCAGGGAGCAGCCTCACCTGGTGAAACATACCTTTGATGTCACAGCTATGGAGTGCACACGGAAGCGGAGTAACACGGCCAGCAGTGATGGGCTTAACGTGGGTCATGGAAGAATCTCACTTGGCTCCAGCCTCCTTCAGTTTACTGATCTCAGCCTGGTAGGTTGAAGCCTGATCTGATTTCTTTAGCAGCTTCCTTTCAATACTCCTAAGTTGAGGGAGAACGGTTTCTTTTGGCATGGTTAAGTGTGGCATGTTCTTTACCCGAAAGAGTGGCGTGGCATAACGTATAATACCATCAACTTCTACTCTTGTTGTTTTCTCTTGTAGCAGTTGGATGGCTTCCTGATCCAGCTTGGATCGTGTCACAACCTTTTCACTGTGGTAGCGAACCACATCCATCTGCCACAGTCTCTCAACATGAGCGAACAGGTCAGAGTTGGGGGGAACAGATGTGAAAAGGCACTGGTGAACATTTAGTCCATGTTTAATCTCATGTATGGGGCCTTGAAGCATCCATCCAAGGCGGGTCTTAACTGCTGCAGGTCCACCTGGTGGGCCTAGCAGGACGGGTTCAATAGGTGTGATGAGATGCGGGCAGTCTGAACCAATCAGCAGCACAGTTTGTACTCTATCCATTTGTTGCAGTGGAAGACCTGCTAGGTGTCGATACTTCTTTTGTAAAGCAAAGGCCAAGTCTCTCAGCTGTGAATGCACCTCTGATGAGGAATTTCTTGCAAGGGTTGGACACAGGAGACACTGTGAAAGAAACAGCTGCCCCATGAAGTACCTGCTGATCTTGCTTCACTGTTCGCAGGATCAGGTCTTCTGGCTGTCCTTTGAGGTTCAGCTGCTGAGCTGTAGCATGAAGGAGAATAGTCCTTTCAGACCCGTCATCCAGCACTGTCTCCATTGATGTGTCCCCATTTGTTATGAATACCTTACTCACTTTTAGGAGTACTCTGCGGCTGGTGACAGAATGGTCCACATAAAAGATAACCTTTGTGGTACTCACAAGGCAAGAGTTCTCTTTGGGTTCAGCCTCAGCGCTGGTATTCACAACTCGCTCATTCAATTCATGCAATACAAGGAGGTGTTTCCTATTGCAAGTCTTGCACAGGGCCTTCAGAGTACATCTGGATTCGTGATGATTATGGCCACACCGCCAACCTCAGGTATTCTTGCAAATCCAGGCCTCTTTCTGGTCTCTAGTCAACTCTCCGAAGTTTTGACATCCATTAAGGAAATGGTTAGCACTGTCACAAAAGGACAGTAGGCACGTGACATCTCTCTGTACTTGTTGGAGCTAGGTCTGGACTCTGGGGCAGACACTCTGGATTCACTGTCTATAAAAGGCTTTTCTGTACCCATCAGGATGCTTGTAGGTCTTACTGGGGACTTGGAGTCATAACGGCTGTCTCTCCTCTTGGTTGATGAGTCAGGAGCACAAGTAAAAGTACCATCCTATCAAGTATCATACAGTAAGAATCGGCTACCAATAGTGCTTCATCTACCTTCAAGTGATCAGCCAGGACCTGATATTTAAAGCATTCAGTTGCATCTGCTAGGAGAAGGTTCTCCAGTGCGATCTGCAGTCTTGAAAACTGTCTCGGGTCTGCTGACGTTAAGACAGGTATGGAAGGCGCTGGTCCCCGGTAAATCCTCTCTTGCATGTGTACCATCTCAGCTCTAGGTGTAATCTCAGGTCGCTGTGGTAGGTGGAACTCTCTCTCATCTGGATAATGGCCGTGTATGAATTGAGGATTGTCGTCATTGTAATGAACAGCTTCAGCAGTTTGTGATGACCACCATGGAGTAGCACGATAGCTCTCACTAGCACGTGTCTTTTCTAACCTGGGTGAAAGTGTGAAGTCCCTCATCTGCCTTGTCAGCTGCTCACACTGGACAGATCTGTGCTGGAAAACATCGCCAGAACATGCTGCAGGCTCCCTCTGGGTAACTGATGAATGCTGGCACCTTAGATCAATTGGGGCACCTTAGTTCGAGGGGCTGGCACTGGGGTCACTGAGTGGCGAGGAGTCTCTATGCCTGTGGTGATCTGCTGGATCTCCTGCTTTAATGTAGAGTTCTCTGCCTTGAGCCCTCGTAGTGCAGACAGGATCTCGGGTTGGATTAGGCTATGTAACTCATCACTGTCTCTCTTCATCTCTGTCCACATAGACTTAATGTTGGATAGCTGTTGGGCTTGAAGGTGAAGCTCATCATCCTCTGATTGTGTATCTGTCTCTTGCCATTCATCTTGAAGTAGTAGATCACCTGCATATGAGTGCTGGCTCTTTGGAGATGATGACCTCAATACATACTCTGCCATGGGTGGAGCTTCCTCTACTCCGGCTTAATCTAGATGTGCAGTTGGTACTGCTCTCTTCACATAGCCTTATCCAGGGACTTGATAATCTGCCAAATGTGCAGATGGCCTAATTTGTCATCTAGGGCGAACAACAGGAAGATCTGGCTTGGAATTGGACATCATCTCTCTGCTGCGATTCACCATCTGGCTCGAAGGAGTTCGGAAGTGCACTATTTGGATGGGTGTGAAACACGGCAGGCAGTCGATTAGGACTGAATGAGACGACTCTTAAAGCTGAACTGATTAGATTTCTTCAGTGCTGCTCCCTCCTCTGACTGTCACAGAGCCAGTGGCTGTGTTTTTGAAACCGCACACTTCCCTAGTATATAGTAAGCAAAAATCAGTAGGCAAAGAATAAATTCTGTCCGAATCCTTAGTATTCATAAAAGAGTAGGCGAGAATTACCTGCATGGTGCACTAATTCTTGCGAGATTTGGACATGCGTATACTTAAGTTGCATTCGAATATGTCTACTCACCTACTATATTGTAGGAGAAAAGAGTACCTGAAGAAAGAAGTATGTTAGAAACCTAAGTATTCATAAAAGAGTAGGCAAAAATCCCTAGATGTCTACTGCTTCACTCCAGATTCTGAAGTGCTCATCGATAGACACTTTTCTATCCCAGAAGCCCACGCAAGAGGATACGTCATCACTGAACAGGGTGGAGAACAGCGACGAGTGTTTACAAATGAGAGGATTAGAAACCAACACTGTTCCTTGTGTTAAAATCACATTTGTTCAGCTACTGTAAAGTGAACTGTTAAATTAAGACACTAATAGTATAGTATTTTTGTGATTTTGCTGTAAAAACACGTTTTATGTATTGCTAACAGCAGATCTCCTGTAAGCACACTTACGTCTCCAAAATGGATTTACATAAACCATATACATCTTAAAGGCAATTACTAAATGTCTACAGTATTTAACATCTGACAGGAAAATCATTGACAACTATTACAGATGAGCACATCACAGCATGAAACAGAAATCTGAATGAGTTTAATGGTTTAAAAAGACTTAAAAAGATGTGCAATGATACAGTTTTGTGATGGTGCAACAGGAGCGAAAGTCTCTGCAGTGTGCAGCGGCTCTATTGTAGTGCAGGCGAGATGCGCTGATGTGAACCTGTTTTGAGAGAGTGAAAGAGAGAAGACGAGATAATGCTAAATCATATGCTGTTTTCATAGGACTGTGTGGATTAATTTACATCTAACCTAGGTGCAACATTAAATAAATGTTTGGAGGAATCCCCTGCATTATACACGTGAAACCTGTAAAACTAGACGAAATATACATGCGCGATCCCACACCAAAATTCAGAACTCTTTCCCCACCAAAAAAGAAGTTTTCAACCATGGCCAGCATTTATAATTTTCACAGAATTTTCATGGCCTCCAGAATATTTTGTTTTATGAATATCTGAACATGCAACACATCAAAACAAAAGAACATAGCCTCTACTTTTAAACAAAACATCCGTTTTATTCAAGCTTTAAGCATTCTTTTTTTAAATGAACACTTGAATGTAGGTAAGTTTCATAAAAAAAAAAAAGCAACATTTTGATCAAAAACTACATCTGGATCATATTAAATACAATTATCAAAGCAAAGATGCAGTCTATCACTTCCATCCACACCCTCCAAAGCAGTCCTTTGCCGCTTCCTGGATCAACATTTCACTTGGTAACATTAGGCAGTTTTCATTTATATGCTGTTTATTATTGATGGCATTATTTTTCATATGGACTCATTCAGGAGATGTGTAATAGCGCCCCCGAGTGTATAACAGCGAGAACGCGGAAACCTGGAAAATTCCGTTCTTAGCAGGGAAAGAAATACATTTTCACAACTTTTCCAAAATTTTCTGCATTTATTAATTATGACTTTCCCAGGTTTTTCATTTGAATGACTTCTCTCTCATGTGAATCCTCATGTGGTTTCTTTTACATGCAAGTCATTTTCCACACATTTGAATGGTTTCTCTCTTTTGTGAATTCTCAGATGAATCTTAAGAGTTCCTTTCTGTGTGAAGCTCTTCCCACACAGTTTGCAGGTGTACGGTCTCTCTCCAGTGTGAAGTCTCATGTGAATGCTGACGCTATTTTTATAACGAAACCTCTTTCCACACTGATCACATGCGAACAACTTCTCTCCATTGTGATTTTTAATGTGGTGATTAAGGCTTTTTTTGTGTGTAAAACTCTTTCCACACAGAGAGCAAGTATAAGGTTTCTCTCCCGTGTGAACCTTCATGTGGACTTCAAGGCTTTGTTTATCAGTGAAACTTTTTCCACACTTTCGGCAGGTGAAAGATTTCTCTTGAATGTGAATGTTCATGTGGTAATTAAAGGTGTTTTTATGTGCAAAACACTTTACACATTGGGTGCAAATGTAAGGTTTCTCTCCAGTGTGAATTCTCATGTGGACTTCAAGGCCATGTTTTTGAGTGAAACTTTTTCCACACTCTTGGCAGGTGAAACTGTTCTTTCTAGTGTGAACTCTCATGTGATTCCTAAGGTTTAGTTCTGTTGTAAAGCACTTTACACATTGTTGACAGCTGAAACGCTTCTCTTCAATGTGAATTCTCATGTGTTTTTCAAGGTGCACTTTTTGAGTAAATCTCTTTCCACATGGTTGACAGATGTAAGGTTTCTCTCCAGTGTGAACTCTCATGTGGACTTCAAGGCTTTGTTTTTGAGTGAAACATTTTCCACACAGTCGGCAGGTAAAAGAGTTTTCTCCAGTGTGAACTCTCATGTGATAAGTAAGGTTTAGTTCGGCTGTGAAGCTCTTTCCACACTCTTGGCAGGTGAACGGCTTCTCTCCAGTGTGAACCCTCATGTGGACTTTAAGGTTTCCATTTTGAGTAAAACTCTTTCCACACTGTTGGCAGGTGAACGGCTTCTCTCCAGTGTGAACTCTCATGTGGAGTACAAGTTTTTGTTTTTGACTAAAGCACTTTCCACACTGACAGCAAGTGAATACACCGTTTAATTTGGTTATCTGAGCTCTTTTTTGTGAGTAAGTCTTTTTAGTGGCTGTTTCCCTAGTCATGAAGTCATGATGATTTTTGTCTTCAATCTCATTCAGTTCTTGACTCTCCACTTTTGGCACCTTGAGGTCTAAAGCAAAAAACGACAAATACAAGTTAACCCAAATTTGACATCACAAAGCAACAGACATCAAACCAACGTAAATCAATAAAACCAACAACATGTATGTGTAAGATACTACACACACTAAACTAAACCAAAATAGGAGTTTTCTCAGAATCCACAATCTCAGAATCTCTTCTCAATATTCTGTTCACTTTCATTAGAACAAGTCCATCAAAAAAAAGAAAGTTATCAAACCCATTATCACATGGCCCAGGAGAATAGACCAATCCCAAATTTGCCATTCATGTCTAAAATATTAGAAAAATAGTATCCTTCTCTCAACTATGTTCAGTGTTGTAGAGAAACAGTATTTCAGTCAGGATTCAAGCCAATTTGTAGCACAGAAACGTTCCTTAATATAGTTACGTCAATCTTTTAGTGCTATTGGATCTATCAACAACATAGACCACAACATTCTCTTGGATAGCTTGAGAATTATGTTGGCATTTGTGTAACATAACTTAAACATGGTTTAAGTCCCATCTGTCTGACTGCTATACTGTATATGAAGAGATGTCTCAAACAAGTATGGTGTACCACAGGGCTCTGTATCAGGTAATCTGCTTTTTTCATTGTTTATGCTTCCTCTGATGTACATTATCATTACATTTTGCTGTTATGACAATGCTTATTCAGTTTTATATTTTCTCACAACCTGACAAAAGTGTTTGATGATATGAACGATGGGATAGCTAGTAATCTTCTTCTATAAAATTGTCAAAACTCTCTGTCTGCTTGATTGATTAAAAGATGGTGCCTATGTTGACACCGTGTGCGGTCCCTCCCTGTTAGGCTTCGCGTTTGCTCTGCTTTTATTTATGTCTTTTTTTAGTTTTAAACTGTAATGCTACATAAGTAGTGCGGTCGCTGCTCTGCCTACATGCAATGTTTGTGGGCCGCGTCTTGGCCTTCCACCTTCATCTCTTCCCCCTGGGTTCCCATGTCAGGTTCTACCCTAGGATCTATCTCGCCGGAGACGCCAGAGAAGGCGTGGTAAGTGTGGGGGCATCGCTGTATGACGCAGAATGGTCCTGCTATGGAATTATAATCTGCAACATGCTTCTCTCCCGTGGGGATCTGAGTTTGTACATGGATTCACTGCTGGTCTGTGTTCCCTGGATGGTTTATATCGATGCCTTTGCCCTATTCTTCCCGGATGCTTCTCTGCACCTGCTCAAATTTTCTCTCATCCTTGCTGTGGTGGAGCAAATCCTAACAACCTTCGTCCGCTGTGCCATGAAACACAGCTAGAGAAAGTTACATCACAGATGAAGATCGCTCTCATTAATGCCCGGTCTCTGGTAAACAAAACTTTCATTTTAAATGACTTTACTTCGCAAGCACTTGATTTCCTATGTGTTACGGAGACTTGGTCTAAGCCTGGTGAGTCATTCCCGTTCTCGGAACTGGTGCCTTATGGCTGTAATTTTTTTTTTATTCCCTGCGCAACTTTTACAATTAGTCCTAGTAAACCCCATCACTATAGCTCTAATATATCGTCCTCCTAACCACAACAAAGACTTTTTAAGTGAACTTGCTGAATTAATGGAGGATTTGGTTACCAGGCATGAAAAAATACTGCTGTTGGGTGATTTTAACGTTCATGTTTGCTGCACTTCTAAACCATACTCTGCAGAATTTTTTAATTTGATTGAGTCTTTTGACTTTACTCAATGGGTTTCCAGTCCAAAACACATCCATTGTCAAACCCTTGATCTGATATTAACCCATGGTTTTCTATTTCAAATATTGAAATCAGTAGTGCATCTTTTTCTGATCACAGACCGGTCCTCTGTACTGTCCCTCTCACGGGCCGAATCCTCAGAAGTCCATCACTGGCACATTTGACTCACTCTCTTACTCAACATTCTAGTGAAGAATTTTCTGTAGCCTACCGTGATGTATGCAACTCTCTGGAGTCTGAATCTACTCTGCTTAGTCTGGATGCTGATGCACATCTTAATCTTTTTAATTCTACCTGTGCTGACATCATGAATTCTATTGCCCCCTTGAAGTATAGAAATCATAAGCCTGTACATGTGCCTTGGCACACTGAATCTACACGTACTCTGAGACAGACTTGCAGACAGGCTGAACGCAAATGGAAGAAGCACAGATTGCAGGTTTCTTATATTTTGAAAAACTCCTATAACATGTTTCAGAAAAGCTGCAAAATGTAAATATTTGTCTGAACTTATCATAAATAATTGTCACAAACCTCAAGTTCTGTTTTCTACTATTAACTCTGTCTTAAATCCCTCTGTGCATTCTATTCTTGAGCCTTCTACTTCTCTTTGCAATAATTTTGGGCCTTTTGTTTGATCATAATTTACATTTGACAAACAGATCACTGCTGTTGTAAAATCATGTTTTTATCATCTCCTCAACTTTCTCAAACCCTTCTTATTACAGAGTAATTTCCAAACGGTGATCCATGCTTTTGTAACAACTCGCTTAGATTATTGTAATTTACTTTACTATGGTGTTTCTCAGCTTTCTCTCTCTCGTCTACAGCTAGTACAAAATGCAGCTGCTAGACTTCTTTCTGGCATCCGCAAGTATGAGTCAGTAACTCCTATTTTATCGGCATTGCACTGGTTACCCATCAAATATAGAATTCATTTTTAAATTCTTCTATTTGTGTATAAAGCCCTTAACAATTTGGCCCCTCAGTACCTGACAGAATAAGATATTAAAGGGATAGTTCACCCAAAAATGAAAATTAGCCTGTTTTACACACCCTCAAGGCATCCCTAGCCATATCTGACATTCCTCTTACCGTCAAACACATTCGGAGTTGTATTCTAAATTGTCCTGTCTCTTCCAATCTGTGTAATTGCAGTGAATGGTGCCCCTGTTTCTGAATCCGAAAAAGTATCCATCCATCCATCATAACACTACTCCACATGGCTCCGGAGTGTTGTCATGATTTTTTTTAAAAAAGCAGTAACGTTATTACCTTAATGCTGGAAAGACCTTTATTTATTTATTTGTATTTTTTTAAAATGTAATACTAGCCTATCATGCATCTAACCATCCACTCGGCGTTAAGAGCTGTTAAGATTAAAACTGGCGACTACGCAGTGAGTAATTTTTTTCTTATATAAATTATTTGTAAATAGAGCAGACACTGTAACTGTGTCTACACCGGACGCGAGAGTTGTCGTGCTGCGCCCCGCTGTGCTAAAAGTCTGTCTAAACTTGACATCACACTACAGTTGCAAATCATCTGAACATAGTGTCAGAACATTTCGTCATAAATAGAACGAGCATCAGTTTAGTGATGGGGATCGTGTCGCATCAGGCCACGTCCAGTGTAGACAACATCACTGGGTTCTATTGTCTTTTGTAGGATCGCGTCACTCGTGCCCGGTGTAGACATTGCATGCGTTTTTTAATGGGTTATGTTACAGCCCTGCTTGTCTTTAATGTTTTTATTAAATATCTGTATTGACTGCATGATCATATCATCATATTATGAGCTTGTGCTGCCGTGGTCTTCACATCTTTATTTCGTAGGGCGAAACATCTCTCTCACTCGGCAGCAGAGTATGTGAGTGGAGTGGAGCGGCAACTAATTCCCTCCGCGCTCCGAGCATTTAATAATCACTCCGCTTCAGCTCCACTCTGCGCTCACTGATACCAGAAACACCACTCCGCCTTCGCTCCGTGGATAAAGTATTTCAGTATGTTTGAAATGTTATGTTCATAACCAGAGAAACATACTCTGCTCGGCAGCATGTCTCTATATGGCAAACGCGCGGAGGAGGGTTGAGCCCAATCTGAACTACGGGAGCCCTGAGTGGAGCGTCGGTGGATGTTAAATAGAAAACCGATTTTCATTCAAACAAACCGATGTAAACTACACATTCGAGTTAATCGATAAAATCGATTTATCGCCCAGCCCTACGAGCGTTTGAAAGGAGCAGCCATCTGAAAGTTTCTTCTAAAATGAGCATTTTTCTCAGGCTCCTATGCTTATGTTCAGAAAAGAACATAAACATTACCATTAAAGAGAAATCACTGAAGATAAAAGCTCATTTCATCATGATAATAATTTGTTCATAAACTAAGTATTTTCCCCCTCTACGTTTGAGGCTCTGAATATTGTTAGCTTCCTTGTGCATTGCAGAAAAAACATTATGTTTTAATTATAACAAATGTTTTTACCTATTTGTGTCTCAGTATCTTCATGTTTGACTCTGAATGTGTCTTCGATCTTCATGTCTTCTCTCTCCTCTTTAATAAACTCCATCTTTATAACAGTGTGTCTCAGTATCTTCATGTTTGACTCTGAATGTGTCTTCAATCTTCACGTCTTCTCTCTCCTCTTTAATAAACTCCATCTTTATAACACTGTGTGTCTCAGTATCTTCAGCAGGAGCTTCTCTGTGTTTAAGATCAGAATAATTAACACATAATAAACCCAATCTAAATCTCTGGGTGCGTCTCAATGTGCTCCCTAGTTCAGTAGTCAGCACACTAATGCACTTAAATCAGCTGATTTGCTAATAAACACTTAAAAACAAACGCTACAAATTAATAACAGAATGCAAGTCGTACCAATGTATATTTAGATGATTACACTAATTTTAATAATCATTTGTTTCAGTCGACTCAGCTGAGTTTGAGCTGTTTTTCTCCTCACTAGTGCCGATGACTGATCTGTGTTTATATTGCACTCGTTCACTACTTAGGGAGCGAAACTCATTAAAACTGCTCATCGCTGATATTACACACCCTACAGTGTTACACTCCACAATAACTAGTTCATTTCTCCGGCGTGTATAATACTGTCTGAACGCGTTATACTGATCTAAACACTTCAGATGATTCAAAACACAAACCTTTCTCCAGCAGAATCACAGACGCGGGAGCGCGCGGCCGTATGACGTCACGACGCACCACCAAAATAAAGCCTCGTCTTTACTGGTAACCGTACTCAGCACTGTTCTACTGATGAAGAAATGAATTCACTATTTCACCGCGGAGGAGTGAATGAGTGAACCTCACAGGCCAGCTTTCTTGCATTACAGAAAGAAACATGTCTTCTACCTCACAGGGACCACCCACAGCTATAGAAAAGATATCTTTATATAATGTTGTGTTAGAATAGTCACGTGGCAGTAGACGACTGTATCCTTGTTAACACAATTAATGAATGAACTGTCCACTGAGATCATTCAAGTTATCATTCCATCTAGGAATTTACTTGTCCTGTAGTAATGCAGCTGTTCGTGTTAACATCATATATATACATTATTGATATATTAAACTTCTTAGTACATACCTTTAGTAGTAGATATTATTTTAAAAATTAATTGTTTTAATTGTAATGCATCATAGCAATAGCTTACTTTTCTAGACTAGTAGCAATAGACAGGCTGCCGCCACCTAAATGGTTCAGAAATATATTTATGTATGCTCAATATTGTGTTTTTTTCTTTATCTGATATCAAAGCTTTACTGTGGTCATTGTTTCAACAACATTTATAATATTGTTGTGATTTAATGTATTTTTTGGTACATGGCAGTGGTATGTATATATATTGCAATGTTTAATTGGTGTTTATGTTCTATCAATATGTTAAAGATTTAAAGATAAGATGCATTCATTATGGCCACAAGGTTAAAAGTACATGCACATCCACCACCATATCTTCTTGTTATGGCTGTTGTCCTCAAACTGTAGCCATGCTTTCAGCAGACGTGGACTCAGATTATTTGCTACGGTCTGCACCAATCTTATTGGCTGCTAAATGGCCAGTCCCTCCAGGATTTTGTGATTTCTGCGACCGCTGAATTTATCGCAAAATCAAGCACACAACGCTATTTTTGCAAGAGCTCGCAAATTTTCGTAATTGCTGCAGATTTTCCACAAATTTTGGGCTTAGACGCGTCCCGGGACGTCATCGTAAATCACATTCAGATAAAGAAAGGTTCCAAAAATGGAATGAACAGCCTTGTGTTCTCTTCATGACTGATGTACAAGAGCTACATTGCACGAACGAACAGAAAGCGGAACGAATCCGTGGGCTGACCTCGATCACGCGACACCGTTATACACAGCGCTGGGAGACAGGCCTACAGTGCTAAAGATCTGGGAATCATCTGCTGTGCACTCTGATAAACGTCTCAGAAGCAGTTTTACATGCATTCTAATAAATGTCTTTTGACATCTGACAGGAAATATCTTAGAGACGTACTGCA
This sequence comes from allo-octoploid hybrid of Carassius auratus x Cyprinus carpio, assembly GCA_024542945.1. Taxonomy (NCBI): domain Eukaryota; kingdom Metazoa; phylum Chordata; class Actinopteri; order Cypriniformes; species allo-octoploid hybrid of Carassius auratus x Cyprinus carpio. The sequence goes on along the minus strand of CM045000.1, from coordinate 22,892,756 downwards.
GGTGAGCAAGCACTCTTAAAAATACATCTTGTATATGTAAATGCAGACATCAAATAGACATCTCTGAGATGTACATGTGTGATTAGGGTGAGTGCTTTACTGTCAGGTGCTGGAGCCACCTTCTGTAGAACTTAATGGCACTGGTGCTGGTGTCCTCAAACGTTAGTCTGGAGACCTGCAGTGGTACTCTGTACTCACCAGACTGTTGTTTGTGTTGTCTGTGACATTATGAGCAACTCTTTCAAATGTAACTACACTTATAACACTTTTGCATTACTCCAGTGATATCATTTAACATAGCCATCATTTAATTGTGGTACTCTCTTTTTATGTTTTAACCGTTGAAAACAATGTCTCTCTGGAGGATGTTCTTGTTTTCTTGACTGGATGTGACAGCATCCCAGCACTGGGTTTCTATCCAAAGCCAAGCCTCGAGTTGGCCTTGAATAACTTCAATATGATAAACATCACCAAAATTACGTAGAAGACTAAGTATTTATTTGAAGCAGGTTACATGCTGTGAAAAAGTTATATATAAAACTTATATATATATATATACAGACATTCATTTTATATATTCAGACATTAATTCCATTCAGACTTTTATTCCATATATTCATTCATATATACATATACATGTATACACCATCAGAGAACTTGACATAGAGAAAACACATTCAAATGATAAGGTAGAGGATCAATTCACAGTATAAATCGCAGATTCCCAAAGCTATCAATATCACTGAGTTTTTTCAAAAGTGTCCATATCTAAATGTAAACAAATGTGAAGTGCTCTCAATTCACTTGTGATGTTCTCAGTAAAAGATAAAGTCAAGTATCTTTGTCAAACCAGTTTGACTTCATTTCTGTCCTACATCTACAAAAGCACTTATTATTTCCTCTCTCATCTTTCTCTGGGGGTCACAGGTGAGTTTTGTACCATGCTGGCACCCAGAATGCACTGCAGCATGAATCTCTGTGTTAATTTTCACCATTGTTGATGTTTTATATTTTTAACCCTTGTGCACTGTTCGATTTCTGTGTACACCCTTTATGGAGCGGGTCAAATTGACCCTAATTGGATTCAATACAATTCCTCAAAAATCACACTATGAAAAACAACAAAGATTCAGGTACAAACTGAAAACTTTTAATAACAACATTTTTCAAATATTCCAAAATATATATATCTGAAGATATGATTTAATGAAAATGTTTTTTAACCATTTTTTAAAACTGTTTTGTTTTGACAAAATTTGAAAATAAACAGTATGATGACTTGTTTTGCATATAAATTTTTTTTACTTTTTTTTTTCTTAGAACATCATAACTGAACAATTAAATGTAGCTGTATAATGAAAATATTAACTTTTCCTAAGTTGGCTGTTTTGTAAACCTATTTCATAAAGTCAAGAAGTTACTTCTGACATGATGAGCACACAGCAAGTGTGTGCTTTCTGCATATGTATTTCTTGCACCTCACACACATGGTGCTGGTTTTGCTGTCGCACTTGGATGGGCACACCTCACATCTCTTCCGCTGATGTGACTTTGTCCAAATTGTCAACCCCTCCTTTCGAGGAATTATAGTCCAGTATCATTTCTGGCTTCAGGTCCTCTCTTGCACTCAGTGATGCATCTCTGTGCATTGTACTCATCACAAGGACATTCTTGTTGCTTTTAGGGCAGTAGGAAACTACTGTTGCATTTTCAGAGAAAGCTAATTTTGACGAATGCACGTTTCTGCCCTCCATGTTCAAAATCTCTCTGGGTAGCTCAGGTTTTTTTTTTTTCACTGTTCCAATCTAAGTCAGCTTTCGCTTGAGTAGCTCGACACCAAGGCTGTACGATGTAAAGAAGTTGTCACAGGTTATGCAGTGACCTTGCAGCCCTTCACTCATTTGTAGAACCACACGCATCCCCTGGTTTCTCTCAATTTTGTTTGTATATGTCAAAATACACCAGCATGTTGAAACTTTGCATGCATGTTCATGATGATAAATGAGAAAAAAGTCACAAAATATCAAGAAAAAACAAAGGTTTAATATTATTTCAGGTAGCTTGAAAAAATAAATGATAGGTAATTTTTACCATCTGTGGCTGACAAAATATTTTTCTGTATTGAAATAAGTGTGGAAAAGCTCCATAAGGTAGTAAAAAAACAAAAAAATTATTTTGGGTCAGTACAGTTGCCTTAGAGCGTTAAAATATCTAAGACTTTTTCTATGTACACAAAAGGCCTATTTCTCTCAAATATTGTTCACAAATCTGTCTAAATCTGTGTTAGTGAGCACTTCTCCTTTGTCGAGATAATCCATCCACCTCACAGGTGTGGCATATTAAGATGCTGATTAGACAGCATTATTATTGCACAGGTGTGCCTTCAGCTGGCCACAATAAAAGGCCACTCTAAAATGTGCAGTTTTATCACACAGCACAATGCCACAGATTGTTTTGAGAGAGCGTGCAGTTGGCATGATAACTGCAGGAATGTCCACCAGAACTGTTGCCCGTGAATTGAAGGGTCATTTCTTTACCATAAGCCGCCTCCAGTTTCTGCCTCTTCCAGGTTTTAGCACCAATGTTGTAAAGTTAAGGCTCAAGGAAGGAAGAATCGTTACCATTCAATGTAAAACCATAATCATTAAATAAACAAACACAAAATGAAAGTGAAGCGGTAGCTCCTCACAGACAACTGTCTCAGAAACGAACAAAACACAACAGAAAGTCCAGGTCTGGTCCCCTCTCACCCTTCACTGTCATCATTCTTCCTTTCATCCATCCGATTAGGACTTGGATAAGTTCAGAAACACAAAAACGTTTCATATCGCACTTGTAGTCATAACCAGTGTTGGGCAATTTACTCTGAAAATGTAATCAAATTACTGATTACTGCTTTTAAAAGTAATCACGTTACTGTTCTGATTAATTTATTTCAAAAGTAATTAGTAATTAGTTACGTTACTTTTTTCTCCATGAAATTTATGAAATCCCAGCATACACGCTCCCAATAAATATTTGTTATTAAAGCATCAACATTCACAGAACACGTGGTTTGGCATCTCAGAAAGACATCTCAGTTCATCGCAATCTCACAAATATCTGTTATAACACAATTAATATATGCATAATGAATCTTTCATAATGTCTACAATTTGTGTGTTATAATGAGAGGATTCGTGAGCACGCCAATTTCAGCACTGCATTGCTCAACACTGCAGACACGTGTTATAGACAAGGCAAGTTTATTTATATAGCACATTTCGTACACAATGGTAATTCAAAGTGCTTTACATAAAAGAAAGTAAAATAATCATGAAGAAAAATAATAACAAAAATAAAACAAGCAATTTTAAAACATTGGAAATTATTTAAAAATTGTCTTATTTAAAATGAATTTAAAACAGTTAAAATAGAAAATGATTTTACATAGAATACAGTGAATACATAAAATACAGTGCAATCAGTTCGGACATCGCACAGTGATCATTCAACAAATGCACAGCTAAACAGATGAGTTTTGAGTCTAGATTTAAATGTGACTAATGTTTTAGCACATCTGATCTCTTCTGGAAGCTGATTCCAACTGTGGGCGGCATAATAACTAACAGCAGACTCCCCTTGTTTTGTGTGAACCCTTGGTATTTCTAACTGACTCGATCCTAATGATCTGAGTGCTCTGTTAGGTTTATATTCAGTGAGCATATCTGCAATATATTTTGGTCCTAGGTCATTGAGTGATTTATAAACAACTAAAAGTACTTTAAAATCAATCCTAAATGTAACTGGAAGCCAGTGTAAGGAGCTGAGGACTGATGTGATATGCTCAGATTTTCTGGTTCTAGTCAGAATCCTGGCAGCAGTGTTCTGGATGAGCTGCAGCTGTCTAATGGTCTTCTTGTGAAGGCCGGTGAGGAGACCATTACAGTAGTCCACCCTGCTGGTGATAAAGGCATGAACAAGTTTCTCCAAGTCTTGACTGGAAACAAAACATCTAATTCTTGCAATGTTTTTGAGATGATAGTATGCTGATTTAGTTACTGCTTTGACATGACTACTGAAACTAAGGTCTGTCTCCAGAATCACACCAAGATTCCTGACTTGATTTTTAGTTGTTTGACCCCTAGAGTCAAGGTATGCATTCACCTCGAAAACTTCATCTTTGTTTCCAAATGCAATGACTTCAGTTTGTTCCTTGTTTAACTGAAGAAAGTTCTGGCACATCCAACTGTTAATTTCATCAATGCACTGGCAGAGAGAGTCAATGGGGCTGTAGTCATTTGGCGATAAGGCTAGGTAAATCTGTGTATCATCAGCATAGCTGTGATAGGCAATTTGGTTCTTTCTCATTATCTGACTTAGTGGGAGCATATACAGGCTAAACAAGAGCGGTGCAAGAATTGAACCTTGTGGGACTCCGCATGTCATGGACGTCCACTTAGACTTATGCTCTCCTATACTCACATAATAACCTCTCCCTTCTAAGTATGACCTGAACCATTTGAGTACCATCCCAGAAAGCCCGACCCAGTTTTCCAGTCTCTCTAGTAGTGTGTTATGATCGACAGTGTCAAACGCAGCACTGAGATCTAGCAATACCAGCACTGATATTTTGCCAGAGTCAGAATTTAAGCGAATATCATTTATTACCTTAATGAGCGCTGTCTCTGTGCTGTGATGCGGTTGGAAACCAGATTGAAAATTGTCCAGGTATCCATTTGAGTTTAAGTATTTGTTCAGCTGATTAAAAACTACCTTTTCTATAATTTTGCCTATAAAAGGAAGATTAGATATTGGTCTATAATTGCTCAAAATGGTGCTATCAAGGTTGCTCTTTTTCAGGAGGGGCTTAACAACTGCAGTTTTCAGGGAGTTTGGAAATGTCCCAGAAAGAAGTGAGGTGTTCACCACTTCTAAGAGATCTGCTTCTAAACAGTTAAGCACACTTTTGAAAAAAGATGTGGGAAGTGTGTCAAGATAGCAGGTTGACGATTTTAGTTGCTGCACTATTTCTTCCAAAATTTTGCTATCAATTGCTTCAAAAATAGACATAGTATCTTTTTGATATTGCGTCCAAATCTCTCTGACCTCTGCATTGCTTGAGGATGTGCTAATCTCCTTCCTGATATTAATGATCTCAGAAAAGAAGGATGCAAACTCATTGCATTTGCTGTCTGAGAGCATTTCACTGGGAATCTGATTTAGGGGGTTTGTCAGTCTCTCAACAGTGGCAAAAAGAGTACGAGTGTTGTTTAAGTTACTGTTTATAAGGTTTGAGAAGAAATTCTGTCTAGCTGTGGCTAGTTTCACATTAAAAGCATGAAGGCTGTCTTTATAGATGCTATAGTGAATTTCAAGTTTCGTCTTCCGCCACATCCGCTCGGCTTTTCTGCATTGTCTTTTCATAGTCTGAACTGCTGTTGATCTTCTCCAAACTGATTTCTGTCTGTTTGTTTTCTTACTGACTATTATTGGAGCAATATCATCAATAACATTCTTAACTTTTGAGTTAAAGGAATCAAGGAGAATATCAACAGAGTCTGCAGAAATGCTTGGTGTTAAAGATATAGCCTCCACAAACAGCACACTAGTGTTCTCGTTAATGCATCTCCTTCTGACAGAGACAGATCTAGATTCAGTGGTAGCAGAGATCAATAAATCAAAGAAAATACAGAAGTGATCAGATAGTGCTACATCCTTAATAACAATGGATGAAATGTTTAGACCCCTACTGATGATTAGATCTAGAGTGTGTCCACCTTTGTGTGTGGGTCCATGCACATGCTGAATCAGGTCAAAAGTGTTTAGAACCGTTATCATTTCTTTTGTAATTTTGTTTTCTGCATTATCTATGTGAATATTAAAATCCCCTGCAATAGCAAAACAGTCAAACTCTGAGGAAATCATTGATTACATTTCTGTGACCTCTTCAACAAAGGCTGGAGAGTATTTTGGAGGCCTGTAAATAATGATAAACAGAATGCGTGGAGCACCTTTCACCACAATCCCTAGATATTCAAAAGGGGGGCCCACCGTTTTTTTGGTGATATCTGCGGGCTTGCAGTGAATGAGTGAGAGAGTTTAGTCCCAGCATACACCAATTCCTCCATTTTCTGTGAGAAGCACAGAAGTGGAGATGCTGGAGAGAGGGATAATGTGTCCGGTGAGCAGGGCTGTGTCTCTGGTGTTTCCAGTGACTGTGATATGTTGTCCTGGCTTCCCTGGGTGTTTTTCAGAAAGTCGTCCTTGGGTGCTGAGTCTTGTATCTGTTTTGATACATCACAGTCTGTCTGTGAGGAGCTCTGTGGGCAGGGCTCAGCCGGGATAGTGTCCATCAGCAGTGCTTGTTATAGCCTAAATAGAAACTCTGAATACACTTGCAGCTGTTAATCGTATATATTTTATATTAGTTCATGTTGCTTTTGTGCAATGGATGAACAACCATTTATTTGTTTTAGATATTTTATGTTTAGATATTTCTATTTTGCGTCAGTCCTGTGAATCATTTTCACACGAGTTCTCCCGCTCACAGCAGCATCCCGCGCCACACTCGGTTGCTTCGGGTCTCGCGGGAGCAGGTCTCTAATCCACTGAATGCACTTGACTCGACAGTGTGTGTAGGCCTACTACATCCTTCTTACAATCGCGAGATTATAAAACACTGCATTCTGTCAGCAATGTAATGCCGCAGTAATGTATAGAGACCTCAGCTTGTAACCATACTCGAATTACTATTTTGAAAATTATAATGCTTTAGATCACTCCATTACTAAAAAAGTAATCAAATTACTGTAACACATTACTGCCCAACACTGCACATAACTCATCAATCGCACTTGTTAGTCCAAATTAAGAAGATTAGAAGCCAACGAAGATAAAAGCCAAGATTAGAGAATCAGTCCTTGGTAAAATGACATGCACACAACAAAAGGTTTGAAATAATATTTCTGTGGTAAGACACAGCATCTTCTTAAACATAATGTTAACACACTTACTAGCAGGAGTGTGTGTGGGCAGGTCAGACTCTGTTGGTATTTCGCAGGCAGGCGGGGATTATGCAAATGTGTTACCCAGTGATGTATACCCGTAACAGGCAAAAGATTTGAAAATATGACGACTCGTGATATACAATATCTTTATTTATCATGCACGTTTTTGATTAACAATGTTGCAGATTATTGCAGGATTTAAATTGTGACCATTTTAGTCGCATGGTTTTCATGTATATGACTGCACGAGCACAAACATATGAATGACTTCTCTCTCATGTGAATCCTCATGTGGTTTCTTTTACATGCAAGTCATTTTCCACACATTTCAATGGTTTCTATCTTTTGTGAATTCTCAGGTGAATCTTAAGAGATCCTTTTTGTGTGAAGCTCTTCCCACACAGTTTGCAGGTGTACGGTCTCTCTCCAGTGTGAAGTCTCATGTGCTTGCTGATGCTATTTTTATAACGAAACCTCTTTCCACACTGATCACATGCGAACAACTTCTCTCCATTGTGATTTTTCATGTGGTGACTAAGGCTTTTTTTTTGTGTGAAACTCTTTCCACACAGAGAGCAAGTATAAGGTTTCTCTCCCGTGTGAACTTTCATGTGGACTTCAAGGCTTTGTTTATCAGTGAAACTTTTTCCACACTTTCGGCAGGTGAAAGATTTCTCTTGAATGTGAATGTTCATGTGGTAATTAAAGGTGTTTTTATGTGCAAAACACTTTACACATTGGGTGCAAATGTAAGGTTTCTCTCCAGTGTGAATTCTCATGTGGACTTTAAGGTTTCCATTTTGAGTGAAACTCTTTCCACACTCTTGGCAGGTGAAAGATCTCTCTCCAGTGTGAACTCTCATGTGTTTCTTAAGGTTTAGTTCGGCTGTGAAACTCTTTCCACACTCTTGGCAGGTGACCGGCTTCTCTCCAGTGTGAACCATCATGTGGACTTTAAGGTTTCCTTTTTGAGAGAAACTTTTCCCACACTGTTGGCAGGTGAACGGCTTCTCTCCAGTGTGAACTCTCATGTGTTTCTTAAGGTTTAGTTCGGTTGTGAAGCTCTTTCCACACTGTTGGCAGGTGAACGGCTTCTCTGCAGTGTGAACTCTCATGTGGAGTACAAGCTTTTTTTTTTGACTAAAACACTTTCCACACTGACAGCAAGTGAATAAACCGTTTGATTTGGTTATCTGAACTCTTTTTTGTGAGGAAGTCTTCTTAGTGGATTTTCCCCTAGTCATGAAATCATGATGATTTTTGTCTTCCTTATCATTCAGTTTCTGACTGTCCTCTTTCAGCACCGTGAGGTCTAAAGTGAAAAAAAGACAAATACAAGTTAACCCAAATTTGACTTCACAAAACAACAGACATGTTCCTTACTATAGTTATCTATCATTTAGTGCTATTTGATCAATCAACAACATAGACCACAACATTCTCTTGCATAGCTTGAGAATTACCTTGGCATTTGTGCACAAGAATAAACATTAACATTTTATGATTTTATTTTTAGATCCTAGCTGTCAGATTGCCATCACATGTAAAGTGAAAAAAGTGAAAGTGACGTGACATATACAGCCAAGTATGGTGAACCATACTCGGAATTCGTGCTCTGCTCGTGCTGCTCGCCGTCTGCCACATAAACTTTGAGCGGGGATGGGGCGCTCCCCTTATCCAGCAGCTTTTGCAGAAAAGTCAGCATGTAGGACATATCACATGAAAACGGGTCCAGGTGCCTTGCAGAGCACCAGTTGAAAAGTGAAAGTGATAATCGTGACATTTGCCAAGTATGGTAACCCATACTCGGAATTGGTGCTCTGCATTTAACCCATCCAAGTGCACACACACAGCAGTGAGAAGTGAACACACCATGAACACACACCCAGAGCAGTGGTTATATCCAGTGCCCGGGGAGCAACTGGGGGTTCAGTGCCTTGCTCAAGGGCACTTCAGCCACAGGCATTGACGGAGGAAGAGAGCACTGTTCATTCACTCCGTCTCACCTACAACTCCTGCCAGCACCGAGACTCGAACCGGCGACCTTCGGGTTACTAGTCCAACTCTTTAACCATTAGGCTACAGCTGTGGAATACTGACAATTTCTGGCCACAGAGCCGTCTCGTAGACTGCACTCTCGCCTCAAGAATAGTGTTACTTACTCTCGCTGGGAGCCTATCAGACTCCTGTCGAGGTACCAAATCATGCCTTCACCTGCGGGAGAAGGTCCCTCCTCAACGGGATGGGCCACGGGACCATCGTTATGAGTTGCATCAGCTCTGGAAACCAAGCCTGGTTCCTTCAGAGCGGAGCAACTAAGAGGAGGGAGCATTTGGTTTCCCTGACTCGCCTGATGACTTGGGGAATCAGGGCGATAGGAGGAAAATGCATACAGGTGAGCCCTGGGCCAGTCATGGGCCAGGGCATCTTGCTGTATCGAGAAAAATGTTGGGCAATGAGAGTTGTCTTCCGAGGTGAAGAGGTCGACCTCTGCCTTCCCAAAGACCGCCCAAATTCACTGTACCATCTGAGGATGTAGTGCCCAATCGCCCGGGGCTACTTTGCCTCTGGAGAGCATCTCCGCTCCCAGATTCAGCTTGCCCGGCACATAAACCACCCTAAGCGAGAGGAGTTACTTTTGTGCCCAAAGAAGGAGGTGACGAACCAACCTGCATAAGGCTTGAGACCTGAGGTCACCTTGGTGATCGATATAACAGTGTTTCCCCCAGGTTTACGGCTTTGGGGGGGTGGCAGGGTGGGGTGCCATTTTTTTTTGTTTTTTTTCTAGACTCCTTTTTAATGGTTAAAATAAATTTTCTTAATCAAAAGCATGTCTAATGAATTAAAATAATGAAGCTCAAACAATTTAACATTTTTAAATTTAAAATTTAAATGTTTATGTTTTATTGTTACCAAATTCTGTTTTAGAATGTCTAATTATTTGAAAGCATAAAAACAAGTTTAATTTATTCTTACACTAGCCTTATGATTTTTTTGCTCAGAAATTCTAAGGCATAAAACATTCATTAATTTTATCTTTTAAGTAATGAAAATGTAATTTGAAAAATGTCATTTAATATTACAATTAAAACATTAAGTTAATATTGTATGATTATTCCTATTATGCCTATACTGAACAATCTATATTTCCCAAGGGCAAGTTTAACCGAACTTTTATTTTGATGGGTTGCAGTGAACACCTTTACATTACTGTGTGTATATGATATGAGGATGGATTTACAAAAACTCTCAGAGCAGCTCTGGAGATGTGGTTCATGTATTTATGTCGTCATGGTGAGACGGCAGACGTTAATATCACCGTAAGCATCACGCGTGCTTCAGTATAAGTACCAAACTACGCGGCTGTGCTATTCATTAACACAGAGACACGCAGAATTCATATTTAAATAGTCATTATGCGGCTTAATATATACAAATACTAGTGGGAATGTGTTCACGAGTGTGTGTGTGTGTGTGCATCAGGACGGTACTCCACTGTGCACGATACAGAGAGCGCGACCATGTAACGTAGAGACCGAATTGACATGCGTCATGTAAATAAGATCAATAACATTAGGCTATTTAGTTTGTGTAATAAAAGAGCAAGGTATAGACCTGCTCTATCGAAAAGGTAACTTTAAATGATTTCTGTTGTGATCTGGAGCTATAGAGAAAATGTAATTAAATAAAATGACCTCAACCTTCAAGAGGGGCGGGGGGTGCCGTTGGGGGGGCGATTCGCCCCCCTAATATAATTAGGGAAACACTGTATAAGAAACCACTGTCATGCTGTCCGAACCGACCAGAACGTGGTGACCCCTGATGGCCGGAAGGAAGGTTTTCAGGGCTAAGGAGACCGCCAACATTTCCAGGCAGTTGATATGTAGGCATCACTGCAGAGCTGCCCAGGAGCCGAATGCCGATTGCCTTCCAACAGGTGAGTGGTCTTCAAGGGGGCCACAGCTTCGATACAGTGGTGGCTCACCCTGACCAGAAAACTCTGCAGACGGCAAGCGTGAAGGGGCCGCATGTGAATCAAGTCCAGTGTAGTCACAGAGGCGGCAGCAGCCATAAGGTCGAGCAACCTCTAAAAAACCCTCAGGGGGCGTGTCATCCCCGGTTTGAGGGAAGCCATCAATCGTTAAATTGTCAGGGATCAGTCCATCGTATGGGCAACAACTGGCTCTTGTGTGGGTTGATAACCAACCCGCGGCGCTCTAAATGACCGAGTAGCAGTTCTTTGTATGCAATCAGTTCCCGTTCTGATCTGGCTAGAATAAGCCAATCGTCAAAGTAGTTCAATACACGGATTCCCATCTGCCTATGCGCTTCGTACAAGTGCGCGGGGCCAGGGACAGTCCAAATGGAAGGACTGCATACTGATAGGCCACTCCCTCGAACGCGAATCTCAAGAACGGTCTATGACGTCTTTCAAATCCACAGTCAAAAACCAATCTTCGTGACAAATATGCGCAAGAATTTTTTTGACCGTCATCATCTTGAACAACCAATGCATAAGTGAGCTGTTCAGATGTTTGAGATCTAGAATGGGTCTGAGCCCACCGTCTCTCTTTGGGACGAGGAAATAGCAGCTGAAAAAGCCTGACTCACTGTTCACTGGAGGCACTATTTCCACAGCACCTTTTGCACCTCCTGCCAGAGAACAATAGCTTGTCTGGAACAGAAATTTGAATAACGCCTATGAAACGGGGCCTCGTCGAAGTGTTTCTAAAACCCATCTCGATATCCCCAGAATGGCTGCCAAGTCCATGTAATGGGAGGCGAGAGGCTTTATTTTCTCGAACGAGAGCTCGCCTTGAAAGAGCAAGGGTCTGCATTCGTGTAAGTGTTTGTGAGAGGATGAGGAAATTTGCTCTTTAAAGTATGTGGGTCCGCTATCACGGTGGTAAAATATTCGGGTATGCACAGCACCTGCAGGATGTGACCCACTGAAAACTAAACTCCATCTCTCAAAGGTCTTCGAAGAGGTGAGGAGTGAAGGCGAGCTGTTCTTCGGTGCATTCCGGCTGAGGCGAGAACGGAACCCCTCCTTTTCCTCTCTAGCACCTCAGGACGGCTTCAACGGCTCAGGGGCCAGCACAACTCGTGGCCGTGGACCCTGACGCCTTGGAAGGGGAAAGCGTTTCGCTGGCCGGGGGTGCTGTTTCAGCCAGGGCTGGGCGATATATCTAACGATATAATGATGCGCATCTAGTCAGTAAAGCTGGTTCCCTGATTAACGCTAAATCGCCATCACCTGCTTTCAAATGGAGCGGCATTTAATAGACAGAGCCGTAGATCACTGACAAGCTACGCAATATCGCGTTCATTATCGAAGGCGATACATCTGCGATAATGAACCCGATATTGCGTAGCTTGTCAGTGATCTAGCTTTACTAGTTTCAGCCCAGGTTCCATCTTCTGCTGAGACTGATGCTACGCTGGTTTTGCAGGCTGAGCAGCGGGACTCTTCTGGCGGCCTGTGGCTGCGGGGCCAGCGTGTTTAGGGAGGAAGTGACGCTGCGCCTGCGACATCTTCTGAGCCTCCGAAAACTGTTCAGTGAACCAATATACAGCAGAGCCGAATAACCCTTTCGGCGAGACTGGTGAGTCGTGGAAGGCCATTTTCTCGATGTCCCTGATCTCTCAGCATTAGCCAGAGGTGGCGCTCCAGCACCACCAGATTGGGCATGGTCTTGCCAAACGCCTGTGCTGTGGCCTTTGTTGTGCGCAGAGCCAGATCTGTTGCTGTACACAGCTCCTTGAAGGACTCCTGGTGCTCTTGGTTAAACTCCACTCTGAGACCAGTCCACTCGCAGCTGAAGAGGGGCGTTGGTCCTCACTTGTGAAGCACACCTAGGACGTGGGGAGGGCGGGGCACGTGGGTGCTGAGCCGACATGACACTGCCCGAGCCCGCTGAGAGAGATTCGCTGCCCTGCTGTTTCTTCCTCTTAGGAGAGGAGAAGGACAGGAGGGCCTGGCGGGGGGGGGGAATCACCTCGATGAAACAAGGCGACCCACGAGTGTAGGCGAGAGAGTCTCATGCTCTCACAGAAAGAGCACAAGCCATCAGCGAGCACAGCCTCTGCATAGGCACAGCCGAGACAGGCGGTGCACTCGCTGTGTCCGTCTTCATCGTGCAAGAGCTCCTTGAATGAGCCACACTCGCGGCGCAAGATTTGAAACAACATGCTGCAATTTGCTCTAGAAAATTTGCTCTTTATGCTGCGGATGCCTGCAGAGATTGCATCACGTCGCTGCCTTGGCTTCTTCTACGGTGGTGAGCAGAGCTGGAGCTTCTTCCACAGCTTTTTCTTTGCAGTAGAATCAGCGAAGAGATGATCCTCATCGCTGAAGGAGAATTGATCTGAAGAATGGCGCTACGGGCCAACTTGTATAGCGGTCGGCCCCACCCCTTCTGGCGGGTCGAAGAGCCATTGGTTTGTGCAGCTACATAAACCTGAACAAATCAGACTTCAGCAGAATGGAAAAAGGAGATTTTCCCATACACATAACGAGAGTGAACATTCGAAAGGGAACCCATTACAAATGAGGCATTTGTTGCATCCAGAGGGGACATAATTACTGATTAAAATGACTTGTACTGTCTTTTAACGCGTTGCATATCGCACTGCATAAACATAAAACCATGTCTTCATTTGTGATTGGAGAAATTTATTTATGCACAACAGTATTTTTCTGCGAGCTTAAAGTGGAAGTGAAGCAGTCAGTTAACATTATTTAGTAAAGTGATTTCCACTTTGATTAAAAATATGTAACAAACATGATTAATGCAACCATTTTTTTAAGGAAAAAAGGATGTTTTGTTATAGCTTTTGTTGCAAGGGCACCGCCATCTTGCAGTACCACCACGTGTGATGTAATGGGGTTGGTTCGCTCCGATGGCCAGTGCAGTAATATAAGCATTTCGCTACATTATCTTCACACAAATGTTATTTTAACACAAATAATGTGGTTTCCACCATAATTTGGATGAATACTGGTTTCCCATACATTGATTTATTTGTTGACTGCCACAAATATCCAACGCCCCCTGCCATCAGCTTCCGTGTCTCACACACACAAGCACAACTTTAGCACTATATTTAGCAACTTTCAGAACCTTTTAGCAACTTTTTTCCATAAAAGGTACATACATACTGACAAACCAAGCAACTTTTTTGGATAAACCTTAGCTATGGTTCAGTTCAGTTGGAAGATTTTGCCAGTGCTGCCCCGCGAGCGCAAGGTCTGACTTCCCTGGTGCAGTGTTGTCTCTCTTGGTGTTTGTTCTGTGCAGTGAGCGGCAGAGAAGTAGTGTGTTCAGCTGGCTGTACCGCAGCAGACTAGTCAGTAAATGAGTATAAAACGGCATTTCCAAGCTCCTGTCGCTGACTGTTTGGCCATAAACATAGTGCATCTGTTAATGTGCACAGTTTGTTACTCAGACGCAGGCAGTGCACTGAATGAGACAAAAAAATAAAAGTAATATAGCCAAACATACCGCATATAGTCACTCTTTAGTGTAGAGGTATGTTGACTTGATCAGACGATGTCACTCTTATAAATCAGGCTTGTTTGGGCATTCAGTTGTGTGTGAAATTTCAAAGAGTAGAACAGATCCAAGGTGCTAAACACAAACGCGACATCATAAATATGCTAATTAATGTGACGTCATCTGCCGCCACAAGTCTCACAAAATCCTGTGGGAAACAGCATATAGACAGTTTGGTGTTGAGTATTCAAAATTTTGATCGTGGTATTGTTGTAGTATTGTTGTTGCCGCCGTCATGTCATATAGACGCTGCATGTTTCACTGTTAAAGCGAAACCGCTTTGTTTGGCTTTCCAAGAGAGGACGATATCTGCTTCGTCATGCTTGGAGCTGATCCGTGCTGGTCGCTGAGGAAATACATCAACTTTGCACTGTGGATCGCCGAATCGGCTTTCACTGTGGAGAAAGCGGAGTCCAGACAGGGGTCGTCACATGTGGTTGCTGCAAGGACAAGGTACACTCCTTTGAAAAATCCACCTGTCACACCGTTCTCAAGCCTCTGGCCTCGGCTCACTCTAGGCCTCCGCTCACTCTAGGCCGTGGCTCACTCTAGGCCGTGGCTCACTCTAGGCCTCCGGCTGTGGCTCACTCTAGGCCTCCGCTCACTCTAGGCCTCCGGCTGTGGCTCACTCTAGGCCTCCGCTCACTCTACGCCTCCGGCTGTGGCTCACTCTAGGCCTCTGGCTGTAGCTCACTCTAGGCCTCCGGCTGTGGCTCACTCTAGGCCTCTGGCTGTAGCTCACTCTAGGCCTCTGCTCACTCTAGGCCTCTGGCTGTGACTCACTCTAGGCCTCCGCTCACTCTAGGCCTCCGGGTGTGGCTCACTCTAGGCCTCCGGCTGTGGCTCACTCTAGGCCGCTGCAGCTCACTCTAGGCCTCCGCTCACTCTAGGCCTCCGGCCGTGGCTCACTCTAGGCCTCCGCTCACTCTAGGCCTCCGCTCACTCTAGGCCGCCGTGGCTCACTCTAGGCCTCCGGCTGTGGCTCACATAAGGCCTCCGGCTGTGGCTCACTCTAGGCCGACGCAGCTCACTCTAGGCCTCCGGCTGTGGCTCACTCTAGGCCGACGCAGCTCACTCTAGGCCTCCGCTCACTCTAGGCCTCCGGCTGTGGCTCACTCTAGGCCGCCGTGGCTCACTCTAGGCCTCCGCTCACTCTAGGCCTTCGGCTGTGGCTCACTCTAGGCCTCCGGCTGTGGCTCACTCTAGGCCTCCGGCTGTGGCTCACTCTAGGCCTCCGGCTGTGGCTCACTCTAGGCCGACGCAGCTCACTCTAGGCCTCCGGCTGTGGCTCACTATAGGCCTCCGGCTGTGGCTCACTCTAGGCCTCCGCTCACTCTAGGCCTCCGGCTGTGGCTCACTCTAGGCCTCCGGCTGTGGCTCACTCTAGGCTGCCGCGGCTCACTCTAGGCCGCCGCTCACTCTAGGCCTCAGGCCGCAGCTCACTCTAGGCCACGGCTCACTCTAGAAATCATGTTTATAATGGATTTTATGTTTATGTCTCGTCGCACCGGCCGGACAGGGCATCACAATATGTTAAGGGGCGTAACATTTCCGTCACACGCTTGAGGCATTCGGCCAATCACAACACACTGGATAGCTGGCCAATCAGAGCACACCTCTCTTTTCAGAGCGATGAGCTTTGTAGAAATCAACACATATGTAAAATAATGTGTTTTTTAACCTTAAACCACATAAACACATTTCATTACAACAAATACACAAAATAATGTACTTTTTAGCAGCATCATGACCCCTTTAAGCCATTCAAGCGTGAGACAGCACAGAATAGATTTCAATGCAGTACACACACTGTGATAGACCTTTTCTGAAAGAGATTTAAATGCGTTACTCGTGCGTTGTGATAGATAATTTCTGTTCACGCCGGCGCCGCACACACATTCTTGTAATTGCTACTAAGTGAGGACTACCAGTTCTGATTAAAGGGTTAGTTCAGCCAAAAATGAAAATTATGTCATTAATGACTCACCCTCATGTCGTTCCAAACCCGTAAGACCTCCGTTCATCTTCGGAACACAGTTTAAGATATTTTAGATTTAGTCCGAGAGCTTTCTGTCCCTCCATTGAAAATGTATGTACGGTATACTGTCCACGTCCAGAAAGGTAATAAAAACATCATCAAAGTAGTCCATGTGACATCAGAGGGTCCGTTAGAATTTATTGAAGCGTCGAAAATACATTTTGTTCCAAAAATAACAAAAATTATGACTTTTTTCCTCATTTTCTTCTCTTCCGGGTCTGTTGCGAGCGAGTTCACAATAGTGCAGTGACGCCGCTGACGTATGACGCTGCTGACGTGTTTTCTTTGTTATTGGGTGCACCAGAAAACACGTCAGCAGCGTCGTACGTCAACAGTCACAGCAGTCGCGTTCACAACAGACCCGGAAGAGAAGAAAATGATGAATAAAGTCGTAATTTTTGTTATTTTTGGAGCAAAATGTATTTTCGATGCTTCAATAAATTCTAACGGACCCTCTGATGTCACATGGACTACTTTGAAGATGTTTTTATTACCTTTCTGGAGGTGGACAGTATACCGTATATACATTTTCAATGGAGGGACAGAAAGCTCTCGGACTAAATCTAAAATATCTTATACTGTGTTTCGAAGATGTCTCACGGGTTTGGAATGACATGAGGGTGAGTCATTAATGACAGAATTTAGATTTTTGGCTGAACTAACCCTTTAACATAGAAATGCACAAAAACTATTTCTGGCCACAAGATGGTGCCCTTATCCAATACACTCCTTTGGATTACGGAAAACACCAAAATTTATGTAAAAGTTTTTCACCATCAAACTGAGGACCGGCGCGCACTTGGGTTTTTAATGATTAATAGGTAAACTAAGATGCTGTTTCCATTACTGAATATTTAATAATGTAAATCTGTTATGACAAATGCACAATGAGGTTGTCACCATTAACAGGACAGTGTTTTTTATTGAAAACGTTTTTGAATAAAAGTGCAAATTGGTTATTTCATCAGGGAGAAGTGTTTGTTTTATTTCCACTAAACTGTTTGGTTACTGACATTCTTCAAAATATCTTCCTTTGTGTTCAGCAGAAGAAATACATTCATACAGGTTTGAAACAACTTGAGGGTGAGTAAATGACAGAATTTTCATTTTAAAGTGAAGTATCCCTTTAAGACATTATGGAAACAATTAAGCCTAGTATTATTAAATTCTGTGTGACTTTTTTTCTCAGTCAAGCATAAAGCAATAGTCTGAACTAACTGTTAAGTTAGGGCATTGGTTGTAATATGAAATATGATTAAGAACTTTTAAGGTTGAGCACACCTTTTATAATATATTGAGTGTCAAATTCAGAAGTGTATGCTTTTTTTTCAGAAAATCATTCCTGTTCCACGGTATTAAACACAAGCACGGCAGACATTAACAACTTAATAAATAAACCAGCATTTATTATTATTGTTCAAGTGCTAACAAATGAACAAACTAACAGACAATTCACCCTTTAAAACACGGGAAATACAACAGAGGGAGGAAACTCAAAGTCAATTCATTCATAATGCAAGCTTTCTTTTAACTTTAAGAATTTCATTGTATACAAAATACTTCACGTCTTTCCACGTCCGCGCACTTAGGACTGGAGACTCTTTGGCAATGCACATCAGGCAGTCCTGCTTTCCTGGAACCATTTTAAGGGCGATTGACTTGGCAAGGCGTCGTTTGACTGCCGTCCTCTCCTGTTCATTCCAGGGTCTCTTACCTCGGTTCTTGACTACCCTTTCTGGAGCATCTATGAAACAAAAACCAAAAGGTGTATATTAGAAGTTGAGTTGATAATAAATTGAGACCTTATTGAAGTTGTATAACCTTCTGAACCCTGCCTTGATTAACTAATACTAGTAGGCAAGGCATGTTTATTTATACCGCGCATTTCGTACACAAGGCAACTTAATGCGCCTTACAAAAGAAGATATGCGAAATTACAATCAGGTTAAGGCAAACCACATACTTTTTTTTTTTTTTTTGTAAGGTAACATTCTTTTTGACCCATAAAAGTTAGTTGTAAAAGTAGTAATTTGTAAAAACCTTTTTGTCACATTTTGACTCCGAAGGACGGCCATGATGACAAAAATACCTATTTCGTCACATGTTGACTAAAAGGTTAAAATTAGGTATAAGACACAGGTCTGAGATACATTTTTGCTCTTCTTGATCCGTCGTCTCCGAGACGCTTGAAGAAACCTTCCTACAAAGCTCCCTGAAAAACTATGCGCGAGTGTACCTGGACAAAAGCCGCTTTAAACGCAAAGGGTCGTTACACTATATATTGATTTGAATTAGTTAATAGAAGTTAAATCATAAATAAATTCAATTTGTGATTTTATCTGTGAAAGCATTCTCACTTTACAGCATTTTAACACAAGTGCCAGTGCTTTTCACAGTACTGTAGCTTTGCAGGAAGGTTTCTTCAAGCGTCTCGGAGACGTTCCCGCAGTTCTTCTGGATTTAGTCTGTCTCAGTTTCTTCATGTAATCACAGACGGACTCGATGATGGTGAGATCAGATCAGACCGGCTGTTGTCAGACTCCTTGTTCATACACACATCTCACTGGATTATTACAATTAATTAGTTGGCTTATGGAGATGATTTATGCCAAATTTCATGCTTGTTTCACCAACTGAAGTATTTTAGTGAAAAAATTAATTTATCTGCTGCACTCTGTGTAGCTCTTTGGGGAGCTCCAAAAGGTTTATCACGGCGTGGTTGAACTGTGACTCTGTGTGTGGCTTATAGACAACTGCAGGCCTATGTGTACAATTTCTAAATTTAGTTGGAGCGGTTTTTATTCAGGTGCGCTTTTACGGAAATTTTTTACTCGAAATTACGGCAGATATATTGTAATTTATGTTGAAACGAAGTGAAAACAAAGTGAAACGAAGTGAAAACAAATCAAATCTCCCATTAAAATGCAAGGTTGAAAGATGACCTTCTTGTATTTCTGTTAACATGGTAATAGATTACTGTTCTACAAAGTATTAAAATTAAATTCATGCATGATAACAGTAGAGCTGGCTCACTGGGCCAAAGTCATGGGAGTGGCTTGCAGAGCTGTGCATTGTGGGAGTTGTTGTCTTCCATACAAATGCGCCCTTAAGTCACGTTCTGTCTTTTCTCTGTCAAATACGCACCAAATTCTAAATTTGTGTTCCATTTCGACTACATATATGACACACTTTCAATAAAGATTAATGTTCCAACGGGTGAAATTTCCCTTTTAAAGTACAATGCACAAACATTAAAGCAAAATATAATTTGGCATAAATTTAACAATGTCTTGTTATTATTATGTCTGTTGTTTTGTAATCTATCATGTATGGAGATGTTCAGACACACTTTTATACACTTTGAGGATAGACCTTCGTATTTGATTACTGATATTTTGGAATGTAAAAAAACAGAATGGACCCCTCCATGAAGTAAAAATACTTGACACTGATTTCAGAACACTTAATTAGTGCCAAAGTTACAGACTTACCATCATCATATTTTTCTGCAGTTCTCTCCATTTGTCCTCCACCTATCTCCTGGTGCACCAGTCCATCTATAAAAGAACATGTTTTGATAAGAGTCAAAGTCCTTGCATCTGCATCTCAAAAATACACCAGTACTACAGCAAAACTCTAGAACTGCAAGATGATCTTTTAGTTGAATGAAATTGCCCACAAACACGACAATGGTGCACAGGGGCGGCCCGGACCAATTTGCAGCCCTAGGCAAGATTTTACCTGGTCCCCCATGCATCACAGCCCATTTCACCACATTATTGTGATCAGGATTATTTAGCATATATATATGCACAAATAGCAAGAGCATTACATCTAGCATTCAAGTCAAGTCACCTTTATTTATATAGCTTTTTTTTATAATACAGATTATTTCAAGGCAGTTTTACAGTGATAACAGGAAAATAACGCTAAAAAGTTTGCTTCTCCTGTACAGCAGATCTAGAAGAAAATAGTGTCATAGTCCAGCTTCAGTAAGTTCAGTGATGGTTTAATTTTGTTGTAAATAAGTTATTAATTTAGTTCATTTATATATATATCACTCTGGATAAAACAGTGATGTCATCGTCCAAATGTCATTCATGCACAAACTATTCATTGAGCACCAGCAAAAGTGTTTGTTTTCCAGTTGATGGTAGCAATCTTCCACTAAACTATGGCACGTTTCATGTATTCTTTGAAGTGAATTTTACGTAAAACATTGCTATTTTATTAAACCTGTATATAAATATCATTACTAATTTTGGCCAAAAAAAAAGCCATATATCCCCCAAAACTGCACAAAGAGTAAAACTTTAATTAAAAAAGTGATAGTAGGCCTAAATGCGTCTAAAAAACTGACATGATTGTTACAAAATCACACTGTCTACAGCTTCTGGAGAATGCTGAACAACTGCTAGCATAAAGTTTAAGGTGAAAATAACTGCCATTAAATTATAGTATCTTACTACTACGCAATTTGATAAACTGTTCATTTATTCCACCACTTTACCTCAGTCTTTTATCCTCTTTACCCTTTTATCCCCTTCTCTTTTCGACACTGCATCTATTACAGACTATATAGCTAATTTATAATGTGTGATGTGAATTCGGCCATCAGTCAGGAAACTTTCACCGTGTCTAGACCTGGCGTGAGCTGCCAGGCCCAAGCGCTCTCAAAGAAAGGCAGTGCTGTCTGCCGGTACACTGGATGCGGCGAGAGGCGACGCTACACAACAAATGATCGCAACTCTTTGTCACATTTAGGTTGACCATACACAAAATCAACAAATCGTAATACATTGTAAACGTCACGCATCAGGCTTATTTTTTTCCACAAGATTCAAAGTTTCGATTTTAATACAAGAGCATAGCGTTCCTAATATGACTACTCGTGTGATTTTTAGGACATACCTTCATGAGCTTCCTGTTGAATTCCTGCATCTGACGTCCTTCTCTTTTTGACACCTTTCAGATCTTTAGTTGGGGTGGCTGCGTGTCTTTTGCCTGTGAAAATATTCACAGTAGGAAATTGCTCAACGTACTTTTACAGTGATATTAAAAGAAAGTCAAAAACATGCAGATAAATAAAGAGACAGAAAGTCAGAAGGAGAGATGAAGACAGATAGGAGACAGTGTAATTGGAAGAGGGAGAACTTTAAAATTGTATAATAATAATATAATGTTTCATTTAACATTTAATTTCAATGTTTTGTTTCTTGTGATGATTGTGTTTGTTTTTAATTTATGTAAAAGCTTAACCAGGGATGCCCGCCCTATGTACACGGCATCGGTTGTCTATGTGTAACAATGCCTAGTGTATTGTCCCCGTTAAATAAAAATAATTTAATTACCACTGATAACGGAGTCCAGTGTTTGCAGACTCTTCCCTTTCAGTGACTCTGCTCCATGCTCCATCAGAAGTTTGCCAATCTTGGCCACTTGGAATGTTTTATCTGTCTGTCGATAATACTCGCAGTGGACTCGGATATCATGTCCCATAAAACGAGCAACTTGCTCAAGTTCCTGATTGCTGAGGTCGAGAAGCTGACACAAGGTAGCGACGTGTTTCCTCAGCCTTGTTGATCTCAGCAGTTCTGGGTTTTTGGCCTTGCTCTCTTCTGCATATCTTCTGAGGCAGTCACACCCACGGAGATTGGTCGTTGTGCTAAGCCTGGCAAACAGAAAGGGGTTCTCCTCAAGTATGCCAACTTCCCTCCGTCTTTCAACCAGGAAGTCAAGCGAAGCTTTTGTGCGCTCAAGAAGAAGGATGGGCACCTTTCTGCCTCTCTTTCCACGTGTCACCAAACGTGTCAGTCTGTGGCTCATTTGTTTTTCCACAGGCGATAGAGTCTCATAAATGTCCTTATTAACAGGACCGGTGTCTGCTTTTAGATATGTCTCAAGGGTTAAACGTGATGCTTCTCCTTCACGCTTCTTATTGAACACAATTATTTGTGCAAGAAGGCTCTCACTTAACTTCCTGTATGCTGTGGTACTCACGCGCTCGGTTAACTCTGCCTTTGCCTCATCCTCAACTTTCCTCAGGTAGTTCTGGAGAGTGATAACATCCTCTGTCAGAGGTACAGTGTCTTCTTTGCCCCACCGCCGTTGCTCCAATGAGCTATGAGCATTAGTCGACACATTAAAGGACCATGAGCTCTCCAGCAACTCCTTGAACTTCTTTGCCGCCTTCTCAGTTTTGACATCAGAGTCCATCAAGCAGTGGCCTATCCAGGCTTCAGTGGCCCCTTTGAGTGAAAACCCAATTTTAACAGCTGTAGATGGCTTTCCATATTCGTTCTTGTTTACATCATAGTTTGACACGTGTCTGGCTGCTTCGATTGCCAGTTTAAAATTTGCTGGATCACAAATGTCTTTAAGAGTTTCGGCACGCTCATCAATCTCCTTGGCAGCCAACATAAACCGTCCTAGTTCTCTCAGCTTTTGTGCAATGTATTTGTGCTGAGATTCTTCACAGCCCTTTTTTGCAAATAATGCATCTCCATATGCACAAATCATCTCATCACTTCTGATGTGAGAGGTTACATGATCTTGTTGCATGGAGTGGATGATCTTTTGTACTCCTTGGCCTGATTTGATTGGAAGTAGATGTGAGGAAGATTTTTGTACTCTTTTGCCTTTCTGTCTTTCCTCTTTCCGTTCTCTACATGACTTCTCATGTCTCCAGAGTTCAGTCCTCTTGAACATTGCGTAACAGTGTTGACATGGTAGGTAGCTCTCTATGTCTGCCTTCTCAGAGGGCCGTTTCCATACTACAATCTCACCATTTCCTTCCTTGTAGACCATGCGATTGTGTTGCCAGTCACCCTTATTACGAAGGCCTTCTATCAGAATCTTCCTTTGTTTTGAGCCAACTGGGAAACTAAAAGCATAGGCGACATCGCGTTCCATACGATGTTTTCTCTCTAGATGTCTAGCTATCTTCAACTGAGCCTTTTCACAGAATACACAGTAATGGACTTTGTCCCAGACTCTGGCACCATCCTTTGTTATGCTTCTTTTAACAGTAATCTTTTTATCATCTTTAAACGTCCCTCCTTTTTCTTTCGACTTTGTACCTTTTTGAACTGCTTTACCTTTGGCCTTCTGGTTCTCAGCTTCTCTGGTGCCAGTTTCACTGGATGATGCATGACTGTGGTGCTTCTCTGGAGTACTGTGGCAGGATGACTGGGACTCTAGTGCAAGCAACTCATCTTCACTGGATGGTGGCGATGGAGATGGTTTGTAGTCCTCATCCAGTGGATCTGCATCAGACCCACTGGATGACAGAAGCTCCTCTCTGAGCACCTCGTCTTCTCTGGATGGTGGTGGTGTTGACGGGGGGCTCCCAGGTTCATCACCACGGCTCTCTTTGCAGTGGTCCTTTTTGGCATTCACAGCAGGCCAACAGAGGGAAAGCAAGGAAAATGATCAATTAGATACAGATACATTAGAGCAGGGGTCCTGAATTAAAATTTCACCAAGGTCCAAAAAAAAAATGATACACTACAGGCCAAAAGTTTGGACACATTACTATTTGTAATGTTTTTGAAAGAAGTTTCTTCTGCTCATCAAGCCTGCATTTATTTGATAAAAAATACAGAAAAAAAAGTAATATTGTGATATATTATTACAATTTAAAATAATTGGTTTTCAATTTATTATACTTTAAAAGATCTATTTCTGTGATGCAAAGCTGTATTTTCAGGATCATTACTCCAGTCTATCATATGATCCTTTAGAAATCATTCTAATACGATGATTCATTATCAAAGTTGGAAACAGTTCTGCTGTCTAATATATTTTCATAACCTGTGATACTTTTTTAGGATACTTTGATGAATAAAAATAAAAAAAAGCAAATGTTTTAAAAATATAAATATTTTGTAACTGTTCTTTTTTTAAAATAACTCAATACTTTTATTCAGCAAGGATTGTGTTAAATGGATAAAAAGTGATAGTAAAGATGATTTATAATATTAAAAAATATTTTTTTATTTTGAATAAATGCAGTTCTTTTTAACCTTTTATTCATCAAATATATTAGACAGCAGAACTGTTTCCAACACTCATAATAAATCAGAATATTAGAATGATTTCTAAAGGATCATGTGATAGACTGGAGTAATGATCCTGAAAATTCAGCTTTGCATCACAGAAATAGATAAAGTATAATAAACTGAAAGCCAATTATTTTAAATTGTAATAATATAGCACAATATTACATTTTTTCTGTATTTTTTTATCAAATAAATGCAGGCTTGATGAGCAGAATAAACTTCTTTCAAAAACATTACAAATAGTAATGTGTCCAAACTTTTGGCCTGTAGTTCATATATATATATAATTTGTCAATCAAAGGTCCGGAACATACAGGTTAATTCACAGTTATATGGTGATTTGAAAATAATGCAATTAATTGAATCCTGTTAATATAGTTTTCACAAAATATTCAGTTATCACAAAACACACAGATGTAGATCAGGCGATTGACATATTTTTATATGAATTTGAGCATGATGAGGGGCC
This sequence comes from allo-octoploid hybrid of Carassius auratus x Cyprinus carpio, assembly GCA_024542945.1. Classification (NCBI taxonomy): domain Eukaryota; kingdom Metazoa; phylum Chordata; class Actinopteri; order Cypriniformes; species allo-octoploid hybrid of Carassius auratus x Cyprinus carpio. The sequence goes on along the minus strand of CM045000.1, from coordinate 22,867,644 downwards.
AAGTTCACGGAGGTCTAAAAGAGGACTAAACAGGGCCCAGTCACTGTTTCATTAAACTGTACAAAGCAACCTTAAAATCATATTATGCACAAAGAAGAAAAAAAAATACTTACCCAAGCATTTTCAAATTTCTCTTCACACTTTCGGTGGCAATTCCTTAAAGTTGTAAGTCTTCTTTCAAATCTGTCCATGTTTCCTTTCAAATCTGTCAATGTTAAATCGTGGATGTGGCGGTCAGAGAGTGAGGGTCAGAGGGGCGCGTGCAGGTGCATGAACACTAATTGGTTAACAAGCCATCAGCGGGAGGGGGAGGGGGAGCAGCTCATCATGTCTTTTTACATTTCTCCTGATACAGCATCAGAATCCCACATCTAACTTTCTGATTTATTTATTGAGGAACTTTAAGCACAAATCAAAAGATATTAATGATAAACTAGAAAATTAACTAAAAATAACAAAAATATTTTTTTTCTTAAACATGCTTTTTTAGATCATATTTATGAAATGTTGATTATGTATTGTTGATGTTTTATGTCTGTCATACTCTGGTCATAAAAGATGATATTACAGTTTTTCTGAATTGCTAAAACATTTCTTGAAACTATCACTCTCATGTACGGTTGGTTTAGTCTTATCATTAGAAATAAGTGTGAGCAATTTTGAGTCATTGTGTGTAAACGATGACAAGAGTGTTGCAGTTGTGTTTAACTTTTGCCTGTCTGTGTTTAGAGTTTTGAAACATAAGTGCATCACAGTGTGAAATGTGTTTTAGTGAGTGAGAATGTGTTTAGAAGAGTGCATGAGATTTGCAAACAGTGTTTCAACTACCTGAACTTGTTTAATGTTTTGCAGAAAGAATGATTTATTTGACAACCTGGTTCAGGCTATTGAGAATTTGGTTCAGAGAATGGGATTTAGTGTTTTAGCCATTCAGAAAAACTGTAAAGAAAGTTTGAGAATCTGCCCATCATCCCCAACACAGGCCTCAGGCTACGGATACATTAATCCGGATACATTTGAAAACGGCGTTTTCATTTTAAAACGCTCTCCGTCCACACTAGCGTTTTCAAGCGTTTTCCAAAAGTGATCGCGAGTAAATTTGCTTTCATCTTTGCAGGACTGTGATATGAAGAGTGTACAAAGTAACACATCTATAGCAGTAGTGTGAAAGTGCATAGCACATAACGTGCATAATACCAGTTTAAACACGGATATCTATTGGTATAATATGCGTCACATGACTAAACTTGTGTCATTGTTTTCAAAAGCCTCAGTTTTCACAGTCCACACTACAACACGAAAACGGCGTTTTCAAATTTATCCACTTTGGAGAGCGTTTTTAAAAAGGAGAGAAAAAGAAGCATTTTCAAACGAAAACGTATTAGTGTGGACATGGCCTCAGCCGTCGCTCCCCCTTCTCATCACCTCGCTTCTCGGCCTCTGATTGGATAATTGGTTAACGAGCCATCAGGAGGAGGGGGAGGGGGAGAGAGCGCACAGGAGCAGCTCTGGCTCGGAAAGTTCAAACTAAAACTGCATGTCTTTTTTTACATTTCACCTAATACAGCATCAGAATTCCCCATTTAACTTTCTGATTTATTTATTTCAAATGCTGCCCATCCCCCCCACTCAGGCCTTGTAACTCCACAGCCGGAGTTTAAACATTCTCTCAGCAGCACATCATATCATATCAACTCACTGCTGCCAGTGTGACTCAAACATTTTTGACTGCGCTTTCTCGTTCGAACGTAATGCCAAGTCGTTAGAACGTAGATGACAACTCGTTCTAATGTGTTGCCAAAGTCATTGAAATGAATGATGAGAATTGTTCAAAAATAAATAAAAAACAACATCAATTAATACATTAATTGCTTTACTTTCAGGTGGGTGAGCCTTTTCGTAGCATGTTGTCGTCATACGCAACGTGTATTGTTGGGCGCAATTGCGCATGCCCATACCCTGTGGCATTATGGGGAAAAGGTAATGTTTTTAGCATTTAGCCTACACTCTTAAGAAGTGGTCAAAACGACTTTGGCAACACGTTCGAACGAGAAAGTGCAGTCAAAAATGTTTCAGTCACACTGGCAGCTCAGAGTTTCCGTAATATCACGCTATGTTCAGAGTATAAACATACAGCTGCCAGGTCTTATATATATTATTATACTGGAGATGAATTTGTGTTGACTACACCTAAATGACATATTTAAAGCACAAGTGTCATCGAAGTATAACCCCTTCATGGTCCTGTTTTTTTTTTATTTAACCTAAAACAGCATAAGATTTTCACAGAGGTCTACAAACACCTAATTAAACTTTTGATTTGATACCACTACTATTATTACTACAACTATTACACTACTGTTACTACTAATACTACGACTATTACTTCTAGGACTTCACAAAAAAAATATTAAGTATCTTTGTGATTTTTTTTCTTAAACATGCTTGTTCAAATCATATTTATGAAATATTTATTTCACATAATTGATATTTCATGTCTGTTCCCTTAAATTGGTATGAAAAAGCTGATATTAAAGTTTGAGAATCTGCCCATCCCCCACACAGGCCTCAGCCGCCCCTCCCCCTCCACCACTGCCAGAGTATCTGTGCTTTCCATAATTAAGGTTTATTTTTATGTACAGTTGGCACATTTTTCACATCATGTTTATCAGTATCATCAGTTTTCTGCCTTTTCAGATGCATTTTCAGTCCCTCTGACTGTTATATTAGTTCCCTTTCAAGGGAACTTCGAACTGCGTCCTCTAGGGGTCGCTATGGGGAACACATCATCGTGACCCGTGTCTGAAGCATACAATGAAAAAACACCAACGAGTTGGCCGGCGACAGCCTCTGACGTCACTACCGGCGCGACTATAAACAGGCACCGGGAAAACACGTCATTCTCTTCTTCGTCTTCACTGACTGTTTTGTTTGAAGCGTGCATCTGAAAGAACCGGTAAGAGCGCTCTTTCTCTGTCTATCATGGCGACTACTAGCAAGCGTTTAGACGATGTGTGCATCCGTGTCGGCGTTATTTGACACCTGATGACACACACGATCTTTGCGTCATTTGTTTGGGTAAAGAGCACGCATGCGATGTCTTTGAGGAGGCAATCTGCGTGCATTGTGAGCGTTTTTTTCAATGAAAAAGCTCCGCTCTCGTTTGTCTCACTTTCCGAAAAAAAAAAAAAAAAGGCAGCCATCTGCTTCCCGCGGTTCAGGACCCACCACTGCTGAGGCACGGAGGAGAATGAGCATGTGAGAATTTCAGGTGGATCTGTCTGAATGGTTTAAAGAGGGACTTTCCCTTTCGCGCTCATAATGGCGGCGGACGAGAGAGAGCCTCGGGAGGATAATGTTATATCTTTAACACTTTCTGATACTGAGGTTAGTGCTCTGCTGGGTTTTTACCCAGAAAAAGCAGGAGATATTTGAGGATGGTGAAGAAGCTGAGGCTGAGCCTTCTCAATTCTCCTGCCCTGCGTATGTAGAGCTGTTGGAGTTTATGGATCGCGCCTCGATGAGCGTTATCTTTCCAACATTAGCCCTCCAGCTCAGGTGAGCCTTCCATTTCTGCCTGATCTCCATACAGAGATCAAAAGGAAATGAAAGAGGCCGTTTTCTTCTCGCATCCATCGGTTTCGGCATAAGAGTTTTGCCGACATCGAGGAGATGCGTGAAAACGGCTATGAGAGGATGCCCCCTCTAGAAAGAGCTTTCATTCTGCAGGGAAGACATCCTCTCTTAATCTCCCTCCTTGCCATCTAAGCCCCTTCAAGAAATATATCTCGCTTAAATGGCAAGGCATACGCAGCAGCAGGTCAGGCTGTGGCTTTATTACACACGATGGTGGTGCTTCAAGCATATCTGACTGATCTGCTAAGAGACCTGGATAGAGGCGAAGGCCTTTTTCCTGATCAGGTAGCCGAGCTGCGCCGCACCACAGGCCTCTCTCCAGGCTACCAAGCAGGCTGCCTCTGCCATGCGCAGGACTATGGCGGCCATGGTGGTGGCGGAGAGACTTCTGTGGATGAACCTGGCAGACGTCGGGAAGAAAGAAAAGGCTTTCTTCTCGATCCTCAGGTTTCGCCTTCTGAACCTTTTTGGTATTTCCGTTGAGACGGTGATCGAGAAGTTCGGGGAAACGAAGGCGCACTCCGCTGCTTTCAGATCCTTCGTTCCACGAAGGTCCAGGTCTGAGCCCGAACAACATAGGGGTCCTGGCCTGTCTCGATCTGAGGATCAAAGACGGGCACAGAAGGCTAGTGTCGCGACTCGCGTTCCTCCCCCATCTGCGGGCAGGGGTAAGAGGAATTGTGGGTCACAAGGAGGTAAGTAGAACCTAAAGGATGTGATCCAGACGAGGCAGCGTTCTCGTCTGAATCAGAGCGATACCGAGGTATCTACTCGTTCCCTTTAGGGATTTTTAACTTCTGCTTTTATCCTCCCCTTCCTAATTCCCCTGTAACCACCAGCTCTCCACCTGATCGAGGTTAGGTGGAAACCTCTCGCATAACAGTCTCCTATGCTGGACCTATAATGTTTTTGGCTGGTTCTATGTTCAAAGCAACCAACTTACTGATGGTCTGGACTAAAAGGAGGTGCCCCTTGAGCGGGGCTCCAGCGCAGGAGGGTGGGAGTATAAAAATAACCCTTTCTGTATATACTTATGTGTAAATTGCTGGTGGTTATGTGTCTACTAATAAACTCTGTGAGTTTCCTTTGCAGTGCTCAGTTACAGTGTTTACTAAACACTTGTCAGCACAGGCCTGGCACAGCACTGCAGGGAATTTCATGGATGTCCAGCCAGGTCACCCTGAGGGGTCTCCTGGCCGCTTAGCTGTGCTGTCGCATCCAGCAGGAAGTGAAGGTGGCAGTTACAGAAGTCTTCTTGTATATGCTGCCTCAGGTGATGCTCCCCTCGCTAGAGGTTTGTAAAATTTGAGCTTGCCTCTCCCGTGCGGGGTTCAGCGCCTCTGCGATGCTTAGGAACCTTCAGGTACACACGCTAAGCTCTGTGTACTTTCTGAAAACCACATGGTGGTCAGTGTGCACGTGAACACTTTGCGCACTTTCTGAAATCCTGTATGGTAAGGGTTACGCGCTCCGCCTCATTCCCTTTCTTGAGATGATTAGACCTTGGTTCCTTGGGCTCCATTCAGCCAGTGTGTATTCGTTTATACACTTCAAGCATCGCTTCCCTCAACATGAGGGGCTTTTTGGGCGATTCTCGTGGTAGTTTAGCAGCACTCCCCTTTTCCAAGAAAGGTCACCTATGAGCGCGCTACTCTGGATTCGGAGTTCTCCTCTCATATGAGACTGAGTTCACTGTTTTTCCCCAGAGCGCTCCAGCATTATTTTCACAGATCGAGTTGATGACTCTCAAACATACTGATTTGAGATGCACCATTCCATCTATGAGCTGCTCTATCAGAGTGCCACGAGAGCCTTTCCTCAGAACAGTACTTGAAAATCCATGCTATGGTAAGTGTGCACATGAAGTCTTTGCACACTTTCTGAAATCCACACTGTGGTAAGTTCGCACGCTAGTATTCTGCGTTCTTTCTAAAATCCTATATGGTGAGGGCTTCGCGCGGTTGCTTCGTGCCCTTTCTTGAGTTGGTAAAAGCCCCGTTCATCTTGGGCGCCACTCCACCTATGTATGCTCGGATACCTATCTAAACAGGGTGTTGCTACTGGAGATCTGTTGAGACAGCTCCTTCAGCAAGCTTTTGCGGGAGCAAGCGGTAGCCCCTGTGTGACAGGCAAGACTTAGTATAAAATGCTAGGTTCCTAGCCGTATCCCTTTAAAGGAATCTTTCCTGATTCCAAGCCTTCAGCTCTACCCCGGGCCGAGGCCCTAACAATTAAGTTGGGTATGTAGCTTAGGCCTTTGGCCATAAGGGGTACTGTCACAGACAGCCGTCTAAACGTGCCAGGGACAACTCCCATGGAAATGGTAGAGTTGGTACTTAGTGTTCACCATGATTCTGGCCTGCACTCCCCTCAGCATGGCGGCGTGGGTATACTGTTCCCCATAGCGACCCCTAGAGGACGCAGTTCGAAGTTCCCTTGAAAGGGAACATCTCAGGTTACGAATGTAACCATGGTTCCCTGAGTAGGGAACAAGACACTGCGTCCTCTAGCTCCCTGCCATGCTTCGGACGCAAGCTTCAGACGAAGAAGTGAATGACGTGTTTTCCCGGTGCCTGTTTTATAGTCGCACCGGTAGTGACGTCAGAGGCTGTCGCCGGCCAACTCGTTGGTGTTTTTTCAATGTATGCTTCAGACAGGGGTCACGACGAGGTGTTCCCCATAGCGACCCCTAGAGGGCGCAGTGTCTCGTTCCCTACTCAGGGAACCATGGTTACATTCGTAACCTGAGACGTTTTATTACTATATACACAGGTGCTGGTCATATAATCAGAATATCATCAAAAAGTTGACTTATTTCACTAATTCCATTCAAAAAGTGAAACTTGTATATTATATTCATTCATTACACACAGACCGATATATTTCAAATGTTTATTTCTTTTAATTTTGATGATTACAACTGACAACTAAGGAAAATCCCAAATTCAGTATCTCAGAAAATTAGAATATATCTTAAGACCAATACAAAGAAAGGATTTTTAGAAATCTTGGCCAACTAAAAAGTATAAAAATGAAAAGTATGAGCATGTACAGCACTCAATACTTAGTTGGGGCTCCTTTTGCCTGAATTACTGCAGCAATGCGGCGTGGCATGGAGTCGATCAGTCTGTGGCACTGCTCAGGTGTTATGAGAGCCCAGGTTGCTCTGATAGTGGCCTTCAGCTCTTCTGCATCGTTGGGTCTGGCATATCACATCTTCCTCTTCACAATACCCCATAGATTTTCTATGGGGTTAAGGTCAAGTGAGTTTGCTGGCCAATTAAGAACAGGGATAACATGGTCCTTAAACCAGGTACTGGTAGCTTTGGCACTATGTGCAGGTGCCAAGCCCTGTTGGAAAATGAAATCTGCATCTCCATGAAGTTGGTCAGCAGCAGGAAGCATAAAGTGCTCTAAAACTTCCTGGTATACGGCTGCATTGACCTTGAACCTCAGAAAACACAGTGGACCAATACCAGCTGATCACATGGCACCCCAAACCATCACTGACTGTGGAAACTTTACACTGGACCTCAAGCAACGTGGATTGTGTGCCTCTCCTCTCTTCCTCCAGACTCTGGGACCCTGATATCAAAAGGAAATGCAAAATTTACTTTCATCAGAGAACATAACTTTGGACTACTCAGCAGCAGTCCAGTCCTTTTAGAAGCGAGACGCTTCTGACGCTGTCTGTTGTTCAAGAGAGGCTTGACACAAGGAATGCGACAGCTGAAACCCATGTCTTGCATACGTCTGTGTGTAGTGGTTCTTGAAGCACTGACTCCAGCTGCAGTCCACTCTTTGTGAATCTCCCCCACATTTTTGAATGGGTTTTGTTTCACAATCCTCTCCAGGGTGCGGTTATCCCTATTGCTTGTATACTTTTTTCTATCACATCTTTTCCTTCCCTTCGCCTCTCTATTAATGTGCTTGGACACAGAGCTCTGTGAACAGCCAGCCTCTTTTGCAATGACCTTTTGTGTCTTGCCCTCCTTGTGCAAGGTGTCAATGGTCTTCCCCATGATTGTGTAGCCTACAGAACTAGACTGAGAGACCATTTAAAGGCCTTTGCAGGTGTTTTGAGTTAATTAGCTGATTAGAGTGTGGCACCAGGTGTCTTCAATATTGAATCTTTTCACAATATTCAAATTTTCTGAGATACTGAATTTGGGATTTTCCTTAGTTGTCACTTATAAACATCAAAATGAAAAGAAATAAACATTTGAAATATATCAGTCTATGTGTAATGAATAAATATAATATACAAGTTTCACTTTTTGAATGGAATTAGTGAAATCAACTTTTTGATGATATTCTAATTATATGACCAGCACCTGTATAATATTATTTATATTACTATATATATATATATATATATATATATATTAGTTTAATTTCTGGCTACACCACTGTATGAGAGATGTGTTTGTCAGGGCAATTGTCGCAAGCTCTCCCCTCATTTTGGTGCTGCTTGGTGTGGGGCATTTTGTCCTGGTGGTGTTCCAGGGCACAGGTTTGTCTGTTGCCCCTCTGCTCCAATAGTCATGGCTCAGACCATAGATCTAAATAATAGAGATCAGCGGGTAATGATAGTAATGATCCTGTGTGGCCTGTGAAGTTAACATGACTGCTCTGTCTCCTCCTACAAAGCCTGTTCCTTAAAGGGATACTTCACTTTAAAATGAAAACTCTGTCATCCTTTACTCACCCTCAAGTGGTTTCAAACCTGTATGAATGTATTTCTTCTGCTGAACACAAAGGAAGATATTTTGAAGAATGTCAGTAACCAAACAGTTAACTGGTGCCATTGACTTCCATAGTATTTTTTTTCCTACAGGCGTACGACGGGAAGTTCTCCGCTGGGTTCATAGCTGTCTCAGAGTTATACAGAGTTAAATGCCACCTACCAGCCAATCAGAAATAAGAATATTTTTCTCAGGCTCCTATGTTTATGTTCAGAAAAGAACATATACATTACCATTAAAGTGAAATCACTGAAGAAAAATGCTAATTTCATCATGATAATAATTTGTTCATAAAGTAAGTATTTTCCCCCTCTACGTTTGAGGCTCTGAATATTGTTAGCTTCCTTGTGCATTGCAGAAAAACATTATAATAATGTTTTAATTATAACAAATGTTTTTACCTGTTTGTGTCTCAGTTTCTTCTTGTTTCAGACTGAAAACTTCTTCAATCTTCACTTCTTCTCTCTCCTCTTTAACTGACGCCATTTCTGTTTGTTCCTCAGTATCTTCTTGTTTCAAACTGAATACTTCTTCAATCTTCATGTCTTCTCTCTCCTCTTTCAAAAACTTAATCTCTGTTTGTTCCTCAGTCTCTTCATGTTTGACTCTGAATGTGTCTTCAATCTTCACTTCTCTCTCCTCTTTCAAAAACTTAATCTCTGTTTGTGTCTCAGTATCTTCTTGTTTCAAACTGAATACTTCTTCAATCTTCATGTCTTCTCTCTCCTCTTTCAAAAACTTAATCTCTGTTTGTTCCTCAGTTTCTTCATGTTTGACTCTGAATGTGTCTTCAATCTTCACTTCACTTTCCTCTTTAAAAAAATTAATCTCTGTTTGTGTCTCAGTATCTTCTTGTTTCAGACTGAATACTTCTTCAATCTTCATGTCTTCACTCTCCTCTTTAACTGACGCCATCTCTGTTTGTTCCTCAGACTCTTCTGGCTTCAGACTGAATACTTTTTCAATCTTCACGTCTTCTCTCTCCTCTTTAATAATCTCCATCTTTATAACAGTGTGTGTCTCAGTCTCTTCATGTTTGACTCTGAATGTGTCTTCAATCTTCACGTCTTCTCTCTCCTCTTTAATAAACTCCATCTTTATAACAGTGTGTCTCAGTCTCTTCAGCAGGAGCTTCTCTGTGTTTAAGATCAGAATAATTAACAGATAATAAACCCAATCTAAATCTCTGGATGTGTCTCAATCTGCTCCCTAGTTCAGTAGTCAGCACACTAATGCACTTAAATCAGCTGATTCGCTAATAAACACTTAAAAACTAACGCTACAAATTAATAACAGAATGCAAGTCAAACCACTTTATAATGCGATGATTTCACCATTTTAAGGGTGTATTCACACCTGTCTTGTTTGGTTCGATTCCCCCTTTGGTGCAGATCTTTTTGGCAGGTGTGAATACAGCAATCGCACTCTGATGCGCACCAAACAACCGAACCGAGACCCAGCTGAAGAGGCGGTCTCGGTTCGGTTCCAAACGAACTCTGGTATGGTTCATTTAAGGCGTGAATATGATCCGACCTCGATCCGACCCAATTGCAGAAAGCACTGCGCCTTTTGAGTTAACAGGCTCCCGTAGCTCCAGGTTTAAGGTAGAGGTCTCCAAGCCAGACGGGGCCGACACGCTGAGTCCATTCGGGCGGAGCTCGGGCTATTTTTATATTTTTTTTACAGATCGGGCTCGGGCTCATTTAGCTTCTCTCCTTTTATTGTGCCCATATACGCGCAGAGCACACATAGGTTACTGTATATGAAATACTGTTATAATGATTATAGGCCATTATAAATATTAGGCTACAGTCGTGGCCAAAAGTTTTGAGAATTACATAAATATTGGAAATTGGAAAAGTTGCTGCTTAAGTTTTTATAATAGCAATTTGCATATACTCCAGAATGTTATGAAGCGTGATCAGATGAATTGCATAGTCCTTCTTTGCCATGAAAATTAACTTAATCCCAAAAAAACCTATCCACTGCATTTCATTGCTGTCATTAAAGGACCTGCTGAGATCATTTCAGTAATCATCTTGTTAACTCAGGTGAGAATGTTGATGAGCACAAGGCTGGAGATCATTATGTCAGGCTGATTGGGTTAGAATGGCAGACTTGACATGTTAAAAGGAGGGGGGTTGCTTGAAATCATTGTTCTTCCATTGTTAACCATGGTGACCTGCAAAGAAACGTGTGCAGCCATCATTGCGTTGCATAAAAATGGCTTCACAGGCAAGGATATTGTGGCTACTAAGATTGCACCTAAATCAACAATTTATAGGTTCATCAAGAACTTCAAGGAAAGAGGTTCAATTGTTGTAAAGAAGGCTTCAGGCATCCAAGAAAGTCCAGCAAGCGCCAGGATCGTCTCCTAAAGAGGATTCAGCTGTGGGATCGGAGTGCCACCACTGCAGAGCTTGCTCAGGAATGGCAGCAGGCAGGTGTGCGCGCATCTGCACGCACAGTGAGGCGAAGACTTTTGGAAGATGGCCTGGTGTCAAGAAGGGCAGCAAAGAAGCCACTTCTCTCCAAAAAAAAAACATCAGAGACAGACTGATCTTCTGCAGAAAGTATAGTGAATGGACTGCTGAGGACTGGGGCAAAGTCATATTCTCCGATGAAGCCCCTTTCCGATTGTTTGGGGCATCTGGAAAAAGGCTTGTCCGGAGAACAAAAGGTGAGCGCTACCATCAGTCCTGTGTCATGCCAACAGTAAAGCATCCTGACACCATTCATGTGTGGGGTTGCTTCTCATCCAAGGGAGTGGGCTCACTCCCAATTCTGCCCAAAAACACAGCCATGAATAAAGAATGGTACCAAAACACCCTCCAACAGCAACTTCTTCCAACAACCCAACAACAGTTTGGTGAAGAACAATGCATTTTCCAGCACGATGGAGCACCGTGCCATAAGGCAAAAGTGATAACTAAGTGGCTCGGAGACCAGAATGTTGAAATTTTGGGTCCATGGCCTGGAAACTCCCCAGATCTTAATCCCATTGAGAACTTGTGGTCAATCCTCAAGAGGCGGGTGGACAAACAAAAACCCACTAATTCTGACAAACTCCAAGAAGTTATTATGAAAGAATGGGTTGCTATCAGTCAGGATTTGGCCCAGAAGTTGATTGAGAGCATGCCCAGTCGAATTGCAGAGGTCCTGAAAAAGAAGGGCCAACACTGCAAATACTGACTCTTTGCATAAATGTCATGTAATTGTTGATAAAAGCCTTTGAAACGTATGAAGTGCTTGTAATTATATTTCAGTACATCACAGAAACAACTGAAACAAAGATCTAAAAGCAGTTTAGCAGCAAACTTTTTGAAAACTAATATTTATGTAATTCTCAAAACTTTTGGCCACGACTGTACATCACCTACGCAATAAGCAACGCATATATGCACGCATTAGCATACAGGTGACAGTTGACGATGCAGAGCTTCAGGCAGAAGTTGGAGCGTGGGGAGTTATTAAAAGTTCCCAATGCTTCGGGAACAGCTGCATTTTGAAATAGTTTTGATTTGATTACCACGACAAACAACGAGTCAATTGGTCACATGCAGTGCTCCCATCTCCACATTAGAAGCACCTTTAAGAAATGCATTTATACGGATTATGATTATAATAAAAGAGTTATTGTTTTCGATATGTTTTATTTTGTTAACCCTTATGCGTTGTTGGGGACGTTTTCGTCCACTAGGGGGTAAAGTTGAGTCTTATTTTGGCCACAACTTTCTCTGTGTTTCAGCAAATGGAATGATTTTTGGTGACAAAATCTTATTTTGACATATTTTGGGAAAATACTTTGAAAATTTTAAAAAACTTAACAATACACTGTGGGCAAATTCACTACCCTTTCGTTATGTTCGTGGATGAAAACATCCACTAAATTAAACTGCTGTAAAATCTATCAGATAAATATTTTTTTCTAATTTTTTTGCATAAATCTATTAATCAACCTCAGTCCTGATCAAAACTACCAAATGTTTAAAAAAAAAATCCAAGATTTTAAGTCTTTAATTACCAAGTTCATAAATGAAGTCACTGATTTGGGAAAAAAACACACAAAATGACATTTTCAATATAAAAAGTGATTGTGGACTGGATTTTTTTTTACCTTTAATCACAGTCTTGGGCATGTCAAAGATTAGTAACAACTTTGGCTTTGATGCATTGTTAGTTTTTGTGCAGCATTAGATTTTATTTTTTTCTCCCTCATTTATGGTTTGTGGCTGTTTTTGCCCCATTGACTTCCATTATAACGACATTTTTTGATTGCAAAGCCATGACACCATAAAATCATGCATTCTTGATTGTTTGTGGTTTTCCCTTTTGGCAAGAGGTAACATTTGTTATTTTTTACAAGGTTGGGACCATTAACCCTTTAGATAGGCCTGTGCAAAAAAGGCTTAGTTTCTGACTTGTATATGGAGTTATATGGAGTATAACAACAAATTATAGTGTGTGTGTGTGTGTGTGAGAGAGAGAGAGAGAGAGTGTGAGAGAGACCTTTGTGCACTTACCTTGATGTATCTGAAAAAATCCAAATATGCACCTCAGCTCTCAGAACTACATGGAGTAAACAATAAAAAAAAGAAGTGTGTTTATGCACCTGCTGCCTTTTGATGGTGAAAAGTACAGATGGCCTATGTGTGAAATGCTTGTCTTTTCTTAATGGTAAAGCCAGTTTAAAACCTTAAAATCCTTCAATGATACACTTTTGATTTTTCTGTAAAAAAATCTACTTTGCATCAGATTTATGAACATAATTTATTATGAACCAAAATGCAACACCAATCTCAAATAAACTGAAGCTCGCTGGAGGGGTCAAGCTGCATAATCATTTCTAAAACTTTGGTACAAGTCAAGCACTTTCTCGTGTTGCTTGCTGCTCTTCTCACCATCAAATGACCAGCAGGATGGCATGCAAGTGTTTAAATCCACGTACTTTGCTTTTGTTTAGTCTATACTTATCATCACCAATAAAAGGCAGCAGGTGCATAAACACTTTTGTTTACTCCATGTAGTTCTGAGAGCAGAGGTGTACATTTTGATTTTCTCAAATACATAAAGGTAAGTGCGCAAAGGTCTGTCTCACACTCTCTCTTTCTCTTTCTCTCACTCTCTCTCTCTCTCACACACACACACACTATACTTTGCTGTTACACTCCATATAACTCCATATACAAGTCAGAAACTAAGCTTTTTTTGCACAGGCCTATCTAAAGGGTTAATGGTCCCACCAAGTGATCAACTGTAAAAATAACAAATTTTACCTCTTCCCAACAGGGAAAACCACCAACAATCAAGAATGCATGATTTTATGGTGTCATGGCTTTGCAATCAAAAAATGTCGTTATAATGGAAGTCAATGGGGCAAAAACAGCCACGAACAATAAATGAGGGAGAAAAAAATAAAATCTAATGCTGCACAAAAACTAACAATGCATCAAAGCCAATGTTGTTACTAATCTTTGACATGCCCAAGAATGTGATAAAAAGTAAAAAAAAAAAAAAAAAAAACAGCCACAATTACTTTTATATTGAAAATAAGTCATTTTGTTTGTTTTTTTCCCCCAAATCAGTGACATCATTTATGAACTTGGCAATTAAAGAGTTAAAATCTTGGATTTTTTTTTTAAACATTTGGCAATTTTGATCAGGACTGAGGTTGATTAATAGATTTATGCAAAAAAATTGAAAAAATTTTTTTTTATCTGATACATTTTTAAGTCGTGATGATTTGAGAAGGCTAAACTGATCAAACATATATGATCAGCTTACTGTCTGCCGCTGGCCACTTGGTTATTACTTTAAAAAACTAAAACTTATATCTAACGAACAAAAAATGCTCCAAATATTTTTCAAAATTAACTTAATAATAAAAAAAAAAAAACGAAACAAAATATAATCACTTTGCCATAACACACAAAGCGGAACTATTTTTAATAGCTGAAACAGTATTATAAGCTGTTTGGGGAGAAGGGATTGGGCTCAGTTCTGATCGATGACATAGTCTCATCTGGTGTTCATAAGTGTCTTCATAATGCGTTTGTAGCTGATAACAGAAAATCAGTAAATAAATTATATTTGCATAAATATAATATAAAATAACAATTGCACTACGAAAAATCTCCATGATTAGCCTGCTTTTCCCTGCTTGAGAATTTCTGTCCAATGAATGGATGACCTTAGCGCACGTGTGGGTTTGTTTACAGTTTCTGGTTCACTCGCAGAAAGCGCAGTGTGAAAGCGAAGCGCACCAAACAAATAAAATCAACCAAAGCAAGTGAACTAGCGGACTGTCCTGGTGTGAATACACCCTACGAGAAGTGTGTTCTCCTTTAACTGACGGCGTGTGGTTCAGTCGACTGTTTTTCTCCCCACTAGTGCCTTATATCTGTATAATACTGACTGAACGCGCTGTACTGATCTAAACACTTCAGATGATTCAAAACACAAACCTTTCTCCAGCAGAATCACAGACGCGGGAGCGCGCGGCGCGGCCTGATGACGTCACGACGACCCAGCCAAATAAAAGCCTTGTTCGCGCGACGCCGTTGAGGAAATAATTCTGTTTATAATATAACGTTATATCATATAAGTGTATGGAACGAAACTCTGAATATATAGAATGAAAATCTGATTATATGGAGAGAAATCGAATATATGGAATGAAAGTCTGAATATACATAGAATCAAAGTTTTAATATAGAGAATAAAAGTCTGAATATATGGAACGAAACTTGTAGCTATTTCAGGAAATCTGATGCCATCTTTTGTTATTTATCTGCTATTTTTTATACATATTTTAATCAATGAGTGAGTCCCTGCAAAATTTCAATGTGCAAATAATTAGTTATTCCTTCTGATTGATTTGGTAACACTTTCATTACTAGGTTACCATGATCTTCACTTTCGAATTAATTATACATTATGCATTATATTAATTATGAACCTGTATATAATATGTTTTAGTAGTTCTCTAAATAAACTCAGTTTATAATAAACTGTTTACGTTCACTTTAGACATAACCGACTACGTTTATCTGAATACCTGCCGAGATGGATATTTAAACATCATGTTGACATATAAATGATGACACAAATTAAACTATTTTTTGTGTGTGAACCATGCCTTTAAATATTGCTATGTGCCTTTTTCTGTGTTTGTTCAGTTAATAAACTTTGAGCTAATGAAATGAATTGGGTGTATTCGATTAGGGAGACATACGAAGGCTGCATCTGTTCACACAGTGATTGGCTGATGGGGGAGGAGTCAGCGATTTAATCGTAGAAATATTGTAGAGTGAGGTGTCATGTTTCCATATTCAAATAAAGGTTTTAAAATGTAGGCTAAGTGTCACTAATTAAACTAGTAAATGCTGTTAATTGTCTGACTGTTGGATGTCTGCATCTCAAGACAATGCAGAATTCAAGTGACAAATGATGTTTTATAAACAAAGTTTGGGAGGAACACATTCAAATGGTCTTTCTAATCACCTCGAGAGGAGGTCAAGCCTATATACCCGGGCTGGAGCCGACTCGCCACCACTCGCTCCTCACTCTCGGCTGGGGATACGGGGAGAGCTTTGGGCTCGGAGCCCACGATCCACTTGGACAGCACACCAAATACACTTATTATATATTTTATACTTTATTCAATCATTTGTAAGTGTGAACTCATGAAAGCCAGTCCTTGCTCTCCGCATCTCCCCAATCAATTTCTCCTGGAAATTTGTTCTTAAAGAAGTATAAACACTCTAAAATAGAGAGACTATCACTTTCATAATTTTCATAATGTTTTTTTTATTTTTATGCTTTTCACAAATCAGCGCACAGACTATTTGGTCTAACGTGAGAACTCTGGTCACACAGTCGTGATCTCGTTATTTCCTTGTCACTTCTCACGTGTTTTGTTGTGAAACATAGCTTGCGGACAGGACAGAGTTGTCAGCGATTGTTCCTCTTGAAAAGTCATGCAATATGTAACCCCTGTCCATCATGCAGTGTGAACACAGCAGTGACTGAACGATACCCCAGATAGTCATGCAGTCTGACTATATAGCTGTGATATAAGGTACCTCACAAAACTGATTTTGGACAGACTGATAAGGTAACAGTTTAACGATCTACAACAAAAGAGAGAGATCACTGGTGACAAAGTGAATTAGTACAATACTAATTTCTCACTGGAAATGACTTGTGAAGTGTTAAAAGTTGGTCAAAATGTACATTTTGCACAGACTGTATGTGCAGTGCTGGGAGTGTTCCAGGAAACCCCTGATCTATATCGACTTGATGTGGGGCACCAAAGGGTAACCTGACACATCTGTTTGAACTGAGAAAAGGAAAAAAAAAAAGTGGCACAATGATTGTTCATTAATTTTTTTTTTCTTTTCAAAGGGCCATTGGGAGAGCGAGGAGTGAGGAGCTGCGCTAATGTTGTTTTGTTTGTGAAAACCTTTATTTTAGAGATTTCAGATATGCATATAAAAACAATACAAGTTTTACATAATAAAGTTTTTCAGGAGCTTTAAAGGGTTAGTTCACCCAAAAATTCTGTCATTAATTACTCACCCTCATGTCGTTCCAAACCCGCAAGAACTTTGTTCATCTTAGGAACACAAATTAAGATATTTTTGATGAAATCCGAGAGCTCTCCCAAGGAATGAAGAAATTAAGATATTTTTGATGAAATCCGAGAGCTCTCTGACCACACATAGACAGCAATTTACCTAACATTTTCAAATCCTAGAACGTTAGTAAAAGCATCCTTAACATAGTCCATGTGACTACAGTGGTCAGAGAGCTCTCTGATTTCATCAAAACTATCTTAATTTGTGTTCTGAAGATGAACGAAGGTCTTACGGGTTTGGAACGACACGAAGGTGAGTAATTAATTGACAGAATTTTCATTTTTGGGTGAACTAACCCTTTAAAAGTTTAACTTTTTTTCTTTCTTTAGAAAGTTGTGTTTTCTAAAGTTGTAAATGTACAAGTCCTAATAGTCATGTTTAAATTATTATTAAACATTGCTTAATAAAGTAAAGCATGAACTACTGGTTTCTGTTCATTGAATACCTTTAACATTTTATTGTAGTTTAGTAGATTACATGGAATGTTTGTATTTAGGGGTTTACTTTGTAGCAAAGTTTACACTCCAGTTCTCAGGAGTGATGATATTACTGCGCCGAGGTCAAAGTGCTGCAAAGTGCTCTTCTGCCATACATTATAGTTATAATTTTTTATCCGCTTAGAAAATCACCACGTTTTATTTCGTGCCACCACACTTACTTGTGTAACTACTCATGTAACAGTCTTTAAATCGGGAAAACATGGAAGTGTTTGGTTGCTTCTAAATGCATCCCTGTTTGGATCCCAAGGAATGAATGGTGCTAAGCTAAATGCTAGCATAGTGGCACCGCGCGCTACAGCGATTAAGTGAACGCACTGAGACGGGAGAGGTACATATCAACTCGTCTAAGTTGAGGGAAGAACATAGTGAAATATGGTAAAATGGTGGTGTTTTCCTTTAATGCTTTGCATTACGTACAGTATAAACATATAGGGTTTTGACTGGTTACTATCAGCAGCAGAATGCCCTCCAGTGGAGAAATCGTTTGATGGAATCAGTAATTTAGGTTTAAATGCCATCCAATCTTGGTGCTTATTGCACAACATGCCTCTATTACTAGGTAATTTAGACACATCGTCTCTTGGCCCAGGAAAGATATTGGTACTCAATGAACTTAAAGATGACCATGAAATGGGTTCCAAACCAGGAGCATGTCAGATCTCATCTATTTTGTAAAGTGGATCAAGGATCATTACGCAGAGTATTGTGCTGATGGTATTATCTGTACAGAAGTAGCATATTAGATGCCAGTGCTTCGTAAGATCAAGATTATTGCTGTGAACGATGAAAATGAAACATGATTATGGTTAACACACGCTTCCATAGTCTTCTTACTTCCCTAATAAATGTTACACTTTATACATGAATATATGAATAATATAGTATTCATTATGAATAAACCATATTTCTACCAAAACACAATGGTTAATTCAGTTAGTGTAGAGTGTTATTACTGTAAGAACCGCCGCCAGTCCAACAGCGAAATCCAGGGTGAAGGTATAATGCGTGTAGGACTTTATACCTGTGCTTCTGCAAAGTCCAATGTCAAGTGATCATTAAATTTAGACTGCATTTCTAATTAAGAACTGATCACAAATACTGATCATGTATTAATTTAGATAATTTCTCACAGACCCTGAGGAAGACACCCCTCAGCAGCAGGACAGAATTCTTCAGAAAGTGTTCAATCTTTCTCATAATATAAGTGAGTGCTGTGAAATTGAGAACATTTTACCAAACACATGGAGACCTTTACAGTGATACTACACATGAAAGGGTTAAGATCTTGAATTCTTAAGATATAATAAAGGCAGTATGTAAGTATGGTAACTTGAGTTATTGACACTTCTAAGTCAGCTTTCTGTGACCAGAGCCATATCCCCAGGAGGGAAGGAGAGAGCTTAATGATGGGTGAAGAGAGACTTGAGCAGATAGTTTTCTCTTCAGACTATAAAGTTTATTGTTTTGTTGCGTTGCATCTGTTTTGTGAGAGTTCCTGAAGTTTTGTCTTCACAGGCAGATCATTTTGGGTCTTACACTACAGTCATCCATGCTAAATTTTAGAGTGGTGATTTGGGGATTTATATCTAGCTTGTTCATGCATTGCACAATGTTTCTCCTGTTGTTAATCTTGTTGGGAATGTTGAGGTTGTTTCATCTGACTATAACCAAGTTTAACTATAGAGTGATTTTTGGATTGCATAGATATGTTTGTGTCGAATTTAAAGAAAGTATAATAAAGTATACTGCATTTGGTAATCATCTATGTCCAGTGTCTGTGCTATTTCTCTCCAGAACTTATGACCGATGACAATGTCTATAGTTGTAATAGAGTTGCGGATATCTCTTAACCCTGTCACATAAGCATTTGTCACTGTGGGTGTCATTGTTTTTGCGGTCACGGTAGTTTGATGTTGTTAATGTAATCTCTTTTAGGGGGTGAAACCAAGTAGGGCTCGCTGCATTCTGCATTGGACATCAAACCCGGCCCACATCCAAGTGTGACGTCAGAAGCCAGACCAGAGTCTACTACGTCCCCTCGGAACTGCCACAGAAACCCCATTTGTTGTATGCATGTGCAGAAATGGCAGAAGTATTTCTTTTCTGAAGTATGTCAAAGCGATTTAAGGCATTTTTAGGGATCTAAATAAAACAATGTTATCTTTCGTTTAACTAAAACATGTTTTCTTATTTTTGTGAAGGATGTTAGGGTTAGGATTAGGATGCTTTTTCCTGTTTCAGAGGTAATGAGAATGTGATGTATTTGGACATGATTGTAGCTTCTAACATCAGCCCTGGATGTGTGCTGAGTTGGACATATATATATATATATATATATATATATATATATATATATATATATATATATATACACACAGTATCTCACAGAAGTGAGTACACCCCTCACATTTTTGTAAATATTTTATTCTATTTTTACATGTGACAACACTGAAGAAATTACACTTTGCTACAATGTAAAGTAGTGAGTGTACAGCTTGTATAACAGTGTAAATTTACTGCCCCCTCAAAATAACTTAACACACAGCCATTAATGTCTAAACCGCTGGCCACAAAAGTGAGTACACCCCTAAGTGAAAATGTTCAAATTGGGCCCAAAGGGACAATATTTTGTGTGGCCACCATTATTTTCCAGCTCTGCCTTAACCCTCTTGGGCATGGAGTTCACCAGAGCTTCACAGGTTGCCACTGGAGTCCTCTTCCACTCCTCCATCAGAATCAGAATCAGAATAAGCTTTATTGCCAGGTATGTTCACACATACAAGGAATTTGTTTTCGTGACAGAAGCTCCGCAGTGCAACAGAATGACAGCGACAGAACAAAAAACACAATAAAAGAATAAAAAATACAAAAAAATACAAATAAGTAGGTAAGAAATGACAATATACACATTGACAATTGTATGGCAGGTATATTACAATGAGCAGTTGTGTATATACAGGTATATTATGTGCAAAAAATTTAAGGTACACTAAGTATGTGTGTTAGATAATAAGTGTATGTGCCTGTAAATATAAATAGTGTAATGTGTTCCACAGTTATTATCAAGTGTTCATTAGATGGATTGCCTGAGGGAAGAAACTGTTCCTGTGTCTGGTCGTTCTGGTGCTCAGTGCTCTGTAGCGTCGACCAGATAGCAACAGTTCAAAGAGGAAGTGTGCTGGATGTGAGGGGTCCAGAGTGATTTTGCCAGCCCTTTTGCTCACTCTGGATGAGTACAGTTCTTGAATAGAAGGGAGGGTTGTACCGATGATTCTCTCAGCAGTCCGGACTACCCTCTGTAGTCTTCTGAGGTCAGATTTAGAAGCTGAGCTGAACCAGACAGTTACTGAAGTGCAGAGGACGTATTCAATGATGGTGGAGTAGAACTGTTTCAGAAGCTCCCGTGGCAGGTTAAACTTCCTCAGCTGGCGAAGGAAGTACAACCTCTGCTGGGCCTTTTTCTCAATGGAGTCAATGTGAATGTCCCACTTCAGGTCCTGAGAGATGGTGGTTCCCAGGAACCTGAATGACTCCACTGCAGCCACAGTGCTGTCTATGATGGTGAGTGGGGGGAGAGCAGCGGGGGATCTAAGGGGCAGTCATGGTCTAATGGATAGAGAATTGGACTTATAACCCGAAGGTCGTGGGTTCGAGTCTCAGGTCCGGCAGGGATTGTAGGTGGGGAGAGTGAATAACCAGCGCTCTCTCCACCGTCAATACCACGACTGAGGTGAGACCCTTGAGCAAGGCACCGAACCCCCAACTGCTCCCCGGGCGCCGCAACATTGGCTGCCCACTGCTCCGGGTGTGTGTTCACGGTTTGTGTGTTCACTACTGTGTGTGTGCACTTAGATGGGTTAAATGCAGAGCACAAATTCCAAGTTTGGGTCACCGTACTTGGCCACGTCACTTTATTATATTATACATTATATATATTATAGGTGTTGCAGAACATAATGCAGTCCCACGTTGACTGCATCATCCACAGACCTGTTTGCTCTGTAGGCAAACTGAAGAAGATCCAGCAAGGGTCCAGTGATGTCCTTCAGGTGGGCCAGCACCAGTTTTTCAAATGACTTCATGACCATAGACGCTAGAGCCACAGGCCTGTAGTCATTTAGTCCTGTAATTTTGGATTTCTTTGGGATGGGGATGATGGTGGAGCGTTTGAAACATGAAGGGACTTCACACAGCTCCAGTGATCTGTTGGAGATCTGTGTGAAGATGGGGGCCAGCTGGTCAGCACAGGATTTCAGACAAGCTGGTGTAACACAATCTGGGCCTGGTGCTTTTTTCCTTTTCTGCTTCCGGAAGACCTGGCACACCGCATCCTCGCTTATCTGTATTGCAAGTGTGGGGGAGAGGGAGGATGCAGGAGGTGTGAATGGTGAGGGC
The DNA here is from genome assembly GCA_024542945.1 of allo-octoploid hybrid of Carassius auratus x Cyprinus carpio. Lineage (NCBI taxonomy): Eukaryota > Metazoa > Chordata > Actinopteri > Cypriniformes > allo-octoploid hybrid of Carassius auratus x Cyprinus carpio. The sequence continues at coordinate 22,845,729 of CM045000.1, read as the reverse complement.
GGTTGTTTGGAGAGGTGTTCAGGACGGGTTGCAAGAGTTGTGAATGGTGAGAACGGTTGTGTGGAGAGGTGTTCAGGACGGGTTGCAAGAGTTGTGAATGGTGTGAACGGTTGTTTGGAGAGGTGTTCAGGGCAGGTGATGTGTGTTCTTCTTTCAAACCTGCAGTAAAACTCGTTCAGATCGTCTGCCAGTTGTTGATTCTCCACAGTGCTGGGGGATGGTGTCTTGTAGTTGGTGATCTCCTTCAGACTTTTCCACACTGATGCTGAGTCGTTGGAAGTGAACTGAGTCCTTATTTTTCCAGAATAATTCCTCTTTTCCACTCTGATCTCCTTTTCCAGTATGTATTTAGCCTGTTTATACAGGACATTGTCCCCCTTCCTGTAAGCATCTTCTTTGGCCTGACGGAGCTGTCTGAGTTTTGCAGTGAACCACGGTTTGTCCTTGTTGTAATTTAGTTGAGTCCTGGTAGGAATACACATATCCTCACAAAAACTGATATAAGATGTTACAGTCTCTGTGAGTTCGTCCAGATCGGTGGTAGCAGCTTCAAAAACACTCCAATCAGTGAGGTCAAAACAAGATTGTAAATCCTGGTCTGTTTCGTTGGTCCATCTCTTTACAGTCTTTACTACAGGTTTAGCAGATTTTAGTTTCTGCCTGTAGGTTGGTATAAGATGAACCAGACAGTGATCAGACAGTCCCAAAGCTGCTCGTGGAACAGAGTGATATGCATCCTTTGTTGTGGTGTAACAGTGATCCAATATATTACTGTCTCTGGTGGAACATGTAATATGCTGTCTGTATTTTGGCAGTTCACGGGAGAGATTGGCTTTATTAAAGTCCCCAAGAATTATTAAAATGGAGTCCGGGTGTTGTTGTTACCTGGGATTTTCCCAAAATAACCACTATATAGAATCAAGATATATTTTTGTTGTTGATACGGACTACGTTGACGGGAGTGATGTAGTAATGTTCACTGGGAAGCTTACACTGTGATGTACCCGAGAGAAAACAGATTTGACCATATGATTTTCACCAGTAAGAAAAAAGCGTTCTAAAGTTTGTTCTTTTGCAGAACATATGTATGACAGGAGAATAAGGCCTGAAGTAACAATAATTAATCCTAAAATTCAACATCAGTAACTTACTTTTAGCAGCATCAGTCGTGCGTGCTCTGAAGATGTCCCGGTTCCTACTTGTGAATTCAGTTCACTGGAGACTCGCACTAAACGGTTCATTTGAATCAGTGTTTTGTCGATCATTCCAATTTGTGAATGAACCGTTTGGTGCGATTTGTAAACCGATTTAAAGGAATCAGTTCAACCATGAATCATACTCCGCTGATTTTATGAAATCTTATGCTTTGGAATGTAGTAAAGTAAAAGTTACTAAAAATATAACTACTCCGGTAAAGTACAGATGCTTGAAGGATGTACTTAAGTACAGTAAGAAAGTAAAGCTACTCTGTTACTGTCCACCACTGGCCATGAGGTGCCATGTTGAACTTCCAGTGACCAGTATGAGAGAGTGAGAGTGATAACACCAAATTTACCACACCTGCTCCCCATTCACACCTGAGACCTTGTATCACTAACAAGTCACATGACACCGGGGAGAGAAAATGGCTAATTGGGCCCAATTTGGACATTTTCACTTAGGGGTGTACTCACTTTTGTGGCCAGCGGATTAGACATTAATGGCTGTGTGTTGAGTTATTTTGAGGGGACAGTAAATGTACACTGTTATACAAGCTGTACACTCACTACTTTACATTGTAGCAAAGTGTCATTTCTCCAGTGTTGTCACATGAAAAGATATAATATATTTCCATAATGTGTGGGGTGTACTCACTTCTGCAATTACATATTAATCATTTACTAATGATATGATTATTTAATGATTTACAAAAACATTTTCAGATTGCTTATAACACACTTGTGGCATGTTAACATATCACTCATTAATCATCTACAAATGTATACTAATATTTAGTGAAAGATCAGTTAATCATTAATAAAACACTTTTAAATTACATATTATAATGAAGTGTTACCAAATAATATTTCATCAAAACAGTCTCTTATGACTCTAGCAACCAAACTGTGTAAAGCCTAATGATGAGGTGTTGTTTTTTACCTCCCTTCAAACAGGTTTGGCAACTTTGCTGACTAAATGAAAGAGGAAGCAGATTGTTTTGCATGCAACGTTTACGCCTGATCACAGGGTTTATACCTGAAAAACTGATAATCAAACTCTGTTTTTTTATTTGCTCATGTGGGAATTGATATGTATGTAATGATAAACCAAGGACATTTTGAGAACTACTATGTAGTGTGTATCTACTAATGTAGTTTTTGTGGCTTTCATCTAGAGTCAGCGCCGGAGATCAAACTGTTCAGATCCATCATGGGTGAAACACAAACATCTGGAGATGAAGATTTGTTTCCAGGATGCAGGTACTTTGAGTAAACAAATGTTAGACATATTTCATGTTATTAAAAAAAAAGTATTTTGATGTTTTGTAAAGTTTAATATTAAAAACAATAAGACCATAAAGTTTTTTAAGTATATTAAGATCATTGATTGTCTTCATAAAGTATTAAATCTGTTCTGTTTTAGTTCAGTTCTTCAGAAGAGATCAGAAGCAGAGCCCACCTGTGTGTCTGTGAAGAGTGACGCGTCTATGATTGATCCAATGAAGTTTAACAGTGGAGATTCACAACCTAAACTCAGGTGTAACATCTGTATAAATATATGATTATAACATGGTTATAAATAACCATACATACATATAGACATAAAATAGTTATAAAGTGTCCTTTCAAGGGAGTTTGATGATAAATGATTTGATAATGATAAGTTGATTTGTTACATACAGTAATTTAATGGATTATCTTTTATATCTCTCTGTTTTAGCTCAGTTCATCAGAAGAGATCAGAAGCAGAGCCCAGCTGTGTGTCTGTGAAGAGTGACGCGTCTATGATTGATCCAATGAAGTTTAACAGTGGAGATTCACAACCTAAACTCAGGTATAGCGTCTGTATAAATATATGATTATAGCATGGTTATAAATAACCATACATACATATAGACATAAAATAGTTATAAAGTGTCCTTTACAGTGAGTTTGATAATAAGTTGATTTGCTGCATACAGTAATTTAAAGGATTAACTTTACTCTCTCTCTGTTTTAGTTCAGTTCATCAGCTGAGATCAGAAGCAGAGCCCAGCTGTGTGTCTGTGAAGAATGAGGCGTATATGACTCAGTCATTAGATTATAAAAGTGGAGATACACGGCCTGATCTCAGGTATAATGTTTATATAAAAATATGATTATAGTAGGACTTTTAATATTGTCACATATTATCACAGGTCAGTTCACTATTTTTGTATAAACAGCGAATTAATTAAAAAGTGTTCTTTAAAGTGAATTTGATAATAATAAATGTATAGTTGATTTGTCACATACAGTAATGCGTATGAAGTATGGATAAATTTGTGTGTGAAATGATGAACATTTGCTATGATTATAGTGACCTAAATTATTGTGGTTATCAGTATTATCACGATATTATTAAAATGTGCTGGAAATGTTCAAAAAGCACTGAAACATAAATCGTTTCACCAAGTTTTGTATTTAAAATCAACAAACAATTAATAAAATTAGTTTTTGTTTGCATAAACACTAAAACAATAACTGCAGGATAAATCGTAAATAAACCGCACACGATTTGGCGATTGGTTGTGATTTTTTTTATGCGCAGCTTCTCAGTGAAGTACGGTTGAATGCTGCTGCATCTTAAAGCCAGAGGGCGCTCTCATGCAGAAACTGCAAATATGCACTGCAGAAGAAATACCATTACACGTGTAGTTCTAGGCAATGCCTATGGGCATCTTTCTATCACTGCTATTAAAGCCTTCTGAAGTATTTTCATGATAATAAAGCATATTTATGATGATGATGTAGAGTTGTGTCGATAGTATCGTGTATTGATGATAGTCAGAGTGTCACGGATCCAGCCAACCAACCAGCGTCAGACCCTACAGCTCAACCTTCCCGTTCCTGCTCACCTGAGTATTAAGTCATTGCACCTGCCGCTGCCCAATCAAGACGTGCATATAAACCCGCACTCACAGACTCCTTATCGTCTGGTCTCGTCTATCGCGTATGTGAAAGACTTACCCGACTCCTGATCTCCAGTTCTCAGATCCTCTTCGTCCTCATCGTCATCGACGTCATCTTCTGCCGTTGGTCAGTGGCCTACCATTCTCCTCTTCCCTGAAGTACACCAGGACTTGTGTTGTGGAAGTTAATAAGTCTCTCGGATACTGGGCTTTCACATCCGTTCATCTCTGCGGTGTTTCCCCTGAATATTATCTCTTCATTAAAATTCAGTGAATTCTCATCTTGTCTCCTGTGCTTCAGTGGTGCGTGACAGAAGACCAGACCACTATTTCACGAAGATATGGACACCAGTTCTCCGACCACGTCACAAATCGATCCATTTGCCGAACTCGTGAATCAGCTCCGGCAGTCACTCTTTCCTCCAGGCGGCGCTTCCTCACCTGAACTGCCGGCCGGTCCTATGGCCCTACCAGCGCCGTTCAGTGGCGCGGCGGAGAATTGCAGCGGCTTTCTACTGCAGTGCACTTTATTGTTTGAGATGCAACCTCAGCGCTTCCCCACAGATAGAGCCAAGATCGCATTTATTATCTCACTGCTCTCTGGTCGTGCTCTCCTGTGGGCTAAAACCATCTGGGAACAAGCTGGGCCTGCAACTCGTACCCTGGAAACCTTCGTAACACATTTTAAGGAGGTATTTGATCAATCTGCAAACTCCCTTTCTGTACATGACCAATTATATCACCTAAAGCAGGGAAGATCCTCGGTGGCGGAGTATGCAGTGAAGTTCCGCACCTTAGCAGCTGCGAGCGGATGGAATGAGGCTGCTCTCATCACAGCTTATAGACAGGGGCTATCCCCATCTCTCCGATTACATCTCGCCATCTATGATGATAGCTTTGGTTTGGAGAATCTGATCCAACGTTCTATCCGGGTAGCCCAGAGGCTAGCAGCATGTGATCTGGGATTGCCCGCGCCTCCTACTTCACCTACCACCACCGCAGTAGCCCTATCTTCCCCAGTGCAATATCCTTCAGCATCAGCCATCGAACCGATGCAAGTTGACTCCTTCCATCTCTCACCTGCTGAACGTCAAAGACGGCTGCAACAACACCTGTGTCTTTACTGTGGAGCAGATGGTCATCTCAGGTCTGAATGCCCCGTTCGTCCACCTCATCCAGCGGTGAGTAGCCTGACCTCTAGGGCTGAAGTTGTATCATTAGTCTACTTTCCTGTATCGGTGATCTCTGCCACAAATTCCATTTCAGCGAAGGCCCTCATTGACTCGGTCTCCGCGGGAAACTTCATTTCCAGACACCTCGTCAGCCAGTTCCACATCCCACAAATCCCTTGCCAGAAGATGAATGTACACTCCATTCTGGGGAAACCTCTCGGAAAAGGTATTATTTCTCACTGTACACCATCCCTTACCCTACGCATTGGGGTAACCAATTATGAAAGGATCTCCTTGCTGGTGCTGGATGGATCAACAGCAGATATCATCCTGGGACGCCCTTGGCTTAGGCAGCATAACCCTCACCTTTCCTGGACTACTGGCGACATCCTCTCTTGGAGCGCCTCCTGCTTTGAAAGTTGTCTAAAACTCCCTACTAGACCCTCTTCCCCTACTAGATCAACCCAGTTACTCCTCCAGGCCACAACCATCGAGAGTCCCAGAGGTCAGCATGATATAGCAGTCCCAGAAGAGTATAGCCCATTCCGGGATGTTTTTAGTAAGCAACTCGCCACCCGTTTGCCACCGCACAGACCATGGGACTGTGCTATTGAACTGCTGCCAGGTGCAACCCTACCTAAGGGAAGAGTGTATCCCCTATCCATCCCAGAACAGAAGGCCATGGAAGAGTATGTAGAAGAGGCTCTTCGTCAGGGTTACATCCGCCCTTCTACATCCCCTGCCGCTTCCAGTTTCTTCTTTGTAGCCAAGAAAGACGGAGGCTTAAGACCATGCATTGACTACCGGGCCCTTAACAAGCAGACCGTACAGTACAAATATCCCCTTCCCCTGGTACCAGCGGCACTCGAGATGTTGAGAGGGGCGTCCATTTTCACCAAGCTAGACCTGCGCAGTGCGTACAACCTCATCCGGATACGGAGGGGGGATGAATGGAAGACTGCCTTCATCACACCTTCAGGGCACTATGAATACAGGGTCATGCCATACGGACTAGCCAATTCACCCTCCGTATTCCAGGCCTTCATGAATGAGGTATTCCGGGACTACCTACATCGGTTTGTGATCATTTACATTGATGACGTCCTCATATACTCGCAGAACGAGGCCGATCATCATCTCCATGTGGCACAGGTCCTCCAAAGACTTAGGGATAATCACCTGTACCTCAAAATCGAAAAATGTGAATTTCACCGCTCCTCTATTCAGTTCTTGGGCTACATCATTGATGCCAGGGGAGTACAAATGGATCTGAAGAAGGTGGAAGCTGTCCGGCAGTGGCCCATTCCCACTTCGGTCAAAGAACTCCAACGATTCTTGGGTTTTGCGAATTTTTATCGCCGCTTCATCTGTAACTTTAGTACCTTAGCAGCTCCCCTCACTTCCCTCCTACGGAAGACACCCAAGCATCTATCATGGTCTCCAGCAGCATCTCAGGCATTCTCCCAGCTAAAATTAGCCTTCACTACAGCTCCCACTTTGATCCACCCTAACGCGGAATTACCCTTCATTGTTGAAGTTGATGCCTCTACGACAGGTGTGGGAGCGGTGTTATCACAGCGGGTGGGTGTCCCACAGAAGCTCCATCCGTGCGCCTTCTTCTCTAAGAAGTTATCCCCGGCGGAGCAGAATTATGATATTGGCAATCGAGAACTGCTAGCCATTAAACTAGCATTGGAAGAATGGCGTCACTGGCTGGAGGGAGCCAATCATCCGTTTGAAGTTATCACTGACCATCGCAACTTAGAGTACCTCCGGGAAGCTAAACGCCTAAACCCTCGTCAAGCCAGATGGGCATTATTCTTCACCCGGTTTAAATTCACAGTGACGTATCGTCCAGGAACAAAGAATCAAAGGGCCGACGCCCTTTCCCGTATTCATGCCCCAGACCAAGCCACCAGTCTACCAGAATCCATTCTCCCTCCAGCCATCATCGTCAGTCCCATCCATTGGGCTCTAGATGATCAGATCGCCCAAGCAACTCTTACTGAACCTGCTCCACCGGGAGTCCCCGAGGGTCTGACCTATGTCCCATCAGCTCTAAGACTGTCCCTCATGAACTCAGTACACTCTTCCTTAGGGTCAGGACATCCAGGGAGCCAACGAACCCTCTCGCTCATCCGCAACAGATATTGGTGGCCTGGCATGGCCAGAGAAATCAAACGCTTTGTTCAAGGATGTTCCACCTGTGCCATCTCCAGCGTACCACACCATCTTCCCGAGGGGAAGTTACTTCCACTGCCTATTCCTCGCCGACCCTGGTCACACCTAGGAGTGGATTTCATTTCGGATCTGCCCAACTCTAACTCCTACACTTGCGTTCTGGTGGTGGTAGATCGTTTCTCAAAGGCCTGTCGCCTTATTCCACTAAAGGGTCTGCCATCAGCAATGGAGACTGCTGAAGCCCTATTCAATCAGGTATTCCGGAACTATGGGCTACCCGAAGACATAATCTCGGACCGAGGACCTCAATTTATTTCCAGAGTTTGGAAGGCCTTCTTCCGTCTCCTAGGTGTATCAGTTAACCTAACATCTGGCTACCATCCGCAATCGAATGGGCAGACTGAAAGGAAGATTCAGGAGATCGGACGCTTCCTGAGGTCGTACTGCCATGGCCACCAACATACTTGGAGCCGGTATCTTCCCTGGGCCGAGTACGCTCAAAACTCTCTCCGCCAGTCCACCACAGGCCTAACACCTTTCCAATGCGTGCTTGGCTTCCAGCCACCTCTGTTCCCCTGGTCAGGAGATCCCAGCAGTCAACTATTGGTTTCAGGAGAGCGAGAGGGTCTGGGACTCAGCACATGTCCATCTGCAAGGGGCAGTTAGGAGGCACAAGATCCAGGCAGACATTCACAGAGCAGTAACACCTACATACCTCCCTGGACAGAAGGTCTGGCTCTCTACTAGGGATATACGCCTCCGGCTGCCCTGCCGCAAGCTGAGTCCCAGATACATGGGGCCATTCACTATTTTAAGGCAGATCAGTCCTGTCACTTATCGTCTAAAATTACCTCCAAATTGCAGAATTACCCCTACCTTCCATGTATCTCTACTAAAACCTCACCGACCTTCTCTTCTCCCTTCTCCCACAGGGTCTGATGTGGCTGAGGTACCTCCTCCTCCAATTGAACCGGAGGAAGACCCCATCTACACTGTACGGGCCATCCTGGATTCACGGCGACGAGGAGGCCAACTGGAATATCTCATTGACTGGGAGGGCTTCGGTCCTGAAGAAAGGTCCTGGATTCCACATGAGGATGTTCTAGACCCTGCCTTACTCCAGGAGTTCCACACCAATCACCCCGATCGCCCAGCACCCAGAGGAAGAGGCCGTCCTCGTCGCCACCATCATCGGGCTTCAGGAGCTGCCCGCGGAGGAGGGGGTACTGTCACGGATCCAGCCAACCAACCAGCGTCAGACCCTACAGCTCAACCTTCCCGTTCCTGCTCACCTGAGTATTAAGTCATTGCACCTGCCGCTGCCCAATCAAGACGTGCATATAAACCCGCACTCACAGACTCCTAATCGTCTGGTCTCGTCTATCGCGTATGTGAAAAACTTACCCGACTCCTGATCTCCAGTTCTCAGATCCTCTTCGTCCTCATCGTCATCGACGTCATCTTCTGCCGTTGGTCAGTGGCCTACCATTCTCCTCTTCCCTGAAGTACACCAGGACTTGTGTTGTGGAAGTTAATAAGTCTCTCGGATACTGGGCTTTCACATCCGTTCATCTCTGCGGTGTTTCCCCTGAATATTATCTCTTCATTAAAATTCAGTGAATTCTCATCTTGTCTCCTGTGCTTCAGTGGTGCGTGACACAGAGATATCGACGATAGCAGACGTCTTTGTTGATAATCAAGACGATATTAGGCTCATTCTCCTATTAATGTATTAAATTATAATAATAATAATAATTATTATTATTTTTATTTGGTGGCCTATTATAATTCGGCTATCAAACTGCCCAGCAATTTCACTTCAACACATTTCACACACACACACACGCGTGCGCGCAAATGAGTATTAGAGCCTGTAGCCGGTGAAGAAGTCTCCATCCACAAACAGACGTACATCGTCTGCGGATATAAGGTATTTCATTGCACTTTAACAAGTAATCTGAACGGCCTATATATGTGCAATATTTTAAACGAGCCCTCACTAACTGAGTTTAATGCCACAGTTATGTTAGAATGCATCTCATTCTTGTTTCTGTGGCGGAGCGTCGGGCTTGTCACGCGGCGCGCGGTCCGGAGCGATGTATGACTGATGCATCAGTTCAATTGAACTTTACTCCAAATATATGAACTTACCTGTTTTGAATACTTTATACTTAACGTGATCGTTTATGTCCAATATTAGTGTTAAACTGTTGGACTTTAAATGAAATCTACTATTGATTTTCACCATTGACCGATTTTGCAGAACATTTAGACTGGTAACTTCCGTGCGCAGATGTGGCAAATTTGTCACAGGCAGGGGCGAACTTACCCATTAGGCAAAGGTAGGCGACCTAAAGCCAGGGGGCCCCCTAAAATGCTTTTCATATATGAGGTGCACATTAAGTGCTGACACATGAACGGTTGCTGTTTACGGTGTTTATTGCCATGACAACCGTCTGTAAAAATAGGCTAGTAATTTAAAGCTTTCTATATATATATATATATATATATATATATATATATATATATATATATATATATATATATATATATATATATTTTTTTTTTTTTTTTTTTTTTTTATCATATCTGTGAGGCAATTCGCTAAGTTAAGCCCCTTTACAGTTAAAAATGAGGTATTACTCTTACCTTTATGAACAAAAATGACTGCGTATTAATTTGTTTCCACTGTTAGAAAAAAAAATGCAAGTGATCACTTTGGCGCCATTAAAAAAAAAAAAAAAAACCTTACATTTAACGAACAAAAAAATGTTCCAAACATTTTTCTAAATTTAATTTATAAAAAAACGAAACAACAACAAAAAAAAAAACAAAATTTTATCAGTTTTTCATTACATACAAAACTGAACTATTTTAATAGCTGGAACAGTAGTATAAGCTTTATTTGGGAAAACGGGAAAAAGACGGGCTAGGGCCTATATTTGAGGCACGTGCAGGGCTCTAATCCACTTCATCCAACACTGTTTAGTTCTCATCTGTGAGCATGCTCTTGATATATGTACATATGTATATATGTGCAGCAGCAAGCATCAAAACAAAAAAGGAACCTCAAGGTTGATCTAAGAAAATGTGTTTCTGGGGCCCCCAATTCACTTAATCTGCCCCTGGTCACAGGACGTGCGGTATGACAGTTGTGTCCGACTAAATATGAACTAGCTGTTTTAAATATAGTATTTTTATATTTAACGTTAGTTTAACAGTATGTTTGAAAGTATATTTTTTCGATTATTGGTGATTCCATAGGCTCACTCTCGCGCACCTGCGTGGTTTAAAACACCAAATAGTTATGCTATGACAAGAACAAAGAGTCTCTCTCTTGCTCCACCCATGCACGATAATATCGTGTATCATCGATCTCACGGGCTGACGATATGACCATTTGAAAAATGACCATATCGCCCAACATTATGATGATGTTTGATGAGTGTTGCTTTTACAAATGCACATTATAAATGACTAAAACTCGTAGTGATTTTAGATTAAGCAGCACTTCCTACTGATCAAAGAGCCATGCTCAAAATACCCCACAGATCATTTATTTTGATATTGATCATTTTAAAAATGTCTAATTTGAGTGGGAGCAGAAACACGCTGGTTTCGTGCATGTCTCTTTAAATGCAAATGAGCTGCTGCTCCCCGCCCCCTTTTCCAGAATAGGGCGGAGCCTTTACAGCTCAGTACCTCAGACACTCTGATAAAAAAAAAAAAACATCTGTTTGCTTTTGATTATCATGTATGTCGCGCTGAAATCATGCGTTTTACAGGCATGTCAGTGTAAACTTCTGATATAGTGTTTTCTGATCGCACAGAAAGCAGGTGGCACGCGGCATGTGAGCACTAAAGTTACCTTTCACACACAAGTTTATGTTAAAAAACATGCATAAGTTACAAAGACGAAGTTGGTTATGTCTGTGAAGGTAAACAGCTGGAAAAAAAAAGTGCATGTGTATATTAGATCTATGTATAAAGTGACAGCAGTGTAATATACAGTACCTACTGCTGTCTACACTGTTAATATGAGCCAAACAACAAAATAAAAGCAGAAAATCACTCACTGCTCTTGAATGAATAACTTCTGTAGCTTTAAAAAGACAACATTTCTTACCTGAATGCTGCTTTAAATGCTCTTTGAAGATAAACATGGCGGATTATGTGCGGCTCACTCAGGGTGGGTCTATGCTAATACTGCAGTGTCAGTCAGCAATCGTGGGCGGGGCCTGAGCAATGTGACATCACTGTACAGATTCTGTGAATGACTTCTTCTTCTTGTTTTACGGCGGATCGCAGACTATAAGTGCATTACCGTAAACTATCTCTCAAATGGACCATTGACACTCTACCTACAATTTCCTAATTTACCTACCAACCCACATTCAATTACCCTTGGTTCTTATACCCGCTTAGAGTCTTCATAGATCTTCATCCGGTGCTGCGTGTTCAGCTCCTCCATCCAAAAACTGCACACAGGCTGAGTGTAACACTCTGTAAATCCACTCTCTGACAGCAGGTGGTGCTGATAGAACAGCAGAATTAGAGTGGTTTCATAACATCCGTAGACAAAACGATGAAAACAAAATGGCACCAAATCTTTTCTGAAGACAGTCAGAACCTTCAGAGTTACATTCATATAATGAATTCATTTGTATATTTATTTGTATAATTTCCTTAGGACTCTTTTTAAACCTCCACCATGTTTTCACACAAAACGAAACTACTCTGTGTGCTGTGCGCACATGTGACTGTTACTTAAAACTCTGCTTTATGCTGGACAGTATTTATTTATCTTCAGTTGATTATTAAAATACAAAATGGTAATACTAACTGTGGGGAATTTTATCATGTTTTATTGTCAAACTGGTAATCGTTCCTTCCCTAGTATGAATGATTTTAAGAACAAGTCACGATTCAACAAAAATTTCAAACTAAAATTTATTCTAAATCTTTGGAAAAAATAGGAACAACTCAAACCACATGAATGCAAAAAACGCTTACTCTGTACAGCCTCATAATCATGTTAAAAAGTTATATTTAATTTTAATATGACTAGCCTACAGTGCCCTCCATAAGTATTGGAACAGTGAAGACAAAATAGCTTTCTCTGCTGTGGAGTCAAGACATTTGCAAATATGATTGTCACAGAATGTCACATTTTATTATCAGGTCTTTCGACACATACATGTTTTACCAAATAAAAAGCACAGCACTTTTAAAGTTCATCCCATTATTTGATGTGAGCATAAGTATTGGAACAGTTGAATTTAAGGCAGATGTAAAAGATTAAAAGCTAATATTTAGTTGCAGATCCCTTGCATGCAATCAGAGCAGTGAGTCTGCAACCCATAGACATCACCAGACTCTTGGTCTTATGCTTTGAAATGCTTTTCCCCAGCCTTTAATGCAGCCAATTCCAACTGTTGCTTGTTTTGGGGAGTTTCTGTCTTTAGTCTCCTCTTCAGCTGGTGAAATTAATGTTCAATCGGATTTAATTCTGGAGATTGATTTGGGCAATCTAAGACTTTACATTTCTTTGCCCTGATAAAGTCCTTAACTGAACTAGCAGGGTGTTTTGGGTCATTGTCCTGATCCAATATGAAGTGCTTTCTAATGAGATTGGTGGCATTTTCTTGAATATTGGTAGCCAAGATGATTTTGTACCCTTCCAAATTCATTTTGCTACTGCCATCATACATTAAGTCATCATTAAAATGAAGATGTGCTGTTCTAGAGACAGCCATGCATGCCCATGCCATGACACCACCTCCACCAAGCTTTACAGATGAGGCTGTATGCTTAGGATCATTTGCAGTTCCCTTTATTCTCTACACTTTTGCTTTCCAATCACTTAGATAAAGGTTCATCTTTGTCTCATCGGTCCATCAACTCAGTTCCATAACTCTACTGGCTCACATTTGTGAAGAATCCTGCCTTTCTATTTTTGGTGCTGATCAGAGGTTTGCATCTTGCTGTGTATCTTCTGTAATTCTGTGTCACATTCTCCTGCGGACTGTAGATTGTCAGAGCATCAGCCCAGCTTTCTGGAGGTTGTTGGTGATTTTACAGACATGTATTTTAGGGTTCATTTTCACAGCTTTTATGATTTGTCTCTCATCAACTACTGTTGTTTTTCTCAGCTGGTCAGGGGTGCGTTTCCCAAAACCATAGTTGCTAACCTGTTAGCAACTTAGCTGGTTGGCAATGGGAAATTGCTTTGCAACCAACAAAGTTGCTAACTTAGTTAGCAACTATGGTTTTGGGAAACGCACCCCAGGTCGTCGTTGAAATGCTGATGTCACCGGTAGTTTCCAAACTCTTGATTTGTCCATGCCCTTTGTTTTTCCTTTAGTTCTAATTGACTTCCTCTTTTCTTTTAGCATCCAAATTGCTTGCTTTTCTTTCAGAGTCGGCTTCCTCGTCTTCATCCTGGTTTGTGTGTGTCATCATTGAATGCAAGACTTAGAATGCAGAAGCAATGGATATAATGGTATAAGACACATTCCCTGCTTTTAATATCTGAAGAATTAATGCAACAGGACACAGCTGTACACTTAGAAAGACCTGTGTGTCACGACACGCACACAAACAGGTAGATCCAAAAGCAGTGTTTTATTGGGATAATCCAAATATCATAATCCAGTCAGGCAAGGGTCAAAATCCAGATAAGCAGTCCAAAACAAGAAACACGAACATCAACAAGGGAACAGGAAATAGCAGAGTGACATTAAACAAGGACTCCGTAACAAAGACAGAAACAAACCAGGTATTTATAGACAGGTGCAAACAATGTAAGTGGGAACAGCTGAATACAATGAACAGTGATGAGTATCAACAAGGCTTGTGGGAAATGTAGTTCCTGAGGTGGGGTGACGATATGGGGAAGTGAGACCTCTAGCGGACACCCAGGGATACACAAACCAGACACTGTGACACTGTGAGGCAACTGTTCCAATAGTTCTGCTCACATCAGATAGGGAGATGAAACTCTAAAAGTGCTGATCTTCTTATCTAGTAAAACATCTTTGTGTTGAATCACCCAATAATAAAATGTGACATTCTGTAGTTTTGTCTCATATTCATCTTTTAATCATATTTACAGATTTCTTGACTCCACAGCAAACAGAACAATTTTGTCTTTACTGCTCCAATACTTATGGAGGGCACTGTATATTTATATTATGCATACTAACTGTATTATATAATCCGTATATTAAAGTATATATAACAAGTTATGAAAGAAATACTTTTTAGTTTAATCTTAAATACATTTCATCACATAGAGTGAAAATCAGAAAAGCTCCATTATATGTTCAGCTGTGAGGTTCCTCTGAATAACGCAGATATATGCATATGTACAGCTGGCTCATGACAGGTCTGTAATCTGGATCTGTATGTAAAGTGTTTATAGTGAGAACTGGTGAGAATGACACTTACATTGAGGATTGGACAAGAGCAAGTCTGCAAACAGCGGCATGTTTGACGAGATTGACAAGGCTGTAAAGGAAAGGCTGTGCAGAAAGCCTTCATATGGAGATGGTTTGGGTGTGTTTTATACAAATGACTAACCTTGAGGATGCGGCCGCTCTTAAAATACTGCAAATACACTAACATTAGGACGAGGTTAAGAACTACTTCATGTGCATACATTCGTGTTGTAAATTAGGCAGAGATTTTTTGAGGTTCTCCTGTGTGTACAAATCCGAAATAATCCATGCAATTATTAGTGTATGAGACCCACTGTTCTTATTAACTCCTGTAATAATTTAGTTTTATTTATTTATTTTACAGACATGAAGTCCTCAACACGTTTAGATCAAATCTGCTGAAGAAGTTTGTGTGTCTGTATGAGGGAACAGCGACGCAGGGAAACCCAACACTCCTGAATGAGATCTACACAGAGCTCTACATCACAGAGAGTGAGAGTGGAGAGATCAGTAATGAGCATGAGGTGAGACAGATTGAAACACAATCCAGGAGAGCAGCAACAGAGGACACAGCCATCAAATGCAATGACATCTTTAGAGCTTTACCTGGACAAGACAAAGCCATCAGAACTGTGCTGACAAAGGGAGTCGCTGGCATTGGAAAAACAGTCTCTGTGCAGAAGTTCATCCTGGACTGGGCTGAAGGGAAAGAGAATCAGGACGTCCAGCTCATATTTCCACTTCCTTTCAGAGAAATCAATCTGATGAAGAACAAAACACTCAGTCTTTCAGATCTTCTTCATGGCTTTTTCCCTGAAACTAAAGAAATGGAAATATCCAGTGATGAATATAAAGTGTTGTTCATCTTTGATGGTCTGGATGAGTGTCGTCTGTCTCTGAACTTTAAGAGTAAAGTGAAACTGTGTAATATATCTGAATCAGCCTCAGTGGACGTGCTGCTGATGAACCTCATTGTGGGGAATCTGCTTCCCTCTGCTCTCATCTGGATCACCTCCAGACCAGCAGCAGCTGATCTCGTCCCCTCTGAGTCTGTCCATCGAGTGACAGAGGTACGAGGCTTCAATGAGCCACAGAAGGACGAATACTTCAGGAAGAGAATCAGTGATCAGAGTCTGGCCGACACGATCATCTCACACCTGAAGTCATCAAGGAGCCTCTACATCATGTGCCACATCCCAGTGTTCTGCTGGATCTCAGCCGCTGTTCTGGAGAAGATGTTGAGTCAAGCAGAGAGTGGAGAGATTCCCAAGACTCTCACTCAGATGTACACACACTTCCTGATCCTTCAGACCAACATCAAACATCAGAAGGACTATGAGAAGAAGGTGACAGATGAAGACATGATCCTCAAACTGGGGAAAGTGGCTTTTCAGCAGCTTGTGAAAGGAAACCTGATCTTCTATGATGAAGACCTGAGAGAGTGTGGCATTGATGTGACAGAAGCATCAGTGTACTCAGGATTGTGCACTCAGATCTTCAGAGAGGAGTTGGGCTTGTATCAGGGGAAAGTCTTCAGCTTTGTTCATCTGAGCCTTCAGGAACATCTAGCTGCTCTATATGTGCATTTCTCCTTTACAATCAAGAACATCAATGTGTTTGGACAAACCAAACAAAGTCTGTTGTCTAAAATTTGGTACTGGTTCCAAAATGATTCATCAAAACAAGTTTCATTATCTGAGCTGCATCAGAGAGCTGTGGATGAGGCTCTACAGAGTAAGAATGGACATCTGGATCTTTTCCTGCGTTTTCTTCTGGGACTCTCAGTGGAGTCCAATCAGACTCTCTTACGAAAACTACTAACACAGACAGGAAGCTGCTCCTACAACAAAGAGGAAACAGTTCAGTGCATCAAACAGAAGATCAGAGAGAATCACTCTTCAGAGAAATTCATCAATCTGTTCCACTGTCTGAACGAGCTGGGTGATGATTCACTGATGCAGGAGATCCAAGATTATCTGAAATCTGGAGAAATAGGAGAAACCAAACTCTCCTCTTCACAGTGGTCAGCTCTGGTTTATGTGTTGCTGACATCAGAGCAGAAGATCGATGTGTTTGATCTGAAACAGTTTATTGGAGCACGACATACAGCAGATGAAGTTCTTCAGAATCTGTTACCTGTGGTTAAAGAATCCAGATTAGTTTGGTGAGTAACACTGAAAACAAACTTTCAAAATATGATCACATTTATTATTATTATTTAGAATTTTCTGTTTGTCCTCTAATGATGTTGATAGTATGTTTTACTGTCTTTATAAATTACATTTCCATTTACAAAATGTTTAAATTTCATTTCTTTAATTGCAGTTGGTGTCAGTTCATTATTCATGTTGTAAGGGAAACATGTCAGTTTAGCTCAAAGGGAATTAATTATTATTTTTCAAAAGGGAATTTGAACAGAATCACTTTTTTTACGGCGGATCACTGAGTCGGTCAGCGATTCACTGAACTACACTACATAACATCAACTCTGCAATGGATATTAATATCCAAAGTATAGTGAAAACACTATTTATTAGCACGGTAACAAGATCAGCAGTTTAAGACTTTGACTTGTAAGCACAAAACACAAAATACTTGTTTCAATATAAATAAGACTTTAGTGGACAAATGTAAGTCATATATACTAATCTAACACATAAATACATGCATTCAAACATGTTGCAGAAAGAGAGAAAGTGAGGAAAGAATGAGTTTAAGAGAATGAAAATATGAAATCCCAAGTTTACTGCAATATATGCAATTTCTTAGACCTGAATAACCATTAATCATTTAATTAACCCTCACATTGATTTTCTATTGAGGCTATTAAACTTTATATTAAATGCACCAGTTTAGCTAGAATTTGGAGGTTTTACTTGTGTTTCCTGCGTTAGGGATTCGTTGCAGAAAGGGGTTTCCCAAGGTTGTTGACTGGCTGGAGGATTAGTAGTGTCCGGAGTGATGTCTTGGGGAGATCAATCATTGAGAGTTGGCTAATGAATGGATGCGGAGTCCTGTATGCTGGCTGAAGTTTTCAGGTTGAAACCAACAACGTCTGAGACGTGGCTTTGCAGCAAAACTTAACTTAGAACACAAAACTCTCAAACAAAAAGAAAAGAAATTAAAGTAAAAGAAAGAAAAGGAAAGAAGAGTGTGATGAGACTACAGCTGCATCTCAATAATTTATAATGTCGTGGAAAAGTTCATTTATTTCAGTGATTCAACTCAAATTGTGAAACTTGTGTATTAAATAAATTCAATGCACATAGACTGGAGTAGTTTAAGTCTTTGGTTCTTTTAATTGTGATGATTTTGGCTCACATTTAACGAAAACCCACCAATTCACTATTTCAACAAATTAGAATATGGTGACATGCCAATCAGCTAATCAACTCAAAACACCTGCAAAGGTTTCCTGAGCCTTCAAAATGGTCTCTCAGTTTGGTTCACTAGGCTACACAATCATGGGGAACACTGCTGACCTGACAGTTGTCCAGAAGACAATCATTGACACCCTTCACAAGGAGGGTAAGCCACAAACATTCATTGCCAAAGAAGCTGGCTGTTCACAGAGTGCTGTATCCAAGCATGTTAACAGAAAGTTGAGTGGAAGGAAAAAGTGTGGAAGAAAAAGATGCTCAACCAACCGAGAGAACCACAGCCTTATGAGGATTGTCAAGAAAAATCGATTCAAGAATTTGAGTGAACTTCACAAGGAATGGACTGAGGCTGGGGTCAAGGCATCAAGAGCCACCACACACAGACGTGTCAAGGAATTTGGCTACAGTTGTCGTATTCCTCTTGTTAAGCTACTCCTGAACCCCAGACAACGTCAGAGGCGTCTTACCTGGGCTAAGGAGAAGAAGAACTGGTCTTGTTGCCCAGTGGTCCAAAGTCCTCTTTTCAGATGAGAACAAGTTTTGTATTTCATTTGGAAACCAAGGTCCTAGAGTCTGGAGGAAGGGTGGAGAAGCTCATAGCCCAAGCTGCTTGAAGTCCAGTGTTAAGTTTCCACAGTCTGTGATGATTTGGGGTGCAATGTCATCTGCTGGTGTTGGTCCATTGTGTTTTTTGAAAACCAAAGTCACTGCACCTGTTTACCAAGAAATTTTGAAGCACTTCATGCTTCCTTCTGCTGACCAGCTTTTTGAAGATGCTGATTTCATTTTCCAGCAGGATGTGGGCACCTGCCCACACTGCCAAAAGCACCAAAAGTTAGTTAAATGACAATTGTGTTGGTGTGCTTGACTGGCCAGCAAACTCACCAGACCTGAACCCCATAGAGAATCTATGGAGTATTGTCAAGAGGAAAATGAGAAACAAGAGACCAAAAAATGCAGATGAGCTGAAGGCCACTGTCAAAGAAAGCTGGGCTTCCATACCACCTCAGCAGTGCCACAAACTGATCACCTCCATGCCACGCCGAATTGAGGCAGTAATTAAAGCAAAGGAGCCCCTACCAAGTATTGCGTATATGTACAGTAAATGAACATACTTTCCAGAAGGCCAACAATTCACTAAAAATTTTTTTTTTTTTTTTTTTTTTTAATTGGTCTTATGAAGTATTCTAATTTGTTGAGATAGTGAATTGGTGGGTTTTTGTTAAATGTGAGCCAGAATCATCACAATTAAAAGAACTAAAGACTTAAACTACTTCAGTTTGTGTGCATTGAATTTATTTAATACATGAGTTTCACAATTTGAGTTGAATTACTGAAATAAATGAACTTTTCCACGACATTCTAATTTATTGAGATGCACCTGTAGATGGCTTCTCTTTTCATGATAGTAGATGGCAGCAGGTGTGGAGGCCAAAGCATGCTGAAAGAGTGCTTGAAGAATGCAAAACAAAAAGGCAGTTGGTGGCAGAAGCAGTGGCAAAAAGCCCAAAAGGCAAAAAGCAAAATTCAATTCAATTCAATTCAATTCAATTCAAGTTTGTTTGTATAGAGCTTTTATGATACAAATCATTGCAAAGTAAATTAAGTTTCTACAATATTTAGTAGTAGCTTATGAGTGGTGACTGTCAGTTTATGTGCATATGGCAGAAATTTTTAGAAAAATTTATAAAAGACATAGTCAAACATACAATGAACACTATTAACAGCAATTATTATATGATGCAATCACACTTGTAGCAATATTTGGTAGTTCTGTATGTTGTTTCTGGGTTAGCATCATCTGAGGTACTCTGAGGGGTTGGCATCATCTCTTCTCAGGTGTTCTGGATCCAGACTGGAGCTTGTGTAAATCCCGTGGCAAAACAGAGAAACAAATAGAGACATAATTAGCGTAGCTGCTGTTCCAACCAAGTAAAATTAATTAGTTTAACCCAAGCTAAAGGATAATAATGCACATTTGATCAGATACAACTGCAGTCCAAAATTATGCAATGCATTATTTGAATGCTTGGCGAAAGAGATGTGTTTTTAATCTAGATTTAAACAGAGAGAGTATGTCTGAACCCCGAACATTATCAGGAAGGCTATTCCAGAGTTTGGGAGCCAAATGCGAAAAAGCTCTACCTCCTTCAGTGGACTTTGCTATCCTAGGAACTACCAAAAGTCCAGCGTTTTGTGACCTTAGGGAGTGTGATGGATTGTAGCATGGTAGAAGGCTAGTTGGGTACACAGGAGCTAAACAATTTAGGGCCTTATAGGTAAGTAATAATATTTTGTAACTGATACGGAATAATAATATTGAAAATAGCAGAGGACCTAGGACAGATCCTTGTGGCCAGTGGCGGCTTGTCGGGGGAGGCCCAAAATTTTGAGGTGAAAATGGGAGGAGGACTATTTAATATTTATAAAATTCACAATTCATTTCGGTTCATGTCTCAGAATGTGTATTTTTTGTTTGTAATTTCACATCTGTTATACCATAACATGTTACTGAAGTTGGAAAGCTCTGCTTTTCTATCGCGACTGTGTCGAATCTGCTGATGTAATTACAACTGCTAAGTGATAGAGAGGGGGAGGGGGAGGCCGGGTCAGAGCTGAGCTCTCGTGCCTCCGTTGGTAAAAAACAAATTAGCCAATCAGCATCAAGTGTTCACTTTCAGCGCTGAGAAGTGTTGAGAAAAGAAACCTCGTAGAGGAGGCTAGCCTCCCTTCTGGTATATCAACCAATCATCATAGAGACGTAAATTACTAATTAAATTGATATTAGTTTGAACGTCTCGCATTGCACTGATAATGCACCAAGTATGATAAGCAGCGATATTGAATATTTGATCGCCAACAGATTTACCAAGCTGTCATTCAAAAAGTATATATACAAATTTAAAAAAGGAAAAACATGCCTAAGCTGGATATAGGCTACAGCAGTCAGCTTAACAGGCAGCTCTCTTTTAACACAGACTTTTAAGAAGGGATGGATGTTTGCTTCAAGTGATAGGCCAGATAAGTGAAATTATATTATCTTGTTGTATGTGTGTTGTTTTCTTTACGTTTTCTGACTAAAAGCAACCAAAAAGCCATTTTAAAGTGGTTAAGCAAATAATAATAATAACAATCGGCAGGGATCCCCAGACCAATACAATTAGTCTGCCTCTATTTTTAAACCCACGAGCTGCCACTGCTTGTGGCACTCCATATTTTACTGGTGATAAATGAGATGACTCGCCATTTAAATAAACAAAGTGGTAGCGATCGGACAGGTATGATCTAAACCATCTTAAAGCTTGCCCTTGAATACCTGTATATTTTTTTAATCAATCTATGAGTGTTATGATCTATGGTGTCGAACGCAGCACTAAGATCAAGTGAAACTAGCAATGAGATGCAGCCTTAATCTGATGCAAGAAAAAATGAAATTCTTCATACAGATAATTTTTTTGCAGGAAGGAGCACAATTGAGCAGACACAACTTTTTCTAAAATTTTTGACATAAATGGAAGATTTGAAATGGGCTTATAATTTGACAGTTCACTAGGATCTAGTTGTGGTTTCTTAATAAGAGGCTCAATGACCGCCAGCTTGAATGGTTTTGGGACGTGACCTAAAGATAACAACGAGTTAATAATATTGAGAAGCGGTTCTTCTGCTACAGGTAACAACTCTTTCAGCAATCTGGTGGGTACAGAATCAAATAAACATGTTGTTGGTTTAGATGCAGTGATAAGTTTATTTAGCTCTTCCTGTCCTATAGTGTAACGGTAACAAAGGGTGATGAAGCAAGTGCAAGAATGAAATACAAATGTTTATTGAAGGCAGAGATACAAATGAGTCCAGGTGGAACAACGGATGGTCGCAGCGATGACAGACGGTGATCCAGGAAGTGGTAGTGAGGTGAGGCAGCAGGAGAGCATGACACAGGCCTGAGATGAGCAGTCTGTGGTGGTGATTTGGTGCATCCGATGGTGAAGAGTGGACGGGGTTCCAGGGTCAGACAACAGCAAAGCAATAATGAGTAACAGCCAGAGCCGGACAGTAACGGAGTACATTTACTTGAGTACAGTACTTAAGTACAATTTTGAGGGATCTGTACTTTACTCGAGTATCATTTTTGGGGAGTACTCATGACTTTACTCAAGTACATTTGAGAGGCAAATATTGTACTCTTTACTCCGCTACATTTCTATCCATAACCATAACCGTTACTTCTTCGGCCCCATCCACACGGAGACGGAGTTTACCCCAATCCGATCTTTTTTTTTCCTCGTCTCAAGAAATATCCGCGTCCACACGAAACCGCAAAACGATGTAGTAAACATGCCAAACCAGCATGTGGCGCTGTAATTCTGCCACAGAGATGCACTAAAAACGGAGAAGAAGACTTGGACTATGCTCATAAACCTTGCGCGTGGTACACAAACGAACATGGAACAATTCATTTATTAATCTGTGTTAATGTTAGTTAATAAAAAAGACAATCGTTCAGTGTTTGTTCTTGTTTTTGTTGCTATTACGTGACGTTGCGGTGTCTGATTAGGGCGAGACGTGGGCTGATGACTTCATCATTTCAAAAGATATACGGATTCACCATCCAGACGACAACCCAAAGGCGGCGTTTTCAAATGTATACACTCTGGGACCCGGTTTCAAAAAACATTTGGATATCACTAAACTGCAGTGCTGTGAACGCGCTCACAACAGACCCGGAAGAGAAGACAATGCTGAATAAAGTCATAGTTTTTGCTATTTTTGGACCAAAATGTATTTTCGATGCTTCAATAAATTCTAACTGACCCTCCGATGTCACATGGACTACTTTGATGATGTTTTTATTAGCTTTCTGGACATGGACAGTATACCGTACATACATTTTCAATGGAGGGACAGAAAGCTCTCGGACTAAATCTAAAATATCTTAAACTGTGTTCCAAGGATGAACGGAGGTCTTATGGGTTTGGAACGACATGAGGGTGAGTTATTAATGACATAATTTTCATTTTTGGGTGAACTAACCCTTTAATACTGTCACTCAAATGAGCTGAATTTTATTTTTCCTTCTTTGTACACTGACCTAAACACAGCTGATTAGCTGATTTTCTTTAATAATTATTATTTCTTCTTCTATGCTGCGTGTATAACACGGTCAGGTTCAGAGGTGTGTCAGAACATTGCTATATTGCCTTCTTTGCTGATTTAGATTTATCGATTTGATTGATGAAAAAACAGAAACTCACAAGTACACACAATTCTTAGCTGAATTTTCTTTTCTGATATTACACATTAATGTAAGCTGAGCATTTGCTTTGATGTTCTTGAGTATGCGGTGTGTTTAACACAGTCAGGTTCAAATGTGGGTGCAAAAATTACATTAAAACTGTAGCAGAGGTTTGTCAGAGCATTGCCATTGTGCGCAAGTGAGAAATGTTAAATAAAGCAACATGGTAAAAAGATGAAAATGACTTGATTTTACTTTTAATTCCTTTTACATTCTCCAAGGTATTAACATTACAATTTTTCATAACTCCATGTAGGACGTTTCTGTACATAAATGTAAGCACTGTGGCAGTAGTAATGCAATATTTAGAAAATGTACTCTTGTACTCTTGATACTCAAGTACTTTTAAAAACAAGTACTTCAGTACTTTTACTTAAGTAGACATCTGACTGTAGTACTTTTACTTGTACTTAAGTAAAATTTAGCAGGGGGTATCTGTACTTTTACTCAAGTAATGAAGCTGTGTACTCTGTCCGCCTCTGGTAACAGCTGGTGCAGATGAACAATCAACGGAGACGCCCACATGAAACAATCAGTGCTGACGAGCGACACACACAAACTCCACCCACATAGTGCAAACCCGAGACCACGGTTTACCAACCGTGACATATAGTTGTAAAGCACTGCAGTTTATCTTTGGGTACGATGGATGAAACTCAAGTATTAAACGCTGTAGAATCTACATTTGTTATTGTATTTCTGATGTTATCTATTTTATCAGTGAAGAAAGTCATTACTATTAAACATTGATGGAATATTTAAATCGGGTGGCATCTGGTTATTTGTTAATCTAGCCACTGTGCTAAATAAAAACCTTGGATTGTTTTGGTTATTTTCAGTGAGTTTGTGGATATGCTCTGCCCTGGCAGTTTTTAGAGCCTGTCTATAGCTGGACATACTGTTTTTCAATGCAATTCTAAAAACTTCCAAGTTAGTTTTTCTCCATTTGCGCTCAAGACTACGAGTTTCTTTCTTGAGAGAGTGGGTATAACTGTTATACCATGGCACAGTTCATTTTTCTCTGATCTTTTTCAATTTGATGGGGGCAACAGCTTCTAATGTATTAGAGAAAATAGTGCCCATGTTGCCAGTCATTTTGTCTTGTTCATGTGTATTTTTGGGTACACATAGCAGTTGTGATAAATCAGGCAGGTTATTTGCGAATCTGTCTGTAATGAAGAGTCAGTGACGTGGGAATCCATGTGCAGCTTTATTAATAACCAGAACGAGTCAGACAGGCAAAGTTCAATCAACAGCGTTAAAGGGTAATGTAGGAAAGGGAGAATCAGTACCAGAGTCTGTGCAAAGGGGTCGAGGCAGGCGAGAGACAGAGTGTAAACAAATCCAGTAAAGGGGCCGGGTCAGAGAGGCAGGCAGAAAACAATCAGACGGGTATAAACAATCCAGGTAGTGAACAGGTAATCCAACTGGGTATAAACCCTCGGAAATGTCAGCAGTAGCAAAACAAGAATTCACACAGAGGTGAGGAATGGCCTGGCTTAAATAGTCAGGATAATGATTCGCACCTGTGCAGGTAATCAGTCTCAGGCACGGGATGATGGGAAATGAAGTCGGCAAGGAGAGTTAGTACTCTGGTGATGGTTCCCTCTGGTGGTGATCGAAGGGAGCCACCAGGGCTTGATTTATGACAGAGCCCCCTCCCTGAGAGCGGCTCTTGACGTGAGGAGGCAGATGACACTGGGGTCTTTCACAGGGTCTCGGGGCTGGTTTATTCGGATGGGTCCTATGAAAGTCAGTGGTAAGAGAAGGATCTAGAATGTTCTCTGCGTTGACCCAGGACCGCTCCTCCAGACAATACTACTCCCAATCCTCTAGATACTGGAGTAACCTGCCCCAGCGACGAGAATTCAGGATCTCGTGAACTCGATACGCCTCCTCGCCTTCCACGATGATGGGAGGGGTTCCCTGGTCACCAGCCTCCTCCTGGTCCTCCGCTCCTCTCGAACCACCAGCGGGCTTAAGCAGAGACACATGAAAAGTGGGTGAGATACGATCATTTCCTGGCAAATCCAATCTAAATGAAACGGGAGTTATTTGTCTGAGGATTTTGAATGAAAACACGTACCTTGGACTGATATTCTTGCAAGGGAGTCGTAGGCAAAGATCCCGTGTAGACATCCTGACCAAATGATCAGGCTGATAGTTGGGATTGGCACATCGACGGCGATCCGCTTGTTCCCTTGTTCGATGAATGGCCCATTGAAGGTGGACATGTGCCTCATTCCAGGTCTCCTCGCTCCATTGGAGCCATGAATTAACAGCAGGTAAGTCTGAGGGCACCCCGGACCATGGGAATAAGGGAGGTTGGAAACCCAGAACACATTGGAAAGGAGTAAGGCCAGTGGCTGGCTTGCGGAGGGAGTTCTGAGCATATTCGGCCCATAACAGATACGACTCCAGTCTGCCTTATTTCGGTGGCAATATGAGCAGAGAAAGCGGGTGAGCTCCTGGTTCAAACGTTCAATCTGGCCATTGGCTTGAGGGTGATAGCCGGAGGTGAGGCTGACATTGATACTCAGTTTCTGACAGAAGGCAGACCAGACTCGGGAGGTGAATTGTGGACCCCGATTGGAGACTATGTCCTCAGAAAGACATAGTCATGGCATAAGGACTCGGCTGTTTCTAGAGCTGTGGGTAGTTTGGGCAGAGGGATCAAGCGACATGCCTTAGAGAATCGGTCAATGACTGTGAGGATAGTGGTATGCCCCCCCGACAAGGGTAGACAAAGTCTGTGACAAAGTCTATGGCTATATGTGACCAGGGGCGTTGTGGAATGGGTAGCGGTTGTAAGAAGTCAGCCGGTAGTTGGTGAGAGGATTTTGTGATATTCATTATATTACATGTGGAACAGTCCCGGATGTATGCTATCATGTCTGCCTGCAAGGTGGACCACCAGAAGCGAGTAGCTGTACAGTACCTGGATGACCAGAACTGGTAGTTGAATGAACCCACTGAATCACTCTTTGATGTAGTGTCTGCAGCATGTAAATGAGGTTAGGTGGAGTTTCAGCTGGTGGTGGTTTGGTGGCTTGGGCTGCTGTAATCTCAGCCATGAGATCCCATTGTATGGGAGCGAGAACCAGGGTGGAAGGGATGATGGATTCACAGGAGAGTGGTTGCAAGAATGACTCATAAAGTCAAATCGTGTGGAAAAATAAAGACCATTTTGCCTGCCTGTGATTGAGTCTCTTGGCGGAAGTAGTCAAGGTTTGCGATGATCAGTTAGCACTTTAAAGGGGTGTTTGGCTCCCTCGAGCCAATGCCGCCATTCCTCCAAAGCTGCCTTCATAGCAAGGAGTTCCTGGTTGTCTACATCGTAGTTCTGCTCTGTGGGGCTGAGTTTGCGAGAGAAGAATGCACAAGGAAATAATTTGGGAGGATCACCATGTCACTGAGAGAGAATAGTGCCGATGCCAGTACTGGAAGCATCCACCTCTACAGTGAACTCCAGTTCAGGATCGGGATGATGCAGAATGGGAGCAGAGGTGAATCTCTCCTTAAATTAATGAAATGCAGAGATGGCGGTTGGAGTCCAGATGAGATGTTGTCTCCCCTTCTTGATCATAGATGTAATGGGTGCTGCAATCGTGCTGAAGTTGCGGATGAATCGTTGATAGAAATTTGCAAATCCCAGAAAGCGCTGCAATTCCTTTAAAGTGGCAGGCTGATGCCACCTTACAACAGATTGCACCTTCTTATCATCCATGGCTACCCCTCCTGAGCTGATCACATACCCGAGGAATAATACAGTGTTCTGGTGAAACTCACACTTCTCAGTCTTGGCATACAACTGATGGGTGATGAGACGCTGGAGAACAGAACAAACATGCTTGATATGATCCTCATAGGAGTCCGAGTAGATCAAGATATCATCAATATACACGATGACCCAGCGATTCAGCATGTCTCGGAACACATCATTGATGAATGCTTGGAAAACTGAGGGACTGTTGACCAGCCCGCATGGCATAACAAGATATTCGTAGTGCCCTGATGTCGTTCATCACCCTCCCAGATGCGAATGAAATTGTAACCACTGCGAAGGTCAAGCTTGGTGAAATACTTGGCTGTCCGCAGCTGTTCCAAGGCTGCTGGAACTAATGGTAGGGGGTAACGGAACTTGACAGTGAGTTCGTTGAGACCACGGTAGTAAATGCAAGGCCGAAGTCCTCCATCCTTCTTAACGAAGAAGAATCCGGCTGAAGCAGCAGAGGTGGTTGGTCGAATGAAGCCCTTTGTTAACTCCTCCTCTATGTATGATTTCATGGCTTCAGACTCAGGTTGTGACAGGGGAAAGACTTAGCCTTTGGGAGGATGAGAACCAGGTAGCAGGTCCATGGCACAGTCATCTGCACGATGAGGGAGGTAGTTGTGATCCTTTAGTCTTACTGAAAGCTTCAACTAAATTGTGGTATTCCAAAGCGATCTTGGGTTCAGTGATGGGTTTAATCTCTGTCTGGTGAGGAGTCAGGTTCAGACAATGTCGGTGGCAGGATTCAGACCACCGACTTATCTGCTTCTTGGACCAAGAAATACACAGGTTATGCTTCTCAAGCCAGGGAAAGTCCCAGGATGATGGGAGTTTGAGGGGATTGGAACACAAATAGACGGATGGTCTCAGTGTGAAGTGCTCCTGTACGCAGTGATAAATCCTTTGTGACGAATTGAATCCAGCCAGATCCCAGAGGACGTCCGTCTAGCGCTGCCACTGCCAAACGAGATTCACATGGAACAAGGGGAATATTATGAGTCTTGGAGAATTCAGAGTCAATGAAATTTCCTGCTGCCCCAGAATCAATCAGAGCTGTGGTGTCAATAAGCTCCCCATTAACCCTTAAGGTAACTGGTATCTGTAATACAGTATCTTGATTAGAAATCTGACTCACTGCAGAAAAATTACATGATGGACGAGTGGGGCATGAAGCTCTCATATGTCCAGAAAGACTGCAGTATAGACAGAGGTTCTGACGAACACGTCTCTCTCTCCTCCATGCCGAGATGAGTAAAGCTGATCTGCATTGCTTCAGTCTCCTTTGGTAGAGATGTCATAACTGCAGGAGTCGATGAGAGTCAAGGTTGACGTCGAGAACAGATGAGATTATCAATGCGGATCGCCTGATCCATGAACTGTTCCAGAGATTTACCCTAATCACGGCAGGCCAATTCAGACTGTAGGTCAGCGTTGAGACCTTTGCGGAAGAGGAGCTTGAGAGGATCATCTGACCACCCTGTCTGTGCAGTAAGCGTGCGGAAGGATAGTGCATAGTCAGCAGCTGAACTTCTTCCTTGACAGAGAGATAACTGCTCGCCCACTTCCTTGCCACCCTCGGGGTGCTCGAATACCTCCCTTAAGTGTTGAATAAAACTGGTAAATGAGGGGAAAATGGTGCGGTCCTCACTCCACACCGCAGTGGCCCATTCTAGCGCCCTTCCAGTGAAGAGCGAACAAATGAAAGCAATATGACTATTGTCCTAGGGGTATAGCATGGTCTGTTGGTTTACGAACATGAAACATCGAAGCAAAAACCCCTTACACCTCGCGGGCGATCCATCAAACTTCTCTGGAAAAGCCAAGCGAGGGCTGGCAGTGACGGAAGCTGTTGCCGGAGCATGAGCAGGTGTACTGTAGCATATGAACGCTCTCCTCGGGTGGTGGTATCCGTAAACCCTGCAGAGTCTTTACCAGCTCCTCCGTGAGTGAGGTAAGATGATTCAGCTGTTGTTGTTGAGAAGCCAGTACTGAAAGTTGAGCTGATACTCCCGTGGATTAGTGACAGAAAGCTGCTGGATCGATTTGTGGTGAAGTCTTCTGTAATCAAGAGTCAGTGACGTGGGAATCCATGTGCAGATTTATTAATAACCAGAATGAGTCAGACAGGCAAAGTTTAATCAACAGTGTTAAAGGGTAACGTAGGAAAGGCAGAATCAGTACAAGAGTCCGTGCAAAGGGGTCGAGGCAGGTGGCAGACAGAGAGTAAACAAATCCAGTAAAGGGCCAGGTCAGAGAGGCAGACAGAGAACAATCAGACGGGTATAAACAATCCAGGTAGTCAACAGGTAATGCAACAGGGTATAAACGCTCTGAAATTTCACCATTAGCAAAACATGCGATATAATTAAATCTAATGTATGGTTAAAATGATGAGTGGGCTCGGTGACATTTTGCTTTACTCCAAAACAGTTTAATAAGTCAGTAAACGCAAGTCCTAATGCATCATTTGTATTATCAATGTGAATGTTAAAATCTCCGAAAATTAGCGCTTTATCAGCAGTAACCAACAGGTCTGAGAGGAAATCTCCAAATTCTTTTAGGAATTCTGTATACGGCCCTGGTGGTCTATACACAGTAGCCAGAGCAAGAGATACAATAGATTTCTTTTGCATATATGACAGTGTAACATTAAGCAGAAGTATTTCAAATGATTTAAACTTGTATCCTGTTTTCTGGGTAACACTGAGAATATCACTATATATTGTTGCAACACCTCCCCCACGACCAGTCTGACGGGGCTCATGCTTATAACAGTATGGTGGAGTAGACTCATTTAGACCAATATAATCATTTGGTTTTAGCCAGGTTTCAGTCAAGCAGAGTACATCAAAATTATTATCTGTGATCATTTCATTTACAATAAATGCTTTGGGTGCAAGTGATCTAATGTTTATGAGCCCAAACTTTAAAAATTGTTTTGGTTCATTTATTTGACATTTTTCTGGTTTAATCAGGATAAGATTTTTTCTAGAACCTACATTAAATGTATATTTTGACCCCACTATTCGGGGAACGGACACAGTCTTAATAGATTGGACAGCGCAAGTACTTCTATCATTTAAGCGGGTAGAACAAAAGCCATCATAGTAGTTACTTGAGAATTGGCTTACTAGTCATATGGAGCGAAGTGTCCTGGAGATGTTCTTTGACAGGAGTTCCGGTCCGACTCTGCTGGGGTGCAGGCCATCAACGCGAAAACACCTAGGACGCTCCCAGAAAAGATTCCAATTATTAACAAATAGCAGTTTCTGTTCTTTACACCACGACAGTGTGGGATTACAAATTTATAAAATGTTAAATCTAGGTTCCAATGTAATAGCATATAAACTGAAAACATTTTGAGGTACATTTTGAGGTAAAAAATGATCAAAGCCCAGGTGTCTGAGATAATGACTTTTTGTCTTTTTTGCTATTCCTTGCCATTTGGTCAGGGCACAGCTGTGCCTTTTGTTTCTATGACAATGTGATGGTATGGGCGATACTGCCAGGCACCTCTGTATTTAAATGACACTGTTATACTGATAAGATCAAAGATGGGAAAATGGCCAGCATCAGGCTGATCCCTGTATTCAATTTGCATGCTTTGTTTAAATTGTCTCCACCTCTACTGTATGTATCCCTCCCATTTGAATGTATAAAAACTCCAAAGTATCACTGCTTTGTTTAGACTTTTGATGACTGTAGCGCTAAGCAGAGCATTCTCAATAAAGAATTCTGCTGAAGATAACCCAAGAGTCTCCTGGTCTTCGCTTCTGAGTTTCCAACAACAGTAACCATCCATTTAAAGCAAAAAGTCTACTGAACCTTTCATGTCCCGACACGATGATCGTCACCGTGGGTGTTGTGCTGCGCACCGTCTTGATAAAGCTTCTGAAGTCCCTCCTCAGTGTCTCCATCTGCCGCAGCATGGTGTCGTTAACCGCGGTGTGAAGCACGACCGCTCCGGGGCTCTCGTCATCCTTCAGGATCACGGGTATCTGTTGGTGTCCTAAGTTTTTAAACTCGGCCGTTGGACACATCCCAAATGTTGTCTTGACCAATTAAACGTTGTCTTAGCTCGGGGTGTTGCAATGTTTCTCCTCACAATACATAAATCAACATGTTATCTTATTAGTCACATGGTCCAAATTTTCCCGCTCTTGCAGAGTATGATTTGGACATTGGTTTCTATAAATAGAATCTAATACATTTTACAAAAGAACTGATTGAAAGAAACATTTTAAGAAAGCATTTTCAAACACACATATACCAAACAGCAATACAAACCTATAAACTATTCAATAGTTATCCAAAAATACATATATTAATAGTTATGGACAATAACAACACATATGTATGAATGTTGTGTGTTCACTTCAGCTCAGCATTTAACACTGTCATTCCCTCCAAGCTGACCACAAAACTTGGAGACCTGGACACCTCCCTCTGCAACTGGATTATGGACTTTCTGACCAACAGACCTCAGCATGTTAGGTCAGGCCACATTATCACACTCAGCACCGGCGTACCACAGTGCTGTGTTCTGAGCCCATTCCTCTACTTCCTCTACACCCACGACTGCAAGCCTGTGCATGGATCCAACGCCATCATTAAGTTTGCACATGACACCACAGTGATTGGCCTCATCAGAGACAATGATCACAGTCTCACAGTCTGGTATGGGAACCGCTCAGTTGCTCACCGCAATGCACTGCAGAGGGTGGTGAAAACCACCCCACGCATCACAGGGACACCACTTCCTGCTATTGAGGACATCCAGAGAAAACACTGTCAACGTCGAGCTCGCAGCATTCTTAAGGACTCCTCTCACCCTGACCATAGACTGTTCAATCTCCTGCCCTGCAGGAGGCGCTTCAGGAGCCTCCGGACAAGGACCAGCAGACTCAGGGACAGCTTTTTCCTTACAGCTGTCTCCTTACTGAATTCTGCCCTCTGACACCCCCCACCCACCACACACACACCAAACACATACACTCCTCACCCCTCCTCATCACTACATCTGCTTTAGAAAAAAAAATGGTTACACTTGTTATTGCTTGTACTATTGTCTGTTTATCCAGAATACTGAATGATCCATTTGCACACTGGAATATTTTTCTGTGCACTTTATTAATGTCCATTGCACTAGTGTAAATGATGTTCATAGTTTCTGCTTATAATCCATCTGTATAGTATGTTCATAGTACACCTATCTGTATATCATGCTGATAGTATTTAAAATCTGTAAATTATGTCCATAGAACTGCCTTATCTGTATATTTATTGTACATTTGTAACATATTGTAGACACTGTATATTCTGTACTTACTGCTTATTGCACTTCTGATTAGATGCTTACTTTATTTCGTTGCCTTGTACCTTACATGTGCAATGACAATAAAGTTGAATCTAATCTAATCTAATATACAGTGAGTGATTAGAACACTATAGTCACATGTGTGGGTCACATACATGATAACGGAGTTATGCAATGCAGTGGTATTCATTTATAAGTTATTTTTATTATAATTTTGGTGCATTTATATATGTAAAAGCATTTACATTTTATTCATTTAGCAGATGCTTTTATTCAAAGCAGCTTTTAAGGAATTAAGGAATACAACAAGCAATTCATCACAAAGAGGCAAATAAACACAGGAAGGGCTCATAATACAAAGTTTCAGACATTGTTAAGCTAGACAGGGTAAAGGAAAGAAGGACAAGAGAAAGAGGAAAGAGAAAGCAAAGTTGTTCTTTTTTCTCATGTTAGGATGCAGTCAAAAGTTGACGAAAGAGATGAGTTTCAACTGTCACTTGAAGCTGTCTATGTACTGTTCTGTGAATGTGAGGACGTGTTCTGTGAGGAACAAAAGGTCAAAAGATGTCTGTCTCTGATCTCTGTCATTGGTGGAGGAAAACCCAAAGAAGTCTTAACTAATGATTTCCCTCATGGTTTACTCGTGATGATCATGATGTGTTGTCTCTTCGATCATTAATCTCGGATGCTTGGCCCAATTTTGTCAAACTCCTTCCTTTACTGGGGGAAGTCGTGGCCTAATGGTTAAAGATTCGGACTCATAATCTAAAGGTTGTGAGTTCGAGCCGGCAGGGATTGTAGGTGGGGGGAGTGAATGTACAGCGCTCTCTCCACCTTCAATACCACGACTGAGGTGCCCTTGAGCAAGACCGAACCCCAGCTGCTCCCCGGGCGCCACAGCATAAATGGCTGCCCACTGCTCCGGGTGTATGTTCATGGTGTGTGTGTGTGTGTTCACTGCTGTGTGTGCGCACTTTGGATGGGTTAAACGGAGCATGGGTCACCATACTTGGCTGTATGTCACGTCACTGTCACTTAGTTGAAATGATCAATGTGTTCTTTGTTTTAATGCTGCAAGGTGTTCATAATTGCTTGTTAGTTAGACTTGCTTCAGACTTCAGACCTCCTTGGGGAGAAGGTGAAAGTATCTTGCCGAAAATACACCAGCATGCATAAGTAATCAAGCACTTGATTGAAACCGATCTGAGAATATTGGAATCCATGTGCTTTTTATGCTGCTTACACATTCGTGGGCTATATCTGATCTGTGTCACATGGGAGGATTGGGTCACTTGAACCATGCAGTGTAAATGCTGCCTTTTACTCTTGGTGTTCTGGTAATGATGTCATAGACCAGTGGTTTTCAGTTCCAGTCCTGCCTCTTTTATTTAGCACACCCGATTCAGATAACCAGCTCATTAGAAGAGAGCTCGGTGCATGAACTGTGTTTCGATTGACATGGTCCCTACACAGTGTTCATTGTTTCCTACTCCCTGAGTGTGGGAAATCCGTTGAAGTTTACTTCACTTTGGAACATTCATTCACAGATTTGTGCTACACCACTGCCTGCAGCATCTTAGCATCGTCTCACACACACAGAAGAAACTTGTTAGAAAAGTGTGACATAAATGTGAATAGAATATATACACTCCTTTCAAACTGGAAACATGGCGGAATATCCTGTGATGTCCACTTCAGAGGGCACTTATAGTCATATAGAACATATGTCTGAAGTGATAAGACTAACATACAAAATGTGCAGAGCAGGGGTCACGAGGACTGGAATTGAGAACCACTGTCATAGACTCGTCAGCCAATAGAATTGTTGTGTTTGTTAAAGCTTCAGACACTCCCAGCGTCAGTCTCAGATGTATTCTCTTGTTCCTCTCCACAGGGAACCATGATTACAGTCAAAAACGGAGATGTTTTCTGTTTCTTCAAATGAAGATGTCGCTGATTAGGCCTACCACTCTGGTGTCATCTGTAAACTTGATTATGGAGTTAGAGCCATGCACAGGTATGCAGTCGTGGGTGAAAAGGGAGTAGAGGATTGGACTCAGCACACAGCCCTGTGGTACCCCAGTGTTTAAAGTGAGGACAGAGGAGGTGTGGTTACTGATCCTAACAGACTGTGGTCTGTTGGTGAGAAAGTCCAGGGTGCAGTTACAGAGGGAGAGGCTAATGCCAAGATCACAGAGCTTGGAGATCAGCTTGGATGGGATCACAGTATTGAAGGCGGAGCTGAAATCAATGAATAGCATCCTGACATATGTGTTGGTTCTGTCCAGGTGCGTCAAGGCAGAGTGGAGAGCTGAGGCGATGGCATCCTCAGTTGACCTGTTGGATTTGTAGGCGAACTGGTATTGGTCCAGCGTAGGGGGCAATCATGTTTTCAGGTGGGAGAGGACCAGCCTCTCAAAACACTTTGCAATAATGGGAGTAAGAGCAACTGGGCGGAAGTCATTGAGGGACATTGCATCAGCATGTTTTGGTACAGGTACAATGGTGGTTGTTTTGAAGCAGTTGGGAACAATGGCTTGGGAAAAAGAGAGGTTGAAAATGTTAGTGAAGACCTCAGCCAGCTGTTCTGCACAGGCCCTAAGCACTCGGCCAGGGCCGGCAGCTTTATGAGCATTCACCTTACGCAAGGTGGAGCACACATCACTGGTGGAAAGTGTGAGCGGCAGGTCGTCAGGTGTGAGCACAGCTTTGATGGGTGGTTCTGTGTTTCCACAATCAAAGCGAGCATAAAAGTAGTTCAAAAAGTAGATCATCAGGGAAGGTGGCATTGCTGGCTGGGGGTGTGCTGTTTGCTGTTTTTTTAGTCTGTGAGGGCATGGATGCCTGTCCAAATGCATCGAGGGTCGTTGTTTTTAAATCTATCCTGCGCAGTTTGTAGTTGTAGTAAGCAGATTGAATTCCCCTCTTCACATTGGACCTGGATAAGCTGTAGGCATCACGATCGCCAGATTTGAAAGCAGTGTCACGTGCCTTCAGCAGGAGCCATATTTCCTTGTTCATCCAGGGTTTCTGATTGGGGTACATTTGAATTGCTTTATGGGTGGTTACCTTGCCAACACATTCATTGATATGATGTAGGACAGAGGTGGTGTAGGTATTAACATCTGTGCGGGAGTCCAGTGTGGCCTGAGAAGCAAACAAATTCCAGTCTGTGTCCTGAAACTCCTGCTGTAGTGAAGAGCCTGCTTCTTCCAGCCAAACTTTAACAGCCCTCACAGTGGGTTTCACACGTTTGATGATTGGGGTGTATTTGGGTAGCAGGAACAGGGAGAAGTGATCACATTGTCCAACATGGGGGAGGGGAGTTGCTTTGTAAGCATCAGGGATGTTTGTATAAACATGATCAAGAGTATTGTCTCCTCTTGTCGGGCAAAAAACATTTTGATAAAATTTGGGGAGAGTTGTTCTCAGATTGGCATGATTGAAATCACCAGCAATAATAAAGACTCCATCTGGATGTGTTGTTTGCAGTTTACTAACAGCAGAAGATAGTTCTTTCATGGCTAGTTTAGCATTAGCATCCGGGGGTACATACACTTCAGCAATGTTGGCAGTTGTAAATTCACGGGGCAGAAAAAAAGTGTCTGCACTTGATAAATATGTATTCAATATCAGCAGAACAGTGGGATTTAGTAATAACAGCATTGGAGCACCAGGATCTGTTTACATAGATGCAAACACCCCCACCTTTGCTTTTACCGGAGTCCACAGCTGTTCTGTCAACCCTGTAGATATTGCGCCCCTCTAGCTCAATCGCGCTATTTGAAATGGTGCTATTGAGCCAAGTTTCTGTGAAAACCATAACGTTGCAGTCTATAAACATTCTCTGAGTGATCTGAAGTCGTAGCTCATCGATCTTGTTTGCCAGAGATCGTACGTTAGCGAGGAAGATGCTTGGTATCACTGGACGACATGGATTGAGCTTAAGCTTAGCCCGCAGGCTGCTCCGCTTACCCCGTCTTTGTTTACGTTCGCAGCACCGACGACGGGCACTTCCTGTTGGACTGGCTGATTCACTTGAGCCCGGGGACCGGAATAATTCGGGAGGTAGCAGATGAAGATCTAGTGTTGTATCCACATCGGTGTTTGTGTAGCAAAGTTTGATATCCAATAGTGTGTGACGGTTGTAAGAGGTTAATGCGAAGCTATGTCGAACAACTGAGTTGAAAATAACTAGTAAAATAAGAAGTCATTTGCAAAAACTGGAGAGACTCTGAGCCTCGCGCTGTTCACATGCCGCCATCTTGGTTTTCTTTACTTCATGATGACTGTTTACTGTTTGTTCTTTATGTATCTGTAGAGTACAATGTGATTTGTGGTTTCATTCAGAATACTGGTAATTTGGATTTGGTAATCTGAATCATTGATTGAATCTAAATTATGAATCACTGTGAATCACAGAATCATTTTGATCCACATTAAAAGTTTTAAACAACTAAGACCTAAAGATTGGGACAATATGTGCTCTATGCAGCAGTCATTTAAAATCAGGGCTTTTGCTTTGTTGTACTCACAATTTTTTAAAATAAAATGGGTAAAATTTATCATAAGTTAAGGAAACTGATCATTTAATACAATTTTGGGAAAACTGTCCAGATGGTGTTGTCAGGTTGATGTTCTGTTTCTGTTCTGGGACTCTTATTTTGGTGTGCTTGTCATCATTTTGTATCTGAGTTCTGGTTTCCTGTGTTTATTTCCTGTATCCTTTGTCTCTTTGGTTCGTAGTATGTTTCCATTTGTTTCCATAGTTACTGATTAGTTTGTACAGTGTGTCTACAAACCCGATTCCAAAAAAGTTGGGACACTGTACAAATTGTGAATAAAAACAGAATGCAATGATGTGGAAGTTTCAAATTTCAATATTTTATTCAGAATACAACATAGATGACATATCAAATGTTTAAACTCAGAAAATGTATCATTTTAAGGGACAAATAAGTTAATTTTAAATTTCATGGCATCAACAGATCTCAAAAAAGTTGGGACAAGGCCATGTTTACCACTGTGTGGCGTCCCCTCTTCATTTTATAACAGTCTGCAAACGTCTGGGGACTGAGGAGACAAGTTGCTCAAGTTTAAGAATAGGAATGTTGTCCCCTTCTTGTCTAATACAGGCTTCTAGTTGCTCAACTGTCTTAGGTCTTCTTTGTTGCATCTTCCTCTTTATGATGCGCGAAATGTTTTCTATGGGTGAAAGATCTGGACTGCAGACTGGCCATTTCAGTACCCTGATCCTTCTTCTATGCAGCCATGATGTTGTAATTGATGCAGTATGTGGTCTGGCATTGTCATGTTGGAAAATGCAAGGTCTTGCATGAAAGAGACGATGTCTGGATGAGGGCATTTGTTGTTCTAGAACTTGGATATACCTTTCAGCATTGATGGTGCCTTTCCAGATGTGTAAGCTGCCCATGCCACACACACTCATGCAACCCCATACCATCAGAGATGCAGGCTTCTGAACTGAGCGCTGATGACAACTTGGGTTGTCCTTGTCCTCTTTAGTCCGGATGACATGGCGTCCCAGTTTTCCAAAAAGAACTTCAAATTTTGATTCGTCTGACCACAGAACAGTTTTCCACTTTGCCACAGTCCATTTTAAATGAGCCTTGGCCCAGAGAAAACGCCTGCGCTTCTGGATCATGTTTAGATATGGCTTCTTTTTTGACCTATAGAGTTTTAGCCGGCAACGGCGAATGGCACGGTGGATTGTGTTCACCGACAATGTTTTCTGGAAGTATTCCTGAGCCCATGTTGTGATTTCCATTACAGTAGCATTTCTGTATGTGATGTCGTGCCGTCTAAGGGCCCGAAGATCACGGGCATCCAGTATGGTTTTCCGGCCTTGACCCTTACGCACAGAGATTGTTCCAGATTCTCTGAATCTTTGGATGATATTATGCACTGTAGATGATGATAACTTCAAACTCTTTGCAATTTTTCTCTGAGAAACTCCTTTCTGATATTGCTCCACTATTTTTCGCCGCAGCACTGGGGGAATTGGTGATCCTCTGCCCATCTTGACTTCTGAGAGACACTACCACTCTGAGAGGCTCTTTTTATACCCAGTCATGTTGCCAATTGACCTAATAAGTTGCAAATTGGTCCTCCAGCTGTTCCTTATATGTACATTTAACTTTTCCGGCCTCTTATTGCTACCTGTCCCAACTTTTTTGGAATGTGTAGCTCTCATGAAATCCAAAATAAGCCAATATTTGGCATGACATTTCAAAATGTTATCTATATTCTATTGTGAATAAAATATAAGTTTATGAGATTTGTAAATTATTCCATTCCTTTTTTACTCACAACTTGTACAGTGTCCCAACATTTTTGGAATCGGGTTTGTAGTTTAGAGTCCGTCCACATGGAGACACGTTTGAAACCGGTGTTCTGTCGATTTGTCCTACGCTGTCAGATTTTCCTACCTCCCATTAGTACAATTCTACAACGAAAAATGCTGTCAATAAAATTATGGTTTATTAACATCTACACATACCATAACCCTAAACCTACCCTTAGAGTAATGCAAATACATTAATTATGTGTTATATTAGTGGTTGAAGCTAGAAGGGATACAATATATATTGTTATATATATTGTTTACAGGAAACCAACAATAAATATATTTTTTCTACCTATTAGATTGTGTTTTATTAAAGTCTATACCTACCCCAACCCTAAACCTACCCTTACATTGATGCAGATACATTAAATATTGTTGTTTAGCATGAGAAAAAGGATGCAATAATGCAGTGCGCATGCGCAGTAAACAATGGTAGGAAAATCTGATGGGGAAGGATAAAATGTCACTACACCGGGTCCCATAGTGGATGAGAACGACAACCTTGCATTTTTATGTGTAGAGCCAATCCGTATATTTTGTGAAACGATAATGTCATCAGCCCATGTCTCGACCCTAGTCAGACACCTCTACGTCACCAGTGGTGGACGAAGTACACAAATCAAGTACTTGAGTAAAAGTACAGATACTTATAAGATAACTCCAGTAAAAGTAAAAGTACTCATTTTTGAATTTCACTTGAGTGAAAGTACAAAAGTACTTGATTTTTATGTACTTAAGTAAAAAAAAGTAATGATAGATAGATGCATTTTATATTAGCACACAATTTTTTTTATATTCCTACCGCTTTAAATACTGCTGCATTATCTTGTTTATTTAAACTCCTTTGTTTTTTCAGGTCATGGTGCATGTTTGTAAGCTGTTTCGTTGTGTTTTTATTTTTCTTTGTCTTTGGACCCTTTTGGACAATCTTCTTTGTTAATTTAAATAAAAACAAACTGCACTCTTCCTTCACTGCATTGCTGTAACAGGTGTTTAATGAATAATTGAATTCCTGAAACATACATTTAAAATCCAAAGGAAGGCCATTTACTTTTGTTCTCAGTATAGTTGTTTTTGTTCTTTACACAGGCTATGTGGGTATAATCTCACTGGTCAGTCCTGTGGAAGCTTGTCTTCAGCTCTACAATCCCCAAACTCAAACATCCTGAGAGAGCTGGATCTGAGTAACAATGACCTGCAGGATTCTGGGGTGAAGCTGCTTTCTGATGGACTGAAGAGTACAAACTGTCAGCTGGAGATTCTGAGGTAAATGCTTTCAATAAAATAAGCAAAATGTGTTCATCAAATTGTAAAGGTTGTGATTTATTTACATGCAAACAGCTCATGATCCAGTGTTTTCAATATATTTCTGGATTTGAAAATGCAACATGCATCAAACTTCTGCCCTTTTATTTGATTGGCTATCCAAATCACCAGTTGACCTTGAAATGTACTGTTAGACAGCTGAGGCAGACAAACTTTATAAAAGGAACATTTTAAATGTTTTTGTCATCCAAACAAACCGCTATTAGGTGTCTAATGAAGTGCAGCAGAGCAGCATGAAGATATCAAATATTAATTATCAAATCAGTATCCAGAAGTTACAAAGCCATATCTCCACAGGATATCCATATCACTACTTGAGTGATATTGCTTATATGTAATTATATATTTGCTTATTCAGCTACAATAGAATTTTGTGATTTGACAAAAAAATCAGATGAAGGACAGTAGAAAATTCAAATAAATAAAACAGAAAGTGATTTTTCTGGTAACACCGGTGACACAACTCCACATGGACTACCATTTTCATCATATAATTTATAAGTTTTGCATGGCACTTCAGATTTTGTTCAGATACATTTATTTTTAACACAAAGTATGGCCCTGAATCTAAAGACATGACCATATAGGAATAATTAATGGCTGAAATTATTATAAATATGTGAAAGAGATGTCTGATTGTCACATGGACTTTTGTTGTGTTTTCAGATTGTCTGGCTGTATGGTGACAGACAAAGGCTGTTGTTATATATTTGCAGCTCTGAGTTCAAACCCCTCACACCTGAAAGAGCTGGATCTGAGCTACAATCACCTGGGAGATTCAGGAGTCAAGCTGCTTTTTGAAAAATTGGAGGATCCAAACTGCTCATTGGTCACACTGAAGTATGTCCAGGTTTTGTCCAGTATGTCCAAGATTTTAGATTTTACTATTTCAACTCCTCAGTGGCTATGTGCTATATATATATATATATATATATATATATATATATATATATATATATATATGTGATATATATATATATATATATATATATGTGTGTGTATATATATATATACACTTAAACACACATATACTGTACATACAGTAGGTGGCCAACCAACATGCCTATTACCTCTGCGTGTACTGCCGCCGCACGGTCACGGCGGTAACTGCAAGTCAGTCGCATGATAAAGTCATTTACAAACTACCCCCAGGTGGCGCAAAGGGACAGTTTGCAAACTGACAAATTATATTTAGTTTTTTAAATGGAGATCAAGTAACGAAATAAAACAAAAATAACTTTATAATATAACATTATAACATCCTTAAAAATCATTAGAAAATTAATAAAAAATTTATTTTTAGAAAGTTAATTTCAAAACGTGAGATAGTCTTATAGGCTGCAGCCTAATGAATAAAAAAAGTATACAAAGGCTCTTACTGCATGTAATGGTTATTAAAAAGTCCATTAAAAGTCCATTAAAAACCATTAAAACTACACAATTTCCTTATGTTCTATTAAGGGGTTTTCATTACGATCTATAAGCTAATGAAAGTTTTTGAACGAAAAATCCTGACCTTGGCCGTTGGTCGTACAAAGTAGGATATTAACTTAGAATGTTTAGATTACATTTAAGGATGTGTGCATTATGCCATAAAAATTAAAAACGACTGAAAAGGTGGCTTATTGTTGCGTGTTATAGGCTAGGCCTAGTTCTAACACATATTTTGGCATAATAGTTACATTAATGTCACAAATTATGAAAGGCTTGAAACTTGCATTTAATAATTCACTTATTTATTACAGCAGGTCACGCATATTTATCCGTTATCTGGCCTTTTTTTAACACATTTTATTCCCATATACAGAGCCCATGACATGCCGAAAATTATGTCCATGAATTAAGAAATGTATCACTTTTTTTTGTTTCTTTGTATTAATTAAAACATGTTTAAATAATAACTTAACACCAAAACCAAACACAGAAATCAGGTAGAGCCCTGCACGGGCCTCAATCCTAAACCCTAAAGCAACCCTTGGCCGACAGCAGCCTTTGGCCGACAGCTTACCAGTATCCTCTGCCCGAGTACGACTGGAGCCCGTGTCTTTTTTCTCTCTTGCCATTAAAATAGTTCAGTTTTGTTTTTAATTGTAAAGTTCTATTTCTTATTGTTTCTATATTAAATAATTTAGAAAAATGTTTGGAACATTTTAAGTGATGACCAAGCGGATAGCGGCAGACAGCTGAGTTGATCACGTTTGATCAATTTAGCCTTCTTAAATCTTCACGACTTGCTTAAAAAAATATCTGT
The DNA here is from genome assembly GCA_024542945.1 of allo-octoploid hybrid of Carassius auratus x Cyprinus carpio. Lineage (NCBI taxonomy): Eukaryota > Metazoa > Chordata > Actinopteri > Cypriniformes > allo-octoploid hybrid of Carassius auratus x Cyprinus carpio. The sequence goes on along the minus strand of CM045000.1, from coordinate 22,803,105 downwards.
AGATATAGAACACTTAAAGCATATTACAATGTTAGTTTCAACATTTAAAAGTGCACTGGACATATATCTAAGCATTTGTGCAGAGAGTGTTAGTTAATGCACGGGGTCGCCAGTACGATAACTTCATCCTGTTATTCATAACAGTGGAAACAACATGATAGATTGCCGTCAATTTTGCTCATACAGATAAGTCTAATATTTCATATGGAACTGTAAATGGTGTACCATTATTTTTGTGTAAACTCACATGAATATCAACAAACGTGCTTCTGTAAAATAGAGAAAATAAACTGGATGCGCTTTCTGCCATCTCTGTCTGTGTGAACATGTCGAGCAGGGGTTGAAATGCAAAGCTCTATAAGCAGGTGCAGTTTAGCTTTCCCGTGTCAGAAACTGATGGTTTATATTCACAATACGCTACATATAATACATATAAGACTGAATCCATGAAGGGCTAATAATGACAGTAACTTGTTAATATTATCGCGCTTTGGTTCATATTTAATTATTAGTAATTAATTATTACAGCAAAAATGTGTTTTTGTTCCATTAATAATTTTTATGTGAGATTAAAAAATAAATGGTGCTATTAACTTTTGGTGCTATATATATATATATATATATATATATATATATATATATATATATATATATATGCCTATAAGATCAGTATTTGAACACTATAATAAACACACAAGAATTATCTGCTTGATGACACTGTTATTTTTATTATTGCAAAGTGAGATGCATGAATCTGTCACGCAATGAAAAAGGAAAGTTTGGTTTATCAAGTTAATCCATAGACTAGTGGTGGAAGGTAGTCAGTGATTTCAGAAATCCCGGATTGTGTTTTTTTTTTAATAATAAAATAATATATAAAATGATTAATACAGATGTGTGTATTCTGCAGTTCGCTAGTTTACCATTTTTTTTCTTTTAGATAGAATATGTCCATTTTACACCATAACCAGTAGTACAACCGTAGTACAGTCCTGCTGGAGGGGTTTGGGGGTAGTTTTGTATACCTTGTGGGGTTGAAATAAAGGTGTGAATCTCTTGCTCTTTCATATTGAGAATATCTGATGAGCATTTCAAACTTGAAGAGCAGGTTTAGGTAAAGTGTCTGTTTTAGGACAAATGCCTCATTTGGTTTGCTTTTTGCAATTTTTGCAACAGCATACAGAGTTTTTAATACAATATAATATGGTTTTGTTTTTTCTCAGGAGACATGAAGCGCCTCTGAAAGAGAAACAAAGAAACTGTCCGAAAGAGACTCCTGTCTGCCAAAGAGATAAAAACTTTTATTCTTAATGTATGCTGCTTTGACTATTTTCAGTTCTGCACTGTTTTAATTGTACGTGGCAACGCTGCAGTCGTTTTGGCAATACAAATGTAAAACTATATTGCAGTAATAAGAAACTGTCCTGAGACATCATGTAGGCCTAATCATAAGTTTAATTATTGGGCAATTCCAGCATTATTGACGTGAAATTCAGTCAAAACCTGAAATATAAATTCTCACAGAATGTGTTCATTACCAATATATTGAACCATCTCTTTATGTTTTTCTAAACCCCAAACAGAGTCCAGACATCAGAAAAGTATCTGCGTATGAATGTGTTTTATAGGCTATTTGGATTTGGGAAATACACATGCATTATGACTTGATAAAAAAGACCCAAGTTTTTGGGAGACAACATATTTTGTAGACTTTCTGTGATTTACAATGCACAAACCAGAAGCAACAATATCTGCAGAATGGAGAATGGTCGACCATTCACAAAACATAATAAAGGCCTATCAATTTTATTTCAGTTTTAGTTTTTGTGTTTCAGAGGAAAAATTAATGTTAAGAATGTGTCATCTCTCTGTTACAGACCTTTCTGAAAGCAGAATTTATGCAAATGCATATAATGCTTTAAAACCTTTAACAAAGATGTCTAGAGGGAATTTCATAGGTCTGCCCCCCCACATGAGATTTTTTTTTAGTTACTAGTAGTCATTCATTTTAGGTCATTATTCAACTAATTGCACGTTTATATTCATTTAACACAGACTAATCCATAATGAGCCTTAATATATTCCGTGCTGAAGAACACACATTAAGTTTGCCAAAAAGCACAGGCAGAAGTAGCGTAATAATTGTGAAAAAGGAGACATTTTAATTATTTATTAATAAAGGAATGTTTTCTTGTCAGCTGCAAGATGACATTCACGGTGCTGACTCTCTCCACATGGATGTGCCTTTATAGAGAAATTGAACCTTCACAGATTACATAATCAGGGAGTATTTGCTTTCGTTTTGAATTGGTTCATTTAAAAGTAGACATTTCAAGCTTTCTGTTGATTTATTTCTCATGTATGTGAGGCACCCCAATTTTAAGTTATTTCATTATCAGGAAAAAAATCAAGTGATCAAGAGGGTGCCTCCCTGCATGTGCATTAATAATTTTCTGTGCAAACACTTGAATATGAATAGTAATAGAGCACATTTCTTTTAGGATCTGCATTAAAAATAAATCTTCACAAGTCGACAACCAAGACAAATGCAGTTATAACCACATATATTATAGGGGATCCATTTGCAGCTTTAATAATATAATAGCAGAGTCAAACAGGCAGTAATCAATCAACGGTGTCAGGAACAACAGAGACAATTCAGAAGAGCAAACAGTAACAGAACAAGGGTCAGGGCAGGCGGCAAGCAGGGCACAGAGAGTATAATCCAACAACAAGGGCAGGCGGCAGAGTCACAACAGAATGAACAGTCCAAGGTAATACACGAGAGCTCCAACAGACAGGGAATAAACACTCAGAAATGTTAGCCATGGCAAAACAAGACTAAGGTTAAGGCTAAGAGTCCAGCTGCTACATAAATAGGGGTATTGATAACAAACACCTGTGCCAGCAATCAGACCCAGGCACGGGGTAGATGGGAAAATGAAGTCCGGGGGAAGATAGTACTTGGGAGAGGGTGCCCTCCAGTGGTGATCGGAGAGAGCCATAGAAGCCTGATTCGTGACATATATATATATAAATTTGAAGCTCAAATTTATTTTGAAAGGGTGAAAATAACAGTGCATTTTCATCAGTTATTTTATCAGTAATTAGACAGCTTCAGATAAATCAGTATTTGTGACAGTGCGACTGCATGTAAATTAGTTAATGTCTGCGCAACTCTCTACTAAAAGTGAATCTGTATGGATTTAATTAAGTAATCCATCAGTGTCAAGCTAGCTTATGGTTTTATCACGTGAGTTCTTGCTAAAATGCAGATATATTGTGGACTGTTGTTGGCATTAATTGTGCTCGTGATGTAGCGGCAGTGGCATGCTCTTGGAGCAAGCGAAAACAAGACACCCCGACCTTCAAAAAAAAACTCGCTTCAGTCAAAATCATGCTGCTCTACAATTGCTCTCCACTCCTTGCTCCACTCACATACTCTGCTTTGGGGTGGCAAAGCTCATTTTTAGAGTGGCAGCTGCCACCCTTGTGGCCAAGCTCCTGGTTTAGCACTCTGCTTTTGATGAAATTTATGGTGGTAGCAACAGTTTTCACTACACTGTGGAGCTTCAGGGATTGTGCATACAGACTCTCTTGATGTATGATACAGTGGCATACAATTAAATCACTTGGATCAAGACTGGGACGATTTCTTTTTTGACCAACACAGTTAATCCCTTTTGCGGGCCAAGCATGGCTGGAGCGCCATCTGTGGCAAGGTCACTTAACTTTTCAAATGGTAGTTCAAATCTGTTCATCGCCAAAACGACTTGGTCAAACAAATCCTCACCTTTGGTTGTGCCAGGCATGGCTTGCAAAGCCAGCAACTCCTCGCTCATATCAAACTCACAGTAATCCCATGCACAAAAATGGCTAGTTGGGCTGTATTTGTTATGTTTGCCATTTCATCGCAGGCCAGAGAGAAAAACTCACATTTTTTCACAGTGTCCTTCAGTGTTGTTTCAATGTCTTGTGCCATATCAGTAAATCTTTCTATAACGGTTCTTCGAGATAAACTGATGCTTTGGAACAGTTTTACTTTGTCTGGTGCTAGCAGCTCTGCAGCGGAACAAGACACTCTTTTTATGAACTTTCCTTCTGAATGCTGCTTCAGCTTCTTCGCGATTAACTCGCTCACCACAAAACTTGCTTGAATAACATTGTCTTTGTCCACTGTTAACTTTATTTAATCGCATTTGTTAATTGCAAATTATCCAGTTTGGCATGTTTTGAGCTGTAATGACACTCAAGATTGCACTTTTTCATCACTGCAAGTGCATCCCCACAAACTAGGCAGACTGGCTTGCCCTTCACTTCAACAAAAAAAACAACTGTTTATCCATTTTTCTTGAAATATTCGACATTCTGCATCTACTTTTCTTTTCTTGACAGTTGCCATGATGCGTGTCAGCAGAGACAACCATAACGTACACGTTGCGTTCACACTGTCTGTGAACCGGAAAGGCACACCTGACTCTATTATGTTATTTTATATTATTTATATATATATATATATATATATATATATATATATATATATATATATATATATATATATATATATTCTATTATGTTGACTATTGTATGTTATTTTCTATCACAGAAAAGTGTGCTGTCTAGAGATTTTTTTTTCTATTTCTGATTTTTTCTATTTCTATTTCTATTTTCTGATTTTTCCCGGATTGACTCGTGGTCCGGACCAAACTGTCCTGCGGGCCGCATACAGCCCGGAGTCTGGACGTTCCCCACCTCTGTCTTAAGCAGTTCAGCTGTTTTATTGATAAAATTGTGGGGCAGCGCTTAAGTGTCTGTGCTGCTGAACGTGTGTGTGATCTGTGAGTGACTGAATGTGTGTGAGCTGCTTTGAAGACTGTATTAGTTTAGAATGCTTCAGTCATTTTTAGTTCTATTTTTAAACTTAGAGAGCTTGTTAATTTGTCATTTGTGCAATGATAACCTACCAGCAATGTAAAGATGATTTTATTAATATATTAGGATGAGTACACTACAATATTTATTAGAATGAGTACATTATTATTTATGGACTTAAAAAACAAGATGCAAACAATGAGAATATTGTGCCTGGTGGGGAAGTGCTCAGTGTTAACATGAAACCTGTGCCATTACCGATATTATAAAGTTCTTGAGGCCCTTCATAATGCAGAGGATGAGTGCCTGCTCTGCGTACAGTCAGCATTGGTCCTACAGTATGCAGTGTATCATAAACAGCTGTTTAACTGAATTCTGCTGAGGTGAAATTCAGTGCAGTCCTGTAACGTGACTTTACTGGTGATACACAGCCTTACTAGCAAGCACCCTATGTACTCTAGCAACTGCACAGCAACACCCTAGCAACCACTTTGTATACCGTGGGAACCACATAGCAACAGCCCAGCCACCACCCCAAGAACCTTAGCAACTGCATAGCAACCACCTTGTATACCTTGGTAAACACATAGCAACAGCCCAGCCACCACCCCATGTACCTGAGCAAATTCATAGCAACAGTTTATTCAATGACTGAATGTGACTTTGTGTGTGTTTTCTAGTGTTGATCATGGAGGAGAATCCAGGATTACAGCAGGACTAAAGAAATGTATGTCTATACTCACACTCGCACGCACACACACACACACACACACACACACACACACACACACACACACACTCATATAAAAACACACACAAACTTACACACACACACACACACACACACACACACACTCATATATAAAACACACCTACACACAAACTTACACACACTCATATATAAAACACACACACAAACTTTCACACACACACACACACACATATATATAACACACACACGTTTGTTTTTGTGAAAAGTGGGGAGATCCCATAAGCGTAATGGCCCTACACCAACCCTAGCCCTCACAGGAAACTTTGTGCTATTTCAGATTTTCAATACACTCCATTCTGTGTGATTTATATGCGTTTTGAAAAGTGGGGACATGGAGTAATGTCCTGAAAAGTCACCTCCTTGTAATACCTGTCATACCCCTGTCATTATACAAATTTGTGTCCTGATATGTCACAAAAATGCACGCGTGCACACACACACACACACACACACACACAGACTCACACACACTCACACACACACACACTCATATATAAAACACACACACAGATGTAGTGACTTATTCTAACTGTCTCTGTTCTTGTGTTCAGATGTCTGTTTTCTCACACTGGATCCAAACACAGCACACACTGAACTCAGTCTGTCTGAGGAGAACAGAAAGGTGACAGGTCTGAGAGAGTCTCAGCCGTATCCTGATCATCCAGACAGATTTGATTATTATCATCAGGTGTTGTGTAGAGAGAGTGTGTGTGGACGCTGTTACTGGGAGATTGAGCAGAGTGGATATGATGTGGATATATCAGTGTCATATAAGAGCATCAGCAGGAAGGGATCAGGTGATGAGTGTAGGTTTGGATTGAATGATCAGTCCTGGAGTTTGTTCTGCTCTTCCTCCAGTTACTCATTCACACACAATAACAAACAGACTGTTCTCCCTGTAAAGCCTATCAGCAGGAGAATAGGAGTGTTTGTGGATCACAGTGCAGGAACTCTGTCCTTCTACAGCGTCTCCAGAAACACAATGAGCCTCATCCACACAGTCCAGACCACATTCACTCAGACGCTCTATCCTGGGTTTGGAGTTTATTCTGGATCATCAGTGAAACTGTGTTGATGAGTCAGAAGAGACTCACGAGATATTCATGAAGAACATGTCATTCATTTCTCTGTTTTATTATTACTGTACAAACAAAAATAATGACAAATCAGCTTGAGATCAGATTTTAATCGATGTTTGTATAATAAATATAATCGATTCCTCACAGACTGAAATGAGCTTCTAACATTATAAAATATGACATTAATCACAGCATTTAATAAAATATATTGTAAAGCTGCATTGAATTATTATGGGATCTTTCAAACAGTGAAAGAAGCTGTCAGAATACATTTTAAAATAGTTTTTATGAGGTTTAAAATGAACATGTTATAGTCACAGTACATTTATGGAAAAAAATCTTATTTTTTATTTGCTATTTTTTTTTACACTTTTATTATTTACTAAAACATGTAAAAATGTGTTAAATGTGTACAAACAAGTATTATCTTAGATATAATGCAAATGTAACTTAAGCTGAAGTATTTGGGGGAAGTCGTGGCCTAGTGGTTAGAGAGTTTGACTCCTAACCCTAAGGTTGTGGGTTTGAGTCTCGGGCCGGTAATACCACGACTGAGGTGCCCTTGAGCAAGACACCGAACCCCCAACTGCTCCCCGGGCGCCGCAGCATAAATGATACCCACTGCTCCGGGTGTGTGTGTGTGTGTGTGTGTTCACTGCTGTGTGTGTGCACTTTGGATGGGTTAAATGCAGAGCACCAATTCTGAGTATGGGTCACCATACTTGGCTGTATGTCACTTCACTTCACTTCATTTGTATCAATACTGGGCTCTTTTATAACAAATTCATAACAATAATAATAATAAATATTAATTTAATTTTATACCAGTTAAACAAATCAATAAAAAACTCTTATCATTGCAATAATCATATTGTTATGATGTATAAAAACTCAGTATTTAATAATAAATTAAAATAATTATTTTCACTATTATTATAATGTAAATTAGAACAAGTTTTATAAGACAAAGAAACATATGAAGAGTTTGGTTCTAAAACGCAATAAACGGCATTTTTTTGTAAAAATTAGTTTCCGCCAAAATCAGGATTGTTTCTGGTCGGTACTGAAAAATCTATTTTTAATTTTATGCAAAATGCGATATTCGCAGAGTTATTAGGTCATGTTTTCTCCCTTTTTTTCCAAACTGCGACAAGTGCCAGTCTCCCTTTTTTTCAGAATGCGATATATCCGCTCAACCAATCACAGCGCACCATTCCATGCACTGTAAACAGTAACAACCAATCACAGCGCACTATTCCACGCACTCTAGACAGTAATAGCGGCGCTTTGAATACACTCCGCATCTTAGTTTTCCTCATCTACTTTGTGATCAACAAACAAGGGCTGCGTGATAAATCTCATGTGATTGTCATCCGCATCTCATCAGTAAAGCCGGTTCTGTGATTAATAGTACCAGTAAATCTCCATCACAGGCTTTTAGATGGAGGGACTGTTTTTTTTGTTTTTGAACAATCATTTTATTTTCAAAGATTGTCATACAGGTTAAGACAACACTTCAATTTTTCATTATGACTGAATAAAAAAAATAAATAAATAAAAATAAAAAAAAATTATATATATATATATATATATATATATAATAATGCATAAATGAACTCAACATTAACTCAATACCCTTTAAAAAAATAAAATAATAACAATAGCAATAACATACTTGTCTATATACTTTAAATGTCCATCACTCCCACAAAAGAGTCACCATCTAGACTCTCCAAGAAGTCATAGAACACTTTCCGGATGGACCAAAATACATGAAGTTTGTTTTTCAAAATATAGGTAAACTTTTCTAAGGCAAGGCATGAGGTCATCCCCTTTATCCATTGAGACACGCCAGGATTTGCTTCTTTTTTCCACGAACATGCAATTACACGTTTAGCTAACCCTAGCAAACAAAGAATTAACAACAATCTTTCATGTTTGATCGTTTTAAAGTTCAGAGGACAAATATGTAATATACACAACCTGGGATCAAGAGGAATTACTTTACCAATAATTTGACTTATAATATTCAATATTTTAACCCAAAAACAATTAACTTTAGTGCATTCCCACATACAATGGAATAAAGTTCCCTTCTCTTGTTTACATTTGTAGCATATATCAGGAATATTAGGGTTAAAGTGTTGTGATGGAGTGACATTTTATACAGAGACATGGATCACTGACAAGCTGCGCTATATCGCGTTCATTAGATGAATCGCATTTGATTATGAATGTGATATTGCGTAGCTTGTCAGTGTTAGTGTTTTTATTAATGCCATTTATGTTTTTGTTAATACAGCACATAACACTAGTCAACTAAATTAATGTAACATGGCAAAGATGAATGCACTTTTGGAAGTTGAATGTAAGGGAAATATAATTTTGGAATTTATGTGGTCTAATGTGATATTGTTGTTCATGTTCTTGTTCATGATGAAATTTACTTTTATTGCTGTAATTTATAGCATTAACAAGATGATCCGTTGAATTCATTTCGGAAGGGATGACAGATGGATGTATTTTATTCCAGTGCCTGTATGTAAGTATTGATTATGATATAATATAATTAGTATTGACCAAGTTCAGAGGCATATGTGGATCAACTTACTATGTTGTGTATTTTCATCAGTTTCAATATGAAAAATAACTTTCATATTGATTCAATGAAATTGTTGCATTTTGAGAAAAAAAAAAGTATCATGGATTTATTGCATTTTGGTAAAAAAAATTTTTTTATACAATTTTATAATAAATCTTTGAAAATCAAAAACTACATTTTAATTTTTAATGTTATTATAAGCTAAAGGTGCTATGTGTTATACTGAGTAAGTACACATCAACAGAAATAGAAGATCCAAAAACAGGATATGTGCTTACCACGTGAGCTGTGCTTGGCAGATTTTGACCTGCTAGCACTCTGTCTTCTTTTTATGTCGTCTTTTCCTCTTCTAAGGAATGTCGCTATCAGGTGACTCTGAAGAGGAGTAATAAATCAGGGACCCCTCATCAGTGTCACTGGTGCTGCATTCAGTGCTCACGTCCAAAATTTTCTTTACTTCCTTTTTTGCCCCTCCGTCTAAGGAAACAATAACACATTTAGTTACATAAAAAGATAAACAGGTTTAGGGTGGCCACACACTAGATGATTTTCAAATCATAACAGATTTTAAAACCATGGGATACCACAGACATGATTACAGTTTCAACCAGTTTTTAGCCTTATAATCCCCTGAATGCGCACACTAGACGGTTCGACAAGACCGTGAGACCACACACTTGTTGACTGTAGGAACGATTTCACAGAGACTCAAATGTGACTTAAGTGAAAGTGACGTGACATACAGCCAAGTACGGTGACCCATACTCAGAATTGGTGCTCTGCATTTAACCCATCCAAAGCGCACACACAGCAGTGAACACACACACACAATGAACACACACCCGGAGCAGTGGGTTTCATTTTTGCTGTGGAGCCTGGGGAGCATTTGGGGGTTCGGTGCCTTGCTCGAGGGCACCTCAGTCGTGGTATTACCGGCCCGAGACTCGAACCCACAACCTTAGGGTTAGGAGTCAAACTCTCTAACCACTAGCCCACGACTTCCCCCTAGAAAAGGAAAACAAATAAAGAACAATTGATATTGTCAGCTGGCTCTCCTGGCATGCATTTTGTTTCACAGTAAAAAAAAAAAAAACTAGGTATAAAAAAAAGAATATGAATAAAAAAAGAATATATATCCTTCTCAGTACTCTGCTTTTGTGACATATTAGTGGCTGACAGCTATAGAAGCACGTAACATCCGGTAGGTGACGCTTGCTCACTCTCATTGGCTATCGCAGGTATCACGTCAGAGGCTGCCCTATTAAAAGAACAAAATATCAAACATGTTTGATATTTATAATTTGACGTTAGAGACGCTTTATCGGAAGCAGTTAAATAATTGTAAGGACACCACACAACAGAGTATTTTTGGACAAAAAAAAATCATCACCCCGTTACGACAAGCTCGTTTTAAATCTGCAACATAAAAGAGGGATCAAACAACAAAGGATATTAATGCAAATACTTTGATTGCTGTTGTATTAGTTTAATACAATAAGTGATAACAATATACACAAGTCTAGGGGTAATAAAGAAAACCAAGAAAAAATAAATATCACAACAAAACTTTAAACTACATGATATAAGAAATGCAAAGGGGAACAAAGGTTAGCAAAATCAATAAGATCTTACATGTTGAAACCAGAGCCACTCCAGAGAAACCATCCCACAGAGTGCCTGTCTTAGTCAACAGGTAACTCATTTATATATGCTACTAATTTACAATTAACAGAGAAGATCAATTAGGAACTGCCACACTCCGTCCAATAGGATCTGGAGAAGACTCAGGGTCGTCACACCTCCCACTCCAAGAGGAGGTTATCTAAAGAACCGACAAAGATATACAAGAAAAACATACAAAAACCACCATTTAAATATAACATTTTTGTTTACAATAAATTGTAATATTCATCTCATAAATCCCACTTCATTTCACTCCCAGACTCCCGGGCCCTAGGACATCATAGAGAAAAACGAGAGAGAGAGGGAGAGAGAGAAAAAAAAATTAAACCAAGGAGAGAGAAGAGAAAGATATACTCAACACTATGGAGATCTCTTACAGCCGCAAAAGAGCATCAGCAATTAGGTTGTCTTTGCCGCGAATGTGTTTAATCTGTAGGTGGAAAGGCTGTAAAATAAGGCTCCACCTCATGATTCTTTGATTCTTGCCATGCATTCGATCCAAGAAAGTTAGTGGATTGTGGTCAGTGTAAACAACGATAGGACCACAGATTGAACTTAAATAGACTTCAAAATGTTGAATGGCTAAGACCAGGGCTAAAGCCTCTTTTTCCACTGTAGAATACACTTGCTGATGACCATTAATTTTTTTTTTTTAAATAACTGACTGGATGTTTGATTCCCTTAGCGTCCTCTTGCAAAAGAACAGCGCCATTAGCACTAGCATCAACTGCAAGAAAGGTCTTTCAAAATTAAGTGACAACACAGGAGCATTGGCCAAAAGAGACTTTGCATTATCAAAGGCACATTGACATTGTTGTGGCCATTCAAAAGGTCTCTTAATCTGTTAAAGGTGTAAAGTTCTGGCAAAACCCTCTATAGTAGCCCACCATCCCAAGAAACCGTCGTAATTCACGTCAAGTAGTGGGAGTGGGAAAACTACAGACAGCTTCAACTTTGACATTGATAGGTTTTACGCACCCTCCTCCAACCACCAAAAGGCATAACTGTATAATGGAGAAAACTATCCGGGGTAATAAAAGCAGATAGTTCTTTAGCATGGGAGGTTAAAGGCCAATAACATTTCAGGAGGACGAATTTACTGACAAACCGTGCAGAACCTACACAGTAATCAATTCTGGGTAGAGGGAAACAATTAGGCTTTGTCAGAGTGTTAAGTTTCCTGTAAACAGTACAAAACCGATAAGAATTATCAGGTTTACTCACTAAAATGCAGGGAGAGCTCCAAGAACTAAAACTGGGTTCTGTTAAATTATAAGCAAGTAAATAATTCACCTCTTTCTGAAGCAACTTCCTTTTTACAGGGTTTACTCAATAGGTTGAGCCATACCAACATCAATGTCATGAGTTTGGGTAGGAACATCAGAAAAGATAGAGGGGAATAAATTCACCAACTTAATTAAATCAGTCTTCTCTGGTTCACACAAATGAGACAAATGATAAACTAAATCAGCAAGAACCTCAGAGTTATTAAGGCACCCATCTACTACACCTCGAAAAGGAGCATTCTTCTCCTCCAGAACATCAGCCATCTCTACAGATGTTTCTGGGCAACAGTCTCACCCCCTCCTCATCACATATCGACGCTTGGTCATTGCCCCCTAGCGTCAACATCCGAGGCAGAAGGTACCCCCTTTGCGTCGCTTTTCAACGTAGAGGGCCATCCTATACACTTCCATTTAAATCCCTCATCTTCGGATTCTGACGCGGGGGGAGGGTCAACCAACGAATCTCTCGCATGGACTGGAGAGTTCAGGTTTCATGGTCATAATGACAAATAATTTGACTAGATGTAGGCATTATCTTGCAATAAAAAATACATCAGGTTTAAGTCTGCAGAGGATCAGAGAGGATAGACTTTTTAAATGGCTCACACCCTCAACGTCGATTTTGACGCATTCAGAGGGTCAAAATCGATTTACACTCTTTATAATGAAGCAATTTGCACATTATACTTGTTATATTGATTTTATACAACAGTTCCATTACCAACGAACGAAGTTTTAAGACATCTATTTGTATTTTCTACCGTTTAGATTTAATTTCTGTTCGTTCATCCTCCGCCCCCAAAATAGATCCAAACTTCGCAGCAGTTAATCTACGACTTGGAAGTTCAGAAAGAGCGGCTATAATGTGCATATTATAGTTGGACCGGAGAAGTTGTACAAAATAATAATAATAATAATAATAAATGTTCTTGCTTCTGTACCCTACTTCAAGTTGGTCATTCAACTACTTCAGCAGTGTTACATCATTGCATGCGACGATCCCATGCATCACTGCGTTTCTCGATTTCCAAACACGTGTAAGTATTGCACTCAGTCTAGAATTAGAAATATTATATCTTTGCTTATCAAAATACAATTAGCTCATGCCATAAAGTTGTTGCCAGTTGTTGTGTTTGGCAATATTTTCCGCATTGTAGTGATGTCATGGTATTGGGATGGGCATAATATAAGCTTGTTGCACCAAATGAAATGTGTGCATGGTACTAAACATTGTTAGCTAACGTTAAAAGTTACACAAGGGTTAGGCACTGTTAGTGACCAAATTAAAATAGGTGTTGTAAGGATCCACCCGCCAGCCCAAAAAGTGGAATCCAGCGGCCTGGTCAAAGGTTTAATGCGTATTCGGTCTTTTATTGGCGCTTCTGAATTTATCAGGATTTAGTTTGAATTTTAGTCTAGCTCCATGTTTAATCTGACTCCAATTTCACATGATCATTAAATTTAGGCAATATTTCTATCAAAAGCTGATCACAGATATCGATTGTTTATTAATTTAGATATTTGAGTATTCTGAAAATCCCATACTTTCAATTATTCGTTCACTGCAGATCCGGTATCGCTTTAGAAGTAACATTTCGGCCGATTGAATGCTCTTCCCGAACACAAACTCGTCAGTCTGATCTTAAACATTGGATGCAGGGTAAATATCTACCTTTAAGTCGGTCGCGCCCTGCTTACTCGTACAAAAAGCATAGTTTTTATATATTTACAAAAACTGCAACTTATTTAAGACAGTGATAGTCAGAAATCGAAATGGACTCAATTGATGTGCCCCATGCTCCATCTATTAAACCTTTCGTATGAACAATCCTGAACACAGATTTGAGGTAATACCTTCGCTTTAATCTACTAGTAATAATGAATTAAGAATAATGCAGAATAAATCAAATATAACAATTTATTATCAGTCAGGTAAAATTGTATCATGCCAATTACATAACGAAAATAATTAGAAGCCAATTTAGAAAGGATAGTGTAATTGTAAATCACATTGTAGTTGTGTTGCAACTTTGCTCCTGCACAAAGACACTGTAGCCATATTGGGAACGGCCAAGTGATCCATGCAGGAGGCACACAAATTTAACAGTCACACATGTAACAGTTATCCTAATTTAAGACACATGGTCTAAAATGCATAGCAAAGCACTCAGGTGTTTTAGAGAATAAACTTAACTAGCTAATGTGCACATGTAGTAGCACAAACAACTATACAGTGTGCTCTGTAGGCACAATGTGTTTAACACAATTACATAATAGTATACCTGACTTCAGGAAGATACATAGTATGGAGCATATGAAATACACTCCACACTACGGGCTTTCTGGCAACAGAATCGCGCAGTAGTGTTTTGTCACTTCCCTTAAATACTCAGACCAGACAACAAATAATCTTCAAATCAGCTGTAAAAACATAAAAGACCTTTTGGTTTTTTTAGATTCCCGTGATCACATCAGGGTCACACCTGGCTGGAGATAAACATTCTCAAAGACCCCTAAAGGGGGACACACCCCCTTCACAGCAGAACACAATTCTACAAAAGTTTTCAATCTTTCTCATAATACAAGTGACTACTTTGAAATTGAGACCATTTTACCAATCACACAAAGACCTTTAAAATGACACCAAACATGAAAAGTTTACAATCATGAATCCTGAAGATATAGTAAATGTTTTATGTGAGCATAACAACTTTTAGTTGCCTGGACCATGTGCCCTGGGGGGAAGGATGGGTGAAGGTACCAAAGAGCAAATGGTCTTTCTTCCAGATCTTCCTATCTGTTTGTTTGGCTCCACGAGGAGATCAAAGCCCATTGTTTTGGTGCATCTGCATTGCGAGAGTTCCTGAAAGTCTGACTTCACAAATAATTCATTTTATAAGGAAATAATTTCACTCCTTACAGCAGTGTGGCTGGTTGGTGTAATTTAAGTTGAGGCTTGGACTCAGATGTTCTGATCTCCATCCATTATGCTGATCAAATTCCTTCACGAAGATCACAACAGCACATTTGCTGGTCTTTAATGGTGGAGTGAAGAATTCCCTGGTATTGATAGAGCTGCCGTCACCTGTGAATGGAGACCTTAAGTGTTTTTGTTAGTCAACAACATGTAATAACTCATCTGCTTATCTGGCCAGCTGTCCTTTTGATGTGACCTGTGAGAAGTTCATGTGAGTGTAGGGCTGTCCTGGCTCTTTTCGGGCTTTTATATTTTCATTGCCATCAATACAATGAGCAGGGCTTCTTAAATACATGTCATTCCCATTTTCTGACATGCATATTTATTCTCACTCTTTATCCACTTTGTGGATGATATATACAATAAATTTCAAATTAGTTCTCAACAATGTTTCTCCTTGTTTTACAAACTGGGACCTATTATCACCAGGGGCCTCATTTGTGACCCTGGACCACAAAATCAGTCTTAAATCGCTGGAGTATATTTGTAGCAATAGGCAAAAATACATTGTATGGGTCAAAATTATTGATTTTTCTTTTATGGCAAAAATCATTAGAATATTAAGTAAAGATTGTGTTCCATGAAGATATTTTGTAAATTTCCTACTGTAAATATATCAAACAACATTTTTGATTAGTAATATGCATTGCTTAGAACTTTATTTGGACAACTTTAAAGGTGATTTTCTCAATATTTAGTTATTTTTTACCCTCAGGTTCCAGATTTTCAAATAGTTGTATCTCAGACAAATACTGTCCTCCTAACAAACCACACATCAATGGAAAGATTATTTATTCAGCTTTCAGATTATATATAAATCTTAACTTTGAAAAATTTACACTTGATTGAGACTTGTTCACTTGAAATGGTCCAGGGTCACATTTATAAAATGTTGTGTATAAACTGTCTTAAATTTGTTTTAAGATCATTTCTCAAAAGTGCGCAAGTGCGATTCAGAGAAAACAAACGTGCACACATAAACACATGCGTATGCCTCTCTTCAAGATGTGACATTTATAAATCGCAAATTGTCTACAAATTGTGCGCAGCTGAATGTCAGAACTCCTGTGTGCATAATGTGCATCTAAATACCTGCATGTGATTTGGCATTTCTTTATATTTACACAGTTTACTAATGCTGCTCACATGTGCCATTAATGTACTGACAGAAAAATATATAGTGTGTTTTATACAAATATAACTGATGTGACAAAAACAAAGTTTAAGGCTAATGTCTCTATTCATTTTCACAGAAGCAAAGCAGCAGATGTTATAAATAAAAACAGTTAACAATGTTATTGAATAGAATATATTAAAACCGTTATTGCACGTCATAGGCCTGTTCTTATAGGCTATACAGACAAAACAGTCCGAGATGCGTTTATGCATTTTTTTCTATTTTACGTATTAGTAGTAAATCAAGACTTCGCAAGGTCTCTTGTAAAATAAAATAATAATAAAAACAACATGGAATTAACTGTGTACAGAAAGCGAGTAAAGAACTCTCAATATTAGGCTACTAAAAAAGTCAGTTTAATCTTGTAAAAAATCTGACTACACTGCACAATTAATGTCTTACACTGCATCTTTGTTGTTTATGAATTTGATGCTTGCACGTACACCGCTATTATTATTATTACAGCTTAGATGTTCAAATAGCTGCAGTACTCCAACTTTGCCACAAGGAAAAGGGTGTATGCCTGCTCAGACCCTGACGTGGCCGTAAGTACTTTTTCCACGTCAAAGACCATTTTTATAAATATGTTGCTGTGGATTTTAGCGTACGCACACTCTAAGATCAAATCTGT
This sequence comes from allo-octoploid hybrid of Carassius auratus x Cyprinus carpio, assembly GCA_024542945.1. NCBI lineage: Eukaryota > Metazoa > Chordata > Actinopteri > Cypriniformes > allo-octoploid hybrid of Carassius auratus x Cyprinus carpio. Next base: position 22,786,026 of record CM045000.1, on the reverse strand, counting down.
GCATACGCACATTTAATAAATGAGGCCCCAGATAATTTCTCAAGCACATTTCTCTCTGTTTTCCAGGTAAAAAGGGCTGTGCAACTCTCAACCCACTTTGCTTATGTTAACAGTAACAAGACAACATTTGACACTTTTGACACGACACATTACAAAATCAGAATCAGCATCAGAATGAGCTTTATTGCCAGGTATGTTTACACATAACAGGAAAGCTTCCACAGTGCAACAGAATGACAGCGACAGAACAAAAACACATAATAAAAGAATAAAAATTAGAACAAGTAATTAAGGAATAACAATATACAAATTGACAATTGTATGTGCAGGGATATTACAGTAGACAGTTTTGTATGTGCAGGTATATTATGTGCAAATTTGTAGTGTAGACTAAGTATGTGTGTTAGATAAATAAGTGTATGTGTGTATAAATAGTGTTGTGTGTTCCACAGTTATTGTCAAGTGTTCATGACATGGATTGCCTGGGGGAAATCAGTCCTATGAAGTCCATCCTGACATGCCGAAATGGTAAAATAGAAAGTTAGGTGTGGAAGGTGGACAGAGCAAGCTTCTTGCTTTGCCATCTCATGTAATGTGCTGCGCAAATGTGGCATTGTTTTATTTCTTCCACAATAAAAACCTTGGTACTGACCAGAATTCATCCATTGCCATTATTTTATTGGGCATATTCTGCCCTGTGGGCCCACTTGATACATTTTAAGTACAGCTGTTGTGATGAAATGATTTATTTGCCTTAGCCAGGTTTCCATCCAAAGTTGCTAATTTAACTTGTGGGGAAAATGTAAATATCGCATAAAACATTTGCAAACAAGCACCGTTTCCATCCAACGAGAACAAAATTGTCACTTCCTGATAAACTGGCACTAAATATCACTAATAATTCCTTACATTCATATAGCGCTTTTCTGGGCACTCAATGAGCTTTACATAGAAGGGGGAATCTCCTCATCCACCACCAGTGTGCAGCATCCACCTGGATGATGCGACGGCAGCCATATTGCGCCAGAACGCCCACCACACTAGCCAATCACTAGATATGGGGATGGTTAGGAGGCCATGATGGTCAGAGGCCAATGGGCGAATTTGGCCAGGATGCTGGGGTTACACCCCTACTCTTTTTCGAAAGACATCCTGGGATTTTTTTAATGACCACAGAGAGTCAGGACCTCAGTTTAACGTCTCATCCGAAAGACGGTGCTTTTTGTCAGTATAGTGTCCCCATCACTACACTGGGGCATTAGGACCCACACAGACCACAGGGTGAGCACCCCCTGCTGGCCTCACTAACACCTCTTCCAGCAGCAACCTAGTTTTCCAAGGAGGTCTCCCATCCAGGTACTGACCAGGCTCAGCCCTGCTTAGCTTCATTGGGCAACCAGTCTTGGGGCTGCAGGGAGATATGGCTGCTGGCTGAGTAGGAGAAGTAGGAGAAGCTACTGAATGTAGCTTAAATAAATAAATAAATAACAAATAAATAATAAATAATAAATTACTTGCTCCTCAGAGTGAGCAGATGAAACACAATGAATGTGGTCATTTTAGGAGGTGGATGCTGCTGTTTGGGAACGCAGTCATGCAAGACAATTAAACAGAAATACTTCAGGTCTCAGGACCTGGAGTGGGACAATCACATTTACTCCATTGTTAAAAAGGCCCAACAAAGGTTGTACTTCCTTCTCCAGCTGAGGAAGTTTAACCTGCCACAGGAGCTGCTGAAACAGTTCTACTCAGCCATCATTGAGTCTGTCCTGTGCACTTCAATAACTGTCTGGTTTGGTTCAGCTACAAAATCAGACATCAGAAGACTACAGAGAACGGTTCGGACTGCTGAAAGGATTATTGGTGCTCCCCTAACCACCCTTCAAGAACTGTATACATCCAGAGTGAGGAAAAGGGCTCAGAAAATCACTGTGGATCCCTCACATCCAAGTTCCCTTTTTGAACTTTTGCCATCTGGCTGGCGCTTCAGAGCCGCAAATACCAAGACAGTCAGGCACAAGAACAGTTTCTTCCCCCAGGATATCTACCTCATGAACAGTTAAATGTTCCCCACTTATACAATAAAAATGTGCAATATCCTTATATTTATTTGTTACCCCTCCATCCTAGTATATCCCTGCATCTTACTCTATTCTATTCCATTATCATCTATAGCACAACTGTTTATACAATTTATTTATTTTTCGATTTATTTAGCAATATTTTTGTCTGTGTGTTGTTGTTGTCTCTGTGTACTGGAAGCTTATGTCACTAAAACAAATTCCTTGTATGCCCAAGCATACTTGGCAATAAAGCTCTTTCTGATTCTGATTTGATGACAGACTTTGCTCGGGCATTTCAGAATGACCATAACAACATTTTAGATGCTGTGGAATGAGATCGGTCCACTGGTTAGCCAGGTTTTGCTGTCCCATAGTGCAAAGTCACATGACTTTTTCAATGCGCTTGGAGAAATTTATTTGCAAGATGCATTTCCATCTCCCATTAAATGGATTAACCCTTTTTCACACAAGTCAAAAACCACCTCAAGCGAGTGTAAAAACTTTTTTAGCAGATTAAGGGATTTTTATTCGAAATTTGTAGTTTCCATCACTCGTTTCTCATGCAATACTTAAAATTTATTGCATTAAAACAGGGTGATGGAAACATAGCTTTCATTCCATACAACACCATCAAACACTCTCACAATTTCACCTCCCCACCCCCCCACCGTCCAGAGCATCAAAACTTATTGACTGCCTTGGCAGATTGTAAACTGAATGGGGAACGTATATATTGTTAGGACTGGAATACCACTAAATTTAAATGTGACAGAAGCCACTAAATGTAGACGGATACACTGTGGTATTCCCCTTGTATCAGCGTCTAAACATCAGGATATAAATTGCAGTCGTATAATAGGTTGACTGAGAGGTACTCTAGGTTCAGGGGTCATGGCTTCATTTAACATTTTTTTCACCTCTTTGTAAATCGAATCTGGTTCATTGTCATAATCTGTTTCCACTTCCTCCTCTCCTTGGGGCTGTGGTGCTGGGGAACGTCCAGCCGCCTGAGTGACTTCCCCTTTTGTGGCAGCAGTGATGTATGGGGGGCTGACTACTCACTGCCTGCATGTCCAACAGTGCCTGATGGTGTTCCTGGTGAAGCCTCGCAAGCTAATGTATGACCTCTACAAATGGAGTACCTGGAACCTGCATGACGGTGGCAGGTTCTTTCTTCTTCATTCCTGGGTTTCAGCACCAATGTAACAAAGTTCGTAGTTTGGGGAAGAAGGAGGCGGGAACTGGCGAACATTTAAACATTACATTTTAATAATCAAATAAACAAACACAAAATGAAAGTAAAAGCATCAGCCGTCCATGAGGGGCTGTACAGTGTTGCACAATGTTGTGTTTTTCCTGTAAGTCTAGGTAGAACTGACCACCAAGGTTATTTTCGTAAACAAAAACTAAAACTAAGACGAAAACGACTGATGAAATAACAATTTCATAAGCTGAAATAAAAATGACAAAATAATCAAAAAACTAAAACCAAATGAAACTAACAACAGTTATTGAAAAACTAACTTAAATAAAATAATAATTTTCAAAAATAAATAATAGTTTTCGTAATCATTAAGTTCTCACCCTTTGGAGGAAAAATATACGAGCTGTGTGGCATTTTAGGGAAATACCTGTAAATGGCGCATCACGCACATTGGGTTATCTGACGGAGAGATGCAAAGCAGTTTAAAGCAGAGTCCTGCACGTGTCCTGTTTGGTAAACATACACCAGCAGTACTTAACAGAACACTCGACCCATTATCCAACAGCAGCACTAAATTAATTCTGTACCAGACCAGAACCGTTTGACATAAAGACTGTGAGTCACGACCCGAACCACACCCGCATTAAATCTATTACATCAGGTAAGCAAAATTATTTATTTTTCCATGTAACACAAGCAATCAAACCAAAATTAGTTGGTGCTTTGAAGAAAAAAAAAGAGACCATTAGATATGACTTTAGATATGACATTAAGCATTAAACTGGCAAGCTGGGCAAATTGCGCATCTTGTCAGTGAACAGCAGCTCTGTGTAGTAAATGCTGCTCCATGTGAAAGCACGCACGTGATGGAGATTTATTGCTGATTACACACCGGCTTCACTGACAAGATGCGCATTAAATATTGCATGCGCTTTATCGTGCAGCCACACATTAAGCACAACTTCTGTAGATTTATTTAGTAAAAATGCTTGACTGCTTCATTTTGGCGTATATTTGAATACTTTTACCATTTAATCAGTCTCAGTATGTGTTAATTTTGTGTAGCTAGAGGTTTGCCTCACTAATGCTAAATTATACCCAAGTCTTTCTTTGGCTTGCGTTCTGGAAGTAATCTGTTAATTCCGCTAAACTTTAATTAAAACTGAAACTAAACTATATAAAAACTAAATAAAAATGTGATAAAAACTAAACTAAAACTAACAACTAACTAAACTGAATTTTAAAGCAAATTTGAAAATGATATTAGAATAAAACTCATTTAAAAATTCTAAACTATATTAACCTTGCTGACCACACCCACATTATGTCAAAGGAGGCGGAGCAAATGATAGTTGAGCCAGAAGTGAGCTTCTTATAAATTTGCTCAGGAATAAAACTGAGAATCCAGAGATTGTACATTCTTCCATGCAGACACAATGTCGATCTACAAGGTTTCTGTATCTACTGGTAGACAGGTTTGTGCTGAGACAACGAACAGCATTTATCTGACACTGCTGAACTCAAAAAATCAGAGCAGCAAAAAAACCTTCGTGAATCAGTCCTTTATTTCTCCATTTGAAATGGTAAGAACTTTAAAGGCTTCATTATTTTTATTTTAACAGTTACTATTTCTTGTTATGATTATATATATATGTACGTGTATATATATATATATATATATATATATATATATATATATATATGTATGTATATATGTATATATGTGTGTATATATATATATATATATATATATATATATATATATATATATGTATATATAGAAAGGGTAAAGAAACTGTTTCATGGTTTTGTCTTGTCTTCTTGTGTTTTGTTTGTGCACCCATATGTAAGAGAACAGAAAATAATCAAAGGCAACTATTCAGAACCATTTTTTTCCTGTTGATTTCTTGCCCTGACACTTTAACACTTGTAATTACAAAACAAAATGTGCCACGCTCCTGACGGTTGCAACTTTGCTTAGTATAAAATGAAACAAAAACCTTATTGAGTGGAGATATCTAATAAGGAGTTGCTGAATTTGCAACACGTAAATTCATTCACTTCTTCACCCAAAAGACATGAAAGTAAGTGGCTGGTGATTTGGGAAAAGAAGAGCAAAATTACATACACGGTGTGTGTGTATATATATATATATATATATATATATATATATATATATATAACATAAAACACAAAGGGGTCATGAACTGCCTTTTTTATTTTGTACTGTTCTCTGAGTTCCATTTATAATGTTATCCAGATTTTGACATTAAAAACATCATAATTCAGAATTATAATCCACCTAATTTTTCCTGTAAGAACAGGCACGGTCACTTGTAAATTTAAAGTTTCTGGCTTCCGGTGTCATTCTCTTCCAGCTATTTTTAGCTGCTTTCTAAGAATAATGCTGAGACTGCCCTCTATGTCTGCCAAATTTCATAACTTTCCTGCAAGTGTTTCTATGACCTGCCATGGACTCAAGAGCAGAAGAACAATGTAGCATCTCATTATTGTTAGTGTTTTTAACGGAGCTTCAGTGCTTGTCTCCTGATAAATAACAAACATTATATTGTCAGAGAATTAAAGTTAGGTATTTATTGGGTTTAGTATTCGCCCATTTCTGCTTTTGAATATGGTGTTTCCCAATAAATAGATTTATTAAGCTTTTATTATTCTTATCATCGTTCATGTGCTTAAACATTGGGCATTGTCAGCAGCGGCAATCCACCTGTCACTCACGTAGCCACGCCTTTAATTGTGCAAAACTTTAAGGCTTAATATAATTTAAACGGATGAGTTATAAAAAAAATTCACCCCCCTTACAGTTGTCATGAAGGGCAAAATTAGCTATATATATCAAAATCATTTTTTGCACCAGGCTGTAAACATGTTTTTTCCTGCTGTAAAGTTGGGCATTTTAACATGGGGAGTCTATGGGACTGACTCCCTTTTGCAGCCAGCCTCAAGCTGCCAGTCGATGAACTGCAGTTTTAGTCACTTCCTTGTTGGCTTCACGAGAGAGAGAGCGGGAGGTTGCCGCTCGGTTCAGACCAAAATTAGTTTGTGTCATAGCCATTGAGGGTACCTGCATAGTTTTGGAACAGGGACACCTAGTGCTCACACAAAGAGAAAAAATAAGTTTTCTGGTTTATGACTTTTCAAAAAAGGTTAATAGCTTTTGATCACTTGCCTATTGTCATGAGACTAGTCTTGATAGATTCCTTGGGTCATGCCAAGAACAATAATACCAATTATACCATAGTCATCTAAACGTGCTATCTGCCATTTTGAGTTTTCTTAAAAAACATGCTTTTTTTTTAAATTCCTCGTAGTTCACTTGTCAGATTTTCACAAAAATTGATTCAGGCCATGGCATAAAGTTATGAATGTTGTGTTGATAGACCAAACTGTTATCTTTTAAAACATCAAAGAATTTCATGGTCTGATGCCAAAATAGATCTGATGCTGTATCTCTGCAACACTTTGACATATTGACACCAAACTGACCACACCACATTAATTTGGTCACAGCCCCACCTATTGGTCAAAAGACTGAACTTTTAAAGGCTCCTCCAGAGGGATTCATGAAATTCTCACCATTATACCAAGACAAGATGAAGATGCTAAATTGCCAAAGGACTTTTGATAAATGAAAGCTGTTGCCATCGTGAAGGAATAAATTAATCACAAAAAAGGGAAATGGGTAGTGTCTTGTGTCTTCTATATGCATTATTTGTCTGATTTAGATCAAATTGGTGTTGTATGTTTGGATCATATGGATGTGGCTATTTTGAGTCATGGTCATAGTGCCACCAACTAGCAGCAGGAATTATGTCATTTACAACAGGCTTTATTTACCCTCTTAAATACATGCGCTCATTGTGCATTGTTTTTCTTGAGCCACCAGGAGGTGATGGCACTGTCATGCTTGGGCCCGTCATCAGTGCTCTCAGTGGTCAGATAAAATGATAAAACCTGGGTATCCTGATAGTGCAGATAAGTAAGGTGGCACAATTAGGATTAATTCCTCTTCACTAAAGCCTGTAGAGGGATTTTGTTGTTTGTTTGTTCTTCACATACAACATGAATGTCTAATGAAAGCTGTCATTAAAGGAGATCTCTTTCGAGATCCTTGTGAAGAAGGACCTTGGAGACATTGTCCAGGTGAAACTTGAAAAGAAGAAACATCTCATAAATTTTCCATGGTTTTGTAAGCATATCAAAGTGAAAACACCCTCTGGAGAATGCTTTGAGTTCCCCTGTTATTGCTGGTTAGTAGACGACAAGGAAGTGATCATCCGGGAAGGCACTGGTTTGTACCTCACTTTGTTCATTATCCAGTTTTTAATGAAGAATTTTTACTATTAATTGATTTTAAAATTCAGTTATTGAATCATGTCTTAAATGCTGTATTTCATATGTGTAATATATGTGCTATGAATTTCTTTGTGTGTTCATTTAGCTCGATTGCCTCAGGATGACACCAACAAGCAAAGAAAAAACGAACTGGAATCTAGACAGAAAATATTCAGGTTTGATAAAACAGTTACAGTTCATACAGAAAAGGAGGATTTCCATTCAACTTCTCAGGCACTCATTACTTGAGCTGTAAATGCCATGTGACTAATCACTCTAGAAAAGCAAGAAAATGGCTTTCTGGCAATGCTGACACTTTTTAGAGCCATTCCAAAAATATTTATTGATTGTTTGATTCTTTGCAATTTACATATTTTGTGAAAAAAGGAAGGCAACTGACAAATATCTAACGTATAAGTGGCTGTACACATTAAGTTGATTGTAAGGAAAAAATAAAAACACTTCACCTGTAAATGTAATTCTTGGTGTAACTGTACAAGTAAATGTTGTAATTTTTCTTGTTAAAGATGGAAGGAGTGGAGCCCGGGCTTCCCTGAGAGCATAGATGCCAAAATGGGTGAACTTCCTAAAGATGTTCAGTTCGATGAAGAAAAAGATTCAGATTTTAAAAGGAATTTCCTGAAAGCGTAAGTTTGGGGAACTGAGTCATGGCCACAGACCTTGTTGATTTGTAACAAGGCAAATAATGTTCATGTTTCTAATTATACTATATGCATTCTGTTTCAGGATTGAGGATTTAGTTATTGACAAAGTTGATGGTTCCTTTGAGTCCTGGAAAGACATTGCAGATTTTAAAGAGATATTGGTGCATTACAATATCAAGAACACTCTACTAGGTTTGGATGATTTCTTCCTCTATCAAGAATGTTTGTTCCCTTTCAAGGAAACTCGCACTGTGTCAGAAGTTATGATGCTACAGCAATGCTTCTTGAAAGACTCATGACTGAGTAGTGAAGCAAGTGTGAAATCAGTCCAATGGCTTTACAGAACGTTATAGAGGTCATGACCAGTAAGCTATAAAGCACAACTGAACCAAACAATGGCTAAATTTACATGGGGACCTTAAGTGCCATGAATCTGAATGTGTTTAAATGAACGCAAAATAAAGTGATCATTTTGATGTGTGCATTTATATGCCACAAGCTTCAAATCAGAATTGATTTTTAACATGTGGACACTGCATTAATATACAGTTTTTGTAACATGGGAAATATGGTTTTCAAAAGACAAGTTGCTGTCTAATATAACACCCGGGTTTTTGACTGTAGAGGGTGTAACAGTACATCCGTCTAGTTGCAAATTGTAATCTACGAGATACGTTGTAATGTTTTTTGGTCCAATAAGTAATATCTATTATCCGAATTTAATAGGAGAAAATTATTGGTCATCCAATCTTTTACATTTTTAACACACTCTGTTAGCTTAGATAATTTAGAGTTTCATCTGGTCTCGTTAAGATATATAGTTGAGTATCATCAGCATAACAGTGGAAACTAATCCCATATTTTCTAATAATATTACCAAGTGGCAACATGTATTGTGAAAATAGCAGAGGACCTAGGACAGATCCTTGTGGCACTCCATATTTTACTGGTGATAAATGAGATGACTCCCCATTTAAATAAACAAAGTGGTAGCGATCGGACAGGTAGGATCTAAACCATCTAAAAACCTGCCCTTGAATACTTGTATAGTTTTGTAATCAATCTATGAGTATGTCGTGATCTATGGTGTTGAACGCAGCAGCATAGATAACAATAAAAATAAATTTTTGATAAAACTAAAATTTCCTAGAAAAGAAGCATTCTAAATGTTCAACTCCCTCCTAATCATCCTCTAAAAGGACAGCTCCCGCCCCTATCTCACTAGTATCTACATGCATTTTAAACGGTCTATCCCACTGAGGAGTGGCAAGGACTGGAGCACTAGTGAGCAGCGCTTTTACATTTTCAAAAGCATTTTGGCAGATTGAACTCCAAACAAACAGACAAGACACTTTCCACAAATTGGTCAATGGGGCAACCATTTCGGAAAAGTTCCTGCAAAAATTCTGTTAGTACCCCACCCACCCTAGGAAGCGCATCAACTCCCGCTTTGTACAGGGTGGAGGATACTTATTGATCGCCTCAATTTTTGCATTCACTGGATGGAAAATGCCTTGACCAACGACCTTACCTAAATAAGTCACTGTGGCCCGAGCGAATTCACACTTCGCTAGATTCATTGTGAGCTGAGCCTCCATCAAGGTGTTCCTCCCATGAATTACTATACACTACCAAATCGTCCAAGTAAACCCGGCTCACCCCTCAATGCCAGCTACCACACAATTCATTTGCCGCTGGAATATGGTTGGTGCATTTCGTATTCTGAAACTCATAACATTATATGAATATATGCCATCTGCACCAATTCATATGCCTTAAGAACTGCACTTTTAACTTTATCATAATTCTGATAAAAATTCTGATCAGCCCAGCTTAAATTAGAATAAGCTTTCTGCGCCTTACCAGTCATACCACATTGTAACATCAAAGAGCGTTCAGCTTCGGGCCATTTTTTTTGTCTGCAACACATTCGAATAATGTGAAAAAAGTGTCCACATCCTCCTCATGAAAATTAGAAGAAAGCGGACCAATTAACGATTCCATACAAAACTCTTTAAAATCAAATCCTTACTTCACAGCTGTCAAAACTGTGGAAAAGAGAAAAATTTATATTAAAGCCCTTTAGATTAAACTTCACACCTTACCTATAAATAAACTAAGTAGACCCTAATCTTTAAGCATACAATAGCGGGTTTTTATTCACCTAATACTGTAATCCGAGAAGAACAACCAATTCAATTGATGATTCCCTCAAACCTTGGCATGCTCCCGAGACTCATCTCCAACCACTGATCTGTTAAAAAAGTTTTTATACCTGTAAAGCCTTTGACATTTGACTCAAGTTTCCCCTTTGAAATCTGCACAGAGAACGTGATGCAAGACTGGAATAAGGATTACATGTTTGGCTATCAGTTTTTGAACGGCTGCAATCCTGTCATGATCAGGAAGTGCATGAAACTTCCAGACAAATTTCCAGTCACACCTGAGATGGTTAAGGGCTGTCTGAAGAAAGGAAGCACACTACAAGAGGAATTACAGGTCAGAAACAATAAGACATAAATCATTTCAACAGCTGGTCAGTTATAAAATCAAAAACTCGCCTGTATTGTGACATCCTTTGCATATTTTAGTTTCTATAAAAGATGCAGATCAGTGTTATTTTAACCTACAAATCATTTGTTCTAAATTATCCCCCTGTGTACACGTTTGCAGGCAGGAAACATCTACATTGTGGATTATGAAATACTGAATGGAGTGCCAGCAGCCAGCAGCGAGCGCCATTTGACTGCACCCATCTGCCTACTGTACAAGAATGAATTGGACCAAATTGTGCCAATTGCCATTCAGGTATCTGTCTCACATAGAATCAGTATCAAACGAAAACATAAATTAACCCTTTGATGCACAATCTATGCAAACCCCTTCTAATGCACAACATAGGTATGAAATGACCCATATTTATTTTCTCTGTTATTTCATGCTTGGCTGGGCTTTGTTTGTTTGTTTTATCTTTTGAAATCTATTTATTTCAGCATTAAAGATTCCCTGATCTATGAATTCCATGATCCATGAATATATATATTATTTATTTATTTTTTTTTATTTTTTTTTCACGGTTTTGTGTTACTACATCAAGTTTTCACACACAGGTCAAAAATGACTAATCTATGCAAGTTTGATTAAACAAAAGAATAAAAACAACATTTTGTTAAAATAATTATGTTAGCAGTTGTTTAGACCAGAGGTTTTCAACCTTTTAGGACATGTGTCCCCCCAAGTTTGTCTAATTTCACTCGCGCCCCCCCCCCCACAACCCTATTCACACCGAATTACTTTATTAACATTAACATAAATGCAAAACATCCATTAAAGCTATTAAAGCAGCGAACAATTTTTCTTTTGCTCTTTTTAATTAACATTATTTACATAAGAAATGCACAGATCCGTTATACTGATGTAAATTTGATATTTTCTTTACTGTTTACGTTCACTTAAAACAACAGACTGTGCTTACAATGTTACTTGTCAAGACAACTATTGGTATTCACCTGCTGTCTGAGAAGGCTATCTGTTTGTGCACTTCACATGTGTGCGTGCGCGGTGTGCCTAGAAACCCTTGATCACAGCGAGTAAGTTACCGCATTGAGATGTCTTGGGCTTAAATGGCTTAAAATTACTTTAGTGTTTAAACTGACAAGACTTAAAAAACGTGAGAATGAAAAACTTTCTTAAGGAAGCAGCACTGGCCTGATCGTTAAGATAGTTTTGGGGGGCTAAGGTGACAGATGGGGGGCTGAAACCCACCTAAAAAGGGTTTAGAACTGCCCCTGGTATAGCGTGCGTAATTATACTGAAACAAATATATAACCAGTTTACCTGATTCAATGTTATGGCTGAGCGTGTTTCTGAGATAACAACATTACTATATGTGGTTGGATTTCCGACACAGCTAACCGTAAATCATCTTAAACTGTCAATAAGCGTGACTGATACTCGAGCCAACTCTGCTAACTGTGTCGATTAGCAGTGGGAGTCAGATTGCCCCCTAGTGGATGGCTATAGATTTGCTAACTCATATAGACTGGTAACCAATGACACTAAAATTGAACTGTAGTGTATCTGTAGTGCAACATAAAATGCAACATATTTTAAAGAAAATAAAATTGACAAAATAAAATCATACAGGTACAGTGCCATCTCAGTGCCTACGTGCACAAATGACAGCTACATGTTTGTGCTCCTTGCACACAGGCCTGGTGCACTGAGAACACCCGCTGCTGACTTTGGCAGCTGGGCAGATCCTGTACCTCTTACTCTTCAATTGGCCCTCCTGCCTGATGTCCTCCTGTGGCCAAGTAGTGGCTGTGTTTTGTTTTTTTTTGTCCCACATCTTCCTATTGCCTTTGCAATATGGTTTTGAAGGTGGGGCATACCCTCAAAGTACCTCTTCATATGTGGCATGACAGGTTCTTTCACCAGCTTCTTGTTGAATAGCCGTCATGCATTGGTCACACCTCCCATGTAATCAGGGTTTTGTGCAGTGAAGTTGGTGTAGGCCAGCAGTGGACAACATCGGTTCTGGAGAGCCACAGTCCTGCAGAGTTTTGCTCCAACTTTCATAAAAACTCACCTACCTGTAGCTTTTTAGTATCCCTTAATTAGTTTGGTTAGGTGTGTTTGATTAGAGTTGGAGCTGAACTCTGTGAGACTGTAGCTGCTTCTCAATTCAAAGGCTGGATCCTCTGAAGGGCGATTGTGTCACCGTGGCGTTACAAAGGCTGTCCCAATTCGAAGGCTTCTTCAAATGCAGCCTACAAATGCACCCTTCATTTCTTGGGGAATGAAGGGTACAACAGATGGGGTGCTTCTCAAACGTAAGGCTACATCCTACAAAGGTTGCATATCTCGGCTGCCACGTCATCAAATGTTGCTGAAGGCCATCTCAATCGAAAGGATCCTTGGAAGGCAGCCTTCGTTTCACTTCCTCCATTTAGCTGAATTTGAAGAATGCGTGGAATATATCCTTCGCGACCTTCAGTCCCCCACAATCCTTTGTAAATGTTCCAATTCACAGAAATAAATGAAAAACGAGTCAGTACTAATGGTACAACATTCGGTCCAACATTTGTGGCCTCCGAAGGTGTGGTCTTTGAAGTCCAAGTCCTTCGAAGAATGCAGCCTTTGAATTGGGACACAGCTTGTGGCTTTCCAGGATTGACGTTGGCCACTCCTGCTGTAGGCATTGAGGACGGCAACATCCAGCGTTAAATAAAGTTAAATAAAGTGCTCTAGTAGATATGCACGTTTATATGTCATAAGCTTCTGATCGGATTTAATCTTTTGACATGCACACACTGCATGAATTTACAGAGTTTCCAGCTGTTGTCACATACTGTTTTAAAAAGCACACATGATATTTATGTACTTCGGGTCCTAATTGGGTGACGACCAGCACATGAACTGTTGTGCAGTGCTGCTTAATTTATAAAGCAGTAAAAGTGCCCCTTCCTGCACCCAAAACCAAGGACTGGTGGGACGTTGTCCTGCTCCACTTCATAGGCGCTGAGTGAAAGGGGAGTTTTATAATGACTGAACACTCATTAATGACCCTTTATTCACCAGGAAGAACAGCTCTTTCCGCTTGTCATACGTCAATACGCTATTTCTATATCACTCCACATACGCAGTACTTTCCAGTTTTGGTTTTCAATCCAGTCAAGTGTTTTCATCTCCTCTCGCTCGGATAACAAAAGGAATAAACCACCCCTTACAATCCGATCAAAATTTTAGTCAGATCTGGTCAATTCAATCCGATTGATATGGTTACATATGACTTTTTTTCTGATTGTGCTTCTAGTCCTATTACGATCAGATTAGTAGGGTACATGTAAACGCAGCTACAGAGTCAGTCACACCATCAACACCAGACTTCTCAGCCCACTCACCCACTCGTTCCCTTTTGCCCAAATTTGTGATTACCTGCACCTGCCGCTCTAATCAAGGACTCTTTATTTAATCAGTTGCTCCACATTTCACTCCTGTCTGGTTTTGTTGTGATCAACCTGGCTGCTTACCTGAGCTACTTAACTGCTTCGATCCATCAGTAAGAGTTTGTCTGTCTGCCATCATCCTAAAATTATATTCTGTTGACCTAGCTAGCATTAGCTAGCTAGAACAGTATGTCAACAGCAAGCTAATAGTATTGGACATGGTTCTATTTCTCAGTAGAATGGATTTCAACATAAGATAACTTTAGACAAACATTTAAAATATTATGTCCAGTTATCAGTTTCAGTTTAATTGACTTATATAGTACATTTAATTATGACAGAGCCAACCAAAGTGCTGCACAGAGAAATAGAATTAGGCTAATAGCAAAAAAAGAAAAGAAACCCCAAGTAGTACATAACACTTAATTCACACAAAATATAACCTACAATACAGCAGTTACTCCAGCCCATAAGCCTTTTTAAAGAGATCTGTCTTAAGTAAAGATTTAAAAACCTAAACAGAAGTAGCCAGTCTAAAGCAAAAATGAAAGTTATTCCACAACTGAGGTGCTGCCACCGAAAATGCACAATCCCCCTTAAGATTTAAATGTGTCTTAGGTACAGACAGCAACAGAGTGTTTGACCTTAAAGGCCTGATAATCTGATAATGGGAGAGAAGATCAGATAAGTAATTTGGTGCCAAGGCTGTCGGACCCATAAACAAACAATAATACTTTAAACTGGATTCTGTACTCAATGGGGAGCCAGTGCAAACTAGCCAAAACAGGTGTATTTTGGACCAACTGAAGGCGAGACCAACAAGATTCAGTGAACTCTAAAAACAGTGAATTACAGTAGTCCAGTCTTGATGAGTTGAATGCGTGGATAACGATATCTTCACAATGTATCAAATATTTACTGTGGTATGTATATAAGACTTGCATGTTGTGCTGTTCTTTTTCTGGTTAGAGATTTGGACTTGTAACCAGAAGGTCGCAGGTTTGAGTCTCGGTGCTGGCAGGAGTTGTAGGTGGGAGGGAGTGAATGAACAGGGCTCTCTTCCACTCTCAATACTCATGGCTGAAGTGCCCTTGAGCAAGGCGCTGAACCCCCAGTTGCTCCCCGGGCGCTGGATATATAGCTGCCCACTGCTCCGGGTGTGTGTTCACTTCTCACTGCTGTGTGTGTGTGCACTTGGATGGGTTAAATGCAGAGCACCAATTCCGAGTATGGGTTACCATACTTGACAAATGTCATGACTTTATTAGAAGGTTCGTAATACAAAAATGATTTTTATTCAAAAAGTAAGAAAGGAAAAATGAAAATAAGGTTTTGTGATGATCAAAAACAAGTTAATTGAGGAATACTTGGATTCTGAATGATAAAAATTGATTTCTTCCAAAGATATAGAAAATAAAAACTCAAATGGCTCACTTTAGACCCATGTTGTGCATCAAGGGATTAAATAAAAATAAAAGTTATTTTGCAGTGAATTTTCTCATTGACGTAAGAATGTCCTGTTTGCCTTTGTTATATCTGAATCAGCTCAGTCAAACCCCAGGGGAAATGAGCCCAATCTTTCTCCCAAGAGATAATAAATATGACTGGATGCTGGCCAAGATGTGGGTGAGATCTTCTGACTTCCCTGTACACCAGCTGGTCACACACCTTCTCAAGACACATCTGTTGTCAGAGGTTTTTGAAATGGCCATGTACAGACAGCTCTCTGCAGTCCATCCAGTATACAAGGTACCTGTATTTCAGTACATAGTCATGATATTTAGATTCAGTGCTAAACTGAAGATTGTGGTTTCATATACTGTACGTGAATGTACTAATGAAGGGTTGCTGGTTCTGATAACCTTGCCTTTTTTCAACCATGGTTTAATGTAGGGATGGGCGATATATCGCATGTGATTGTCACCCGCATTTCGTCAGTAAAGTGGTTCCCTGATTACCGCTAAATCACCATCACCTGCTTTCAAATGGAGCGGCATTTAATAGACAGAGCCGTAGATCACTGACAACCGGCTTTACTGACGAAATGCGCATGA
Source organism: allo-octoploid hybrid of Carassius auratus x Cyprinus carpio (assembly GCA_024542945.1). NCBI lineage: Eukaryota > Metazoa > Chordata > Actinopteri > Cypriniformes > allo-octoploid hybrid of Carassius auratus x Cyprinus carpio. The sequence goes on along the minus strand of CM045000.1, from coordinate 22,769,733 downwards.
CAATCACATGCGATATATCGCCCAGCCCTAGTTTATGTTAACCAAAAACTTATAGCGCATGACATAGAAACCCCTTTTATCACATGATGCTTTTTGAATCAATGTTTTATGATTTAATGAACATTTTTAAATCCAACATTTGCTTCTTACAGTTACTGATACCTCATGTTCGTTTCACAATTGCAATCAATGCAGAGGCCCGAGAAAAGCTCATCGGTGAAGACGGGGTCTTCATCAAGGTAGCCTTAAACCTAATTTTATATATCCAAACATAAATGGCATCTTGTTAGGATCCAAAGCAATTCTATTCATATTTGATTATTCTGTGTTTGTCTGGCAAGCCATAATTTCTGTCTGTGATATCAATTTTAAAATGCACGTGATGTTAACAAAGCATCATGACAGAATCAACTGACTTTTTGGCTTGTAATACTCTGTCTTTTTGCTGAAAGCTCTTAATTGTATTTCATAGGCTTCATTATATTTAGTTAGCTGGTGTTTGTGTAAACCGACAGACCTATGTGTTGTATTTCCTAAATATCTACAAACACAAAAACATCCACTAGAATAAAACTTCACCCACTGTCCTGTAGATGATTACTTGAGTAGTCTAAATAAATGCTTTCAGTGTAGTTAATTTCTGAAAGTATTTAGGCAAAATATTAACTGTATTTTTGGTGTCCAAAGGTTAGTAGCATCAATGGAGCTGGGATGGGGAAACTGATACAAAATGCCATGAAGACTTTAACCTACGAGTCTCTGTGCTTTCCTGAGGACATAAAAGCTCGAGGAATGGAAGATGTGCCCAAATACTATTACAGAGATGATGGCAAGATGGTCTGGAAGGCAATACACTGGTAGGTGGTAGCAACAGTTCAGATCATGTAGTTAAAATGTACAAATTAGTCCACATATGTGCCAATGAAATGTTTGGCATCCAGAGTTTTTTTTCTTTTCCTCTTATTTCTATCTTTCTGTAGCTTTGTTTCTGCTGTGATCAAGACCTACTATCACAGTGATAAGGCGGTTCAAAAAGATGTGGAGATTCAAGAGTTTGTTAAGGATGTTGCCAGCACTGGCATGAATAATTCTGACAGTGAGTACAGGTTCAACTTATCAAAGTGTCAGTGTATGTTTGTCTGTCTTTACATCATGCATGATTTTTTTTTAACTTTGTATATTCTTTATGTATCTTTGTGTCACTTTTAAATGTGTACACAAGTTAAATGCATACTGCCACTGTTTACAGACTTTCCAAAGTCTCTTAGCTCTCGAGAGCAGTTGGTCGAGTATCTGACTGCTGTGATATTCACCGCTTCAGCACAACATGCTGCTGTCAACTTCGGACAGGTGAGGTTACACACTTTCATATCATCGGCAAGAATGTTTAAAATTCATAGGCAAAATTCTTGATAATATCTATAAGCTAATATCTGAGAGTTTATGTTCCAGTTTGACTGGTATGGCTGGATCCCCAACAGTCCTTCCACCATGCGCAAGCCGCCTCCCCAACAGAAGGGCCAGGTGGATTTGAAGTATATCATGGAGAGTCTGCCTGACCGTGAATGTTCCAGCAGTGCTTTAGGAACAGTTTGGTCCCTCACTCAGACCCAGGAGAATGAGGTTTGATGTCTGATTCGCATACACTTTTCACTTGAAATTGTAGAGAACATGGTAGCTGTCTAGTGTCTAAATTAATGTGAAAGGAATTAACCTGTTAATGAGGGTACAGAGCATCAAAATACGGGTTTAAGGATGATTGATTAATTGTGGATAAGGGATGTAATCTATTAAAGCTATCGATGGTTGATTAAGCAATTTCATTTTGGGGTGCGCAAAACGCGTGCATTTATTATTTATGTGTATATATAATTCATTACAGCTTGTTAATTTGTTCCTACAACTTATTAATTTGTGGCCACGGTCCATGTTTCATTCATTTGATCCCTAGATAACCCATGATTAAACTAAAATGTGGGAACTAAGTCGTAGGAATACATTAATTCGTGGTCACAAATACTTCCATTTTGCCCTGAATATCATGTTGGTCTCCATCATTGATTCTGATTTGTAGTCTGCTGATCTGTAGTTCTTAATCATGTTACCACATAATTTTACAAGTTCCGTAAAGAAACACAGCAAATACAAATGGTTCGCAAGGTCACAATTCATTCCAAGAATAACATCCAGTCAGTTTTTTCCATGTTATGAACAGGGTTGCCAGGTTTCCACAAGAAAACTCAAAACTAGCCCAGTCTCTTTTCTAGGGGGACCCGTTAAAAATCACGTTCTGGTTGGGTAAAATACACATTTTTTGGTGGGGCTTCCCTAGTACATTTCGCATTCCAGGGGCAAAATATCACATTATTCGATTCGCTTCAACACGCGCAACAGTATTAAAGTAGCCCAATTCCACAGAAAAAAACAGACTTGGCAACACTGGTTATGAGCACATTCTTTCCTGTTGTGTTTTATAAGCTTGTCTGAGTGATTGACAGAAACCAAGGGGCGGCGCTTAGAGAAGAGTCTGTTTAACTTGTAAAAAGAAAGAAAGATATTGTTCTGTTTTCTGAAGACTTTCCTTTTTTCCCAGCTGTACTTGGGTACGTATCCAGATATGTACTTCACAGAGAAACCAGCGAAGGAAGCCATAAAGACTTTCCAGCACAATCTAGATGAGGTGACCAACATCATCAAGAGCCGGAATGAGAAATTAACATTGCATTATTGCTATTTGTCCCCAGACAAAATCCCCAACAGTGTTGCAATCTGAGAAATAGAGAACAGCTCTAGTCAAAATATAATGTATTGTAAAACACACCTTTTAGAAATGATGTTTGATTGCTGGGAATTAAGGGATATTACTTTGTAAAGCCTAAATCAGTGCACGTATGTATCTTATCTGAGAGCTGATTGTCAGTCTGGCTCATGCCAGGAAAGCAGAACTTCAAAGAGCACACATAGGCGTATGTTATAATCTATTTATTATTGACTTTCTTGACATTTATTTTCTTTATTCATATAAACGTGCGGATCCAAACTATGGTATTCTTTTATTCATCTTTTGATTCATTCATTTATTCATATTCTTGATTACTCATGATTTATTGTTTGTGGTGTATTTTAGATAATCATTTGACTAATTTTTACCTTATTGATATCTAACATCTGCATGGCTTTTGTGCTGATTATCTTGTTTTGCTGTTTGGAGGGAATTTTGTTCCAGGTTTGTTTCTGTTGGTGAGGGAGGTTTTCTCTGATAGAGCTTAGCTGATAAAGGATAGCTGTAATGGACGTGAAATAAATGTTTTATGAATGCTGTAAAGGAATTATGAACATCTCTGACTGTACTTCAAATAGCTGTTACATTTGTTTGTTTTTCCCTGAGAGCTCTCATAATAAAGAATGCTAGAATAAAATTAAGATAAGTTATGTGATCTCATGACAACTGTGGGGGTTTTTTTGTTGCCTTTTTTCCCTAAAGTTTATAAGATGGCAAAAATTACAGTATGTGTACCATAACTTTAGCCATGAATTATGCCAGGCCATATGTTTATTCATTTTTGAAAATGCTGTAAGTTAACTGTCATTATTATGAAATTACTATGTATTCTGCTTTCATAATCCTTAGGTATGTAACTTTGCAAATACAGACAATGTATATCAGGCAGACAAATTAAAAACTATTACAATTACCAATTAAAAGAGCCTTTGGGTTCGCTTTAATGGCTTTGGGAGGAAGCACAGACTGAATGTTGGCTGCTGGTTAAGGAAATCAGAGAAAGAGAAATAATCACTAAATTGTACACAGCAGGGTAATAAGTTGATAAGTAATAACTCACAATAAAAAATTCTACAGCATAAAAATTACAAGGTTCAATAGCCTGTTCAAGAACTCTACTTGAAAAGATAAATCCGATCCGAAAGACCAACGAACCGAGAGGTATCATAATTCATAATGGGAACTGTGTTAAAAGGCAGCGTCAGATTCTGTGAGTAAGAGCAGTTACTGGAGGTACGACTCGGTCTCAGACAAGAGTTTACCAGCCAAGAAACTCTGATATACAATGACAAATAATAAAAGCTCACTGCTTAGAGATTGTACATACACTACATAAAAACTGTAATAAATCACATAAAAAATAAAACTAAGAAAAGAGTGAAAATTGATTACAATGAATTAAAAATATTCATATCCTCATAACTTTTAATTAAGAATTTAATTTAGAAAATAACTAAAAAAAACATGGAATTTATAGACCATAATTTTCTTTGAATAAACTATTGTTTTGCTGCACAGTTCACTTGATTCGTCCTAGGCATTTGCTGGAAACTATTCTGTATCGAAGTGTCTGTTTACGTGATTGAGTTTGAATATGCCTTTTGCTGAACTCGTTCTTCTTCCTTTTTCCATCGCATATCAGATCTGAAAAGTGCTTAATAAAAATGAGGAAAATATTGAAAGGTGGAAATAAAGTGCCTAATGCGTATTTAACAATAAAGTATTAATCGGGTAGGATCAGTGGTAGCTACACAAGCTTTTTGTTCTGATAAGGTGGCATCCATTTAATAACTTTAATAAATATAATAATTTACATTTGCGATGTTATTATTACACACTGTTTTATAATGTGCTACAAAACACTGAGGTGAAAATAGTATCTGCCATTATTTGCATTATAAGTAAACATCATCTAAACAAAATACTGCTATTTTTATAAGGTGTAAATTGAATCTATCGCCAATTTCACTTAGTGTAAATAGAATATATTGCTATTTGAAGTTAGTGTAAGTAAAGTTGCTGTTGGCACTTAGTGCAGATATCTGAAACCGTTGTTTATATCAAGTTAATTATTATTAAGTCTATATAGTATAGGCCTACTGTATGGAATGCAAAAAAAAGTTATTGTTTTTTAATAATACTTTAGTTGCTTTTTAAAAACCAACATACATTTAAAAATAATGAAAAAAAAAAGAATCTTGAACTGTTAAGAAACTAAATGGACACTTAATTTATTCCACAAATAAATAATAATTTAAAGACATGATACATAGATAAATTATTGCTTATTAGATTTGCATTTCATGTGACAACATACTGAATGAAATATAAATTCAATTATTGTTATGGGTCCCTGCTGTTCGTCCCACTCACCATCAGAGGTCTCTATCACTTTTTCACCCTGCAAAAGTCACCACTGATAGGAAACAGGTGAGTCTGTAATCAGTTCCTATCCTGGGGTTTCTGGGAAATGGAGTCTGGGGTGAAAAGGTGATGGAGACCTCTGATGGTGAGCAAGAGGAACAGCAGGGGCCGGATTTGTGACAAATATTAATCTAAAAGAACAAAACAGATTTTTATTACATAATAAGTGCATTATTATGTTACATAATCACATTTGACTGTCAGGAGACCCCGATCAGCCCTAAAAAGGAAAAGCATACTAGCGTAAATGTAACACTATAATAATGTAAATCGCACATAAAAAAAAAATAAACCTTTCTATTTTTTTCTTTACCCTCGGCATGGCTAATAAAACACTCCTGCTGCCCTCCATCAGTCCGAATAAAATGTGTTGCCAATCGTACCGTTGCTAAAGCTGCGACATATAGAGTTGAGGGGGACAAGATTATTCTTACACAGACAAAATGCACAACAATAAGCTGCGTCACCAATGGCGACAAACAGTGAGAACCCTGAATTCGATGAGGGTGCTACTTACATTGTGAAAAATCTCTTAGTCTCTGAAATGTATAGCAGAGAAAGACTGTTCGCTGGACCAACCAACCTCAAATACAAAACAGCCTGTCTTGCCCCAGGAGGCAGAAGACAAAGCAAAGGCTGTTCTCATCTCTAAAATCAGAGGGAAATGATGGGTGAATAAACAACTATGTCAAATTTCAGCCCATAAAAGTGTAAGCCCTGAAAATACAAGACATTAAAATAAAAGCACTGTAAATGCAATGCATTTTTTTTCAGTTTTTTTTATTTTATTTTATTATTATTATAATTTTTCTTTCATATAGGAGCAACTGCAGTTTGGGTTGAAACTGGAAGGACAGACATTATAGTGCACAGTTTTTGCCAGTGCACTTCGGTTTGGCAGTGTGCCAAGAGGGCACGAGAACCTTTGTTGCTGTAATTAATTTCTTTCGAGGCTGCATTTTACATACCCTGCCTTGTCAATTTTTTTAAATACTGTGCCAGCAGGCCTCAACCTTCTGCACCTCAACCCTGACTCAATCTGTGACTCAATGAGCGCTCTCATTCTGCAAAAGAATTGTCCAGATATCAGCTGGATTCATGGCTCCTTTTTCATCATCATAAAATAATTTTAAGGCTGATTCCAACTGTATCCATCAAATTTAAATAATCCGCCAGAGACGGTGGTTTCGTTTACATGTACATTTACATTTACGCATTTAGCAGACACTTTTATCCAAAGCGACTTACAGTGCATTCAGGATATACATTTTTTGCAAGTCCCTGTTTAAAGCAGGGATAGGCAACTTTGATAGTGATGAGGGCCAGCATTTTTCTCCTTTATACCAAGGGGCCAGATTACTAATCCACACTCACCTTTCACACCGCCACACCACTCAATTTCCTTTTTAACGAGGGAAGATAATATCGTGCAATTTTGCTAATTCATATAAGAAACTTTGTTGTCAGCTGACAAGCAATATTATCCCACCAATCAAATGTAAACATCTCAATTGCATTGTCATTTGTTTATTGCAAATTTACAGAGGTCCTATTTGTGATTATTATCCTACAGAACATCCTTAAAACAACTTTTGGGAACAAAAGTGCTTAAAAAGTGCTTATTCAAAAAGATTGCGTTTCCAAACAAGCCAAACATATGGGTGTTCCCTTGAATTTGGTAAAAAATAATCTGTTTACCATCTTCGTCGTTTTAATCATACGCTAGACTTAATTATATCGCATGGAATCGATATTACTGACATAGATATCGTACCTCAAAGTGATGATGTTACTGACCATTTCCTTGTATCGTGCATTCTGCGTATTAATAATAATAACTATATAGCTTCGCGTTATCGTCCGGGCAGAACTATTGTTCCAGCCACCAAAGACAGATTCGCAAATAACCTGCCTGATTTATCTCAACTGCTCTGTGTACCCATAAATACACATGAACTAGACAAAATGACTGGCAACATGGGCACTATCTTCTCTAATACATTAGAAGCTGTTACCCCCATCAAATTGAAAAAGGTTAGAGAAAAACGTACTGTGCCATGGTACAACAGTAATACCCACGCTCTCAAGAAAGAAACTCGTAGTCTTGAGCGCAAATGGAGAAAAACTAACTTGGAAGTTTTTAGAATTGCATGGAAAAACAGTATGTCCAGCTATAGACAGGCTCTAAAAACTGCCAGGGCCGAGCATATCCACAAACTCATAGAAAACAACCAAAACAATCCAAGGTTTTTATTTAGCACAGTGGCTAGATTAACAAATAACCAGACGCCACCCGATCTAAATATTCCCTCACAGTTAAATAGTAATGACTTTATGAATTTCTTCACTGATAAAATAGATAACATCAGAAATACAATAACAAATGTAGATTCTACAGCGTCTAATACTTTAGGTTTATCTATCGCACCCAAAGATAAACTGCAGTGCTTTACAACTATAGGACAGGAAGAGCTAAATAAACTTATCACTGCATCTAAACCAACAACATGTTTATTAGATCCTGTACCCACTAAATTACTGAAAGAGTTGTTACCGGTAGCAGAAAAACCGCTTCTCAATATTATTAACTCGTCGTTATCTTTAGGTCACGTCCCAAAACCATTCAAGCTGGCGGTTATTAAGCCTCTTATTAAGAAACCACAACTAGATCCTAGTGAACTGGCAAATTACAGACCCATTTCAAATCTTCCATTTATGTCTAAAATTTTAGAAAAAGTTGTGTCTGCTCAATTGTGCTCCTACCTGCAAAAAAATGATCTCTATGAAGAATTTCAGTCGGGTTTCAGGCCCCATCATAGCACAGAACCATTGCATCAGACCAAGGCTGCATCTCATTGCTAGTTTTACTTGATCTTAGTGCTGCGTTCGACACCATAGATCACGACATACTCATAGATAGATTACAAAACTATACAGGTATCCAAGGGCAGGCTCTAAGATGGTTTAGAGCCTACCTGTCCGATCGCTACCACTTTGTTTATCTAAATGGGGAGTCATCTCATTTATCACCAGTAAAATATGGAGTGCCACAAGGATCTGTCCTAGGTCCTCTGCTATTTTCAATATACATGTTGCCCCTTGGTAATATCATTAGAAAATACGGGATTAGTTTCCACTGTTATGCTGATGATACTCAACTATATATCTCAACAAGACCAGGTGAAACTTCTAAATTATCTAAGCTAACAGAGTGTGTTAAAAATGTAAAAGATTGGATGACCAATAATTTTCTCCTATTAAATTCAGATAAGACAGAGATATTACTTATTGGACCAGAAAACATTACACAGAATCTCGTAGATTACAATTTGCAACTAGACGGATGTACTGTTACTTCCTCTACTGTAAAAAATTATATTAGACAGTAACTTGTCTTTTGAAAATCATATTTCCCATGTTACAAAAACAGCATTCTTCCATCTTAGAAACATTGCCAAGCTACGAAACATGTTACCTGTTCCTGATGCAGAAAAGCTAGTTCATGCATTCATGACCTCTAGACTGGACTATTGTAATGCACTGCTAGGTGGTTGTCCTGCATCCTCAATAAACAAGCTACAGGTAGTCCAAAATGCAGTGGCTAGAGTCCTTACCAGGTCAAGAAAATATGATCATATTACCCCAATACTACAGTCTCTGCACTGGCTACCTATTAAGTTCCGTATCAGTTACAAAATATTATTACTTACTTATAAGGCCCTTAATGGCTTAGCTCCTGCGTACCTAACTAGTCTTCTACCACGCTACAATCCATCACGCTCCCTAAGGTCACAAAACGCTGGACTTTTGATAGTACCTAGGATAGCAAAGTCCACTAAAGGAGGTAGAGCTTTTTCGCATTTGGCTCCCAAACTCTGGAATAGCCTTCCTGATAATGTTCGGGGCTCAGACACACTCTCTCTGTTTAAATCTAGATTAAAAACACACCTCTTTGGCCAAGCATTCAAATAATGCATCTCATAATTTTGGACTGCAGTTATATCTGATCAAATGTGCATTATTATTCTTTAGCTTGGGTTAAACGAATTAATTTTACTTGGCTGGAACAGCAGCTACGCTAATTATGTCTCTATTTGTTTCTCTGCTTTGCCACTGGATTTACATCCCGTGGTAACTAGGATTTACACAAGCTCCAGTCTGGATCCAGAACACCTGAGAAGAGATGATGCCAGCCCCTCAGAGGACCTCAGATGATGCTAACCCAGAGACAACATACAGAACTACCACATTTTGCTATAAGTTTGATTGCATAATTGCTGTTAATAGTGTTAATCGTCTGTTTGTTTACGTCTTTTTATTGATTTTTCTGAACATTTCTGCTATATGCACATGAACTGACAGTCACCACTGATAAGCTACTACTAAATATCGTAGAAACTTAATTTTCTGTAAAGTTGCTTTGTAATGATTTGTATCGTAAAAAGCGCTATACAAATAAACTTGAATTGAATTGAATCTTGACTGGAAAACAATTTTAATTTTAATTTAATTGTGCTAATTTTAATGTTCACATCAGCGTGTGCATGATATGCTGTAAAATGATGATCGGCTGGGAACTAGCGTCCTTTACTGTTTAGAGTTAGTATTAGCATTGTAATCTGAAAGCTATCTTTCGCAACTGACTTTTCAAATGTTTTAAAATTAATAATCCTAGTATAATATGGTCCAGCAGCCCATATTTAACCCTGGTGCGTCAATGAAAAAAAGTTACATATAGGTCCATAGTGGCCAAAAATGTCCATGTCCAAAAATGGTCATAAAAATATTATATATTAATATTTTTTCCACTTTCACTGACGTCATTTTTTTTTACCAGCATCAGTTCTTAATTCCTTAATTATTAATTCCTTAAATTCCTTAATTTTCCGAATTTTAATGCTTCAAACGCTGCTTTCTTTACATAATGCCACTTGTTTTTTTTTGTTTTTTTTATAAAGAATAATAATCATTATTATTATTTTCCATATACTGAATGCTAAGCAGAATTATTTTCTTTTGTTACATCCTAAGACGTATGTGATTGTTGCTGCTAAAACTGTGAAACTCTGTGTGTAATGGTGCTTCCCTGATGCCTAACATCCTGTTGGGAAGTGTAGTTTTTGCCTGTTTTCCTCTGTTCCTCCCTGTCCTCTCACAGAAGCTTAATTGATGTCACCTGTTCCTCGTCAGAGCTGTGAAGAGGAGCGTGTATTTAAACAGAGGGAACGGACTCTTCACCAGAGAGAGTTTGGCCTGTCTGTTTTCCCAGTTGGTGGTTTTGTAGGAGTCGGAGTCGGAGTCGGAGTCGGAGTCGGAGTCGGAGTCGGAGTCGGAGTCGTGCGGCTTTAAGAAAGCCTGTTGTATTTGATCGCTATTGTTTGGTCAGGGCCCCGTAGTGTATCTTCAAGAAAGCCTATTGTACTGGTTGTAGTGATTGTTTGTTATTTGTTTCTTTTTCTGCCTGCAGACGCAGTAAGGAGGTGGGTGCCACTTTTATTTTAACATGCTTTTCTCCTGGTTTTGTGGAACAGTGAGGAAGTCAGGGAAGAGACATGTTGTTGACTTTTTTTTTTTTTTTTGATGTTTTTGTTTGCTAGGTAAGTTAGATTCCCTTACTTCCAGTTAGCATCCCCTTTTTGTTTGTTATTTTGGCCTTAACCCCCTCCTGAAGCTACAAGCGTCTTATTCTTTCTTTCTAAATTATCCATATTGTTAAACCTTTAATTTTTCCTGTCTCCGTGACATATGTGACATTACCAGCATTTTCCCCAGTTCATCCAAAAACAGCCTCCGTCTGAATGTTTTGCCCTGGTTCCAGGAGGGGTCCTCCGTTGACCACAGTACAAATGAGGTGTAGTTAGGGACATCCACAAGGTTATACAGGTACATCTCAAAAAATTTGAATATCATGGAAAAGTTCTTTATTTTTTGTCATTTAATTCGAAAAAGCAAACTTTCTTATATTCTAGATTCATTGCACACAAACTGAAATATTTCAAGAGTTTTTTGTTTTAATTCTGATGGTTATGACTTACAGCTTAGGAAAATTAAAAATTCAGTATCTGATCTCCAAAGCAGGTTTAATTATGCACTCAATACTTGGTTGGGGCTCTTTTTGTATGAATTACTGCTTCAGTGCGGTGTGGCATGGAGGTGATCAGTCTGTGGCACTGCTGAGGCGTTATTGAAGCCCAGGTTGCTTTGATAGAGGCCTTCAGCTCCTCTGTATTGTTTGTCAGATGTAACTTATCTTCCTCTTCACAATACCCCATAGATTCTCTGTTAGGTTCAGGTCAGGTGAGTTGGCTGGCCAATCAAGCACAGCGCATACTTTGGGGAAGTTGTGGCCTAATGGTTAGAGAGTTTGACTCCTAACCCTAAGGTTGTGGGTTCGAGTCTCAGGCCGGCAATACCACAACTGAGGTGTCCTTGAGCAAGGCACCGAACCAACTGCTCCCCAGGCGCCGCAGCATAAATGGCTGCCCACTGGTCCGGGTGTGTGTTCACTGCTATGTGTGCACTTTGGATGGGTTACATGTAGTCACTTAATATCATGGTCAGCAAACCACTTGGAAGTAGTTTTGTCACTGTGGCTAGGTGCTAAAGTCCTGCTGCAGAATGAAATCAGCATCTCCATTAAGCTAGTCAGCAGATGGAAGCATAAAGTTCTCCAAAATCTCCTGGTAGATGGCTGCATTGACTTTGGACTTGATTAAGCACAATGGACCAACACCAGCAGATGAAATGGCACCGACTTCACTGACTTCAGAAACTTCACACTGGACTTTAGATTCTGTGCCTCTCCAGTCTTCCTCCAGACTCCAGACCTTGATTTCCAAATGAAATGCTAAATTTACTTTCATCTGAAAAGAGGACTTTGGACCACTGAGCAACAGTCCAGTTCTTTTTCTCCTTACCCCAGGTGAGATGCTTCTGACGTTTTTTCTGGTTCAGGAGTGGCTTGGTTCTGAATGTGACAGCTGTAGCTCATTTCCTGAAGATGTCTGAGTGTGGTGACTCTTGATGCGCTGACTCCGGCTTCAGTCCAATCCTTATGAAGCTCTCCCAAGTTCTTGAATCGGCTTTTCCTGGCAATCTTCATAAGGCTATGGTCATCCCTGTTGATTGTGCAACTTTTCTTACCACACTTTTTCCTTCCAGTCAACTTTCTATGACTATTTCGATACAGCACTCTGTGAACAGCCAGCCCTTTCAGCAATGACCTTCTGTGTCTTACCCTCCTTGTGGAGGGTGTTGATGATCGTCTTCTGGACAACTGTCAGGTCAGTAGTCTTTCCCATAATTGTGGTTGCATGTACTAAACTAGCCCAGGAGGTACCCAGTATTTATACTCAAAACTAATCAAACTAATCAAGCTCAAAGTGGAATATTCAAATTTTTTGAGATAATTAATTTTTAATTTTCCTAAGCTGTAAGTCGTAACCGAATTAAAACAAAAAACTCTTGAAATATTTCAGTTTGTGTGCAATGAATCAAGAATATAAGAAAGTTTGCTTTTTTGAATTAAATGACAAAAAATAAAGAACTTTTCCATGATATTCAAATTTTTTCTTAAATGGACCTGTAGAAGTGAACCACTGGCCACCGACATGTTCTTCTCCTACAGCTGTAGGTGCCAACAACCTGCAAAAGAAAAAAAATAAACAAATAAACAAAATATTCTTCTCCTCATCATTCACAAAAATATAACATTGTGTATATAAATTTAAGAAATACTGATTTATAAAAGTACTATGCAGTAAAAATTAAAATGAACTATTCTCATCATTCACAAAAATATAACATTGTTTATATAAATGCTAGAAATACTGAATAATAAAAGCACTATAGAGTAAGAATCAATGTGTTTATAACTGATGCGTAACGGCACATACCTTGTCCAGGTTGTCGACACCTCCTTTGCAGCGGCTGTAGTCTGTGATGATCACTGGCTTCTTTTTCTCCGTGTTAAGGAGCAGCACATTCTTCCCACGTTTGGGTACATAAGACACCGCTGTGTGCACCTTAGTGAAAGCAAAGAGGGAGGACAGGAATGCTCGTTGCCTTGTCTGCAGCAGCTGTGGGGGAAGCTGGGAGCCTGAATTTATGGTGAGACATGGTGGCTCGGAAAATGACCTGTCCACTTTCCACATCCCACAGGCTGCTTGATGATTCATTTCTGGACCTATATACGCCGGCCAGAATTAGCAGCCCAATGTATTCCTGGATGTCAGTGGAATCGAAATCAGTCCAGTCTTTCACAGAACGCCTTCCTTGTAAATTGGTATTTTCCAGAAGAAGCTGAATGATGTCTTCGGTGATGAAGAGGTTAAAGCAGGACTGGACAGTTGTGAAGCTGGCAGTGGCGTAGCGTGTGGGACCTGTGCTCATACCCTTGTCAGGAGAGTAGCGCAGTGTCTCAGTGTAAGTGGAAGACCAAAGAATGTGCTGTCTCCTCTGTTTGCTCACTCTCAGTGCTGTCATCGGAGGAAGAGCTAATGGAAGGGTCAGACTCCAGTGCGAACTTGACTTCATCCTCTGAACTCAACTCTTCATTGTCAGTTTCTTATGCACCCAGGTGCTCACTGTCAGTGGGCGCAAATAGCTCCAAACCTTCCTCTGTTGTGAAATGTCTCTTCATCTTGCAAGCTATGGAATGACCAGGTCCTCAAGTATCACATATTTATAGGTTTGGCTGGGAGAACACAGGTGTCAACTCAGACTTTGTCTAAAATCTACCAGACTAAACAATCAGCATTTTTTTGTGGTGAAAACAAAAACATAGTGTTCAGGGGCTTCTGAACTTCTACATCAAAAATCAAGCTCACCTTTTATCTCTGTACAAAAACAATTTTAAAAAAATGCAATCAAGGAATAAGATGTTTGAGTAATAAAAAAAAAATCTTCAAAGCTCAGTAACCTTCTTTGATCTTATTCATAGTTTTCACATGGCCCTATGACCCTCCCAAGGTTGTGACTCGTATACATGCCGTGGGATTTTGGATTTCCAATACAATATAATTTCTTTCTTTCAAACTATCCACACACATAAAATTTTCAGTACACACATACAAACCACACTCTGACATCCATACCAACCTACCCACAAAATTATAGCTGCATAATTTATCCAACTGACTCTATAATAAACTATATGCATAAGCAGAAAACAGGAATAAAGTAAGTATTTGCTTTATATGCCAAACTTGAAAAAAAATGGCACCATCTAGTAAAAAGAAGTTACAATTTTAATTTTGAAGCCTTGTCAATAGAATGAAAGCATATTAGCAAATATTGCATAATTTTATTGTTAAATGGCCCTGGGTATAAAAATAACATTTTTACTAACATTTTTGTCCTTAAGGTCCTGAGAGGAACTATTTTTTTTGTACCTAGTGTAAAATAGATTCATTAAAGGGAATGAGGGTGAAATATTAAAGTTCCAATAAAAATACACATCTGTGGCAAACATTATGCAGTTGGGAAAATTATCAAAAAAAAAAAAAAACTGAAAAGGACAAAAATGTCCATAAGGTCGCACAAGGGTTAAAGGGTAACTAAACCCCTGGTCAGAGCCTGACTCCACCCACTGGCAATATTTGAAAAATGCTGAAAAGTGGGCAGAGCACAGCGGAGATAGAGGGGACGAACCGAGGGCGGGGCTGAGCGGGTGGGGCATGAACCCGAGACCCGCAGTAACGGATTAATTGACAGCTGCAGTCAGAGTCGCTAAAATGGAGAGTGACTGTAGTGACGCAAGTAGCTTTGCAACAGAGCGTTCATTTGAAGTAGAGGACTTTTCTCCCCTTGAAGTGGAGGATGTCGAGGTGTCTGTGGACAGAGGGCCAGGGCCTGAGCCATATCAATTCAAGCCGCTGGCTCTTAACTCCCGCATCGCGATCGGCATCCGACGATGCTAGTGAAGCAGCCGCTACAGTGATTTTGACGGAACAAGATGGTTTTATACTGCCAAGGCGTGGTAGCTCATACAAAGGGCGTGGTGAGCTGGAAACTGCTTACGTCACGTACCACCCCAAACATCCAATAGGAAAAATCAACTGCAGTAGCCACCATTCAACCTGAAGAGGGCAGCACTCAGACGTTTTTACACCATATATTGTAGAATTAAAACACTTTATACTCAAATGTCCAAAAAGTTACTCGAATCAATGAATAGCACTAATAAAGCCCCATTCTTATAGATCATTAATTAAAAAAAGTTGGTTTAGGGTTCAGTTACTCTTTAAAGACTCTGTGGTCTGTATGAGGCCCACGGACTGCCAGTTGCCCATCCCTGACGTGATAACAAGCTTAACAGGCTTGTAAAAGTTTGACAAGGTAACAGACTAAACTTGATTTGGCAGACTTTAGCAACTAGTTACCTAAGGTTAAGTTAATTTAAAAGCATTACATCGTTGGCAGCAAACTTACCTCAGAATTGTTGATGTATCGCGAAAAGTTGTCCATGGAAAAGAACTCCAGTCTATGAGCTTGCAATTTCTCTCCGACCGACCAATAAAAAAAAAAAATCTCTTCGGATCTACACAATTTAAATAATTTTGTGGGGAATTTCCCCGAAAAGTGACTAGTTAAGCGACTACCTGGTTAATCATCCTCTGCATTATCTCACTTCATCACCTTATTAAGTGCGGCACTGCTTCAGCATTTTCTCTCTGTAGTGTGGATTATACAAACACTAAGAGCTCATATTCTTAAAGATTCGAAGAATCCTCTCAGAAAGCTCCTAATTTAGCTTAAACTTTTTACGTAGGAGTCTTACCTTAATTCAGCACTAATAGGGGAGCAACTCTGAGCAACGAAAAGAGAAAAACTTTCTGACCCCGTTGCTATGTATGACACAGTCTTTTGAAGACTGTGATTGGCTGGTTGTCCAAAAAAAAAAAAGAGCACTTCAGGGTTTATTATAACTTTATTTATTACTTTATTATAACTATTCACTTTGAAATTGCAGGAGTAATTTTTCCTGTTTTACCGTACTCTCTCTCTCTCAAACACATTATATATATATATATATATATATATATATATATATATATATATATATATATATATTAGTTTAACAGTTCAAATTTCTTCTCCCTCTTCATGTTTCGTTGATTTTCTCCACTGCTAAAGAAACTCTTAAGCCTCTTAAAAGCCCTCAACAGTACTCCTAACAATTTTGGACCTTAAGAGCTCTTTTAAGAGTTAAAATGCTTTCTGAATTACTTTCTTCTTTACTAGGATATTTTCTTTAATCTTGAGAGGAAACTCACATTTTAAAGAAGTTTCTTAGAATTTTGTCACTAGGAGCAACTCTTTGCACTAAGAATTTATGAATACTGGCCCAGATGTTACACAGATGTTTTAATATATCAAAGATCTTTATTTATACGAGTCAAATTTAATCTCAGTATGGACAAGATGGCGCCTTTGTATGTGGCCTGCCGTCTATCGCTTGACTCACTGCAGCACACGGGACAAAGACTCCAGTTTCAGGACTGTTCCTCTCTGCGGTCACCCCAGGTGTGATTCCCCATCAGAGTAATAATTACTGGGTCAATTAACTACTCTGATCTGCCTACTGTAGTGCAAACTCTGACATCCCTTGACTTTACCATGGTATCCCTATAAACATCACTATCTGACCATGGTAAATTCTCATAAGGCTCATCTTACATTAGCTGCAAATATATGATACTCAGCCTGATCTGTCATTTCTCTAGAAGAAAAAAGCAGAAGACACACAAGACAGTGTTTTACATTCTTCACATCTGTGTGTAGTTTGGCGTGTATGAGGCTAATTATTTTATGTTTGTGTGTAGAGTTACTATGCAAAAATAAAATTTTTAGAAGAGTTAAAATAGTTTTAAATTAAGTGCTTGCTTTTGCAAGATATATGTGACGTTTTGCATGTTGTGTGTGTGTGTATTTTGTGGTTTTGTGTGTAGAGTTTTGAGAAATGGAGCCATTGTAAGCATTTTAAAAAACTGTAACTATATAAATTAAACAAATCATTAAAAATGGTTACAATAATCATATTGTACTGTAAATAGAAGATCAAAATAATAATAAATACTGACTTTTTAATTGTACAGTGCAACAGGATTATTGTAATAGTATCTGTTATAATTGAAATAATAAAAATATATAATTAATATTTTGGTTATTAAACACTCACTTTTTTATTTTACAGTATGGTAAGATTACAGCAATCATAACATTTATTGTCATAATAAAACAATATAAAATTATTATTTTGATTATTATTATTATTAAACACTGGCATTTTTATTTTACAGTGCAATATGATAACTGCAATAGCACAAATTCAGAGATTATATATATATGGCTATTATATATAAATATATATATATTATAACAATTATTATAATAAGTAAAGGTATTACTTATTAAAATGCATTTTAAGAATACTATTCCCATCAACTGGTCAAAATGCACAACACAGCTGTATGCTGCTTGAAAGACTGTGTGCTCTGATGTAAACAAGCACGCATGAGAAGCACATGGGAGGAACACCTGAGAGAAGCGCTGAATGAAAGCACATTCACTCTCTGACAGCAGATCACGCTAAACTGTAGAAAATGCTGCCTGGAAACCCCATAAATAAAACAGCTGCGCTACTTTCTAAAACACATTTAAATAATTTTAAATAGCCATTCAGATCAAATACTTAAGTATTTAAACTTAATAGCTATTTATTTTCAAACTTTTTTTATTTAAATCTGGACTACAACATGCCCTAGATATTGTTTGAAAGTGTTTTGATTTTTTGTTAATTCATACTTTAAGTTAGGGCTTCATTAGTTAATTCATTTGTTAACATAAACTGCCAATGAAAAATTCTAAACATTCATTAATCTTAGGTATTCCAATATATAATAACACGTAAAAATCTAAAGTTGCAGCTGTGTTATTTAATGAGCTAACATGAACTTAAATTAAAAACTTTTAACTTTATATATTTTTCTGTATTGCTTTATTGTATTTAAATCGTCTCGGTTACGTACGTAACCCTCGTTCCCTGATGGAGGGAACGGAGACGTTATGTCGAACGACATATGGGGTCTCACTTGGGAGGCCAATCATCTCTGAGTTTAAGAGAAAACGCCAATGAAAATTGGCTAGTGGATTTAACATACCTGAGCCACTCCCCGTGCCTACGGGTATAAATAGGCGACAGGTGCATCCACTCATTCAGGTTTTACGCTGAGGAGCCGAGAACGTGTCCCGGCAACAGCGAATGGTTCAAGGTTGTGGCATGGGGACATAACGTCTCCGTTCCCTCCATCAGGGAACGAGGGTTACGTACGTAACCGAGACGTTCCCTATCTGTCGGTCACTACGAGTTATGTCGAAAGACATATGGGGTCCTATGGAAAACGCCACAACCTGAACACCGTCACAACCCTGTGGCGCTGCAATTGTCGACAAGCCGCAGCGTGTCACAAAAGCTACGCTTAAGGTCGTGACCTTCCCAAAGCCCCAGCGCAAATTCACTGACCTTGGTACCGAAGGGGACCAAAAGGGTGAGTACATCGCTGCTGGAGAAGGCCATGCTGCTGTTCCGTCCACAAAAAGTTTTTGGAAGGGATTTCAACCTTCAGTGAAAGATTGCTTCAAATCTTCCCTATTTGTTCTTTCAGCTTGGCAGAACGATGGGGAAGCGAGCCTTAGGGAAAAGGTCGCTACGGAGACCACATCCTACCCGTAGGGAGGTGACATGTGGAGATACTGATATGGACTGACCCAGGGGGCAGTACTACATATGGAATGGGTCTCTGAGGCAGGTCCTACCTTGGAGTAGGGATGGAACAGCTGCCAGAAGAGACTGACAGAGCGGGTCTGTCAAGGGAAGACACGGGTTTACCAAGAGGGAAACCTTACCGTGGAAGAATACACATATGGGATTACCCGTAGGGAATCAAGCCATATGGACACCTAGCCCAGTACAGGGGCTGACCGGAACTCCGGGCATGCTAACACCAGTACTGGGCCTGGCGCCAGACTGCTCCGCCAAGTCTGACCGCCGAGGGTGCTGGAGGATGCTCGACCAGGGTACACCAACCGGGGAACTCTACTGGGAGAAGAAAGGCGCTCGCATCCCCGTGTTAGGGGGATTGGCGCAGCAAGCGTGACACCGAGCCAGTCCTTCCCGCCAATTACCTGTTACCCAACACACGGGAAGAAACTGGGTCTACACGAAGGTTGTAAAACCTCGCAAAGGTGTTAGGTGTCGCCCAGCCCGCAGCTCGACAGATGTCTGCCAGAGAGGCGCCGTGCGCCAGCGCATAGGAGGAGGCCACACCCCGTGTGGAGTGGGCCCTCACCCCCAGGGGGCACGGCTCGCCTTGGGAATGGTACGCCAAGGCGATGGCATCCACTATCCAGTGGGCCAACCTCTGCTTGGAGACAGCCTTCCCCTTCTGCTGACCTCCAAAGCAGACCAGGAGCTGCTCAGAGCTTCTGAAGCTCTGGGTGCGGTCCACGTATATGCGAAGCGCTCTTACGGGACACAGCAACGCCAAGGCTGGATCTGCCTCCTCCAGGGGCAGCGCTTGCAGGTTCACCACCTGGTCTCGGAAGGGAGTGGTGGGAACCTTGGGCACGTATCCAGGCCGGGGTCTCAGGACAACGTGAGAGTAGGCCGGCCCGAACACAAGGCACTCTTCACTTACCGAAAATGCTTGGATGTCCCCGACCCTCTTGATGGAAGTGAGCGCGACCAGGAGCGCTGTCTTGAGAGACAGGAACTTAAGCTCGACTGAATCCAGCGGCTCAAAGGGACCCCCCTGAAGTCCAGCCAGAACAATAGAGAGGTCCCAGGAGGGAATCAGGGGTGTCCTAGGAGGATTTAACCTTCTGGCACCCCTCAGGAACCTAACGATCAGGTCATGCCTCCCCAGGGACCGGCCGTCCACTGCATCGTGATGGGCTGCAATGGCAGCCACATACACTTTCAAGGTGGAGGGTGACAGCCTACGCTCCAACCTTCCTTGCAGGAAAGAAAGCACCACTCTGACCGAGCATCTCCGGGGGTCTTCTCGGTGAGAAGAACACCAATTCGTGAACAGACTCCACTTCAGAGCATAGGCCTGCCTCGTAGAGGGAGCTCTAGCCTGAGTGATAGTGTCTACCACTGCCGGTGGCAGATCACTTAGGTCTGCCGCGTCCCATCCAGAAGCCACACGTGGAGGTTCCAGAGATCTGGACGCGGGTGCCAAATGGTGCCCAGCCCCTGAGAGAGGAGGTCCCTCCTCAGGGGGATGCGCCAGGGAGGGGCTGTCACGAGGAGCATGAGTTCCGAAAACCAGGTCCGGGTGGGCCAGTAAGGCGCAACCAACAGGACCTGTTCCTCGTCCTCCCTGACCTTGCACAGTGTCTGTGCGAGCAGGCTCACTGGGGGAAACGCATACTTGCGTAGAGCCCGAGGCCAGCTGTGTGCCAGTGCATCCGTGCCCAGGGGGGCCTGGGACAGGGAATAGTACAGCTGGCAGTGGGAGGACTCGTGGGAAGCAAACAGATCTACCTGGGCTTCCCCGAATCGACTCCAGATCAGCTGGACCGTCTGGGGATGGAGTCGCCATTCCCCAGGGAAAGTGAGCTGTCGTGAGAGCGCATCGGCTGCACGATTGAGCTCCCCTGTGGATAGCGCGCAGCGTGGATAGCGCGCAGCGACTTGAGCCGCGTCTGACTCCAGAGGAGGAGATGGCGGGCGAGTTGAGACATGCGACGTGATCGTAGACCGCCCTGTCGGTTGATGTACGAAACAGCCGCAGTGTTGTCCGTGCGGACCAACACGTGCTTGTCCAGCAACAGCGGCCGAAACCGCCGTAAAGCTAGATGCACTGCCAGCAACTCCAGACAGTTGATGTGCCAAAGCAGTCGAGGTCCTGTCCAGGACCCTGAAGCTGCCTGCCCGTTGCATGTCGCGCCCCAGCCCGTTTTGGAGGCATCTGTTGTGACAACAACATGCCGGGACACTTGTTCTAAGGGCACGCCGGCCCGTAGAAAGGCAAGGTCTGACCAGGGGCTGAATTGGCGGCGACACATCGGTGTGATGGTGACACGATGTGTACCGCGGCGCCATGCCCATCTCGGGACTCGGGAGTGCAACCAGTGCTGAAGTGGCCTCATATGAAGCAACCCGAGCGGCGTGACTGCGGCTGCGGATGCCATATGCCCCAGGAGCCTCTGAAAGTGTTTCAGTGGTACCACTGTCCTGCCTCTGAAGGAACTCAGGCAGTTCAGCACTGACTGGGCACGCTCGCTGGTGAGACGTGCCGTCATACTCACCGAGTCTAACTCCATACCGAGATAAGAGATTCTCTGCGCAGGGGAGAGCTTGCTCTTCTCTCGGTTGACCTGAAGCCCCAACTGACTGAGGTGCCGGAGCACGAAGTCCCTGTGATCGCACAACTCCTCTCGGGACCGGGCCATAATGAGCCAGTCGTCGAGATAGTTGAGGATCCTGACGCCCACTTCCCAAAGTGGGGCAAGGGCACCCTCCGCGACCTTCGTGAAGACACGGGGAGACAGGGAGAGCCCGAAGGGGAGGACCTTGTACTGCCATGCCTGACCCTCGAATGCAAACCGCAGAAACGGTCTGTGACGAGGGAGGATCGAGACATGAAAGTACGCGTCTTTCAGGTCGATCGCTGCAAACCAGTCCTGGGGCTGAACGCATTTGATAATGCGTTTCTGCGTCAACATCTTGAACGGGAGCTTGTGCAGGGCCCGATTCAAGACTCGCAGATCCAGGATAGGTCGAAGGCCACCGCTTTTCTTGGGTACGATGAAGTAAGGGCTGTAAAACCCCGTCCTCATCTCGGCTGGAGGGACCGGCTCGATTGCATCTTTCGCCAGGAGGACAGCAATCTCCTCGCGCAAGACAGAGGCGTCCCGGACTGCCACCGAAGTCTCGAGCACGCCATTGAACTTGGGAGGTCGCCGGGCGAACTGAATCGCGTAACCGAGTCGGACCGTCCGAATGAGCCAGCGTGACGGGTTGGGCAGCGCAAGCCACGCTCCCAAACTCCGTACAAGTGGCACCAAAGGGACAGTCGACATACCCGCAGTGGTGCAGCGATGGGGAGCTGTGTCGGATGGCCCAGAAAGCATCGCGTTCTGAGTCATCACAGCCACACTCCCCGTGTTCCCGGAGGAACTGGCCAGAGACGCGTGGAGAGGAGTTGCGTCTCCGAACCGCGACCTCTTGACCGTTGGCGAAGGGGGGCGTCGTGGGTGAGAATGAGGAGGCAGTGCGTCGCTCATCGTCAACCCACGAGCCTTGCAACTCGGAGGAAAGGGAAATTGCTCTTTCATTGAAAAAGTGGGTGCCGCCGGCCGTTGGACCAGCGGCGGAACAGAAAGAAACGTAAACTGAAGATTCTCCACCCGGCCCTCCTCCGGGGGAAGGAGTGGCGCTGTTTCCGCCAACTCCTGAAGAGCAGTCTCCCACATCTCCGAGTTGCCCGTGTCAGGGCCGCTTAGTCGTCTTCCTCGAGGACTTCGCAGCCGGGAGTGACACGGGGGGCGCCGCTCTCCTGCGCGGGGCTCGACGCGCCGGCCTCGAAGAACTCTCAGCACGGGGCGGAGCTGGTGTGGAGGACGCAGGGGGGCGCCCACGGCGACGAGCAGGCTGAGGCGCTGCCCGCGACGGAATGGTGGCAACCGGAGGATCACGTCGGGGCAAGATGTGTTGGATGACCTCAGTCTGCTTTTGCACTGCTGAGAACTGCTGGGCAAAGTCCTCGACAGTGTCGCCGAACAGGCCTGCCTGGGAGACGGGAGCATCAAGAAAGCGAGCTTTGTCGACGTCTCTCATCTCGGCCAGGTTTAGCCAGAGATGGCGCTCCTGGACCACTAACGTGGACATCGCCTTCCCGAGGGACCGCGCCGTGACTTTCGTCGCCCGTAAGGCGAAGTCAGTCGCCGTGCGCAGCTCCTGCATCAACCTCGGGTCGGTACCACCCTCGTGCATTGCTTTTAGCGCCTTGGCTTGATGTACCTGCAGGATAGCCATGGCATGCAGGGCAGAGGCAGCCTGGCCCGCAGCACTGTAAGCCTTGGCAGCCAGAGCCGCCGACAGCTTACAGGCCTTGGATGGGAGACGCGGACGATTCCTCCAAGTGGCGGCGTTTTGTGGGCACAGGTGCACCGCAACCGCTCTCTCCACCTGGGGAATGTCCACGTACCCCCTGGCTGCCCCGCCATCGAGGGTGGTGAGGATGGAAGAGGGAGACGAGCGGCTTCTGGCCGTAAAAGGGGCCGTCCACGACTTCGTCACCTCTTCATGCACCTCCGGGAAGAAAGGAACCGGAGCAGAACGCGGTTGTGAGCCGCGCTCCGCGCCGAGAAACCAATCATCCAGCCGCGAGCGCTCAGGGCTGGGCGGTGTAGTCATCTCCAGCCCGATGCTCACGGCTGCCCGGGCAAGCATGGCTGACAACTCTAAGTCAGATTCGGCAGTGGCGACAACACCCGAGGGGGGCAGCCCCGCCGAATCCTCATCCTCAGAAGCCGATAGCCCATCCCCCGATGCTGCAATCGACATCTGATCCTCGGGCGGCGCACCGAAAGACACGCTGGGACCGCCGTGAGACGGCTCAGCAGAATCAATCGGCAGCCGCACGGGACATGCGCTGCGGGAGGAGTGAGAGGTCCGTGGGGCGTGGCCCGGCGGAGAAGCTCTCACTGTCACCCTCAGATCTCCCAGAGCGCCAGCCGGCGGTCCTCTGCTCGAGCCAGAGAAACCGGGACGGGTGGCGACAGAGGGGTCTGCTGCACTCCCCTTGAGGAGTGAGAGACGCGATCGCAGCGATGCCATGCTCATACGCCCACAATAGACGCATGAGTCATCCACGAGCGCTGCCTCAGCGTGTTGGACGCCCAGGCACTGCAGACAACGCTCGTGACCGTCAACCGCGGACAGGAAACGACCGCATCCAGAAGGACACGGACGAAACGGCATCTTGAAAAAGACGCGAATCGTCCGTGATTTGCTCTTTTAGGAACTGCTCTCTTAGCCGAAGCGCCCAGGGGAATCACTGCTGCAGGGACACCGCTGTAGTGCGCCGTCACGCCGACCAGGAACAGCTCTCCACAACACAAAGATGAAACGGCTTTGTAGTGATATCCCATCAACTACTCGGCTCCGAAGCAAAAATCTGAATGAGTGGATGCACCTGTCGCCTATTTATACCCGTAGGCACGGGGAGTGGCTCAGGTATGTTAAATCCACTAGCCAATTTTCATTGGCGTTTTCTCTTAAACTCAGAGATGATTGGCCTCCCAAGTGAGACCCCATATGTCGTTCGACATAACTCGTAGTGACCGACAGATAGGGAAGTTAAGTTATTTTTGTTATAAGAAAAAAGTTATTTAACCTGTTATACTGTATTATGACCACTATTTTTAAACTAAATTTGAATACCGTGATAATACCTTATACCGTGACAAAAGAATGAGTAATTAATCACAACAGGAAAATTTGATACCGGCATATCCCTACTGCAATTATAAAATTTTTATGACATTATCATCTTATAATAATACAATAAAATTCATATTTTGGTTATTATTATTAACAAATACAGACTTTTTATTGATTTGTTTAATTGTTGTAATTTAAATAATGAAATTATAATTAATATATTATATCATCAATATTTTTGTTATTTTGATTATTGCAATCATAATATATTCATTTCTCTTATGATATTTGTTATAATTTACATTATAATAATAGCCAAAATAATCATTTTATTTCATTATTAAATACTTTTTATTTTTCAGTGCAATATGATTATCGCAGTGATAAGAGGTTTTTTTTTACTGATTTAACTTTAATAATAATAAAAATAATAAATATTAATTTTATTATTTGTATTAATTTGTTATACAAGAGCCCAGTATTGATACAATTACTTCAGCTAAAGTAACATTTGCATTATATTTAAGGTAATACTCGTTTGTATATATTTTAAGTATACCATTAGTAAATAAAATATGTAAATAAACAAATTGTAGATAAAAAATAAGTTTTTTTGTCCATAAATGTACTCTGATTATAACATTAATTTTAAACCTCAGAACTTTAAAAAAAAAATATATTCTGACAGCTTCTTTCACTGTTTGAAAGATCCCATAATAATTTAATGCAGCTTTACAATATATTTTATTAAATGCTGTGAGTAATATCATATTTTATAACGTCAGAAGCTCATTTCAGTCTTGTGAGGAATCGATTATATTCATGATATAAACATCAATTCAAATCTGATCTCCAGTGGATTTGTTATAATCAGTGTTGGGGAGTAACTAGTTACATGTAACGGCGTTATGTAATTTAATTACAAAAAAAATTAACTGTAATCAGTTACAGTTACTAAGAAAATCTGTAATTCAATTAGTTACTTCTGAAAATGTTAACGATTACAAAGGGGATTACATTTGAAATTTACAAACATCCACATATAGATGCAGAAAACACAGTGTGGTTCGTAGAATCCAGTCATAAAAACTGAATTTCTAGCCTAACGCGGACAGAATATGCCACATTTTGGACGAATACATCAAAAGTCAGTTTCATCTGTAAAGATGCTATTATAGTTTTGTCTTTGTTTACTTAGTCAAGCAGCAGCAGCACATTGCTCATCAGTCATCACTCAAAATACTGTATAAAGAACATCATCTATTGTAATGTTACAGTAGTAATCTAGCAGACAAATAATCATATTTTATAATAGGTTTAGGGGGAGCTAGGGCAGACAACAACACAACCCTTACGAAAATTAACATGATTTTATTATAAATCCAAAGACAACGGTTACTATTGTTAAACCATGGTAACCGAAAATTAACAATGGTTTTTGCTACACTAACTGTAGTTTAACCATGGAATTTGTAGTAAAAATAAATACAAATGGTAAAACATTTGCCAAAAAAAAAAAATCTTGGTTACTGTACTTTTACTATAATAAATGCATGGTTAATTTTTGTAAGGGAAAAACGTGTCTCATGTTCAGTATTAGGATTTTTCTATAAAGATATTGTAGTGATGTACTCATTTTGACATGTAGGCAATTTAGAAAGTACAGTTTTGTTAAATCTTGAGTATTAAAGTCATGAGAGAGATGGACATCAGGGCAAAATAACGAGACTGAAAAGAAAAATGGAAGTGAAGGTGCTGTTCAGAAACGAACTTGTGCAAAAAAAAAAAAAGAATTTTTTTTAGGTCCATACAAAAAATAGGTTTGTCCATGTTTCAGAATTTGTTGTTGTGTGTATGAGTGTGAGATTTCCCGGTCTGAATTTTGTTTTCCATGTCTGCCCCTCGTGGAAATTAATGACGCAGACATGCGGTTTCATTTACTGCACATAGGCCTCCTGAAGCTTGCTGTGTTTTCAGCCTCTTATATGTCAGGTCCTCTGCGGCCTCAATATATGAGTACATGAACACATAAACATAATCTCTAGAACTGCTCTGAGTCACTTCATGAGCATTTTACATGTTTTCAGAAAACTACAGTAGGTAGACATCCAAAATGGGTAATACCGCCGCGGCCCTGCGGTTAACTGCAAGTCAGTCGCGTGTTAAAATCATTTGCGAAACTGCTGCCAGGTGGCACAAAGGGACGGATTGCGAAATTAATGTAATTGTAAAATGAAAGGAAGACGTAAAACAGCAATAACATTATAATATACATTATAACATCCTTAAAAGCCATTAAAAAATAGGATAGTCTTAGGCTACAGTCTACTCATCAAAAATTTAAAGAAAGACCTTATATACGGATTAAAAGTTTTATATTAGTAAATGTTTTGTATTTTGTATTAGTAAATGTTACATTTACATTATAATTAGTAAATGTTTTCATTTCGGTTCATTCTTGGTTAAAAAAATAATAATAATCTTCAGGTTCCATTTGCAGAGCGAAATGAGAACGGTGCAGGATTTACAAATAATTCTTATTCACTCTGTTATTATTCTTGATTTTTCAAACTGCTAACACTTTGCATTTTTTAATTATGCCTTTACTGTGTGACCAAAAATTGTGAATTGTGACTTTGATCGCGCTGGTGCCTCATGCGCACATCTGGAAACAGCAGTCGTTCACCGAGCCATGCGGCGCGAGCAGCGGGCCACTTTGGAATATTTTTACTCATTATGATTTTTTTTTTCGGTCGATACTGAAACACGTGTGAAATCCAAAGCCTATTTTACCTCATGAATAAGAGTTTAGCTTCAAATTGGCAACATGTTTGGATTTGTCCCGAATGAGAGAGATAAGCCCAACTTTACCTTATGTATCGCTTTGAATCATTTTAAATTATTATTTTTGTTTTGTTTATAAATCTATATTATTATATACTGCAATTATATTTATCCATTAGAATTATATATTTGTAATTCTTGTTCTGTTCTGATAAATTTGCTAAATTTAAAAAATTTGTTGTAAAGTGAAGGGAACTAAAAATATCCTGTTGGTACATTAGCCTATAGCATTATTCGGCCTGCCGTTATTATTTCTGAATGTAATAAAATGCAACTCTCACAAATTTAATTTATTTTTTAGCGTGTTTAAAAAAATGCAGCAAACGAAAATAGGTTAAAATGTGTTATTGTGGGTTAACAAATTTACATTATATACTTAGGAACAGAGCCTAATCTAGGCTATGTTGTTAACTATTTACAAGTTTCTATAATTTTATCCAGCTTTATTTTCCCGCGATGCTCAGCTGTGGACGATTTCAAAATGTTTGATATAAAGGTTGCTGTCACATTTTATATACAGGAATTGTTCATTTAAAAAAAAGTCAAAATATATTGTTAGTTTTATGCTAACATGCAATCAAGGTCTTCAGATACTATAAAAGATACAAGTTCATTTGGACTATTTAACATGCACTGTGACATTTTACCGTTTCAACTTTTTTCAACTTTCAACTCCTTGAGATTTTAAAGTCAGTTTAATAGTAATGAAATTCAAGTTGAATATGGTATTTTTTAAAAAAGGTTTTAATTCCTTAAATTATTTCTTTGAATTAATAATATGTTATCATGACTTTTTCATCATATCATTTTTTACGAGCTGTATTCGTTTTCCAATTCGCAAACCAAGCACACACTTTTTTTCTTTTTGTAAAACAATTAATCGATTTTTTTTTTTTGAGGAACGTGTCACTGTCAGGGGAGTCACATCATCAGGGCCGTCGCTAGTGGGGTGAAAGGTGGTGACGATTATAGGGGCCCACGGCTGATAGGGGGGCCCCCAGCGATCTCAACCGTCTGGACGCTCAGGAAAGTTGACTGGCCACTGCTGCGCGTCGTCACGAAAGCTTATCATTTTCACGTGTTTTAAAACCTTGCCAATTTAAACATTCAAAAGAGTTTAAACCATCCAAACACAAGACGCGGAAAAGCTGAAGTGAGTAGCTGGTTTCTCGCGCGCTGTGTTCGGTGCGCACGTGGAGAGCCGCGTCTCACAGACAGCAACACTGAACCGAGCTCTCCATTGTGAAGTTCTCCTCGAACTTCCTCCTGCACCTGAACGAACAAATACAAATCGCAGTTTAAACAAACAGAAAAGGATGTGAAAGCGCCCAATTCAGCACCCGCGGTGCTCTGGTGTTCAGGGCTCACGCAGAGAGAGGCTTCTCAAAACGCTTGAACAATTTGCCTCTTTTTGCTCTTGTACTGACAAATACATACAGCATATGTCAAAATATCCATCTTAGAAAGTATGTTCGAAAAAACTGTTGGTTATGTCTTAAGTGAAAGTAAACAGTGGAGAAAAAAATCGGATGTGTATTATGTTGGATGCATTCATCGTCTCTTAAAGTGACCGCGCCTAATTTAGCTACTAGCTGCTGTAATGTTAAGAAAATGAAAGAAAGAAAATTACTCACTGCTCTCGACAAAATTACTTTGTAGTTTTAACAAGAATTAATGCACAGTCAAACCAACAATTATTCAGACACCAGATATAATGTTTGATTTTTTTTTTTTTACTAGTAGGTGCAGGACACTATAATTTATGAAAGTGAGTACAGCAAAATAATGCGAACTGTGACATATACTCAAAAATTCTTCATACAGTGAACTAGTGAAACTGATTAAAAAAAATATTCAGACACTTTGACCTGACCATGTTTTTTCCTGAATTGCTAATGCTACCTTTTCACACCACAGACTGAATAAAAATTAAGCATTGCTTGGTAATTAGTCAACAAAGTATTGATAGATGTGTAAATATTGTCATACTAACAACTGTCTGAAGTTTTGGTTGATTGTAGTCCATTACATACATTTCTATCAAAGTTATCTAACATTATCAAGATTAATTTGTTCTTAGACATATTTTATTACCATTTTCTAAACTATAGCAAATAAACTGTGATAATGTGAGAAATGTTGTAGGTGTCTGAATAAATTTTGGTTTAATTGTATATTTATTTTTTACAGTGAAGACTTAAGCAGTGCTACTTTACATTTAATTATTCGGTTTCTGTACCTGGACACAAACTTGAATAAACTGAAACATTGTGTAAATAGCACAAATAAATAAATAGAACAAACATACAAATTAAACAATTTCAAACAGGGCCC
Organism: allo-octoploid hybrid of Carassius auratus x Cyprinus carpio; assembly: GCA_024542945.1. Taxonomy (NCBI): domain Eukaryota; kingdom Metazoa; phylum Chordata; class Actinopteri; order Cypriniformes; species allo-octoploid hybrid of Carassius auratus x Cyprinus carpio. The sequence goes on along the minus strand of CM045000.1, from coordinate 22,739,893 downwards.
ACTGTTACAACCTGCACCGGGGCCCCACAAACCCCAGCTACGGCCCTGCACATCATCATTAGAGTTGCAAATTAACTTCAGAAATGGAAAATAAGGACTAATAGAGGTTATTTCTTTTATTCTTTATTTATAATGTTTATTCTTGAAGAAAATAAGTATTTACTCTTTAAGAAAATAAGGGACGATCCAAATGTTTGTAATGTACAATAATATAGGCCTATGTCTGTCCATTGGATTTTAAAGCATAACAACCGAAGGTCTATGAAACATTTCTATGATGCATTTTTTTTAAACAATGGCACTTAAAGTTTCAACTAAAATATTATTTCAACCATATAGCCTGTGGATAAATAAAATGCATACTTTTCAATGAAAGAACACAGAGTGTAGGTTGCTTCTGGTGTTTGGATTTGTACTTCAACATAATGAGCTCCAAGTTTAAGAATAGCCTACAGTGTTTTTTTTTTATTATTATTATTATTTATTTTTTTATTATTATTACTCTATTTAACAGCATTAGCTCAATGAAATACGTCTTTCTTTACTTGACTGATTGTTTTCCCGTCTTGCTAAATGTTGGGCTCATGATCAGTAAGTTGTATTCACCTCAAACTTATTTTATAAAATCCAAACGTGGATGGTGAAGCTGGGTCAGTTAGAGCTCGCACTCGCGCTCGCTGTGAAGCGGGAGCAGCTGACGGAGGACTCCGCTTGGTCTTAAAGCCTTCCTCATACGTCTACGTTCACAAACGTCTACGATTTTCTCAAAAATAATGATTAAATATCAATTGATAATTTGTTATTATTATGGTCTAGTGATAATAATAATATGGGCTGCGAGAAAATAATAAAAAAATAAAATAAAAAGAGTAGGGCTGATGTGAGTGCAGGCATGTTTCAACCCAGTAACATGAGAACACACCGTTCCTCACAGCCAAAACGTCTATTTGCGAAAATGTGCTTTGATGTGCTTGTTTGAAAACTTGTGATTTAAGCACCACTCAGCGGTCAAAAGCTGCAAATGCACTTTGAAGACGCCGCTGCGGCGGTACGAGTGGCGGTAGAACCAACGTTTTGGATGGCCACCTACTGTATCGTCATATCATATACAAAGAGACAGCCATGTTTCAAAAAGACAGCAATGTTTCAGGAGTTTAGTACACAGAATAGGACACATGCTTATTAGATAACTGTATTTGAATTAATAATTATATGCTTTTATTTATTATTATTTTTTAATTAACTATTTTTTCCCCCAAAACTATTTTTAGATGCAGTGTTTCCTGTAGTTATGCTAAGATTTGTTTCAAAAACAGTATCAGTAAACAATTTCTTTTGATTTTAAATCTGCATTGAACTTTAGATCAATCTCAAAGTAAAAGGCAGTACTAAAGTCTGATTTTGTGGTGGATGTGTTTAAATTTGATCATCTTAATTCAAGTGATGAATTTTAAAGTCTGACAGTGTTGAGCACTACTGTAAGGTTAACCCTGCATGGTGTAAATGTTTGAAAATGATTAACAGTTGAAAAATAAACATTCATTAGAAATTTAGAAAAGTAATCAAAAAGTAATCCATTACATTACTTTAATAAAGTAATTGAAAAAGTTACACTACTATTACATTTTAAATAAGGTAACTTGTAATCTGTAACCTATTACATTTCCAAAGTAACCTTCCCAACACTGAGGGTGAGTAATTAATAACAGATTTTTTTTTAACATATTATGGTGTATAACAATATAAGGCTATTTAATTACTATCTAGTGTGTAACTACTAATGTAGTTTTTGTGGCTTTCATCTAGAGTCAGCGCCAGAGATCAAACTGTTCAGATCCATCATGAATGAAACACAAACATCTAGAGATGAAGATTTGTTTCCAGGATGCAGGTGCTTTGAGTAAACATATTTAATACATGTTTCATGTTATAGAAAAAAAAATGTATTTTTGTGTTGTGTAAAGTTCTTAATATTGAAAACAATAAGACCATAAAGACTCGTTATTATTATTATTTATTCTTTTTTTAAGTATATTAAAGGGATAATCCACCACAAAATTAGAATTTTGTCATTAATCACTTAACCCCATGTCGTTCCAAACCTGTAAAAGCTTTGTTCGTCTTCAGAACACAATTTAAGATATTTTGGATGAAAACCTGGAGGCTTGTAGACTGTCCCATAGACTGCCAAATAAATAACAGTGTCAAGGTCCATAAAAGGTATGAAATACAAATCTTGCTCTCACCTGAAAAGAGGACTTTGGACCACTGGGCAACAGACCAGTTCTTCTTCTCCTTAGCCCAGGTAAGACGCCTCAGGAGTGGCTTAACAAGAGGAATACGACAACTGTAGCCAAATTCTTTGACATGTCTGTGTGTGGTGGCTCTTGATGCCTTGACCCCAGCCTCAGTCCATTCCTTGTGAAGTTCACTCATATTGTTGAATCAATTTTGCTTGACAATCCTCAAAATGCTGCGGTTCTCTCTGTTGGTTGTGCATCTTTTTCTTCCACACTTTTTCCTTCCACTCAACTTTCTGTTAACATGCTTGGATACAGCACTCTGTGAACAGACAGCTTCTTTGGCAATGAATGTTTGTGGCTTACCCTCCTTGTGACGGGTGTCAATGATTGTCTTCTGGACAACTGTCAGATCATCAGTCTTCCCCATGATTGTGTAGCCTAGTGAACCAAACTGAGAGACCATTTTGAAGGCTCAGGAAACCCTTGCAGGTGTTTTGAGTTGATTAGCTGATTGGCATGTCACCGTTTTCTAATTTGTTGAATTGTGATGATTTTGGTTCACATTTAACAAAAACCTACCAATTAAAAGAACCAAAGACTTAAACTACTTCAGTCTGTGTGCACTGAATTTATTTAATGCATGAGTTTCACAGTTTGAGTTGAATTACTGAAATAAATGAACTTTTCCACGACATTCTAATTTATTGAGAAGCACCTGTATACGATTAGCTCACTGTCTGCCGTTGGCCACTTGGTCATTACTTTAAAAAACAAAAACGTATATTTAAAAAAAAAAAAAGCTCCAAATGTTTTTAGAAATTAAAAAATGAAATATAATCACTTTGCCATTACATACAAAACATAACTATTTGTAATAGCCGAAACAGTAGTATAAGCTGTTTTGGGAGAAGGGAGGAAAAAAGGCGGGCTCGGGTCGGTAATTGTGATAAGCTGTCGGATACAGGCCGGGCTCGGGCCTAAATTTGAGGCCCATGCAGGGCTCTACTGTGCAGAGTGTTGTTCTCATGGCTCATCATGTCTTTTGGCTTGGCTGGGAGCCAAAAGGGGAGAAGAAACAGAGCATTAGTCTCTTGTCTTTAGATCCTTCTCACAGTGCCCCTGCAGGTCATGAAGCCCTCAGATTTAAGGAGAAACAGCTTCAGCTGCTCCCAATCACACTGTTGAGCTTGAGTGCTGGTTTTCACAGCCATAGGGCCATTTGTGCCTCACCCTCTTTTCCTTGAAGATGATCAGTGCTGGCATGTACTGCCCAACACTGTTAAAAGCAGCAAACGCCATGGTGGTCTCCTCTTTCTTTCCTGCTGTGACTTCAAATCAGTGTTTCCTAACGTCTCAGACCACCTCACCAGAAGAGAAACTGTCCTGTAACCCGCTCTCATTACAGCTCCACAGATGACTGGTGTTGTGGGATGAAGGGGAAATAGGAAGATGTTCCTTTAATGTCGTAAGGACGTAAATTGTAGTATGAGTGGGAGGGAATCTTGGGTAATGTAGTCCGGAACACGCATGGTGATGTGTACAGCCTGGAATAGAGAGGATATGTTTTTTTCTCTTTCTCTTTGTTTCCTGTTGTTATTCATTAGAGAAGCACTGAGTATGTGTGTTCACTGCAACATTGTGGGTCATGTGGATGCATGCCAGAGAGATCAATAAAGCAGCATACTCAGGACACTTTGTATAACTCGTCATTTGCACGGACTTGAGTAACTGGTAAACTGTTACGCACACACATACGGCTGCTAAGACGGAAAGCGCTGAAGTAAAAAAAGATAATATTGGGGCATCGTCCGGGATCTTGTTCCTCGCATTTGGTGAGTTATATGGACAATCTGAATGGTAAACTGAAACAGATGTTATCAGAGAGAGAGAACAACATGACAGATGCTGGTGAGAGAGTTGGGATGACGAGAAAATACTCTCAGACAAATAAGAGCAGTCAATTGAACCATGCTATGTCTGTAATGACGGAGAATGGGGAAAAACGGACGCACATCTCATTCGCAGATTGGTTAAATGAATTGGAAGTTCAAGTGTACAATAGTGGAAGTAAAAATAATCCGTTCAAGCAAAGTTTTGTTCCTTGCCCTCAAACAGCTACAGTTAACGGACCTGCGCGTTGCTTTGAGCCGGGAATACCACCACAGACTATGAGTGAAACCAACCCTTTCAAAAATGTTATGGAAAGTGAGTTTACATGTGACAGTGGAATTGACACACCATGTTACATACAGAGCACGCCAGCAAATCTGAACTACTACCCACAAGCTGTGTACAAAGACCTAACTGCTAAACCAATGTCACCAATTAATCGCTTTCCACATGAGTGTGGTACAGTCCAGCATAGCATTAAAGAGGCTGAAAATAAAACTGCTTATATGAATGCTGATGAGAGTTGTTTTCCTGAGTTTATTAGACCCCGCCTGCAGGGAAGAAAACAACTCAGGAATGTTATGATCTATCATCTGATAGTGGAGAGAAATGCAGTACCTCAAGAGAAAGAATTCCTACTCTCCGACCAGGTCAGTTTGATGGTTCAATGTCATGGAGAGAGTTCCTAAATCGTTTTAAGGATTGTGCCAAAGCTAATCACTGGTCTGAAAGGACAATGACTGTGCAGATGAGGTTTTGTTTGGTCGGAGCAGCAGGTGCAGTGATACATAAAAACCCCAGGTCGGGTAGATGGGATTACGCTCGCATTGTGGAGGAAATGGATGCCGCGTACGGCCCGTCATCTGAGCACGCAGCTGCCATTGGGATAGAGCTGAGGCAGAGGGTCCGCAAGGCAGGTGAGCCGCTATATGTGTTAAGAGATGATATCTATGAGAAAGTCTCCATAGTCTATGCAGACCGCTCTGAAAGAGAGCAGGACTCCATCAGCGTTGAAGTGTTCACTAACGCCATGGGGGACGCTGACATTGTGCAAAGACTGCTGGAAGAGCGGCCACGTACACTGTGTCATGCTTACGATATTGCTCATAGATACGAGACCACACGATGAACTGCTGCTAGTGTAACACAACTCATGCACTCGGCCACAAGGCCAATGGAACGGAGAGCCAGAGCTGCAGCAGTCCATGAATGCCCCGAACCGAGTGAAAGTGAAGGAGAGGGTTCGGTATCGCCACACTCTGATCAGAGACAGAAAACATTCAGAATGGAATCCAAACCGCGCCAATTAAGATTCAATAAATGAGGGAAAATTAATTGGGAAGAGATTGTATGCCACAACTGCCAAGGCATTGGACACATGAGATGGAACTGCCCTTCACCCAAGCTCGATCTGCCTCGTGTAGCTCCAGTACTACACCATTCTGCTGACATCCAACCTACTTCCATCATTCTCCAGGTAAAGGGTGCTGGTCCTGACATTGGTATACAGCATGGAGCTATGTGCTCTCTTGGACAGTGGAGCGAGAAGGAATGTGCTACCCCGTCACTGCTATGAGGCTATCCATGAAGGAGTTCGACCCCCACTTGAACTATCGACAGTACAGGCTCTGCAAGGAATAGGTCCTATAAATGTGAATGTTCTTGGGGAAGTCCACATGCCGATACAGGTCGGAACACACACAGTCAGCGTTAACTTCTTTGTGGCGGATGTAACCGAGGACACAGAAACCATTCTTGGACATCCGTTCCTGGAAAAAGCACCAGCACGTCTCAACTTTGGCAGTCAGAAAATTGTACTGTTCGGTGAGCAGATACCTTACTTTAATCCCAAAAACAAACCCAGGGTACACGTTGTTAGAATAGCACGCACCACTGTTCTGGAAGCAGGACGTGAATATATCGTGTCAGGAAATGCACATTTCCAAGAGTCCAACAAAAGGGTTTATGGAGAAACACAGAGTGTTGGTGGCACGGATTGTAGTTGATGCTCAACCCAATAAACAGATTCCAATAAGACTGTATAACCCAGGCACCATTGCCATGCAAGTAAGGAAGGGGGCCATTGCCGGGTTTCTACAACCTGCAAATGTCATAAAGGTTGCCAATTCTGAGCTGCCAACTGTGAGCCCAACCACCGCAACTGTCATTTACAGTAACTATATGCTGAGAGTATAGTGCATCTGGGGAAGTCGGATCAAGAAGAGCTAGCAGAACTTCTAAGCACTTATGGTGACGTTTTCTCAGCTGGACCGATGGACCTTGGTCGCACCAACCTGGTGCAACATGACATCCAAACATGACCATGTCCGCCGGTAAAACAGCAGCCCCAAAGAATGGCCTTTGAGAAACAGCGCAGTGCAGACGAACAGATCCAGCAAAACCTTGACACTGGTTTAGCTGCCCCTAGCCATAGCAGCTGGGCTTCGCCAATTGTTATGGTTCAGAAGAAAGATCAGACATACAGACTGTGTGTGGACTATAGAATCCTGAATGAACACACTATCAAAGATGCTTACCCCCTTCCGCAAATCCAGGATACTCTGGACACTCTGTCTATGGCGAAATGGTTTAGCACCCTGGATCTAGCTTCAGGCTATTGGCAGGTGGAGTTAACTCCAAGGGCATGGCAGGCTGCTGCTATGTTCTGCAGCAGGAAGGGGTTATTTGAATGGAATGTGATGACATTTGGGCTGTGCAACGCCCCAGCGATGTTCCAGGGCTTAATGGATCGTGTCCTGGCTGGACTACAATGGGAAATTTGCTTAGTCTATTTGGACGACATAATTGTTCTGGGGAAAGATGCGAAAGAAATGATCCAGAGACTAGTGCAGGTATTTGAAAGGTTGCGCCAGGCCAACCTCAAGTTGAAACCTGCCAAGTGCTGCCTCTTCCACCACCAGGTGATCTATCTGGGTCATGTAGTTTCAGAGGAGGGCATCGGCACTGATCCTCAGAAGGTGGAAAAGATTCGAGAATGGCCGCAGCCTACAAGTGTTAATGAAATCCGACAATTTGTTGGTTTAGCATCTTACAACCAGCGCTTTGTCAAAGATTTTGCTACCGTGGCCAAGCCCCTTCATGATTTGTTGCGAAAGAATGCTAGATTTCAATGGACCCCTGAAAGTAATCAAGCATTTGAAAAACTACTCGCCACCGCTCCTGTTCTGGGGTATCCTATGGATCATGGCGACCTCATTCTCGATACGGATGCCAGCAATTTTGAAATCGGAGCTGTGTTATCCCAACTCCAACATGGCGAGGAACGCGTACTAGCCTATGGCAGTCGAGGATTGACACTAACGGAGTGAAATTACTGCACCACACGGAGAGAGTTGTTGGCTGTAGTGGAGTTCTCAGCACATTTCGGTCAATATCTTTTGGACAGACCTTTTGTCTTGCGGACAGATCATAGTAGTCTGCAGTGGCTGATAAACATGAAAGAATCAGAAGGACAGTTGGCTCGGTGGTTATAAAAGCTTGGAGAGTATGATCTCAAGGTTGTGCATCGACCTGGGCGCCAACGTAAAAATGCAGATGTGCTATCCAGGAGGCCATGTCATTCAAATTGTGCTTGCAGCCTTAACAAACCTTCTTCCAGTAGCCCTCAGGTTTGTCATCAGGCAGTTCAGGGTGATTTTGACATCGGACCTGGAAATGATGAAACTGGAAATGCTAATCCTGAGTTCTGTCCAGTGGGGTTAGTGCAGCCTATCATGACGGCAAGTACTGCTCCATTTCTAGGGTGGACTGCTGAGGAACTTCGCTCCACTCAGGAAACATTTTCATTTAAAAAAGAAAAAAAAAATGCTTAATTTTCAGTTTTTACGTTCAGAGACAGAAAATGAATAAACAGCTTGAATATTCAATCTTTGCATGTGGGCAGGAATGAAATGCCCCTTGATTGGTCAAACAAACATTAAAGCATGCCATCATCAGTTGTTCCCCAGTTCCGTCTAAGATCTGCTCCGGTACGGGCTATTCATTAGCCATTCGTTAGTCTGGTTATTTGATGAGATGAAATATAGTTGCAGTAAAAGCATTAAGAATCCACACAACTGTAACAGCAGAGGACTATTATTCTGCTGCACAGAACTGGGGAACAACTGATGATGGCATGGTTTAATTACATAATGTATTAGTACAATTATCTTGTCACGGAGACGAACCCCGTGATTCCCGCTACTGGCCAGCAGAGGGCTCCATCTCCTGAATATTGACTCTCACGCACCCACACTCACTTAAACTGATTCACAACTACAATACCCATCATCCCCGTGCCTCGGACTCTGATCATCACACAGGTGCAGCTTATTTGTACGGCTATTTAAGCTGCACAACTCCATCAGTCTAAAGCGAAGTCTTGTTTTGCTCCGGCTGACATTTCCAAGCGTTATTTCCCGTGTTTGATTTCCTGTTTACCAGTTCTGTTTGTTTGCCGTCTCTTGAACCATTGCTGCCCGCCTCTTGACCTTGGATTGTTTATTGGACTCTGAATATTGCCTGCTACCCCGATCTATTGCCTGTGTTTGACGACGATTCTGGTTACCTCTACTGTTGTGTTTGCTGGTACTGATCCCTGCCTGTACGACCACGAGTTGTTCAATAAAGCTTGCAAGATGGATTCCCCGTCTGGTGATGACTTATTACAGAAGACTTCGCCACAACCGAATCCAGCGGCTTACGATCATCTGTGTGCTACAATGGCCGCCCAGGCAAGTCAAATCGCTGCTAACCAGCATCAATTGAATCATTTGACTTCAATCACTGAGGAACTGGTAAAGGCTGTTCAAAACCTCCACAGCACTGCCGTGACGTCACCACCACCGGCAGCGGCCACCATTGCCCACGCGGCAGGAACGCCAGCGCAAGTTAATCCACGACTGGCTTACCCGGAGAAATTTGACGGGGACTCTACCAAGTGTAAGGGCTTCCTACTGCAATGCTCGCTGTTCGTCGAGCAACAACCCACCCTTTACACCACTGATGCTGGTAAGATCGCCTTCGTTTGCTCATTATTAACGGGAAGAGCTTTGGAATGGATAACGGCTGTATGGCGCGAGGATGGTACAGCGTTCACCACTTTCACTGACTTTCTGGTGCGATTCCGTGAGGTGTTTGATCACCCCCGAGAGGGGAAAGGAGCGGGTGAGCGTCTGCTTGAATTATCGCAGGGAGGATTAACAGCAGCGGAATATGCCATGAACTTTCGTACACTGGCTGCTCAAACGTCATGGGTGAGTGACACGCTGAAAGTATTGTTTCGCAAGGGGCTTAATCACGAACTGCAAACCGAACTCGCTTGCCGTGATGAGGGGAGAACTCTGAGTGATCTCATTTCGCTAACCATCACCATTGATAACCTACAACGCTCTCGCCGTGTCAGCGCTCAACGCCTCTTCCCCGTTACGACAACACGATCCGCAGAAACTACAGAACCCATGCAGATCAACTCCTATCATCTGACGGCTGAGGAACGTCACCGCCGCATGTCTAACCGACTCTGTCTCTACTGTGGCGCTCCGGGACATCAACGAATTACTTGCCCGTCACGTCGCTCTTCTTGTACTCCTAAATCGGTGAGTGCATCTTTTAACTGTGTCTCAGTCCCTCTGGTAATCAAGACTAACAACGTTCGTGTGGCTACCACTGCTCTACTTGACTCAGGAGCAGCTGGGAATTTTATCTCTGAAGAATTTGCCAAAAGGAATAACATTTCTCTAATTTCATGTACAAATTCTCTGTCTGTAGCCACAATAGATGGACGCCCTTTGGGGTCTGGATTGATTACTCACCGCACTCAAGAACTGCAAATGTTAACCGGTCTGCTACATCAAGAAACCATTCAATTCTACGTGCTCCCTGTATCTAACACTCCTGTTATTTTGGGCTTGCCCTGGCTCCGACTGCATGACCCTCAGGTGTCGTGGAGAGAGGGACAAATTCTTAGATGGAGCACCCAGTGTCAGAAATCATGCCTTCCGACCATCTCTCCCATGACTGTGCAAGTCGTCACGTTAGACTCGGACTCTACCAGCATTCCCAATCTGCCCAAGGAGTATCACGATCTCGCCACCGCCTTCAGCAAGGTACAAGCAAACACATTACCACCACACCGCAGTCACGATTGTGCCATTGATCTAATTCCAGGCTCATCACCACCCCGGGGCCGAGTATTTCCATTATCCTTACCCGAGTCAGAAGCTATGGCCAAGTACATCGAGGAGGAGTTGGAGAAGGGGTTCATACGTCCGTCCACCTCTCCTGCTTCAGCTGGCTTCTTCTTTGTCCGTAAGAAGGATGGAGGTTTGCGCCCTTGCATCGATTATCGTGGACTATTGCCTGTGTTTGACGACGATTCTGGTTACCTCTACTGTTGTGTTTGCTGGTACTGATCCCTGCCTGTACGACCACGAGTTGTTCAATAAAGCTTGCAAGATGGATTCCCCGTCTGGTGATGACTTATTACATATCTACTAGACAGATGCTTTTATCCAAAGCATTTTTTACATTCAAGGTTTTCAAATTATCAGCTTATGTCTTATGGAACACATGACATTGGTGTTGGTTGCATCATGCTCTGCCAGTTAAGATATTTATTTAGAAATGAGATCACAAAGAAAAACAATCTCAATGGAAGATGTAATGAAAAACATAATTTCTCTTCATTTTATTAAAGCATTCTTTATTATGAGAACTCTAAGGGAAAAAAACAAATAACCACCATTTGAAGTACAGTCACAGATGTTCATAATACCTTTACAGCATTTATAAAACATTTATTTTATGACCATTACAGCGATCCTGCTAAGCTAAGCTCTTTCAGAGAAAACCTCCCCCACACCCAAAGAAATCAACCTGGAACAATATTCCCTCCAAACAGCAAAACAAGATAATCAGCACAAAAGCCATGCAGATGTTAGATATCAATAAGGTAAAAATTTGTCAAACGATTATCTAAAATACACCACAAACAATAAATCATAAGTAATCAAGAATATGAATGAATGAATGAATCAAAAGATGAATAAAAGAATACCATAGTTTGGATGCACACGTTTATATGAATAAAGAAAAGAAAGTCAATAATAAATAGAATATAACACAAGCCATTGGTGCTCTTTGAAAGCAAAGCCAAATAAGTGTTCTGATAATAAACTCTCAGATAAGATACATATGTGCGCAGATTTAGACTTTACGAAGTAATATCCCTTACTTCCCAGCAACAGAGTTCAATCAAACATCATTTCTAAAAAGTGTGTTTTACAATACATTATATTTTTACTAGAGCTGTTCTTCTCTCTTTCTATGTTCAGCAGGCATTGGCTGTAAACACTATGGTTGCCCGGCAAAATGTTTCTGCAAATAATTTCTCAAATTGCAACACTGTTGGGGATTTTGTCTGGGGACAAATAGCAATAATCCAATGTTAATGTCTCATTCCGGCTCTTGATGATGTTGGTCACCTCATCTAGATTGTGCTGGAAAGTCTTTATGGCTTCCTTCGCTGGTTTCTCTGTGAAGTACATATCTGGATACGTACCTAAGTACAGCTGGGAAAAAAAAGGAAGGTCTTCAGAAAACAGAACAATTTCTTTCTTTCTTTTTATGAGTTAAACAGACTCTTCTACAAGCTCCACCCCCTTGGTTTCTGTCAATCACTCAGACAAGCTTATAAAACACCCCAGAATTTGCTCATAACCAGTGTTGCCAAGTCTATGGTTTTCCCGTGGAATACCTACTTTAACACTGATGTGCTGGTTGAAGCGACCCCAATAACGTGATGTTTAGCCCCTGGACTGCGAAATGTACCAGGGATGCCCCACGGAAAATTTTTTTGTTTGTTTATTTTACCCCCGGAATGTGATTTTTAACGGGGTCCCTCTCAAAATGCGACTGGGCTAGTTTTGAGTAGCAATTGGGTGGGTTTTCTTGTGCAAATCTGGCAACCCTGCTCATAATGTAAAAAAAAAAAAAAAAAACGGCTTTAGAACTCTTCCTAATGTTATTACTACTTAATCACAATACTATGAGCCTTTTTCTTACTATCCCCTCAATTAACTTATTCAAAACATAAAAGCTGATGTTAAATCTGCTCCAGCAAAAACGTTTTACTTCTTTTCTAAATAAAATCTTTAAGATAAATAGTCTTTTCTATAACTTTTAGATAATTTAGTTTAAAACAATCCAAACACACGGGGCATCCATAGACCAACATTAGAGAAGAGCAGAAGCTTGCCTCTTAACTTAGTGTGTGGCGGAAGGATTGGGTGAAATGTATTCCACTACAGAATACAAGGTGTAAAATGTAATTTGGTAACATATTATGTTAGATTACACAAGGAAAGGAACAATTTAAATAGAGATTTTGATTACTATTAGATTACTAATTCAACACGGTTTTGAATTTTAAAATGCATGAATGTGGCATAGTGTATTATTAGATGTTTCATTCTCTACTAGGGGTTATTATGCTGGACTATAGAATAGAGCTCCTCATATTTACTTTTTTTAAATATGAAACACCATTAAGTGAATAAATAAATATTCTGTTACTCCCCAAAATGGTAACATTTTTAAAGTGGGACATAGTGAAGGGTCAGTTCAATGTGTGACACTGTCACACAGAATACATGTTTTATACCGCTCAATATATACTATGATGGTTTTATATCTATATATTTGAGTTTTAATGGTTTTGCATGTTTTCTTAGCCATTTTATTCCTCTTAACCATTGTAATGTGTGCATGTCTTTAAATGTTCATAGGTCTGCCTGTCATGTGAGCAATCAGGAAGTAGAGGCAGCATAAAGGAGGCAGCATGATGAACAACAGGGGTCAGGGTCACTGACCAAAGCACTGAACACGCTTGATTGAGGAGTTGGTTTTAAGGACTTGCCATTCCAGCATCTCACTTTATTGGATTACCACTTTCTTTGGATTGTATATACACCATTGGACACTTTTATATTGGAACTTACAACACTTTGGGAGTCTCAAGGAATGTTTTAGGGTACGATTCAAATGGACTACATGCTTTCAACAGCCTAAGCTATTCTAATTTTATTGTGTTGTTTTAAGTTCCTTGTCAATTGGGTAAATACACTATTTATTCATTGTACTTTTGTTGTTTGTCTCATCTTTTAAAAACACTTATTTTACCTCACACAGTGTAATCTGACCCCATTTATTAATTGTAACATCTTCCGATAAGGCCGAGCGTTACAAATTAGTAACTGAAAGTCTGACTGAAAAAAACTTGTACGTTGGCAGTGCCGCAAACAACTTACAACAATAAGAATTTAAAATTAACATTAATTTAAATATGTTTCAAAACATCATCTTTGCCCTATTTTATAAACCCATTCCTTGATGCTCTGTACCCTCAGCTGGTAACAGGTTAACTCCTTTTCATATAGTTCTCTACAATTTCAAGTGAAAAGTTTATGCGAATCAGACAATAAACCTCATTCCACTGGGTCCGAGTGAGGGACCAAACTGTTCCCAAAACCTTGCTGGAACATGCACGGTCAGGCAGACTCTCCATGATATACTTCAGATCCACCTGGCCCTTCTGTTGGGGAGGCGGCTTGCGCATGGTGGAAGGACTGTTGGGGATCCAGCCATACCAGTCAAACTGGAACATAAACTCTCAGATATTAGCTTATAAATATTATCAAGAATTTTGCCTATGAATTTTAAACATTCTTGCCGATGATATGAAAGTGTGTAACCTGACCTGTCCGAAGTTGACAGCAGCATGTTGTGCTGAAGCGGTGAATATCACAGCAGTCAGATACTCGACCAACTGCTCTCGAGAGCTAAGAGACTTTGGGAAGTCTGTAAACAGTGGCAGTATGCATTTAACTTGTGTACACATTTAAAAGTGACACAAAGATGCATAGAAAATATACAAAATTTCAAACAATCATGCAGACAAACATACACTAACACTTTGATAAGTTGAACCTGTACTCACTGGCAGAATTATTCATGCCAGTGCTTGCAACATCCTTAACAAACTCTTGAATCTCCACATCTTTTTGAACCGCCTCATCACTGTCATAGTAGATCTTGATCACAGCAGAAACAAAGCTACAGAAAGATAGAAAGAAAAAAAAAACAACCTCTGGATGCCAAACATTTCATTTGCACATATGTGGACTAATTTGTACTTTTTAACTACATGATCTGAACTGTTGCTACCACCTACCAGTGTATTGCCTTCCAGACCATCTTGCCATCATCTCTGTAATAGTATTTGGGCACATCTTCCATTCCTCGAGCTTTTATGTCCTCAGGGAAGCACAGAGACTTGTAGGTTAAAGTCTCCATGGCATTTTGTATCAGTTTCCCCATCCCAGCTTCATTGATGCTACTAACCTTCAGATATCAAGAATACAGTTAATATTTTACCTAAATATTTTTAGAAATAAACTACACTGAAAGCATTTATTTAGACTACTCTAGTAATCATCTAGAGGACAATGGGTGAAGTTTTATTCTAGTGGATGTTTTTGTGTTTGTAGATATTTAGGAAATGCAGTACATAGGTCTGTCGGTTTACACAAACACCAGCTAACTAAATATAATGACGCTTATGTATTTAATAAGCATTAAGCAAAAAGACAGAATATCACAGATCAAAAAAAGTAATAAAGTCAGGTAATAACTCCGTTTTGTCATGATGAAGATTTGTTAACATCGCGAGTTCTTAAACTTACTGTATATCACAGACAGAAATTATGGCTTGCCAGACAAACACAGAATAATCAAATATGAATAGAATTGCTTTGGATCCTAACAAGATATCATTTATGTTTGGATATATTAAATTAGCTTTAAAGCTACCTGGCTGAAGATTCCGTCTTTACTGATGAGCTTTTCTCTGGCCCTTGCATTGATTGCAATTGTGAAACGAACATGAGGCATCAGTAACTGTTAGAAGAAATTATGGATTTAAAAATGTGCATTAAGTCATTAAAAAAAAAAGATTCATAAAGCATTATGTGATACAGCAAAGGTGGTTTCTATGTCGTGCTCTGGAAGTTTTTGGTTAACATTAAACCATGGTTGAAAAAAGGCAAGGTTATCAGAACCAGCAACCCTTCATTAGTACATTGACGTACAGTATATGAAACCACAATCTTCAGTTTAGCACTGAATCTAAATATCATGACTATGTACTGAAATACAGGTACCTTGTATACTGGATGGACTGCAGAGAGCTGTCTGTACATGGCCATTTCAAAAACCTCTGACAACAGATGTGTCTTGAGAAGGTGTGTGACCAGCTGGTGTACAGGGAAGTCAGAAGATCTCACCCACATCTTGGCCAGCATCCAGTCATATTTATTATCTCTTGGGAGAAAGATTGGGCTCATTTCCCCTGGGGTTTGACTGAGCTGATTCAGATATAATAAAGGCAAACAGGACATTTTTTTACTTCAGTGATTAAATCCACTTCAAAACTGCTTTTATTTTTAATGAATTTATGTTTTCATTTGATACTGATTCTATGTGAGACGGATACCTGAATGGCAATTGGCACAATTTGGTCCAATTCATTCTTGTACAGTAGGCAGATGGGTGCAGTCAAATGGCGCTCGCTGCTGGCTGCTGGCACTCCATTCAGTATTTCATAATCCACAATGTAGATGTTTCCTGCCTGCAAACGTGTACACAGGGGGATAGTTTAGAACAAATGATTTGTAGGTTAAAATAACACTGATCTGAGTCATTCATAGAAACTAAAATATGCGAAGGCTGTCACAATACAAGTCTTGGATTTGATAACTGACCAGCTGTTGAAGTGATTTATGTCTTATTGTTTCTGACCTGTAATTCCTCTTGTAGTGTGCATCCTTTCTTCAGACGGTCCTCAACCATCTCATGTGTGACTGGAAATTTGTCTGGAAGTTTCATGCACTTCCTGATCATGACAGGATTGCAGCCATTCAAAAACTGATAGCCAAACATGTAATCCTTATTCCAGTCTTGCATCACGTTCTCTGTGCAGATTTCAAAGGGGAAACTTGAGTCAAATGTCAAAGGCTTTACAGGTATGAAAACTGTGTCTCCACATTGTTTATTTCTCACAACCATTGTGTTCTGACATATAGTTTTATGTAGAAAAGGGAATGCTGCGTGGGAAATTGAACACCTCTGTGTGATTTCATGTTCTCATCCACAGAGGCCTTGTTTTGGGCATGGGAAGGGTGTTATTAATTCTGGATAAATATAAGCAGCACAGTACAATGCTTCATGTAATTGTTGTCTTCCAGTTAAGACCCAAAATAGATAAATATTAAGTCTGCTCTTTAAAACAAAGAAAAGAAGCAATGTATGAGAATAGTATGTGCAAACAGCATTATATTATATTGTATATTAATGCAGTGTGCGCATGTTAAAAATCAATAAATTGATTTAAAGTTGGCGACATATTAACACGCACATCAACCTGATTGCTTTTTTTAGTGTACATGTAAACACTACGCTTTTGAGAGGCTTTCCTGTAGCATTATAATTTCTGACGCAGCGCAAAGGTCTTGAAAGGGAGCAAACATTCTTGATAGAGGAAGAAATCATCCAAACCTAGTACTGTGTTCTTCTTTAATAAATGCCCAAATATATTTTCAATATCTGCAATGTCCTTCCAGGACTCAACCAAGCCTTCAATTTTGTCAAGAATTAAGTCCCCAATCCTGAAAAAGAAGACATAAAGTATAATTAGAAACATGAACACTATTTGCTTAGTACTGTATTGTGCTGGATTCCTTCTGGAAAACAGAGGAAAAATTCTGTAACAAATCAACAAGAACTGTGGCCATGACACAGTCGCCCAAACTTACACTTTTATTAAATCCCAATCCCACTCAGATTGTTTGTCTCCATCAAACTGAACGTCTTTAGGAAGTTCATTCACTTTTGCATCTATGCTCATAGGGTACCCCGGGCTCCACTCCTTCCATCTTCAACAAGAAAAATGACAACATTTACTTGTAGAGTGATTTTAACAAACAAACAAACAACCCTGATGGCTTTTTCATAATATTCGGTGACTTTAATCACGCAAACTTAAAGACAGTTTTGCCAAAGTTCTACCAACATGTGAAATTTGCAACAAGAGAAAACAACACATTGGACTTGGTTTATACAATAGAAAAAAAAAAATGTGTACAAAGCTGCACCCCGCCCCCATCTCGGGTACTCAGACCACATCTCTGTTATGCTAATAGCAGCATACAGAGATCCAAGATGACGCCGCGTCCACACGCAGCAGCTTCTCTCTGTCCCGACAGAACGGTGTTTTCGTGTTTTTTGTCTTGTGAGTCGCAGTGTTTTTGTACGTCGTCATCACGTCTACCGGTCTTTAAGCGCGCATACAGTCGTGAGTTTCTGCTGGATGTCGGCAGAGCCGCATTTTTAGAGTTAAATTCTGCGAACGCAGAACAGCTGCGGGCCCTCGGTCTGCCCCGGAGGCCTACATCATCACCGAACCCCACTGCTGCATCTCGCCCACAGTGGAGGCGCCACAAGTGGCGTGAGAGGAAGCAGAAGAGGGGTAAGCACGGAGGTATCCGGGCTAGGCTAACGGCTAACCAACACAAGCCATCTATCCCCACCATCGTACTGGCTAACGTACGCTCTTTGGACAATAAACTGGACTACATCTGATTACTACGTTCAACTCAAAGGACTGTAAGAGACTGTTGTGTTTTTGTGTTCACGGAAACATGGCTCAGCGACAGCGTTCTGGACTGCGCTATTCAGCTCAATCAGCTGACATGCTATCGAGCAGACAGAGCTCGCGTCGCGGCGGCGGGCTTTGTGTTTACATTATTGATGCGTGGTGCCACGATGCTGTTGTGATCTGCAAACACTGCTCACCCCTGGTGGAGTTTATGATTATTAAGTGCCGGCCGTTCTATCTGCCGAGGGAATATACTGCCATACTGCTCGTTTCGGTTTACATTCCCCCGAACAACAACAACTGCAACAGGAACGATGCACTAAATGAACTGTACCAGCACATCAGTGAGCAGCAGACAGCACACCCTGATGCTTTTCTCATCATAGCTGGGGATTTCAACCATGCTGACTTAGAGTGTGTTTCCAAAAATACATACACTTTCCAACACGAGGTAAAAACATTTTAGACTTTGTTTACACCACACAGAGAGGAGCTTACAAAGCCCTCTCCCCCTCCCCCACCTCGGAGCCTCAGACCACATCACTGTCATGCTAATGCCTGCATACAGACCACTCATTAAAGTGGCCAAACCAGTTCAGAAACAGATTCAAGTGTGGCCGGAAGGATCGTCAGAGGCTCTTCAAGACTGCTTTGACACCACTGACTGGAATATGTTTAAGCAGGCTGCCACAAGTGTATTGAAGATGTAACAGTTACAAAAACCATCACTGTCCGGGCCATCCAGAAGCCGTGGATGACAGGGGAGGTCTACAGACTCCTGGAGATGCGGAATGCTGCCTTCAGAGCTGGAGATGAGGGGGGCCTGAGAACAGCCAGGGCCAACCTATCCTGCGGCATCAGAGAGGCTAAGAGACAGTACTCCAGGAGGATAGCCCATCAATTCAGCGACAGCAGAGACACTCGGAGCCTGTGGCAGGGAATACAGACCATTACGGACTACAAGCCCCCACCACGGACCTGTGACAGCAACATCTCTCTGCTGAACGAGCTGAACACCTTCTTCGCTCGCTTTGAGAAACAAAACAGCTCCACTGCACAGAAGACTCCACCTCCTCCCGGAGACCAGGTGATGACGCTGTCCCCAGACAGTGTGAGGAGATCCTTCAGCAGGATCAATGCACGCAAAGCTCCGGGACCTGACAACATACCTGTGCGTGTACTGAGAGACTGTGCAGCAGAACTCACTGATGTTTTCACAGACATTTTCAACATCTCACTTAGTCAGGCTGTTGTTCCCACATGTTTCAAAACTACCACCATCATTCCAGTCCCGAAGAAACCATCTCCATCCTGCTTTAATGATTACCGTCCTGTTGCACTTACGCCTTTTCTCATGAAGTACTTTGAACGGCTAGTCATGCACCACATCAAGTCTACCCTCCCCCCCTCCCTGGACCCATTCCAGTTTGCATATCAGTCCAACCGCTCGACCGATGATGCCATCGCCACTGCCCTCCACTCAGCACTCACACATATAGACAAGAAGGACTCATACGTCAGAATGCTGTTCATAGACTTCAGTTCAGCATTCAACACAATCATCCCTCAACAGCTCATTCACAAACTGGTCGAGCTGGGGCTCAACACTTCACTGTGCAACTGGCTGTTGGACTTTCTGACTGGAAGACCTCAGGCAGTACGGGTCGGCAGCAACACATCAGGCACCATCACACTGAACACTGGGGCCCCCCAAGGATCTGTGCTGAGCCCCCTCCTCTTCACTCTGCTGACCCACGACTGCACACCGTCACACAACTCCAACCTCTTCATTAAGTTTGCGGATGACACGACTGTGGTGGGTCTCATTAGCAACAGAGATGAGACAAACTACAGGAGTGAGGTGAGCCGCCTGGCCGGGTGGTGCAGTGACAACAATCTCTCTCTGAACGTGGAGAAGACGAAGGAGATTGTTGACTTCAGGAGAGCACACACTCAGCATGTTCCTCTGACCATCAACGGTGCGACTGTGGAGAGAGTGAGCAGCACCAAGTTCCTGTGTGTGCACATCACAGAGGACCTCTCCTGGACCGACAACACTGCAGCACTGGCCAAGAAAGCACAGCAGCGTCTCTACCTCCTCCCCAAACTGAGGGGAGCCAGAGCCCCACCCCCCATCATGTACACCTTCTACAGAGGCACCATCGAGAGCATCCTGACTAGCTGCATCACTGTGTGGTATGGCTCCTGAAACGCGTCCTGCCGGAAGACTCTGCAACACATAGTGAGAGCAGCTGAGAAGATCATTGGTGTCTCTCTCCCCTCCCTCCAGGACATTTATGGAACCCGTCTCACTCTCAAAGCCCTCTGCATCGCAGGTGATCCCACTCACCCGTCACACAGCTTCTTCAGTCTGCTGCCATCAGGGAGGAGACTGCGGAGTCTCCAGGCCAGGACCAGCAGACCGAAGGACAGCTTCATCCATCAGGCTGTCAGGAAGCTGAACTCGCTCCCGAACTTGCCCCTGAGAGTAACGCAATTTCGATTCTCTGTATGTATGTACTGTACATGCGGAAGAATTGACAATAAAGCAGACTTCACTTGACTTGACTTCTCAAACTTGCCAAATCAGTCCAAAAGCAGATCACAGTAAGGCCAGATGATGCTACCTCAGCACTACAGGACTACTTCCAGGACACAGAGTTGAACTTGTTTAAAGAGGCAGCCCCTGCCCTAGGCCTGTGATGATGATACATCCCTCCCAGATGCACTCAATGAGTTTTATGCATGGTTTGAAATGTCCATTCTGGACATTTTCCTTGTACGATGGTCCAGTAAAGCTACCAGTATCGTGAAAGACCCCACCCATCCCACCACCTGAAACCTCATCCCACATGCACCACATGAAATCTGTTGTAAACCTCAAGAACATTTTGCAATTCTGAGTGTGCTACACACGGGTGAGTGGCCTGGACAATGTTCTTGAGTCATGGAGTGTTTATAAGAAACTTGAACTTGATTTGACTTGTTATAGCCCAATTTAATGTGTAGAGCCAGTTATAAGACATTTGTCAGTTGCCTAGCTTTTTTTCCCACAAAACGTATAAATTGCAAAGAATCAAATTGAGATGAACAGAAATCCTCCTTGTCTAAGCCTTATCACTTTCTACCTCAACTAATGGTCTGAGTTTGGGGCATGGCAACTAATCAGAGTCATTTAGCAGGGTGTAGAATATCTTAATGGCATTCACAATGGCAAATTGCTTGATGCATTAACCAAATCCTTAGCCAAAATACACAGGCTTGACAATAGCCACAGAGAAAAGAGTAAAACTATACTCATTTACAAGATGGAAGATTTTGAGGGAAATATTGGTATTTGCTGGAGTTGCTGAGAAGGTCTTTCTTAACAGGTACACTCTGCCATTTCTACACAACTCTTAATGTAACTCTTACTGTACTCTCGTAATATATATCTTAACACCTCTGAGAAGAATCATCCCACATCATCACTGTTTTAGGAATACATACAGCTTGCCTTAATGTCTTGTTGATGTTATGAGCTCTTTGTTAGATTAATGTATTTGTGATAATGAAACGCAAGCTGGCAAAAGTCAAAACACCCGGTACTTCTGAGCATGTAAAGTACCCCCGATTAAACCTACTATTAAAATAACAATTTTTATTACCCACTCTTACATATATTCTTTATATTTTAAGAAAAAGTCAATTAATCCCCCACAATTTTTCTTCCCCAGATTACAAAATAAATTCATATGGTACGAGTGTAATTTCTCTGTGTAAGAATATTTTCTGGTCTTACATGTTAAAAGACAGATATAGTGCTTAACCAACAAACATTAACATGCCACATCATTTGCATGATGACCATCAAGTACTGACACTTTCAAAACCCTTGATTTGTCATTACATTAAACACTGTAAGTTTGGGTTCCGGCCCGCGGCCCGTGAGAAAAATGTTTGGCCTGTGCTAATTTCAAATAATGTGGCAAGAAAATTCAAACAGCATCAGAAAGCGACATTAACTTACATTATGTCCGGACGTGAGTGGTGCGGCGTGACGCAACAAAATACAATAGAACTTATAATCAGTGATGCTGTCTACACTGGATGCGGCACAGCGCGACACATCCTCGACAGAAAACTGCTGACTCATTCTATTTATGATGTGCTGACAAAGTTCAAATGATTTGCAGTGCTCTGTCACATCCAGTGTAGCTATACGATGTGACAGCAAAAACATGGCAAATGTGATGTAAATAAAAGTGGACACTGAAAATAGATGATTCAAATGTGAATGGACTGAACAGTTTTGAGAGAGTGAATGGAGAGAGTGAATGAGTGATACCATCTTTGTTATGGATGTTGGTTCGCAGTGAGTTCACACACAATAAAAATAAACTACATGGTAGTGTTAGCATAAATATCTATATTTTGATACCGATACTGAAATATTATCTGACCCGGTTATCTGTATCTATTATCTGTATCTACCGAATATACACAGATACAATCTGCGTCTCTCTTTCTCCTGTCCGAGTGAGTTTGACAATCATCTGTCTCCTGTCAATTACAGTCTGAATGTCAGAATTGCAGGTATTCCGCATAATTTGAATCATTCCCGCGCAAATGTGGCGAGCGCTTTATTGTAACATAAGAACGCTGTCATGTATTCGCAGAAAACTGGATGCGATCTCTCAAATAGGCCTAACTTCTACAAATAAACTGCCTGTGCACAGACTGTGTGCAGTCGCGATCTCTCCGTGCTTTTATAGTAGAAATTATTTCTCTTTGCTCCTGGATTAAACTTTGTCAAAAGTTATTAACCATTCAGAATAGCTCCCCACCTGACTGATGAAAAACCTTCTAGAAGTTTTATTGGTTGTAAGTGAAATGCACCAGAAAGTATTTCAACAATCAAAGATGGAACTTTAATTTCTTTACAATGTAAGTTTATGCTAGACATGTCTGATTTGTACATATAAATATCCTAGTCTGTCTAACTGCATCACTACATTGTACAGTCTTTACAGGTCAAAGCCATCTGATGTTCATTTATCTAAATAAATAGGCCTAACATACTGTATATGGCTCTTAAATCATTGCTTATAAAAATTCAGTGTTGTCATATTTTGAACACCTCAAACTGAATTGAAGTCATTTGTTTTATAATTTTATTACTGACTGTACTCGTCTTTTTTTTATTGGTAAATTCAATTCAGTTTGAAATCAAATTTGAAATCAAGCTTCCTTGTGCTGTAAGCTTTTGCAAAAAAAAAAAAAAAAAAAAAAAAATACACAGAATGAGCAAATGTTTAAGATTCAGATTTTTGTAATGGCAATTGATCAATATTTATATATATGTAAATAAAAGCCTATATAAAATAGTGCACAGTACTAGTCTTGTGGCGAACAATCAAACCTCTCTGGAATGGTGTTCTTGCTCTGATGAAGTCAGTTTGATGGCTTGGGAGAATCCTCTTGTTAAGTCATGATGTTAGGACTGCTGTTTCCTGTTCCATGCCTCTAAACATTTTACTTGAGAATACTATATCAGCAGCCATTTATGAGCACTATTTAATTAATATTACATATTTAAGCTAAGCGTTTAAAAAAATTGCTGTACACACTACAGTCTCTGTGCTCACAGTGTCTCAGACACTAATATTTTAGCTGAATCACTGTCAGGCCATCTGGGATTTCAGTATGGATATAAAGGTTAGGGTTATAATTTTTCAGTATTACATGACATCATGAGTGTGTATATGCACAGTTTGGTGTTTTTTTTAGGGGCATCTGGCAGAGCGTTAGGACCCAGAGGCGGTGAAGCATGATGTCAGACTTAACAAGCAGATATTCTTAAAGGGGTCCTATTATGCTTTTTCACTTTTTGAATTTAAGTCAGTGTGTAGTGTGTGTGTTTGGGCATAAAAAAGATCTACAAAGTAACAAATCTAAAAGTCCACTCCAAAAGAAGATATTTCATTTTTTAATATTGGCTTATTATATTTATAATCGGCTTGTTTGGACTACAGCGTTGTTTTCTGTGGTTTGTGATGTCACAAAGCGGCCCATTAGAATATACAGTAATTAAAATAAATCTCACCTATTAAAATGGTTGGTTGGTGGGGAGGGGTGAGGTCGTGGTTCGAATGCTTGGCTGAGTGGATCAGACAAGACGACGACAAAGAAGTGCTGCTGTAGCATCAGGTTTTGAGGGGAGTCATGAGGGAGTACAGTGCTGGTTTTGCCAAAAAGCTTTCGCTGAAAGACGGAGCAGTTCCCACTTTGTCGGGACAATCTGCTGTATCTGCATCACAGCCTGTAAGTGTGCTGCTTTATTTGTTGTTGTGTGTGTTATTTATGTTTCAAAGTATAAGTTGAATGCTGTTTCTGCAATGTAATACATATTACCGTTGCACTTATCCGTACATAGTAAATGCAGTTGTTTTTAAGTGTTGTTGACATCCTATCTAAAACGTGATTTAGCCAAAAAACAACAATAATGTTACCACTCTAATATGTCTTGCAATATCCGTGCGTGCAAAGGTTCTGCACGATCCTCTTGTTTAATATTTTCAGCGTCTGAATCCAGCTCAAATTGATATGGTGTTGCTGTCACGGGTGGTTAGGACAAAAACTACATGGAAAATATACTTTTTATCGCATCGCGTCAGGTCTGGTTGGGACACACAAGTGTATAAAAATATTAATGCTGACAGATCTAACAATTGAATCTGCAATTAGGGAAAGTGGAGAGAAGAGATCCAGTCTGGAGATGAACAGGAACAGTTGATTTGGACATGGAGACCAGATTTTTTGTTTGTAAATTTGTTTTTAATATTCAACAGGCAAAGTTCTTCTGTATGTAAATGCAAATATGTTCATAATTGTTTGAATAAAACAGACTACTGAGGGGAAAAAATCTGAATATTTATCTTGTGACCATCTTTTGATTATTTTAACAAAAGCAACAATATAATAATTGTAATAATAATAATAATTTATATATATATATATATATATATATATATATATATATATATATATATATATATATATATATACATACACACACACAGGTCAGTGGCCCTTGGCTTGGTATTGTTGGCAGAATTTGGCCCTCAGCACAAACTAATTGAGGAACGCTGCTGTAAGTTGTCATGTGTGTATCTACATTTTACTTCTACTTAAATGCGTTTTGCAGTTGATTACTAATTTTCTTTCTTTGTTACTAAAAACAAAGAAAGAAAATTGACATGTCATTATAACTGTTATAACAGTGGTTAGGAGACATATTATAACCATTGTTATAATACAATATTAAAAAACTACAACAATTGAATATTGTTCAAGACTGTAACTGTAATCAAACCTGAATATTTTCTGTCTAGAATCCAGTTCTTCTTTTCTCTGCTCTCTTTCAGTGTCATTCTGAGGCAGTCGAGCTAAATGAACACAGAGAAATACATAGCACACATATTATACATAGAAAGGACAGCATTTAAGACATGAGTCAATCACAATTGAATTTATAATAAAATAATAATAATAATAATAATAATAATAATAATAATAATAATAATACTTTATTTAAAAAAAAGAATAATGAGCAAAGTGAATCTGTACATACCAGTGGCTTCTTGGATAATCACTTCCTTGTCGTCTACTAACCAGCGATAAAAGGGGAACTCAAAGCATTCTCCAGAGGGTGTTTTCACTTTGATATGCTTAAAAAAGCATGGATAATTGAAAACATGTTTCTGCTTTTCAAGTTTCACTTGGACAATGTCTCCAAGCTCCTTCTCCACATGGATGTTGAGGGAGATCTCCTTTAATGACAGCTTTCATTAGACATTCATGTTGTATGTGAAGAACAAACAAACAAACAACAAAATCCCTCTACAGGCTTTAGTGAAGAGGAATTAATCCTTATTGTGCCACCTTGCTTATCTGCACTATTAGGATACCCAGGTTTTATCATTTTATCTCACCACTGAGAGCACTGATGACGGGCCCAAGTAAGACAGTGCCATCACCTCCTGGTGGCTCAAGAAAAACAATGCACAATGAGCGCATGTATTTAAATAAAACCTGTTGTAAATGACATAATTCCTGCTGCCTGTTTGTAACAACATAAGACCATGACTCAAAATAGCCACATCTACATGATCCAAACGTACAACACCAATTTGATCTGAATCAGACAATTCATATAGAAGACACAAGACTCTACCCATTTCCCTTTTTATGTCATTCATTTATTTCTTCACAATGACAACACCTTTCCATATAACAAAAATTATTCTGCAATTTAGCATCTTCGTCTTGTCTTGGTATAATGGTGAGAATTTTATGAATCCCTCTTGAGGAGCATTTAAAAGTCTGCAATTATGTAAAATTCCCAAGCACTTAATTATAACTGCAGGCAGTGATTATGGGGTCAAGCACAACAGAGGCCAAATGAGGAGAGAAATATGGCAGGAAACATCAGACCAGTTGCAAATATGAGTAATTAAAGATTATATTTGTCCAAATGGATTAAAAACATCCAATCACATGTAATTGCTAATTAGTTTTGACCCATAGGTGGTGCTGTGACCAAATTGATGTGGTGTGGACAGTGTGGGGTGACTCTGACATATATAAAGTTTGGTCTCAATATGTCTAAGTGTTGCAAAGCTGCAGCATCAGATTTAGTTTGGCAACATATCATCACATTATTTGATGTTTTAAATGATAACAGTTTGGTCTATCAACAAAATTCATAACTTCATGCCACCATGGCCTGAACATGGCCTGAAGATGATCTGAGTCGATTTGTTTATACTTTAGTCTGCTCACTTGGATTTTGACCATTGCCTGTTCTTTTGGATTACTCTTTTGCCTCTGCCGTGGATTACATTGTTTGCTGGATTTTGACCTTGCCTGTTTTGACCACGCTGCTGTGTAATAAAGCTCGCATTTGGTTCTATCAAGTGAGTCCCATTAAACTAGGAGGAATTCAAAAAAAAGCACGTTTTCTAAGAAAACTCAAAATGGCAGATAGAAAGTTTAGCCGACTATGGTATAATTGTTATTATTGTTCTTGGCATGACCCAAGGAATCTATCAAGACCAGTCTCACGACAATAGGCAAAAGTAAGCAAAAGCTATTAACCTTTTTTAAGATGTCATAAACACTAGAAAAAAACACTTTTTTCATATCTTGTGAGGACTAGGTGTTTGTGATGCAAACTCTGATTAATTTCCGCGAACTGGTTCTTTTCGGACCGATCGGCTCATTGAACCGGTTCAAAAAGCTGATTCATCGGTTCCTGACGTCATCAAGCAGTACGTCTCTATGTATTTACTTTCTAACAACTCAGTGCCATGTTGTATCAATGAAATATTCAAATAAGTTATTTGTGTCAACCAGTGTTGGGCAGTAACTAGTTACTAGTAACTTCATTACTGTAATACTATTACTTTTTGCAGTAACTAGTAGTGTAACTTATTACTAATAAGATTGCAGTAATAATATTACAGTTACCATCCATAAAAGGGCTTAGTTACTTTTGATGCCTCAATCAGAGTCCTGCATGAGTCCATTTTTGGAGACCCGCCCCCGCCCGTACCCGCAAAGTTCAGCACCAGATCCGACCCGTCACACGTGATAATATCAAATTTAAATCCGCACCTGCCCAGACCCCTTAATATTTGCCCCGTAACCCGATCCGTGCCTGCGATAAATCACACACGCTAAAATCATTCCAATTAAAGTGGTTTATTTTTTATCTCGCACCTCTCTCAACATCACAACAGTGTCATGAATGGGCTAATGAAACAGGCTAAAGTGCGCTTTGTTTTGCGCTAATCAAGTAGCCTACCATCGTCACCTAAATAGGCTATGGAACCTGATAACTATACGCAAATAGACCTATTAATGAAAAAAAGAACAAGAAAAAATACAACCTTAGCCTGTCGCTCACAAACAATAGCCTATAGGCCTATGCCTATACTTTTATTTTCCATAGCTACTCCTGCAACGCTCGCTCCAACTAGGCTACGAGAAGCATTAACAAAAGTCGCACTGTTGCAGTGGTGGTGATGTGATGGGTCAAATGTCATATCGTTGTTGCGTATTTGTAATGGTAATTTAGACATACAAATATTGCACATATTTTTCATCTGCGCTACTACCCACCTGCAAGGAGTTAATTATCCGTCCGCATCCCCGCCCGTGAATTTTAGGAATGTCACAATGTACCCGACCCATTGCAGGACTCTAGCCCCAACCCTGCGGCTTTAAAATCCAACAATCAAATAATTCCTAGATTTATTTTCATAATTTTGACGACTCATACATGCATGTGATGTCCCCAGTGCAGCAGGCATGCTTGGAATATGGAAAAGCTTACATTCAGCAGATAGAAATATTACATTATATTGATTTTGTCAAGAAAAAAAAGAGGATCTGAACACTGTTGTGTACAGTAGGTGGACAACCAGAATGGGTAATACCGCCGTGCGTGCCACCACTACAGGGCCGCGGCATTAACTGCAATCAGTCGCGTGTTAAAATCATTCGCAAAACTACCGCCAGGTGACTGTAAATGTAAAATGTTGTTTGTAAACGGTGATGAAAGTACGAAGTAAAACAACAATAACATTATAATATAACATTGTAATATCCTTAAAAACAATTAGAAAATTTACAGTGAGTTAATTTCAAAACGTGGGATAGTCTTAGGCTACAGTCTACGCATCAAAAATTAAAAGAAAGACCTTTACACAAAGGCTCTTATGCATGCCATTGTTATTAAACAGTCATTACATATATAGGCATATATATTTATTAATTTAAATACATGGATTAAAAGATAAATGTTTTCATTTCAGTTCATTCTTGGTAAAAAAAAAAAAAAATCCTTCAGGTTCCATATGCAGAGCGAAATGAGAATGGTCCAGCATTTAGAAATAATTCTTATTAACTCTGTTATTATTCTTGATTTTTCAAACTGCTAACACTTTGCTTTTTCAAATTATGCCTTTACTATGTGACCAAAAATGGAGTATTATCTGTTTCAGCTGTTTGATCACGTTGGTTCCTCATATTCATTGGAAACAGCGCAGCTATTCACCGTGCCATTCTGCGTGAGCAGCGGCACACTTTGGCATAATTTTTGCTCATTATGATTTTTTTCTGTCAATACTGAAACACGCGTGGACTACAAAGCCTATTTTACCTAATGAATAATAGCTTAGTTTCAAAATGGGCAACATCACGAATATGGAAACATTTGGATTTGTCCTGAATGAGAAAGGTAAGCCCAACCTTACCTTATGTTTCGCTTTAAATTATTATTACTTTTTGGGGGGGTTTTTTGTTTATAGCTTAGCCTATATTATTATATACTGCAATTATATTTATCCATTAGAATTATATATTTTTAATTCTTGTTCTGTTCTGAGTTAAATTTAAAGTATTTGTTGTAAAGTGAAGAGAAATACAAATATCCTATAGTGTTTATAATGTTGGTACATTATATCATTATTAGGGCTGCTGTTATTATTTCTGAATGTAATAAAATGTGACTTATACATGACTTTTTTTTTCCTCTCAAAAACTTTTTAGAGTTTTTTTTAAAAAACATGCAGCAAATGAAAATAGCATACAAAAATTTGTTACTGTGGGTAAACAAATTTTCATTATAGTATACATAGCGACAGAGTCTGGGCCTAATCTAGGCTATGTTGTTAACTATTTACAAGTGTCATGTATGTTTTTATCCAGATTTTTTTCCATTGCATCGTGAGGACGTTTTAGTAATCCGTCCATTCTTTAGAGTTTCAATGATTTAGCTAAATCGTGCAGGTTTAATTTATTCGTTTCTTTTTTTAATTAGACCTAAATAATGGGAGCGAAATTATACAGTGCCTCACGTTTTACTAATATTAAGAATGTTTTGCGTGTTTTATAAATTATTTTCTTTATCAGTGTACAGACAAATGTATTTTCCCCAAGAAGTTATCTGTCAAAATAAAGGACAGGTAACGAATAACAAAGTAGTGCATAACAAAAATGCATGCTGTTTTATTGAAGGAATTTTAAAATATAAATTAAAAATGTATTTGACAAATATAGGCCTAATATGTGAGAATATTGACATTTAGCATATAAATCCATGTAGCCTAGCTCACTAAAATAGGCTACCACTTTTAATGCTCCGATGCAAAGTAATCCAACATTTCTGTAGTATAATATAACACATAATTCATATTATATAAATAATACTGCACACATCTATTAAATGTTTCAAATCTAAAATATGGTATAATACTGTGTAACTTAGAGAAAATATAAGCAAAGGCTCATAGGCTTGTCATTTATCCTGCTTGAATTCGTTCTAAGAAACACACATAATTTCATATGTACTAAACTTTTATCTGTGAATATTAAATATTTTCACTTCAGTGTTTTTCTTTTATATTCCCTGACTGCAGCAGTCAAATGTATCACATCGGCGAGGCAAAGCTGACTGCTATTTGCGAAAATGTGCTTTGATGCACTTGTTTGATAACTTGTGGTTAAAGCACCACTCAGCGGTCAAAATCTGCAAATGCACTTTGCAGATGCGGCGGCGGCACTCGCGGTGGCAAAAAGCTCATTTTGGTTGGCCACCTACTGTAAGTTGTGGCTGTACAGTACTTTGCTCTGGCATTACATCCCTCTGATCAGCATGTGGTACATTATATTATAATTAAAAATCTTTTTGGAAAATTAAACTATTTCTTACAAAAAAATATATAATGAAATATAAGCATATATGGGTAACGGAGAAATTACAATTAGTTTTAAGCTACACATGAAAATTAATGAGATTAATACAACACTTCTACTTGAATGTCACTATCAATCACTACTGAGTGTTTGTAATATGGACTTTGGTCAAATGATGAGGCAGAAATATGTTGTTAGTGACATTCTAGAAGAATTGTATGTGGAAGATACACAGTTACAACTTCTCTGAAGAAAAAGTAATGTAACTAGTAGTGTAACTAATAACTGTTGCCAGAAAGTAATAAATAAAGTAACATTACTTTTGAAAGGAGTAACTAGTAATGAGTAATATATTACATTCTTTGAGTAACTAGCCCAACACTGGTGTCAACACATTTAAACATTCAAAAAAAAAAGTTATATGTGTGAACACATATTGCTGATTATTGCCATATAATTCACTTAAGTTAATGGTGTTTGTGGTGACAGTTTCATTCGCAGATCCTTTATATCAGATATGACTGACTGACCAATATCGACTCGCCTACAACTTGGATAAGTTTCGGCCTGGTCAGTGAGGGGCGCTACTGAATGGAATTTTATACCTGAGAAGGTTAGACAGCTCAACACTTACAAGGCCTTTACAAAAAATTTGAAAATTTGGCTCATTAACAATTATGTCTGCCAACATTAAAAGCTGAGTCTATTGAGCTGTATTATATATTTGATATACTATAGCCTTTTTGAAAATGTGTTTTTTGTGTGTCTTATTATTGTAACAGGTACAGTGTACTTTAAGTTATTTTACAGTGTCATTTATATTGTAGTTATATTGTAGTCAATTTGCCATAGACTTGTAAATGTATTTTCTTGTCCGTATTTTAATGCTTTTTTTAAATCTTGGCCAGAGGCCTACAGATGAAAAATAGCCTTTTGGCTAATTCTGTTTTTTTTTAACCATGTTTATTCATGTGTTCTATGAAATTGCACTGTCCCCTTTTAAATAAACCATTAAATTAAATCAAATTAAGCACATAAACACTGATAAGAATAAAACCTTAAATCTATTTATTACATTTGGGAAACACCATATTCAAAAACAAATGGGCAAATGCTAGTATAAAACAGAACTGATGCATAACACTGAGTTGTTACAATACCTTTCTATAAATACCTAACTTTCATTCATCCTCTGAGAACATAATGTTTGTAATTTATCAAGAGCCAATCACTGAATCTGTGTAGCATCTCGTTATTGTTAGTGTTCTTAACATTGTTCCTCTTCCGCTCTTGAGTCCATGGCAGGCCATAGAAACCCTTGCGGGAAAGTTATGAAATTTGGCAGACAGATAGAGAGCAGACTCTACATTAGCCATAGAAAGTTTGGCGTCTCCATCTCAAACCCTTTAGTGCCACAAACTGTCCAAATTTACATTTAAATTAATAATAATCATCAAATAATTTAGTCACAAGGACTAGAAACAAAAAAATATTTTTTCCACTGATTCCTTTGTATGTTCCATCTCAAAAAAGCAGAGTATGTAACCATACAGAACAAAATATCAAAAACAGTAACAGCAATAATAATAATAATAACCTGCCCTCTAGACCTAATCCCTTCACATATTCTCCAAGAAATTTCTCCTAAACTTTTACCAGCACTCACACACATCATCAACACATCTCTTTTCACTGGCATTTTCCCCACCGTATTCAAGCAGGCTCAGGTAACCCCACTGCTCAAAAAAACCTACACTAGACACTTCACTTACAGATAGCTACAGACCTGTCTCTCTCCTTCAATTCATAGCGTAAATGCTTGAATGGGTTGTTTTCGACCAGGTATCACTTTTTCTTTCACAGAATAACCAGCTGGACGCTAACAAGTCAGGTTTCAGAAGTGGCCATTCAAATGACACAGCATTATTGTCAGTCGATGAAGCCTTGCAAATTGCGAAATCGGCCGATTTGACATGGTGAATCAGCCACCCTCTCATCACTGGGCATCACAGGGATCCCACTTCGCTGATTTGAGTCTTACCTCACAGGTAGGTCTTTCAGGGTAGCCTGGGAAAGGGAAGGATCCAAAGCACATCAACTTGTCACTAGTGTTGTTTTTGGCGGCCTGTTTTAATTTTAGTTTTAGTCTAGTCTTTGTGTGAAGCTGTCATTTTAGTTTTTATTAGTTTTAGTCACGTTCATACTCTTATTAGTCTAGTCTAGTTTTAGTCTATGAAAACTGTTGACATTTTAGTCTAGTTTTAGTCGACGAAAACTGATGACTTTTTAGTAATGCCATTCTATTTAACCCGGTCAATATAATAAAAGTACCTAGTAGTATAGACAAAACTAACATTTTCTTTTAGCCAAACCCATTTCAAACAAGGTTATCTGATTATATTATTGTTACTTTATAGACTCAAGAATACATCCATTCCAGACATGGAAGACGCTCGGATTTGAATTTACAACATTTATTTTACCAACCAAACATGTTAGAAGTACACACGCATAAATTTAATAAAATATATAAAAACAATAAATAAAATAAAATAAAATCTGCTAATTTTTCTCCCAAAGACGAACCCCGGCTGGCTGCCCATTGGTCCCTTTCTCTGTGTCGAGGCTGATTTATACTCGACGCGTCTGCGCAATGCGACCTGATGCAGCCCTGAAGTGAGACACAGGAAACAGAAATACCTCAAAATAATAATAATAACTTGACTAAACGAGGCAACATAATGTTATAACATTTAGTTTCGTCTCGTTTTCGTCAACGAAAATGAAGAGACATTTTAGCATAGTTTTTATTTTGTAAACCACATTTAGTCTCGTTTTTATTCGTCAACAACATTGCATTATACATTTAATTATAGTCATCGTCACATGACCAGCATTTACGTTGCGTCTCGTCTCGTTTTCATCACATGGTAAAGGTTCATTGATGACGATATTTAGTGATAATTTTCATTGATGAAAGCAACACTACTTGTCACTGGGGTTCCTCAGGGATCAGTTCTTGGACCCCTCCTCTTCTCCATATACACTACATCACTGGGATCCATCATACAGACACATGGTTTCTCCTACCATTGCTATGCTGTTGACACACAGCTCTATCTTTAATTTCAACCAGTTGATCCAACGGTAGCTGCACGGATCTCAGGCTGCCTGGCGGACATCTCGGCATGGATGAAAGAATATCACCTACAGCTCAACCTGGCAGACTGAGCTTCTTGTCTTCCCTGCCACTCCAACTCTACAGTATGATTTCTCCATCCAGCTAGGCTCTTCTACAATTACCCCATCAACTACAGTAAGAAATCTTGGTGTAGCCTTTGATGACCAGCTGACCTTCAAAGACCACATTGCAAAGACTGCTCAATCTTGCAGGTTTGCATTGCACAACATCAGAAAAGTCAGGCCCTTTCTAACAGAACATGCTACACAACTTCTTGTCCAGGCCCTTGTGATTTCT
Organism: allo-octoploid hybrid of Carassius auratus x Cyprinus carpio; assembly: GCA_024542945.1. NCBI lineage: Eukaryota > Metazoa > Chordata > Actinopteri > Cypriniformes > allo-octoploid hybrid of Carassius auratus x Cyprinus carpio. Next base: position 22,705,830 of record CM045000.1, on the reverse strand, counting down.
AGGCTGGACTACTGCAATGCTCTTCTGGCTGGACTTCCATCACGCACAATCAAACCTCTACAAATGATTCAGAATGCAGTGGATTGACTGGTCTTCAGCGAGCCCAAAAGAGCCCATGTTACACCTCTCTTTATCTCCTTGCACTGGCTACCAGTTGCGGCTCGCATCAAGTTCAAGACTTGCCAAAACAGCCACAGGCTCAGCACCCTCCTACTTCCACTCACTATTACAAATCTACATTCCCTCCAGAAGCCTGAGATCTACAAGTGAGCGACGCCTCGTGGTACCATCACAGAGAGGCTCAAAATCAATTTCCAGAACATTTTCATTAACCATTCCTGGCTGGTCTTCTGGATTCTGGATCTTCCCACTCCTATCCAGAATGCTGAATCCCTGACAATTTTCAAACGACAGCTGAAAACTCATCTCTTTCGTCAACATTTGACAGCATCATAAAAAAATAAATAATAATCTTTGCTTTTTCTTTCCTTAATCCCCCTACCTAGTACTTGTTCTAGTCTGAACCATGTCTAAAACTTTGTATTGCGAGCACTTTCTGTGTTTATTAGCCTCTTTATGATGTATCATTTGTTGTATTCCTTAATTGTAAGTTGCTTTGGATAAAAGCGTCTGCTAACTGAATAAATGTAAATGTAATAATAAAATGAAACATAAAAAATATAAACTAAATAAGTAAAAAATTAAGAGGGCCATTATATTATATTAAAGAGAAATGATAACATGAAGAGCCCTAAAGCAGAGGAGATTCTAAAAGTCTTGAACTGAAAGAGGGGATTTCATGACCCTTTAAAGAGAATCTTGGTGAAGTGCCATTACATTGTTTGACTGAGCTGTTTCTGTTTATAAACTAGCAAAAAAAGAAACATCCCTGTTTCAGTATACACAATTCTTAACAATTAATAACCAATTATTGCACATGCACCTGTGGTTAGTGTCCTTAGGACACTAACAGTTTACAGGCAGTAGACAACAGTTCCAAAAACACTAAAGAGACGATTCTACTGACTGAAAAACACCAGGAGAAAAATGTCCAGGGGTCCTGATCACCTGTGTGAACATGCCATAGTCCTGCTGCAGGGATGCATGAGGACTACAGATGTGGTCAGAGCAATAAACTGCAGCGTCATAAATGATTTACAGGAAGACAAAAGGACAGCTGATTGTGCAAAACCACATATGTACCCTGAGATGTGTTCGAGAAAAGTGTCTTATGAAAGAGTGGAGTAACAACTCACAGCAAGAACTGGCAAACCTGGTTCAGTCCATGAGGATGAGATGCAATGTAAAGCAGCTGCTGGACACACCACAAACTGACTGCTGCTTTTGATATTGACCCCCGCTCTGTTAAGGGACTCAATCAATTTCTGTTTGTCAAATGTCTGTGAAATCTATCTGTTAATGTTGAATCTTTTAATGTTCATTCAAATATTTACTCATAATAAGAACTTTGCTAGATAAAAAGCATTTGAAAGTGGAAGGGCGTTTGTTTTTTTTCTTTTTTGTATATATAACATTTTAACTAACCGCCAACGTCACCGAACCAGGAGTTACTAAAGCCGATTTTTGAATGATAGAGTTCCAAACATACTTTAATCGTTTCATTATTCATTATTCAACAATGTGATTGGATGGCAATTGTCTATTAAGAGGGGATCTTTATTAAATTGTGGGATAAGAGTTATTGACAAATGGATGTTATGGCTGGATAATGTGTGGATAATTATTATGAACTAATAATAATAACTTAAAATAATCAAGTCTTTACAGTTCTTACCGTTTTAAGAGGAGAAAACCAGGATTTATTCACCAGGGTTCTTCCACTGCTCTGCTTCTCTGAGTCCATCAGCGTCAGGTAAATGCTGTTCATTGTCTTAGCACGCATCTGTACATGAGTAGATACAGTCACCCTGTAGATCGACATTCTGCCTGCGTTGAAGGATGTACTATCTCTGGATCCTCAGATGCATTCCTACTCAAATTTATATGAAGTTCACTACTATAACTGGCTCCTCCTCCTGTGACATCATAATGTGGGTGTGGTCCACCAATCAAAAATGTTATGTTAATACCTGAATATGTGCACTTTATCATGTTTCTGAACATTGACATGAGATACAGATGTAGTGGTTTTCCTGTGGTACAGACGATTCCCTTTTTCTGATAGGCTTTTCCAATTATATTTCCTATTTAAAATTGCCTCCTTAAATGTGGAGAAATATAAGAGTGTCATTTCATGTGGATGTAATACATTTAAAATACCCTCCCCCCCAATGAACGATATAATGTGGGTCAAAACAAAGGGTAATTAGATGCATATACATAATACTTCAGTGCAATTATAAAATGAGTTTAATAGTGTTAACACATTTACTAATCTGGCACTGTAATGAACCAGGGCAACAGTGCAGGTGTCTGTGCTCTCAATGTTCATTAAATGAAGAAGAATGACCTTTTTAATGTCTAATTCACTTAGAAATAAAGATAGATGAGATGTTTAACAGTACAATCATTTGTGCTTTTTATATTGAACAATTTAATTATCATAAACACTCAGCAAGTTTAATATATTACCAATAAGTGAAATGCACTATTATTTGTACAAACATTAATAAGTTGACAATGATTTTTAAGGTTAATGTTAATTAAAAATGTTTATATTGCTGAGTTTAGTGTGTGATGTGCATCAAAAATAGGCTTTCAGTAACCGGTTAATATGGGCGCTGCTCACAAACTGACAGTGATCACTTCAAATAAATGGCAATACCACTTTGTTTTTGGAATTAACATCAATTTTATTAATTTTTATTTATTTATTTATGACGATAGACTATTTTTGCTGGGGTTCTGTGGTAAAACACGAAACATGTATATTTAGATATATATAGGCTAATATTTACTTTACTTTTTCTTTATTTAATTTTTCTTTGTTTAAAGGACACCACACATCAATCAACATTTCTGTATATGTGCCAGAGTTAGCCAGCTGGCTAATTTTCAACTGTAGTCCTTTTGCAAGATGTTTAAAAATATATTTCAATAATGTTTCAAACTGCATTTATTTTTTTAATCCTGTAGTTATTAAATGTGGCAAATCTATTAGCTCAGTTTGGTTATTTAAGTTTGAAAGAAACAACCTCTCATTTCTAAAGTTGCTTCTCTGTCTTGATGTCTCTAATTTTAAATCTCATAATATTGTAACTGCAATACTATTTTATTCTTATTTTCAGTGCCATTTTGAATTTTACAAGAATCAATGACATTGTGGGTGAAAGTTTCTACAAAACTGAAGACTTTTCGGTTTTTCTTTTCAGTATTTCAGCATAATTCTACCTAGACTTACAAGAAAAACATGTAGGTATTGGGCAACACTGTGTGATAAATTACTGAAAAATTCAGTGTAAAAGAAAAGAAATGAACTGCCGGTACATATAAGCGAGATTTTAGATAGCATAGTTTAAGCATAGTTTCACTGAAGATGTGTCCAAGCTGCACCTTTAAGGTGTTTCAAAATCTAGCATAACTGGCTTAGCCAGTGACTTCCAGGAAAGGCTGGATGAAGACCGTGAAAGTATGGTGACGACTGGAGAGGCAGCGGACAGCTCGGAGAGACGGCAATCGTTGCAGTAAAGGTTAGCACCCTGAGCTGCAGCTCCCGTGAGGGGGCAACCACATCTTGCTACAGAAAGATACCCCCAGGGGTGCCCGAGAGGGGGGGAGGATGAGCACCCCAAACGGATGGATTTCACGGTACCTGATATACGCAATGGTTTTTCGACGACGACAGCAACCTGCTTTTTTGGCAAGGTCTGTAAGAACGTCAGAGGCCTGAGGATCCACCAGGCCAAGATGGGCTGCACAAGGAGGAAGCAAGTGGAGCAACGCACAGAGCCAGTGCTAAGCAATGACCCTGGTGAGACGGAGGAGGAGCAGGAACCGGAGTCACCCCACAGTGTCCAGAACCTCCATGCTCGATATGCTACACCTAGCAAATCATCAGAACACCGTCGGGTTTTATGGCCTGCTGCAAACAAGGAGGCAGAGTGGCAGCAGTTTGACGAGGATATTGAGGCTACTCTAGATGCATCATGCAGAGGAGAAGTTGATCAGTGACTGCAGTTGATGAGTACACTAATCATCAGCATCGGTGCAGAGAGATTAGGCATCAAAGTACCGAAGGCTCAGATCATCGCTAGGCCAAACCGGCGTGAGACCAAGATCTCCCAGCTCAGGAAAGAGCTGAAGGTCCTACACCGTCAGTATAAGAGAGCGAGCGAGGAGGAAAAGCCAGCCCTGACAGAGCTCAGGGACATCCTGAGGCAGAAACTCATTTCTCTACGGCGGGCTGAGAGGCACAGGAGGAGAGGTAGAGAGAGAGCTCACAAGCGAATGGCCTTCATTGCAAATCCCTTTAGCTTTACTAAGCAGCTGCTGGGGCAGAAGCGGAGTGGGACCCTGCAATGCCCAAAGGAGGAGATCAATCAGCACCTCAGTGATAAATACAGCGACAGCAGGAGAGAGGAGAATCTGCCCACCTGCAGAGAGTTATCCACACCACCAGAACCCTCTTTCCAGTTTAACATCAAGGATCCCACCTTAGCAGAGGTCAGGGACATCGTACGAACTGCACGTACCAGCGCAGCTCCGGGCCCAAGTGGAGTGCCATATAAAGTCTATAAGTATTGCCCGAGACTCTTGAAGAGGCTGTGGAGACTCATCAGGGTAGTATGGCGGTGGGGGAAGGTTGCCCAGCAATGGCGTCACGCAGAGGGTGTTTGGATACCAAAGGAGGAGAACGCGAGTGACATCACGCAGTTCCGCACCATCTCTCTGCTCAGTGTGGAAGCCAAAATCTTTTTCAAGATTCTTGCCAACAGATTATCTGAGTATCTCATGAGGAATTCCTACATTGACACCTCGGTGCAGAAGGGCAGGCATGCCGGGCTGTTTGGAACACACAGGAGTGATCACCCAGTTGATCCGGGAGGCGAGAGAAAATCGAGGAGACCTAGCAGTCCTCTGGCTTGACCTAGCCGACGCCTACGGATCAATTCCACACAAGCTGGTGACAACAGCTCTGACGATACACCACATTCCTGAGAAGATCATAGAACTCATAAGGGACTACTACAGTAGTTTCAGCCTGAGATTCACCTCTGGAAAAGTAACATCTGCGGGGCACCGCTTAGAGAAGGGCATTATCACAGGCTGCACCATATCAGTGGTATTGTTTGCCCTAGCGATGAGCATGCTGGTCAAAGCTGCTGAGGTGGAATGTAGGGGCCCCCTGTCCAGATCCGGCATTCGCCAACCACCAATCCGAGCCTACATGGACGATCTGACTGTCACATCAACATCAGTGACAGGGTGCAGGTGGCTCCTCCGCGGTCTGGAAAGGATTATGGCATGGGCAAGAATGATGTTCAAGCCAGCCAAGTCCAGATCCTTGGTTCTGAGAAAGGGGAGAGTTGAGGACAAACACCGTTTTTATGTGGATGGAATCACTATTCCAACAGTGTCAGAGAAGCCCGTGAAGAGCTTAGGGAAGATCTTCAACAGCACCCTGAAGGACAAGGCAGCAGTGGAGGCAGCCCACATGGAGCTGAAGACCTGGCTATCAGTGGTGGACAAGTCCGGTCTTCCGGGGAAGTTCAAGGCATGGATATACCAGCATGGTATCCTGCCAAGACTCCTGTGGCCACTACTGATTTACGAAGTCCCAGTATCACTTGTGGAGGGCTTTGAACGTAATATCAGCCAATACCTGCGTAGATGGCTGGGTCTGCCGAAGAGCCTGAGCAGCATTGCTCTGCATGGGCACAACAACAAATTGCAGCTGCCTTTACTGGCCTGACCAAGGAGTTCAAAGTCACCAGAGCCAGGGAGGTGTTGCTGTACAGAGACTCGGCTGACACCAGAGTCTCTTCCGCAGGCATCACGGTCAGAACAGGGAGGAAATGGCGAGCGCAAGAGGCAGTCGACCAGGCAGAGGCGAGACTGAGACATAGTGTCTTAGTCGGCTCTGTGGCAGTGGGAAGAGCTGGTCTAGGCTGTCTAGGCCATGCTACGACAAAGCCCAAGGACGAGAGAGATGCCAGATGGTGCAGGGAGAGATTCGTGCTGAGGTGGAGGAGGAGCGCCTAAGTAGGACTGTGGCAATGCGCCAACAAGGAGCCTGGGCCAATTGGAATCATGCAGCTGCCAGGAAAATCACCTGGACAGAACTATGTAAGTCTGAACCTGTAAGACTTAAGTTCCTGATTCAGTCGGTGTATGATGTCCTCCCAAGTCCATCTAACCTTTACACCTGGGGCCTAGCAGAAACACCAACATGCCCTCTGTGCCCGGCTCATGGTTCCCTGGAGCACATCCTGAGTTGCTGCCCTAAAGCACTAGGAGAGGGGAGGTACACGTGGCGTCATAACCAGGTGCTGAAGGTAGTAGCGGATACCATCTGCACTGCAATCCGGGAGTCTAAACATCAAGTCCCAGCGAGGCACAACATCTCCTTTGTTAGGGCAGGGGAGAAACCTCAGGGAGAACGTAAGGCCTCAACTGGACTGCTAGCCACGGCCCGAGATTGGAAGTTGCATGCGGACCTAGGGAGGCAGTTAAAGTTCCCAGAGCACATAGCAAGGACGTCACTGAGGCCAGATCTGGTCTTAACATCTGACTCAACAAAGCAAATCGTGCTAGTGGAGCTTACTGTCCCCTGGGAGGACAGGATGGAGGAGGCTTTCGAAAGGAAGAAGGCCAAATATCTTGAGTTGGTTGAGGCATGCAGAGGGAGTGGATGGAGGGCCCGCTGTGAGCCAATAGAAGTGGGCTGCAGGGGCTTTCTAAGTCAATCTGTGTATCGGGCATTCAGGCTCCTTGGCATCAGAGGGTTGCGTGAAAGAAGAGCCACTAAAAACATCAGTGAGGCCGCCGAAAAAGCCTCAAGGTGGTTATGGATCAAAAGGGGAGAAGTATGGAGTAGCGCGCTGCTTGGAAACCGGGGCCTGATCAACCCTGGTTGGGTCGCCCAGGTGAGGGTGTCTGAAGATCAAAGACCCGAAACACCCTATGACCCTGGGTCCTTCACTGAAGATGTGTCCAAGCTGCACCTTTAAGGTGTTTCAAAATCTAAGTGGCAAATGCAATTGCTAATGGTGAAACTACGGAGCCCCAGACATGACATGCAGGAGAAAAATATTTATGTTATGGCCACAAATTAACAATTAGTTCCCATGATTTACTGATTCGTTCCCTTGTTTGAACTAAATCATGAGAATGTTTTACAAATTCATTACTTCATTTTCATTTTACTTCATCGTGGGTAAGTTTTACGAACTACTGCCTACAATTTCATAAACCCACTGTCCTTTTTGCTTACTGAGAAAAGACCTCTATTGCTGCTGTTATGAATAAAGTATGACAGGACTGTAATGGGGATGTAGCCTTTTCACAAATTCATCAATCAGTCTAACAAAAAGAACAGATTAGTAAATCCTGTGCACACAATGTACTTAATACGAGGTAACGAATTAATAAATCATGCTCATGATTTACTTAAAACCAAGTGACAAAGTAAGTCAAGACATAGAAACATAGTAAAATAGAAACATCAAGACACAGAATTAAATTTAGAAATGGAGGTTGTTTCTTTTAAAATTAAATTACAAAACTGTGCTAATAGATTTGCTAATTGTTTAATTTGGTTACGTTTGAAAGAAACAACCTCTCATTTCTAAAGTTGCTTCTCTGTCTTGATGTTTTGATTTCAAAGCTCACAATATTGTAATGGCAATACTGATGGCTCAGCAAAAGCAAGAAAGTGAGGTTAATATTATTTCTGGTAGAAATGGAAGAGGGGGTGAAATGTTATTTTTGTTTTGAATATATAAATTTCTCGAAGTTCATGTAGAGTTATTTCTCACTGTCTTGTCCTGCAATTTGCAGTTTTTAAGTCAAATCAAAATGTCATATTAATGCCTGAAATGTCATTGCTGTGTCTCTTGAAGTAAAATTTTGGTAACTGTTTCTATTGTTTGTATTCCAGAACTAATTTTCTATTGTGATAAAAAAAAAAACTGTATAGGGAAAAAGATGTACTGCTTCCAGAAATGAATATCTTATACACATAGAAATAGACTCCACATAAGCGTGAGAGTGAGAAGCTCTTGGAAGTATATTTGAACATCTGAGTGATGTGAATCTTCACTTTGGATGACAAAATTAAACCTGACAAGCACATTTAAATTTGCTGCTTGTTCTCCATGTTTGAGCGTGTAAAAGTATAAAATTTAACTAAATTAATATTTTGTGTAACATAGCGTCTCATTTATGCATCAAAATCCATCCATGTAGTCATCCAAATGACTTAACCTGGAAGTCAAAGCACAAATAAATGTAGAGATGTTTGTAATTGTGCACTTCTTTAAAATTACATGTACACGTGTTCTTTAAAAGAAAAAAAAAAACCTAAAAACTAAATACCCAATAATGGAAAATGTTGTTTATGAATATTGGTTAGAAAATATTCTCCTGCTGTGTGAATGCAGAAAATATATACACATATTTGTATGCCCTAGTGAAAAATAAATTTACTAAAATGTCAAAATTTCTTTGATGCCAAGTATACTACAAATACATTTACATATACAGGTCCTTCTCAAAAAATTAGCATATTGTGAAAAAATTCATTATTTTCCATAATGTAATGATAAAAATTAAACTTTCATATATTTTAGATTCATTGCACACCAACTGAAATATTTCAGGTCTTTTATTGTTTTAATACTGATGATTTTGGCATACAGCTCATGAAAACCCAAAATATTAGCATATTTCATCCGACCAATAAAATAAAAGTGTTTTTAATACAAAGAAAGTCAACCTTCAAATAATTATGTTCAGTTATGCACTCAATACTTGGTCGGGAATCCTTTTGCAGAAATGACTGCTTCAATGCGGCGTGGCATGGAGGCAATCAGCCTGTGGCACTGCTGAGGTGTTATGGAGGCCACAATATCCCACAGATTCTCTTTGGGGTTCAGGTTAGGAGAGTTGGCAGGCCAATTGAGCACAGAAATGCCATGGTCAGTAAACCATTTACCAGTGGTTTTGGCACTGTGAGCAGGGGCCAGGTCATGCTGAAAAACGAAATCTTCATCTCCATAAAGCTTTTCAGCAGATGGAAGCATGAAGTGCTCCAAAATCTCCTGATAGCTAGCTGCATTGACCCTGCCCTTGATAAAACACAGTGGACCAACACCAGCAGCTGACATGGCACCCCAGACCATCACTGACTGTGGGTACTTGACACTGGACTTCAGGCATTTTGGCATTTCCTTCTCCCCAGTCTTCCTCCAGACTCTGGCACCTTGATTTCCGAATGACATGCAAAATTTGCTTTCATCCGAAAAAAGTACTTTGGACCACTGAGCAACAGTCCAGTGCTGCTTCTCTGTGGGGAATGCAGCACCTGTAGCCCATTTCCTGCACACGCCTGTGCACGGTGGCTCTGGATGTTTCTACTCCAGACTCAGTCCACTGCTTCCGCAGGTCCCCCAAGGTCTGGAATCGGTCCTTCTCCACAATCTTCCTCAGGGTCCGGTCACCTCTTCTCGTTGTGCAGCATTTTTTGCCACACTTTTTCCTTCCCACAGACTTCCCGCTGAGGTGCCTTGATACAGCACTCTGGGAACAGCCTATTCGTTCAGAAATTTCTTTCTGTGTCTTACCCTCTTGCTTGAGGGTGTCAATGATGGCCTTCTGGACAGCAGTCAGATCGGCAGTCTTACCCATGATTGCGGTTATGAGTAATGAACCAGGCTGAGTTTTTAAAAGCCTCAGGAATCTTTTGCAGGTGTTTAGAGTTAATTAGTTGATTCAGATGATTAGATTAATAGCTCGTTTAGAGAACCTTTTCATGATATGCTAATTTTTTGAGATAGGAATTTTGGGTTTTCATGAGCTGTATGCCAAAATCATCAGTATTAAAACAATAAAAGACCTGAAATATTTCAGTTGGTGTGCAATGAATCTAAAATATATGAAAGTTAAATTTTTATCATTACATTATGGAAAATAATGAACTTTTTCACAATATGCAAATTTTTTGAGAAGGACCTGTAATTAAAAATGTATAATTCTAATGGATAAATATAATTGCAGTATATGATGCTTAGTTATAAAAAAACTAAAATAATAATAATAATAATTTAAAGGAAACATAAGGTAAGGTTGGGTTCTCTCATTCTGGAGAAATCCAAACATTTCCATATTCGTGATGTTGCCCAATTGAAAACAGGCTTTGTAGTTCACGCATGTTTCAGTATTCGACGGAAAAAAATCATAATGAACAAAAATATGCCAAAGTGGACAACTGCTCGCGCCGAATGGCACGGTGAACGGCTGCACTGTTTCCAATGAATATGTGCGCGTGAGGCATCAGCGCGATCAAACAGCTGAAACAGAAAATACTCCATTTTTGGTCACACAGTAAAGGCATAATTCGAAAATGCAAACTGTTAGAAAACTCAAGAATAATAACAGAATTAATAAGAATTATTTCTAAATGCTGGACCGTTCTCATTTTGCTCTTTTTTTTTTTAACCAAGAATGAACCGAAATGACCCTAAGACTATCCCACGCTTTGAAATTAACTCACTGTAAATTTTCTAATGGTTTTTAAGTATGTTACAATGTTATATTATAATGTTATTGTTGTTTTACTTCCTCCTTTCATCTCCATTAACAAACCAACATTTTACAATTACATTCGTTCGCAATCCGTCCCTTTGCACCACCTGGCGGTAGTTTCACAAATGATTGTAACACACGACTGACTTGCAGTTAACGACGCGGCCCTGCAGTGGCGGTGCAGTGGCGGTACACACGGCGGTAATACCCATTCTGGTTGTCCACCTACTGTAGCCTTCATAAAATTGTACACTGGTGTTCTCATTAAAGAATCTCTTTCTGACAGAGACAGATCTAGATTCAGTGGAAGCAGAGATCAGCAAATCAAAGAAAATACAGAAGTGATCAGATAGTGCTACGTCCTTAATAACAATGGATGAAATGTTTAGACCCCTACTGATGATTAAATCTAGAGTGTGTCCACCTTTGTGTGTGGGTCCATGCACATGCTGAATCAGGTCAAAAGTGTTTAAAACCGTCATAATTTCTTTCGTAGTATTGATTTCAGCATTATCTATGTGAATATTAAAATCCCCTGCAATAGCAAAACAGTCAAACTCTGAGGAAATCATTGATAACATTTCTGTGACCTCTTCAACAAAGGCTGGAGAGTATTTTGGAGGCCTGTAAATAATGATAAACAGAATGCGTGGAGCACCTTTCAGCACAATCCCTAGATATTCAAAAGACAAGTACTGACCAAATGACACTTGCTTGCATTGATAGACATCTTTAAACAGAGCAGCTACACCTCCACCTCTCCTAACAGTCCTGCAGACACTCATGAAAGTAAAGTTAGGAGGGGCTGCTTCATTGAGGACTGTTGCACTACAGCTGTCTTTTAGCCATGTTTCATTTAGAAACATAAAATCCAGGTTGTTTGAGGTTATTAAGTCATTGATCAGAAATTATTTATTTTTAAGTAAGGGAATGTTTAAAAATGCTTCCTTGATAGCATTACTTTATGTCCAAATAGCAGTCTGTTTGCTGCATAACAGGCCATAGATTAGATGTGTCAGCTGTATGGCTTGAGAAAGCCTTAGACTTTCTAACAAGTGATAAAACAGAAATAGAGAAAACTTGAGAAAACGGTTGCTTGATGAAAGCAGCATATTGTTGTATTTCTGTTACTAATGTTTCTGATAATGGAGTCGGCTACTTTCAGAGTCCTGGGCTCGGCTGCGCTCTGAGCTGAATGCCGCTGTCTGCTCGACCTGGAGTGCCTGTTAGTAGCGATGTTAGCAGTTGGCTGATCTGATCCATGTTTAATCACATTTGGGGATTCCTCACCCACATTCATTAATCTCAAGATGTATAGGGGGTGGTAGAATACCAGTGTTGGCAAGACTTGTCATTGCTGTATCTGGGGTAGAGGATGCTATGGCAGCGATACGAGACACTCGTGACAATCTGATGTCTCGAGTGACTCTGGGTCTCGCTCCCTGTTTGTGCCATCGATCAGTTTTGGCTTGTTCCTCTTCACCTGGTATAAACTGTTGAGATTCATTAGATTCAGGGGACTCACCGGCTGTATGCTGAAGTGGTCTGTGATGATGCTCTGCTGAGTGTTCCGCCTGTTTTGGAAGTCCAGCAAGTAACTTTGTTTCAAGAACCGCAATCCTTTGTAGAAGTTTGCAGCAGATCATCAACAAGTAGATTTCACAAGAGGCATTTTCTCTCTCTCTTCTGTTTGAAATGTAGGCAGCTGTGTTTTCCCGTCACCGGAATGCAAGCTGCTGGCAATGGGAGGCAAGAAATCTAATTTTTCGTAGTATTATTCCAGTCCTGAAAGTTTTTGATTTTAGTGTTTGTGCCAAAAATGTGTTGTTTGAGCACTGTGCTGATCTGCTGAAGTTAAAATCTCAGAAAAATCTGAGAAAAGTACAGAAACAAGGAGCAAAGCGCAGAGCAGTAAGCAAGAGCATGCGAACAGTAGCGAAGCCAGAAGCATAGTATTTTTAGGTACATAAATATGTAAATATATTTGTAGTATACTCAGCATCAAATAAATGCATTTCAAAAACATTTTAGTATATTTATTTTTCACTAGGGCATACAAAGATGGGTATGTATTTTCTTCATTCACACAGCAGGAGAATGTTTTCTAAACAATATTCATAAACAACACTTTCCATCATCGGGTGATCAGGTTTTTTTTTAAAAAAGAACACATGTACATGTCATTTCAAAGAAGTGTACAATTACAAACATCTCAACATTTATTTGTGCTTTGACTTACAGGTTAACATGCCAGATCTTTGTATTTGAGAATTGTTTAATGTGCTTTCGAAACACTGTATATATGGATGGATGTATATGATGTGTCGAGGGGCGGGGGTGACTTTCTAAAATCTTGTCTCTATGGACCAACAGTTCATTCCTTTTCTTTACACAATAAGTTACTCTGTACAGTGTTGCCCAATTCCTGCATGTTTTTCTTGTAAGTTTAGGTCAAATTAGTCAGAAATACAACTGAAAAGTTTTCTGTTTCGTAAAAACTTACGTCCACAATTAACTCTCAGAAAAATAAGGAGTGGTCTTTCAATACAGAATGTCTCTAAATAGACAAACGTGAATATACACAAAAGTATGAAAAATAGTTTTCAAGCATGACAATGCATTTGTTTGTAAAACTAGCAGAGAATTTAGTATTTACCCTAGTAGAAAGTAATATATTTGAAATACATTTCATACTAAGTATAGTTCAAATCTATTAACATATTGACACATTGCTTGAGACTTACTGATATAAAAATTATAATTAAACTTTATTTAGAGTACTACTTGTGCACAAAGCACATTTCTTAATATTAAACCTAAAATGTGTTTTAATGTCACCATTGATGAGGATTGTACGATCTTTTAATAATATCAGTCTTTAAATGCTAGATATTTAAAGTGTACCTGAAGTATACTTGCAATTATTCCACTTAAGCACAATCAGATATACTTCAGTACATCTTTAGTTGGACTTGAACGCTGCTTCCACACAATTAAAGTGCATTAAGTACAAAATCGCATATACAGGTGCTGGTCATATAATTAGAATATCATCAAAAAGTTGATTTATTTCACTAATTCCATTCAAAAAGTGAAACTTGTATATTATATTCATTCATTACACACAGACTGATATATTTCAAATGTTTATTTCTTTTAATTTTAAAGATTATAACTGACAACTAAGGAAAATCCCAAATTCAGTATCTCAGAAAATTAGAATATTACTTAAGACCAATACAAAGAAAGGATTTTTAGAAATCTTGGCCAACTGTAAAGTATGAACATGAAAAGTATGAGCATGTACAGCACTCAATACTTAGTTGGGGCTCCTTTCGCCTGAATTACTGCAGCAATGCAGCGTGGCATGGAGTCGATCAGTCTGTGGCACTGCTCAGGTGTTATGAGAGCCCAGGTTGCTCTGATAGTGGCCTTCAGCTCTTCTGCATTCTTGGGTCTGGCATATCGCATCTTCCTCTTCACAATACCCAATAGATTTTCTATGGGGTTAAGGTCAGGCGAGTTTGCTGGCCAATTAAGAACAGGGATACCATGGTCCTTAAACCAGGTACTGGTAGATTTGGCACTGTGTGCAGGTGCCAAGTCCTGTTGGAAAATGAAATCTGCATCTCCATAAAGTTGGTCAGCAGCAGGAAGCATGAAGTGCTCTAAAACTTCCTGGTATACGGCTGCGTTGACCTTGGACCTCAGAAAACACAGTGGACCAACACGAGCAGATGACATGGCACCCCAAACCATCACTGACTGTGGAAACTTTACACTGGACCTCAAGCAACGTGGATTGTGTGCCTCTCTTCTCTTCCTCCAGACTCTAGGACCCTGATTTCCAAAGGAAATGCAAAATGTACTTTCATCAGAGCACATAACTTTGGACTACTCAGCAGCAGTCCAGTCCTTTTTGAAGCGAGACGCTTCTGACGCTGTCTGTTGTTCAAGAGTGGCTTGACACAAGGAATGCGACAGCTGAAACCCATGTCTTGCATATGTCTGTGCATAGTGGTTCTTGAAGCACTTACTCCAGTTGCAGTCCACTCTTTGTGAATCTCCCCCATATTTTTGAATGGGTTTTGTTTCACAATCCTCTCCAGGGTACGGTTATCCCTATTTCTTGTACACTTTTTTCTACCACATCTTTTCCTTCCCTTCGCCTCTCTATTAATGTGCTTGGACACAGAGCTCTGTGAACAGCCAGCATCTTGTGCAATGACCTTTTGTGTCTTGCCCTCCTTGTGCAAGGTGTCAATGGTCGTCTTTTGGACAACTGTCAAGTCAGCAGTCTTCCCTATGATTGTGTAGCCTACAGAACTAGACTGACAGACCATTTAAAGGCCTTTGCAGGTGTTTTGAGTTAATTAGCTGATTAGAGTGTGGCAACATGTGTCTTCAATATTGAACCTTTTCACAATATTCTAATTTTTTGAGATACTGAATTTGGGATTTTTCTTAGTTGTCAGTTATAAACATCAAAATTAAAAGAAATAAACATTTGAAATATATCAGTCTGTGTGTAATGAATGAATATAATATACAAGTTTCACTTTTTGAATGGAATTAGTGAAATAAATCAACTTTTTGATGATATTCTAATTATATGACCAGCACCTGTATATAAGTACATATAGGTCCTTCTCAAAAAATTAGCATATTGTGAAAAAGTTCATTATTTTCCATAATGTAATGATAAAAATTTAACTTTCATATATTTTAGATTCATTGCACACCAACTGAAATATTTCAGGTCTTTTATTGTTTTAATACTGATGATTTTGGCATACAGCTCATGAAAACCCAAAATTCCTATCTCAAAAAATTAGCATATCATGAAAAGGTTCTCTAAACGAGATATTAACCTAATCATCTGAATCAACTAATTAACTCTAAACACCTGCAAAAGATTCCTGAGGCTTTTAAAAACTCAGCCTGGTTCATTACTCAAAACCGCAATCATGGGTAAGACTGCCGATCTGACTGCTGTCCAGAAGGCCATCATTGACACCCTCAAGCAAGAGGGTAAGACACAGAAAGAAATTTCTGAACGAATAGGCTGTTCCCAGAGTGCTGTATCAAGGCACCTCAGCGGGAAGTCTGTGGGAAGGAAAAGTGTGGCAAAAAACGCTGCACAACGAGAAGAGGTGACCGGACCCTGAGGAAGATTGTGGAGAAGGACCGATTCCAGACCTTGGGGGACCTGCGGAAGCAGTGGACTGAGTCTGGAGTAGAAACATCCAGAGCCACCGTGCACAGGCGTGTGCAGGAAATGGGCTACAGGTGCCGCATTCCCCACAGAGAAGCAGCACTGGACTGTTGCTCAGTGGTCCAAAGTACTTTTTTCGGATGAAAGCAAATTTTGCATGTCATTCGGAAATCAAGGTGCCAGAGTCTGGAGGAAGACTGGGGAGAAGGAAATGCCAAAATGCCTGAAGTCCAGTGTCAAGTACCCACAGTCAGTGATGGTCTGGGGTGCCATGTCAGCTGCTGGTGTTGGTCCACTGTGTTTTATCAAGGGCAGGGTCAATGCAGCTAGCTATCAGGAGATTTTGGAGCACTTCATGCTTCCATCTGCTGAAAAGCTTTATGGAGATGAAGATTTCGTTTTTCAGCACGACCTGGCACCTGCTCACAGTGCCAAAACCACTGGTAAATGGTTTACTGACCATGGTATTACTGTGCTCAATTGGCCTGCCAACTCTCCTGACCTGAACCCCAAAGAGAATCTGTGGGATATTGTGAAGAGAAAGTTGAGAGACGCAAGACCCAACACTCTGGATGAGCTTAAGGCCGCTATCGAAGCATCCTGGGCCTCCATAACACCTCAGCAGTGCCACCGGCTGATTGCCTCCATGCCACGCCGCATTGAAGCAGTCATTTCTGCAAAAAGATTCCCGACCAAGTATTGAGTGCATAACTGAACATAATAATTTAAGGTTGACTTTTTTTGTATTAAAAACACTTTTCTTTTATTGGTCGGATGAAATATGCTAATTTTTTTAGATAGGAATTTTGGGTTTTCATGAGCTGTATGCCAAAATCAACAGTATTAAAACAATAAAAGACCTGAAATATTTCAGTTGGTGTGCAATGAATCTAAAATATATGAAAGTTTAATTTTTATCATTACATTATGGAAAATAATGAACTTTTTCACAATATGCTAATTTTTTGAGAAGGACCTGTATTTTGTTACAAACAGAATACACTCACCAGAATGTCTCAGAAAACAGTCACTGAAAGCAATATGTCTTCAACTTCTCTTCCACAGTGTTTCAAATTCAACCTCCCAACTGACAAACAATAAATCAGCTATTCAAAGACAATTCGCAATATAAATGCTAATTGTAATCAGCATAGTCAAAATTACTCACATGCTATGCATTTTGTCCGTGCTTCTTGCACATTCACTCTGTGCGCTTCTCATACTTGCCAACCTTGAGACCTCAGAATTAGGGAGATATTGGGGGGGGCCTCATATATAATCACACACACAAACAAACCTAAAGAAGAATATAATTCATTTATTTGTACATAATTTCTACATACATATAGACAAAACTAAAATAAACAAAATTAAATACACACAGGGCTCAAAAGAAATGAACAATCAAATAATAAATTTAGATAATTTAAATTATCCCGCCTTCCACATAGAGTACAAATAGGGCGATATAAAAGGCCCTATATGTACAGATATCAAATTATAGGCCAAATATGAGCCACCCAGCAAAGGAAGTACAAAAAAAGGAAAGAACCAATTGCACAAACAAACCAACTAGGAACAAAACAGCAACACTTCTTAATACTGATGTTCAGAGTCCTGCACTACAGCAGGAACACTCCAAGGCACGAGCACTGAACCAAATCGGAACCAGAAGTTGT
Organism: allo-octoploid hybrid of Carassius auratus x Cyprinus carpio; assembly: GCA_024542945.1. NCBI lineage: Eukaryota > Metazoa > Chordata > Actinopteri > Cypriniformes > allo-octoploid hybrid of Carassius auratus x Cyprinus carpio. The sequence goes on along the minus strand of CM045000.1, from coordinate 22,688,232 downwards.
TAACAGAAACTGGAAAAATGCAGCCAAATGCCAGACCGAAGCAGAGCCATAAACGATGTACACGATGGTGTGGGAGCCAGGAGCAGGCAGCAATGGACTGCTGTAATGAAAAACAAACAACTAGTTCCCACAGTATGGTTAAACTTTGCACTATAATTCTTACACGTACCCAAGTAAGCAGTCAGACCAGACACAGGTCGCAACATTAACCAGTTGACGTCATACGGCTATAAGTGATACACAAAAAAATACAAAACACTAACATTAGCACGACAAGTGTAGAAAGATGCTAAAAGTCACATTACTCTAATGCTTACCTTTCAGATAAATGCACAAAAAGAACCCTAAGAGAGCCGTGACCAAGTTAGCCACACTGCTAACAACAGTGTAAACGCTGGTAGCAGAAAGGGGCGGGGCACCTGAGAGCAACACATCCAAGTGACGCAACTCCACCCTTTATACGCTCACCCATAACTACTGATAGGCTAACAATCCTAACAATCAATATAGGAGGATCTAACCATCCTGCCACAATCTACCCCTGCTTTTTGTGTCGTCGTCCCGACGATGCCATACAAAAAGATAAACCCCTAGAACACAGGACTCAACACCAAGGCCTATAAAGGACCGAAATCCCACTTGAAGAAGCCTCAGATGAGGACATGGCTTCACTGGTCGCCTCACCCACAGCCCGTGGGAGACGATAAATGTTAGGGTGTTGGCCGCAGTAGTTCTTGTTGTCCTTCTCAGTGCGGCTAAATCAGGAACAGGGAGGTCTGTAGATACAGCCACGGATACAGGAGGTAAGTTCCTATCTCCATAGCACAAGTGTCCTGAGGCCGCTGGCACCCCTGTCACAGAGCCAGAGGGTGCCAACCCACTCTGTGGTGCAGATTCGACCATTAAGACTGAATCTCTTAATGCCAACCTAGGTGGCATGGAGAGGCAAGCTTGAGGGACTTTGGGCACTAAAGCCAACAAGTCACCCTCATCCAGCTCATCTTCAGAAGGCAACGCTTTTCCACTCAAAGGGGTATCCTTAGGGTTCTGATTTGGAGAACCTCTTTGAATCCTGGCTTTCAACAGGGAACGGTGAACATGCTTTACCTTGCTCAGCTCATCCATCGGCGCGATTGTGTATACAGCACCACCATCTTTTGGCGCTTTCACAACTTGGTACACCACCGAATCCCACAAATCCTGGATTTTGTGGCGACCTCGCATGCCACACTCCCGTAGGTAAACTCACTGGCCCTCCTCTAATCATGTACACTGGACATTCTGATCATGATGTGTCTTACGTCGTTCAGCAACAGTCCTCAAACGCTCACATGCACCTTCAAATGCCACCTGGAGCCTAGTCTGATGTTCCACAATCCAGTCATGGACGCTACCTGCCACCTCTTCTTGAACTCTCCCCAGCAAAAAGTCAACTGGGAGCTGCGGTTCTTGCCCAAACATCAAATAATACGGGGACTCCCCAGTCGCTTGGTGCGGGGTGGTGTTATAACAGAAGAGTACCTGCGGAAGACAAGACACCCAGTCTCTCTTCCTCGAAACAGGCAGCGTGCGGAGAAGATTATGCAGAGTCCTATTGAAGCGCTCGCACTGGCCATTACCGGCTGGATGGTAGGGAGTAGTGTGAGACTTCTCAACCTTATAAAGGTGACAGAGCTGCTGAATAAGGGAGGATTCAAAGTTGCGGCCCTGGTCCGAATGAATCCGACCAGGAACCCCAAACTTATAAATCCACTCCACCACCAAAACCTAAGCCACCGTTGCAGCACGTTGGTCCCGTGTAGGGACAGCCAGGTAAAAACGTCAGTCATAGTAAAAACGTCAGTCATTACTAAAATATTTTCAATGCCTGAACGAGAAGGTTCAAGCATAGTGAAATCAATAGCCAAAATCTCATTTGGCCTCGAAGCCAACAGATGGCCCATGAAGCTACGGCCAATGGGCTGAACATCTTTGGCAGACTGACACCTTTCACATTCCTGGCACCAACGGGCCACCTCGGCAGACATACCCGGCCAATAGCATCGTTGCCTTACCAACTCAGTGGTTCGTTCAATGCCCTGATGTCCATGCTCCTGATGGAGCTGTGTCAGAACATCGCCTTTCAAAATGATGGGCAAAATCAACTGATAAAGCTCCTCACCCCCATCACCCGTCGGTATAACACACTGGCTCTTTCCACGAAACGATCCCATTGCCGGAGCAGCAATAAACTGGACTTAAACAACTGTCTACGTTCTTCTACGCTAGGAAACACTTTTTGTTTCCAAAAACTCAGAACCTCCTTAATAACCGGGCCCGCACGCTGCAGAGAAATCAAATCGGTAGAAGAATGACTAGGCAGAACAGAAATAATTGCTTGAGTGGCTTGAGGAATCACATCTACACGTCCTGTTTGCTGCACAACATGGGGGACTGCAGTGCCTGGAAGCCAACCCTCCACCCCACTGCAATCAGGTGGGTGCCGCCTCAACAGAGCATCTGCATTTCGGTTACTTTTCCCTGACCTATACTTTACCTCAAAATCAAAAGAAGCAAGTTGTGCTGACCAACGTTGTTCAGTTGCCCCCAACTTTGCTGACGCAAGATGACTAAGGGGGTTATTATCAGTAAAGACTACACATTTGTGCCCCAGCAAATACTCACGAAACTTCTCCATCATGGCCCACTTGAGCGCCAAGAACTCCAACTTCATGGAGCTATAATTGGACATATTGCGCTCAGTGGGCCGAAGACTACGACTAGCATAGGCAATAGGCCGCACCTTTCCCCCTTGTTCTTGGGAAAGGATGGCGCCTAAGCCACTATAGCTAGCGTCAACCTCTACAATGAAGGGTACGGAGAAGTCAGCGTAAGCAAGAACAGGGGCAGAGGTGAGTTTACCTTTTAGTGCCTCAAAGCTACTCTGACAATGTGCTGTCCAGGCACCACTAAAACTCTGTCCCCTACATTTCTTAGACTTGCCTCTGGCCAGCTCAGCAACCAATTTATGCAGAGGGACAGCCAACTTCGCAAACCCCTCCACAAAACGGCGATAATAGCTGGCGAAGCCCAGAAAGGAGCGCAATTCTGAAACGCTAGTTGGGGTCTGCCACTGGGCTACTACCTCCACCTTGCTTGGATCCGTAGCGACACCTTGAGATGACACAACATGTCCTAAATACTTTACCTCGCGCTGAAAAAACGCACACTTCTGGAGCTTAGCTTTAAGTCCCTCAATCCCCAATCGACCCAGCACCACTTCCAGCCGTTCTAAATGTTGGAACACAGAGAAAGAGAACACCACAATGTCATCCAAATACAACAACAAAGATTGGCATTGCTGGTCACCAAACAACCTTTCCATCAATCGCTGGAAGGTGCTGGGAGCATTGCAGAGACCAAATGGCATCCGGTTTCACTCAAACAAGCCAAATGGAGTACAGAAAGCAGTTTTAGGTCGATCCGCCTCTGTGACAGGGACCTGGTTGTACCTGCTGGCCAAGTCCATTGTGGAGAACCAGCGGGCCCCAGTCAGGGCATCAAGGAATTCCTCAATACGAGGTAAAGGGAAGGCGTCCTTCCTGGTTTCAGAATTTAACTGACGGTAGTCTACACACATCCGTAGACTACCGTCCTTCTTTTTAACCAGGACAATAGGAGAGGCGTATGGACTACAGCTCTCTCTAATCACCTGTGACTCCAGTAGCTGGTTAATATCCGCCTTCACCACCTCGTACTCTGAAGGGGGAACCCTCCTGTACCGTTGCTTGACAGGGGTATCATCTAAAAGGGGAATATCATGCGAAAGAAGGTTAGTGCAACCCAAATCCCCCTCATGAGCTGAGAACACAAAGTGGTATTTTTGGAGTAGGGCCCGAACCTGAGCTTGTTCCTCCCCTGACAAAATCGACAAATCTACAGAGTCAATCTGCTCCTGTACTGTGGGACCTACCAGAGTCGTATGAACACTTACCATAGCTGTGACTGACCTCACTTCACTAATGCCTTCGGGTAAACTAATGACAAAAACACCGTTCAAGGTACCTAAAGATGTCCTGGGGTAGAGTACAACCTCAGTAACACCCACATTCACCACAGGTATATAGGCTGTACCCTGAGTCACTTGAACCAGTGCAGGGGAAGCCAGCAGCCCAGCAGGTAACCCCACCTCACGTGGTTCAAACAGCACAGTACCAGTAGAATAACGCTCTGAACAGGTTGCTGCTACAAGCCTCATCGTGCCCCCCGGAATGCGACACACCCCATGCCATTCAAATATACTTCCAAGAGCTTCTCACTCTCATGCTTAAATGTGGAGTCTATTTCTGTGTGTATAAGATATTCATTTCTGGAAGCAGCACATCTTTTTTCCCATACAGTTATTTATCACAATAGAAAATTAGTTCTGGAATACAAACATTAGAAACAGTTACCAAAAGTTTACTGCAAGAATCAAGCCAATGACATTTCAGGCATTAATATGACATTTTGATTTGACTTAAAAACTGCAGATAGTAGGACAACACAGTGATAAATAACTACATGAACTTCAAGAAAAGTATTTATTCACCCCTCCTTTTCGCCAGTGGGTTATTGATTTTACATGCTCAGGGTGGAAAAGATTCGGTTCCATAAGCTTCTTGTTTCTGATATGATCACAAATCATAATACCAACTGCAAAGCATTTGAGATTTAGTTTAAATCCAGGATGAAGTTATCAATGTCTTTAATTTAAAGGAAAACTCTTGCAGAGTGGTTGCAGAGTGATCTGCTTTATTTATTTAAAACTGAATCCCTTTATAAATATATAGTATTTTAACCAAAGCATGTGTAACAGAGTGAAAAGGTATGTTAAATTATTGCATAAATGGGGACAGCGCCATCTATGTGCTGTGTGATGTGATTTAGCGTGTGGAGTAGGGACCGCCCACAGCAGAGTTAATGAAGCATTGCTGTGGGTAAGTTGCACGTTTTTCGCGGTCTGAGAATTACCATTTATAAGTGTCCTAAACAAACAAGTAGTTGCTTTATTGTGACTGTATCTTTCAATGAATATGTTGGGACTCTGTTAAGCCTTGTTTGGCGTCGAGTGTGTTGCTCAATATTGAGTTATAACGTGTTTAGAGACCCAATTGTAATCAATCTGTGTGTTGCCTTGTGTTTCATGTAGAAATGGTTTATTCTCTTTCTGAATCAGTGAAACCCTATTTACACACACCGTCTCCATTGTGCAGAAAGCAGACCGCCCAGGCAAGACCGTCACATTGGTGCCGTGAAGTTGTGATGCCGCTGTGTTGCTATGGGTCGTGTCTTCAAGCAAGTTGATTGAGATCACCGTGCTGCTGCATTAGGACTGGAAGCGTGTGTCATCGGTTGAACTGTTCGTCATCATTCCACAGCCTTTGGTGATTGAGGAACTCATTGACTTTATCTTTTTTCACTCTATTGGACTTTTCTCTCTCTGCTCTTTGATATTGAGTTAATGCCTGTACGTATTATAGCGTATTTCATTGCCCAAGATGAGTAACATCAATAGATTCTTACCTGATCAATGTACTCCTGTTCCAGTGGGTAGAGGCAGAGGGGTTTTAGGTTTCCCAATTCCCTTTCCGATGGACAGCCCCGACACTGGCAATAACAATAGTAGACCTGGTTTTACAAGAAGGGTGTGTTTTGTACGAGAGTACGATACAGCAGACATGCAGTCAGATGTCAATCACAGAGTAGCCTCCACATCTACACCCAACATTGATAGTGTGCCTGATATGTTAGGGCAGATGAGTTCAATTGTCCATCAAATTGGCCAACAATTAGCAGAGAACATTATATCTCATCTCAGTTCCCATAGCTTTGACACTGACGCACCAAGTAGAAAACACACTGATGATTATAAGAATGACAGCCCCTCAAGCGTGGCTAATTTGTCACAAAACCAAGTGATTCAGCACAGAAAATTCAAGGAGCCACCTTCATTCAGAGGAGATGGTTCAGATACAATTGAAATTGAGGAATGGGAAGATCTGATGAGGACATTTGTTAAAAAGAGCAACATGAATGCGGATGAACACGTGGAGGAAATCCTTGTACACCTGCGTGGTAAAGCTAAAGACGTTGTCAAATTCTGGATCAGGAACTGTGACTCTGCCACCACTGTCTGCCCAAACTCTGCCAACAGCCTGCTGCGCAAACATTTCAGTTGTAGTCATTACTCACCTGTTCCTCTTGCTGATTTCTACACTACTTTACCCGAGGAAAACGAAAATCCATACGACTACTGGCTGAGACTCAACAGAGCTGCAGATGTCGCATCTGAATCCTTGCAAGAGCAAGGTAAAACACTTGACAAACCCAGCGTGGAAATAGTCCACATGTTTATCAGACACTGCCCAAGTAAAGACTTAGCCTTAACCTTCAGATCCAAACCGATTGACAAATGGTCAGCCCATGAAGTACAGGCTGTGCTTAATGACTATCAATCTGACTTATCGTTCAAAGCCACCAGTACAGTGAATCGCAGCCAAAGTGAAAGAGTTTCAATCAACAAGATTGATGTTAACGCAGTTCCAGTGCCCGCTCCCACGTTGTGCGAAGACCCAAAAAGCACAGATTTCTCTGCCCTTGAAAAGGTCATTGACATGCTTGAAAAAGTTCTGCTAACCAATTCTAACAAACCTCCATCCCATCCTAGACGCCAGCCTCAAACCAGACTTCCTAGGATCGAAGGTCTTGATGCCTTACCGTGTTCTATTTGTAATGATGCTGCCCATTCCGCCTTGATGCACTGTCGTGAGCACCGACTATGTTTCCAGTGTCAGTCACCAGGTCACTCCAGGCGTTCCTGTCTTCGGTGGAGAAGTCAATCCACTCAGCCCAGTCCGGAAAACTAGCAGGTCTGTGCACAAGGGAGGTTAGCACAGACCAGATTTCTGCCATATTTGTGACACAAGATTATGAGTCTATTTATGAACAGAAAAAACCCAGTGTCTCACCTGAGAAAACTGCTGTCTTTCAAGGAATACAAAGAGTCCCTAGAGCTGATTCATTATTTTACACTACTGTGTCTGTAGAGCATGGCCCGTCTTTCGCTGCATTACTTGACAGTATTTCAATGGCCTGCACTCTCAGTGAGGCAGCTGAAGCTAGTTTGCTGGCAAGCACTTCAACGTTTACAAAATCTTCTGCTGATGATGTTGTAATTATTGGTTGTGGTGGTCATCGAGTCACACCAACGGCGATGTATGATTTGTCCGTCTGTGTTTATGGATGTAAACTGATACTACCTGTGCTGGTCGTTCCAGGCCAGACTGATGAGATGATCTTGGGCAGCACATCATCAAGAGCTTGCTGACTCTCCTGAAAAATACAGATGACTACTGGAAATTGATTTCACTTCTGAGCGGTAATGGACAAAACGAGTGTTTAGAGTTCATTTCTTTGCTTTCCAACACACAGAGATGGAGAGGCGATCACGTACCTGAGAAAGTTGGTACTGTTAAACTCAAGCACTGTGTGACACAACACCTTGTATGGGGCAAGCTTCCTGTTAACACTGTGATGTCTGCGGGTAGTACGGTGCTGGTGGAGCCCACCCAGTCCAGATTTGGCCCGAAACAGATCATGGTAGGCTGAGTCATTACACCTTTATGGGGCAATGGTTGGATACCTATCAAAGTTATAAATCCTACAAAGAGTGTGTTGACATTAAGAAGAAATGCTAAGATTGCAGATGTTTCGCCATGTATCGCTGTGGAAGATTTTCCAGAGAGTGACCTTATAAAGACTTAAGTTCAGCACATTCAACAAGAGGACAATTCCCAGGAATTTGAATATGAGATGGTGCAAACCTTAAATGATTGGGATTGAGAGACCTGGATCTGACAGCATGTGAAGTGTCTTCGGTATGGAAAATGAAGTAACTCCATCTCATCAAGAAATATGAGTCCATGTTCTCAAGGAATAAGATGGACTGTGGAGAAGCCAAAGATTTTGTACATCGGATCCGCCTAGTGGACGACAAACCCTTTCGTCTCCCCTACCGTCGTGTACCTCCAAGTCATTATGAGAAACTGAGAGTAGCACTGGATGAAATGGAAGAGAAGGGCATAATCAGAAAATCGAACAGTGAGTATGCTTCCCCCCTTGTACTGGTGTGGAAAAAGAATGGTGATTTGAGGATTTGTACTGATTTTCGATGGCTAAATGCAAGGACTGTGAAAGATGCCCATCCTCTGCCACACCAGTCAGATGCTTTAGCTGCTCTTGGAGGAAATGCTTTCTTCTCGACTATGGACCTTACTTCAGGCTTCTATAATGTACCGTTACACGAAGACGATAGGAAATATACTGCTTTCTCATCACCATTTGGGCTGCACGAATATAACAGAATGCCGCAGGGCCTCTGTAATAGTCCTGCAACGTTCATGCGCATGATGATGTCAATCTTTGGTGACAAGAACTTCACAAGTTTACTGTGCTATCTTGATGATCTCATGGTCTTTGCCCCCAACGAGCAGGTTGCACTTGAAAGGCTGGAGATGGTGTTTTCAAGACTCAAGGTCCACAATCTCAAGCTTTCACCTAAAAAATGCCATTTCTTGAGAAAATCAGTTAAGTTTCTTGGACATGTCATTTGTGAGGATGGTGTTAAGACTGATCCGGGGAAAATTAAGGCCATCACAGATGTTAAAGCAGCGGACTTGATGGACTCTGACGGAATCACTCCGTGCCACAAGAAAATCAGATCATTCTTAGGTATGGTGTTGTACTCCCAACATTTTATAGAGAGATGCTCTGTTAAAGCCAAACCGTTATTCGATCTGATCTCAAAGACTGACACTGCAGGCTCTAGAGGCAGAAGGAGGAAACTCAACTCAAAGTGTGTGTTAAACTTTCACCAACAGACTGGAATGACAATTGCCAGAAAGCATTTGACACTTTAAAGGAGGACCTTCTCACAAGTGTAACGTTAGTACACCCTGATTTTAACTGTGACTTCATACTAGCTGTAGATGCCTCATTTGATGGCTTGGGAGCTGTTCTCTCTCAGATCCCAGAGGGCAGCACTATGGCCAGACCAGTGGCATTCGCTAGCAAGACACTGTCGCGTTCTCAGATGAATTACCCGGCTCACAGGCTAGAGTTCCTCGCACTTAAGTGGGCGATATGTGACAAGTTCCATTATTGGTTGAAGGGGCGTCACTTTACAGCTTGGACAGACAATAATCCCCTCACCTACATACTCACCAAGCCAAGACTCGATGCTTGTGTTGCTAAATTAGCCTCTTTCAGCTTTGACCTGAAATACGTACCCGGCTCTAAGAACACTGTCGCCAACGCATTGAGCAGGGAACCTTTTGTCCAGTCTTGTGTAAGCCATCGACTTGTAACAGAACCTTATCACTTCTTGCTCAATCAGGTTAACGGAGTTGTAGATCAAGTAGTCCAAGATTCTTTCAGACTTACCGCTAAATGTCAAGTATTAAGCCCTGCTGATGATCTTTCTGAAGCAACAGGAGTAAGTGGCCAAGGTCGGATGACTGCAGGTGCTTTGAGTTCGCAGGATGTAGTTGCAGTATTGGATTCACACTGTTCTGGTGGTGTAGGACGAATGATGGGCGTGGAAAGCATTCCGCATTGCATCAGTGTGGACCAGACTACTCCACTCAGTGTGAGCACTCTGTCGGCTACACAAGAACAGGATAACACAGTGAGTAGAGCACTCTTTTACGTTCAAAGACACCGACGTCCTGACAAGCATGAACGTGCTAGTGAGCCCTGTACTGTCTTAAGGCTTCTTAAGCATTGGAATAAACTCACCATCAGAGATGGCACGCTTTTCAGAATAAAAAGAGATAATCACATGAACAAAAAGTTGTATCAATTCATTGTCCCACATGCTCTGAAACAACAAGTGCTTAATGGTCTGCATGATGCTGCTGGTCATCAAGGTCGCTCCAGGACACTTTCATTGGCCAGACAACGGTTCTTCTGGACAGGCATGGAACGGGACATAGCTAATTATGTGAGGAACTGCATGCGGTGTATTGTCGGCAAGACCCCTGAACCAAAAGATCGTGCTCCTCTTGAGAACATACACACCTCTGAGCCGATGGAACTCATCTGCATTGATTTCTGGACAGCAGAACAGGGTGATAACAGGAGTGTGGATGTTCTGGTAGCAACAGACCATTTCACCAAATTAGTCTATGCTTTTCCCTGTAAGAACCAGTCTGCGAAGCAGGTTGCTCATCATTTATGGAACGGTCTCTTCTGTATTTACGGATTTCCTAGGCGTGTACATTCGGATCAAGGTCCGAGTTTTGAGAGCAGATTGATGAAGGAGCTGCTAGATATGGCCGGTGTTAAGAAATCACATACCACTCCTTATCACCCAATGGGAAATGGAATCACTGAACGCTTCAACAGAACCTTAGGGAACATGATAAGAGCCTTACCTCCCCAGTCCAAAGTCAAGTGGGCGCAGTCTTTGCAAATGCTGACATTCTGTTATAACTGCACTGTTCACGAGACCACAGGCTTTGCACCTTTCTATCTGATGTTCGGGAGAGTCCCACGTCTTCCTATCGATGTGATGTTTCAACATGTTCTCAGGGATGATACTGTTGTGAAGTATTCAGATTTTGTATCCAGGCTTAAATGTGACCTTGGCGAAGCTGCAAAAATTGCACAGAAGCACATTTTTACTGAGCAAGCTCGGCATGCAAAAATCTACAATCGGAAAGTGAGGGGTTCACCTTTGACTGTTGGCGACCGAGTCCTTCTGGCAAATCGAGGTGAGCGTGGCAAACGGAAAATTGCAGATAAGTGGGAGTCCAATCTTTACGAAGTGATGTCAGTGAGATCACCTATTAATGTCTATCGGATAAGAGACAAAGAAACAGGCAGAGAAAAGACTGTGCACAGGAATCTTTTGCTCCCTGTTAACTTTCTGTACGAAGATGATGGAATTGCTTTACCATCTCAGTCTCATTCAATTGATGCGACCTCAGACTTGCCTGATCATCCCGACAGTGAAAAAAGAACAGCTCACTGGGTTATGCAGTCTGATCAGCCCAACTGCCCTGAAAATGACACAGACTCAGTGGCTTTGTCTGAAGTTCAGTATTCTTTGGATGTCCAGAAATCCAATTCAAAGGCAGATTCTGTTACCTGTGACAGCTCTATATCCACTGAACAGGCCAGTGACATTCCACATTTGTTGGATGATAGACTACCTCCTGACGACGACTTGGACCAGATATCCACACAGCACTCCTTGGCTATGCCAGTTTTCCCACCTTCACATGTAGACAATAATTCTGTTCCGGATACAGTTAACCCTGTAGTTTGCACTCAACCGGAACACTTTCAAGCAGGCACAGTCAGAACTAGGGCTGGTAGGACCATTAAACCTCCACAAAGATTGATCTGTGAGATGAATAATCAGTTTGTGCAGGATTCCTCACCTTCAGTGATTTCTCTTTTAGATGTGGTGAAAACCATTTTTCATGGGTAAATATATATGGTTACGAGTTAGATTTTTGCCATTTTGAGTTGATATTTTTCAATCCTTGAATTGTGTATGTGAAGAGAGGTGTTTAGGGCATCTCTTTGGTCTATGTTTAGTCTGGATTTTGGTACCAGTCCATTCTTGCATACCTCTTATGGAGGAATTTTGTAATTGATATTTACGCTGAAATGGGTCAAGGAAAGTCATGGCCTAATGGTTAGAGAGTCGGACTCCCAATCAAAGGGTTGTGAGTTCGAGTCTCGGGCCGGCAGGAATTGTGGGTGGGGGGAGTGCATGTACAGTTCTCTCTCCACCTTCAATACCATGACTTAGGTGCCCTTGAGCAAGGCATCGAACCCCCAACTGCTCCCCGGGCGCCGCAGCTTAAAAAATGGCTGCCCACTGCTCCGGGTGTGTGTTCACAGTGTGTGTGTGTGTTCACTGCTCTGTGTGTGTGCACTTCGGATGGGTTAAATGCAGAGCACGAATTCTGAGTATGGGTCACCATACTTGGCTGAATGTCACGTCACGTCACTAACGAAATTCACAGTCATTTTCTTGTTTTGTTTTCTTTACCTTTTTCTGGTTCTTGTGTTAAGTTTTCCTACTGTACTGACGCTTCCCCAGTTTAGCATAATTTAAGGGGGGTGCATGTAACAGAGTGAAAAGGTATGTTAAATTATTGCATAAATGGGGACAGCGCCATCTATGTGCTGTGTGATGTGATTTAGCGTGTGGAGTAGGGACGGCCCACAGCAGAGTTAATGAAGCATTGCTGTGGGTAAGTTGCACGTTTTTTGCGGTCTGAGAATTACCATTTATAAGTGTCCTAAACAAACAAGTAGTTGCTTTATTGTGACTGTATCTTTCAATGAATATGTTGGGACTCTGTTAAGCCTTGTTTGGCGTCGAGTGTGTTGCTCAATATTGAGTTATAACGTGTTTAGAGACCCGATTGTAATCAATCTGTGTGTTGCCTTGTGTTTCATGTAGAAATGGTTTATTCTCTTTCTGAATCAGTGAAACCCTATTTACACACACCGTCTCCATTGTGCAGAAAGCAGACCGCCCAGGCAAGACCGTCACACATGCACATAACTTCTTAATATTGCATAAGTGTGCATAAATGTAAATCACATAATTCAGTTAATTCTCAGCACATAGAGACTCTTTCACCTAGATATCACACTATAGAGACTGTGTCTGTTCCCCGAACTAGAAAATACAAAAAACATCCAAACCAATTTAAGAGTAAAAATTTAATTGAGGTTCAACAAATAAAAAACAGATGCAATACGGATAAACAAATGATAAAGCTTGGCTTATTGAATATCAGGTCTCTTTCTACGAAAGCACTTTTTGTAAATTATATGATCACTGATCATAACCTAGATGTGCTATGTTTGACAGAAACCTGGCTTAAACCTGATGATTACATTATTTTAAATGAGTCTACACCCCAAAATTACTGTTATAAACATGAGCCACGTCCAAAAGGTAAAGGGGGAGGTGTTGCTTTAATTTATAACAATGTTTTCAGTATTTCTCAGAGGGCAGGCTTCAAGTATGACTCGTTTGAAGTAATGGTGCTTCATATAACATTATCCAGAGAAACAAATGTTAATGATAAATCCCCTGTGATGTTTGTACTGGCTACTGTAAACAGGCCAGCAGGGCACCATACAGACTTTATTAAAGAGTTTGCTGACTTTCTGTGTTAGTGCTGGCTGCAGATAATAATAATAATACATTTTATTTGTAATGCGCCTTTCTTAATACTCAAAGTGCATGTACAAACAAAATAACAAGTCAACCAAAATTACAATATCAAAAATAAAATCATAGTAATAGTCATGAATTAAAAGCTTCAGTAAAAAGGTATGTCTTAAGAAGTTTCTTAAAACAATCCAGGGAATCTCATTTTCCACAGTATACACTGATACAAGCTGCGTCTCTCTTTCCTCTCCGACTGTGAGTTTGACACGCATCCGTCTCCCTTCAATTACAGTCTGAATGTCCACACATGTATTCCACATAATTTTAATCATTCCCGCACAATTGTGACGAGTGCTTAGAAATGTTTAGGAATGGGATATTTGTATGATTAGTACTATAAATATCATACTTTGTCTAACTGCATCACTACATTGTACAAACTCAGGTCAAAGCCATGTCATGTTCCAGTTTTCTAAACAAACAACATGGTATGGCTCTTAAAACACTGCCTATGAAAATTCTGTATTGTCATATTTCGAGTATCTCAACTGAATTGGGGTCATTTGTTTTATAATATTACTACTTACTGTGTTCTTGTTCCTTTTTGTAAATTCAGTTCAGTTTGAAATCAAATTTGAAATCATGCTTGTTTTTGCAACAAAGTTACCCTATTTTAAAGACACAAATACACAGAATGAGCGAATGTTTAAGACTGAGATTTTTGGTGATTGATTTTTGAGATTAATGGTAATTGATCAATATTTATATATATGTAAATAAAAAGCCTACATTAAAATCTGTTCATCATATAGAGCGAACATGTCTTTTTAGAAGACTTGGATTAAACCATCAAGCTTTAAACCACTTAAAGCTTGATATTAAAATATCTATATGGCAGTATACAGTACGTGAAAGATTTGCCAATGGTATTGAAAATGATTCGTCAATCGTCATAAAACCAAAAATGACCCTATACTCTTTTAGTGCACATTACTAGTCTTGTGGTGTACAATTAAACCGTGGAAGTCAATACACCAGAAAAATTAAAATAAATTTTAAAAAAATTGTCTGAGGAGTCACGTGGGAACACCGAGGAAGATGGCCGCACACTAGAGGAGCTCCTAAAGCCCGTTGATTAATGTTCTGAATTTGGAGACATACACTTCAATTGTGGTCATAATTTTGACACCCTTTGTCGACTTTGAGGTTTCTTAAGGACTGAGGCCGTCGGAAAAATGGCAAGTAATAACAAAGCAAACTTTTTCAAGGGAGTTACCACGAGGAAGAAGCAAGCTAGCGTTAGCCTCGCCCCGGCCCAGACCCCGGAGCTAGAGCCGCTTGAAAGCACACCTGCGACTGATGACACCCCTCCAGCGGCAACGGAGGAGAGCACGGAGAGCGACAGCAAAAAAGACGTTTTAGAAGAAATAAAGAAAATGAATGCTACTCTTCAGGCGGTGGCAAAAGATGTCACCACTATTAAGGACACAACTAAAGAACTAAAAGACTCAGTGGAAGATATAAAAGTGAGGATGCAACGTATATCAGACATTGAAGATGCTAGTGCAATTACTGAGGCAAAAGTGGACAAATGCGAGGAGAGGCTGGAGGTGTTGTGGTCACGCGTGGAGGACCTTGAAAACCGCAGTAGAAATAATGTACAGATTGTCAGACTTAAAGAAGGTGTGGAGGAACCTGGAAAAGTGGATCAATATGTGACGAAGATTCTGGATAAAGCATTTGAGCTTTCTGGAAGTGAATTTAAAATTGAACGTGCGCATCGTTCCCCTGTACCAATGCCGGATCCTAATAAACCTCCCAGGGCGATACTTGTCCGCTTTCTACGTTCATCTGCCAGGGAGAAAGTAATACGAGTGGCCCGAGAGAAACGGGGTATCGACTGGGAAGGCGCTAAGCTTTCCTTCTTTGAGGATGTTACGAGGGAGCTGGCGGAGAAGAGAAAAGCGTTCAACCTGGCGAAAAAGCGTCTTCGATAGCTACAAGTGAAGCATAGGCTGGCTTATCCTGCAACACTTATGTTTATGTGGAACGGACAAAAGAAAATGTTCAAAGATGGAAAGAAGGCTGCGACATTTCTGCAGGAGTCGACTTAGAGGAGTGCGGGACTTAATGTAACATATGGAGAAGTGTTTGTCAACTGAAAACTATAAGGTAACAAACAATGGGTCTAACGGGACTGCATGGGTTGTGCTGCTGTCGGACATCTAATGTGTCTCACGGACCAAGTAAAGTTTAGTGACTCAAGCTAGAGTTAGTTCGGGATGGGTGGGAGTCGCTTAGCAACGTTGTTCTGGGTTGCGATGCAAAGAAGGGTGTTCATTTTGTTCATGTTTGATTTTTCTAAGACAGCTAGTTTGAATGGGCCAGATATGTTTTGTAATATTGAGTGCCTATACATATATATTTGAGTTGTGTAATGTTTTTGGCTTTGGCCAGGGTTGTAAAGCGCACAGGGAATGTCCCTCCAATTTATTATTATTATTATTTATTTATTTATTTTTTTATTTTATTTTTTTTTAGATAAAGATGAATAGGTATATTAAAATAATATCATGGAACATAAAAGGATGTGGGAACCCAGTTAAAAGGAGGAAGGTTCTGACATATTTAAAATCTAAAAATACAGATATAGCATTTATCCAGGAATCTCACATTGTAGGAGAGGAAGAGGCAAAAAAGTTTAAAAGAGATTGGGTGGGCACCGTCTTTCATAGTTCATATTCAAGCAAACAAAATGGTGTTTTGATCCTTATTAATAAAAATTTAAGCTTTGTGATGCTGAAAAAATATAATGATAAGGAAGGGCGCATTATATGTTTGGAAGCTTTAATTAATGGGGTTTGAACAATTTTGTGTAATATTTATGCACCTAATAAAGAGGAGCCAGATTTTTTTCATGGAATTAACAAGATAATAGGGGATCGTGAGGGGCAGGTTATATTGGCCGGAGATTTCAACCAGGTGATGGATGGGATAATTGACAAGAGCAAACCCAGGGGTAGGTCGTCACCTAGGGACAGAGAGGCTATTCATTTGTTGGCGGAGGACCTTAGTCTAGTAGACATCTGGAGGTTAGTTAATCCTAGTTCAAAGGAATATACATTTTACTCTAATTGTCATAAAACATACTCAAGGATAGATTTCCTCTTAATATCAAAGTCTTTGGTAGATGCAATTGTAGGTTGTGAGATTGGTACCATTGCCATTAGTGATCATGCCACAGTAGAGTTGCAAATAGATTTGAACACGGATAAAACAAAGAGGGGTCGCTGGAGGCTCAATACTATGTTGTTGCAAAATAAAATGTTTAGTGAGGAGTTAGCAAAGGATCTGAAATTTTTCTTTGAAATCAATATGGGTTCCACAGATAAAGTAGCCACAGTTTGGGAAGCGTCCAAAGCATATATAAGAGGAAAGATAATTGCATATGCGACAAAAGTTAAAAAAAGTAATTTAGAAAGAGAAAAAAAATTGGAAAAAGAAATACGTGAATTGGAGAAGGATTTGGCGAGACAATATTCAAATGATAAATACCAGACTATTTGTAAATTAAAATATCATTTAAATGATGTTTATAATAAAAAGGCTGAATATGCCTTATTTAGGCTTAGAACAAAATTTTATGAAGGTGGTGAAAAGAATGGTAGATTATTAGCGAGACAACTGAAGCAGCAAGATAACCTAAATAATATATCAATGATTAAAAAAGATAACCAAGTGGTAACCTCATCAAAGGAAATAAACTCAATTTTCAAATCATTCTATCAAGACGTGTATACTTCTGCTGGTGCGCTTAATGAGGAGGAGGTGGAAACATTTTTCTCAGGTCTACAATTACCAACTCTTTCTAGTGAACAAACAGCAAGGCTGGATGCACCTATAACGGAAGAAGAGGTCAGAGATGCTATTTCATCAATGAAAAATGGGAAGTCGCCAGGTTTGGATGGCTTCCCGATTGAATATTATAAGAAATATATTGATATTCTGGCTCCAGTCTTGCATAAAGTTTATCTTGAGGCACTAGAAATAGGCTCCTTACCGGGTACATTTAATGATGCACTTATCTCTCTTATTCCTAAAATTAGACCAAGATGGCGGTGCGTACACATCGCGAGGCTCAGCGTCTCTCCAGTTTTTGCAATTTTGCAGTATTTTTCCTGCTCATCTCGGGTCTGTTCGTACTGAACAGCTTTGCTTTAACATCATACACCCGACTTCGCATCACCCACAGTAAGAGACTTTTGGACTGCAATGTCATGGTTTTCACAGAAACATGGCTACACAACGACGTACCCGATAATGCTATTGAGCTAGCCGGACGCTACACGCTCCGGGCAGATAGAACAGCAGATGACTCCGGCAAGACAAGAGGTGGTGGATTGTGCATTTATGTTAACAAAGCTTGGTGTACGAACACTGTCATTGTTGGGAGACACTGCTCAGCTAACCTAGAGTTTCTCATGGTTAAATGTAGACCTTTTTATCTGCCGCGGGAGTTCACTTCCACCATAATAACTGCAGTCTATATTCCACCGGATGCTAATGCCAAGCTTGCTTTGAACGAACTTCACGCAGCCATTAGTAAACAACAGACTGCTCACCCGGAGGCTGCTTTTATTGTCGCAGGTGATTTTAATCACTGCAAATTAAAGACAGTGCTCCCCAAATTTCACCAGCATGTTTCCTGCCACACCAGAGGAGACAAAACTTTGGATCATGTTTACACAAACATCGATGGAGCTTACACCGCGACCCCCCTCCCCCACCTCGGACAGTCTGATCACCTTTCTTTGTTTCTCACCCCCAAGTATTCACCCCTCATCAACCGTGTGAAGCCATCAGTGAGAACCATCAAAGTGTGGCCATCTGGAGCAGACTCTTTACTTCAGGACAGGTTTCAACACACGGACTGGAGTATGTTTGCTTCTCAGGCTGCCTGTGGCTCTCACACGGACATTGATATCTATACCTCCTCTGTACTGACTTACATCAACACCACCATTGACAGTGTTACATCAGAAAAACAGATCACAACATACCCTAATCAGAAGCCATGGATGAACAAGGAGGTGCGAACTCTGCTGAAAGCCCGCAACACTGACTTCAGGTCAGATGACGTGCAGGCCTACAGTAAATCCAGGGCTAACCTGAAAAGGGGCATCAAAAAGGCCAAGTACTGCTACAAGCTGAAGGTAGAGGAACACTTTTCCAACTCTGACCCCCGACGCATGTGGCAGGGCATCCAGGTCATCAGTGGCTACAAGCCAAGCAACTCCACTCCAACGGTCACGGACGTCTCCTTCCTTAACGAGCTAAATGACTTTTATGCTCGCTTCAACAGCGACAGCAAGGAGACGGCCACCAAAACCACACTCTCAGCAGACCACCAACCCCTCAAACTCACCTCCACAGATGTCCACACTGCATTAAGCCGGATCAACGCACACAAGGCTGCCGGCCCGGACGGCATTCCTGGACGTGTGCTTAGAGCATGTGCAGAGCAGCTTGCAGGGGTCTTCACAGACATTTTCAACCTGTCCCTCACCCAAGCAACTGTGCCAACATGTTTTAAGTCCACATCCATTGTGCCAGTACCGAAACACTCCTCCCCGATGTGCTTAAATGACTACCGCCCTGTAGCACTCACACCCATCATTATGAAGTGCTTTGAGCGATTGGTCCTAGCACACCTCAAAGACTGCCTCCCACCCACACTGGACCCACATCAATTTGCCTACCGCAGAAACAGGAGCACAGAGGATGCAGTATGCACAGTGCTGCACTCTGCACTCACACACCTGGACAATAACAACACATATGTACGGATGTTGTTTGTTGACTTCAGTTCAGCATTTAACACCGTCATTCCCTCCAAGCTGACCACAAAACTTGGAGACCTGGACATTAACACCTCCCTCTGCAACTGGATCATGGACTTTCTGACCAACAGGCCTCAGCATGTTCGGTCAGGCCACACCCACTCCACCACCATCACACTTAACACCGGCGTACCACAGGGCTGTGTGCTGAGCCCATTCCTCTACTCCCTCTACACCCATGACTGCAAGCCTGTGCATGGATCCAACTCCATTATTAAGTTTGCAGACGACACCACGGTGATTGGCCTCATCAGTGACAACGATGAGACTGCCTACAGGGAGGAGGTTCAGCACCTGGCCACATGGTGCGCTGACAATAACCTGCTCCTTAACACCAGTAAAACAAAGGAGCTCATTGTGGACTTCAGGAAGAAGAAAGGAAGCACGCATGACCCCATCCACATTAACGGGTTGGTTGTTGAACGTGTCTCCAGCTTCAAGTTCCTGGGAACCACCATCACGGAGGACCTGTCCTGGACCACAAACACCTCCAGCCTGGTCAAGAAGGCTCACCAACGCCTCTTCTTCCTCAGAACACTGAAGAAGAACCAGCTGTCTTCAGCCATAGTGGTGAACTTTTACCGGTGTGCGATCGAGAGCATCCTGACCAGCTGCATCACAGTCTGGTATGGGAACTGCACGGTGGCTGACCGCAAAGCACTGCAGAGGTTGGTGAAAACTGCCCAACGCATCACAGGGACACCACTTCCTGCTATTGAGGACATCCAGAGGAAACGCTGTGTACGTCGAGCTCGCAGCATTCTTAAGGACTCCTCTCACCCTGACCATGGACTGTTTAACCTCCTGCCCTCCGGGAGGCGCTTCAGGAGCCTCCGGACAAGGACCAGCAGATCCAGGAACAGCTTTTTCCCTACAGCTGTCTCCTTGCTGAACTCTGCCCTCTGACACCATACACACAGACTCCTCCCCCACTTCATCACTACATCTGACTGATTTATTTATTTATTTATTTATCTACAACAAGCAAAAACAGCAAACTTGCTATTACTTGCACTACTGTCTGTTCATCCAGGAACACTGAATAACCCATTTGCACACTGAAATATTTTCTATGCACTTTACTTTCCATTGCAATAGTTTAAATTGTTCATATGTTCATAGTTCTGCCTATAGTGTACATACACTTTACATATTTCATCTGTATAATATGTTCATAGTACACCTATCTGTATATCATGCTGATAGTATTTAAAATCTGTAAATTTTGTCCATAATACTTATCTGTATAGTTATTGTACATATTGTAGACCTTGTATATTCTGTACTTACTGCTTATTGCACTTCTGGTTAGATGCTAACTGCATTTCGTTGCCTTGTACCTTACATGTGCAGTGACAATAAAGTTGAATCTAATCTAATCTAATCTAAAAAGGATAGGGATATTTCAGATCTAGCGAATTACCGACCAGTAAGCCTTTTAGGAGTTGATTGTAAGATATTGACAAAGGTTTTAGCCTCCCGACTGGATAAGATATTGCCAGATATTATCAATGGTGATCAAGTTGGTTTTATTAAGAATAGGTGTTCGGGTGATAACATGAGAAGACTTATTCATCTTATACACAAAAGTAAATCTAGTCTAGACCCGGTGGCGGCCTTCTCGCTTGATGCGGAGAAAGCCTTTGACCGGGTAGAATGGGGCTTTC
Source organism: allo-octoploid hybrid of Carassius auratus x Cyprinus carpio (assembly GCA_024542945.1). Taxonomy (NCBI): domain Eukaryota; kingdom Metazoa; phylum Chordata; class Actinopteri; order Cypriniformes; species allo-octoploid hybrid of Carassius auratus x Cyprinus carpio. The sequence goes on along the minus strand of CM045000.1, from coordinate 22,667,440 downwards.
TTATGGCAACCCTTTTAAGGTTCGGGATGGGGCCTGGATTTTGTAGATGGGTGAAAACTATATATTCCAGTCCGAGGGCAGCAGTTTTGACAAATGGATTGGTGTCAGACTTTTTCCATCTCTCACGCGGGACCCGTCAGGGGTGTTCTTTGTCCCCACTGCTCTTCACGATATTTCTGGAACCACTGGCTCTAGCTATTCGCGCTAATACAGATATCAGAGGTGTTCACGCAGGGGGTGCGGAACACAAGCTGTTTCTGTATGCAGACGACATCTTAGCAGTGTTAACTGATCCCATGCAATCTCTACCGGCGTTGCTCACATGTGTTGAATCATATTCAAGGTTGTCAGGTTATAAAATAAATTGGTACAAATCGGAAGGCATGCCGCTTTCAGCATCATGCCATTCTGGATACATTACTACATTCAATTTCAAGTGTTTACCTTCGGGTATGAAGTATTTAGGAATATTATTAAACCCAGACCTAGAGGACATTATGCTTTCAAATATGGAACCTCTCCTCCTAAAAATGAAAACAAATTTGGATAAATGGGGAAAATTGAATCTTACGTTATGGGGTAAAATTAATGTGATTAAAATGGTGGTGGCCCCACAGTTCAATTATGTTTCCATGATGATACCTGTAAGAATTCCTTTACATATATTTAGTCAATTTGAGAAAATGATTAAAGATTTTCTGTGGAACAAGAAGAAGCCAAGAGTTAATATAAAGAAAATGTGGGCCTCTAGAGACATTGGGGGAATGGCTCTTCCAAATGTGAAACTGTATAATTTAGCATTTGAAATGTCAAGACTGGTCAAACACTGGACAGGGTTGGACTCTGAACTGAGCTGGATCAAGATTGAACAGGAACTAGTCAGCCCTTTTACACCCTTGGATGTTCTCTCACAGGGATCAGCTAATAATGGACAGGACTTTCATCATAACCCGGTACTTATGTATTCTAAAGCTGTCTGGGTAGAGGTACACAAGATTTGTGGAGCATCTCATTTAAGACAAACTTATGCCTCGTTATGGAACAACTCTGCTGCACGGATTGGGAAAAAAACTGGATATTGGAATGAATGGCTTGTCAAAGGCATACACAGGATAAGTGATTTTTATTCAGAGGGAGTGTTTATGTCCTTTGTTGAAATAACCCAAAAATATGGTCTGACTAGGAAAACTAATTTTTGGAAATATTTACAAATAAGGGATTGTATTAACAAAGGAAAATTTACTCAAAGTACAAATGCAGTGGTGGAGTTTTTAGAATTGTCTGGTTCAGCACATAGAGCAGCAGTTTTCTACAAATTATTTAACAATTTAAAAAAAGAGATATGTGAAAATTTGAGGACCATATGGCAGAGAGATCTGAGTTGTGTCATTGGTAAAGAAGATTGGTGTAAAGTTCTGTCACACTCCAATAAATATATAAGAGAGGCCAGGGGTAAATTTACCCAGTACAAATTAATACATAGATGGTACTTCACTCCTTCTAAACTTCACAGAATGGGAATTATGCCCAATAATATATGCTGGAAATGCAGCTCAGTTCCAGGGACATTTCTGCATGCTATTTGGGAATGTGGGACAGTTTATCCCTTTTGGCAAAGAGTACTGGACAGTATAGGAAGGTGGATTGGCTTGACAATACCCATGTCACCAAGATTGTGCTTATTAGGGGATCAGTCTGTATTACCAGGAGTTTTGAAATATGATTTTGTGGTTATAAAGGTGGGGGTAATTACAGCTGCACGAGTGATTCTCAGTGTGTGGAAGGATTCATCTCCTCCAGAGATTAACAGGTGGAAAGAAAGTATGCTAAAAAATTTTGTCATATGAAAAATTCTTGGCCAGGATTAATGATGATATGGAGGGTTTTGACAAATCTTGGGGACGGGTTTTTGACTGAGATTGAAGGATTTTTTTACTTAAGTGTGTTTTTCTTTTGTTAAGTCTATAATTTGATTTTACTGTATCTTTTTTTTTGTGTGTCTGTCTGTAGTGGTTATTGATAAAGGGCCCAAAATGCAAATGTGAATTAATCATGTGTTTGGAAGCTGTCTTTCTTTTTTTTTTTTTTTTTTTGGTTGTTGTTAAAAATGTTAAAAATAAATAAAAACTTCAATTATAAAAAAAAAATTGTCTGACGTCGTAATCTGTAATCCAAAATTGAAAATTTTGCTTCCGCTCTGGAATAGCGTTCTGGCTCTGATGAAGTCAGTTTGACAGCTTGAGGAGAATCCTCTTGTTAAGTCATGACGTAAGGACTGCTGTTTCTGGGTCCATGCCCATGAAGTGGCACTTGGTTTTGCATTTGCCTATCGCGGGACTACCCAGTTTCGGTCTGCTAAATAGTGAGGCGTGGCCAAAGCCAGTGAAAGTACTTAATTAGCTGTTTTGAAAGCCCTTGGCAGAAGAAACAGTCGAGCAACAGATAAGGACATCAGTTTGTAAGTGTTTTGCCTCGTTTTCTCATTAGACTACTGCGTGATCGTCGTTGCTAGGAAACTTTGTTTTATTTACTGTGGGTCTTACCCTGGTAAATACGTGCTGAACTGACGAGTGTAAAGACCGACGAGTGTAAAGGCCGACGAGTGTAAAGACCTTCGACTCTACCTGTGCGACTCCACCGAGCAAGGACACCGACAGGGCACTCCCCTTTCTTTACTTTTTTTATAGCTTGTTCTCAAATACTTATTTAGGTCACTTGTACTCACTATGTGCTTTCAGATCTCTACTATAACTATGAACACTCGGAGAGCACGCAATATACGTCGAAGGAAGGCCTATCCGACAAATCTATGGCCTGTCCCTCTGACCTCTACTACTACTACGCTCTCTATTCCAGTTGGTCTCTGGAACTGCCAGTCTGCTGTTAACAAAGCAGACTTAATTTCTTCTATTGCTACTCATTCCAGTCTCAACCTCATGGCACTAACCGAGATTTGGATCAAACCTGAAGACACTGCCACTCCCGCAGCCCTCTCCACTAATTTCACTTGTTCCCACACTCCTCGTACGACTGGGAGGGGTGGAGGTACTGGTCTCCTTATATCGAAAGATTGGAAATTTGATCTTCAACCATCACCTACAGGTAACGGTTTATTAGAATCACATGCAATTACTGTAACCCACCATGTTAAAATCCACTTTGTGGTCATTTATCGTCCCCCAGGTCAATTAGGAAACTTCTTGGAGGAGTTGGACGTGCTGCTATCAAACTTTCCTGAAGATGGTACTCCTCTGGTACTGCTTGGTGACTTCAACATCCACCTAGATAAACCCCAGGCTGCTGACTTCAACACCGGTTTAACAAGCCTCAATTTGATCTCAAACGAGTGTCTACTACAGCGACTCACAAATCAGGCAACCAACTGGACCTCATCTACACACGCTGTTGCTCCGTGGACAACTCTTTAGTTACTCCACTGCACACCTCAGACCACTTCCTCATTACTGCTAACCTAGCACTTACTCCTAAAGCAGCACACACTCCACCTTTTGACGGAACCTACGCTCACTCTCTCCATCTCGCCTATCCTCTGTGGTTTCATCCTCACTTCCTTCACTCTCGCAGTTTTCAGCTCTGGACACGGACAGTGCTACTGACACTCTTTGCTCCACTCTAACCTCTTGCTTGGACAACTTTTGCCCATTGTCGTCTAGACCAGCACGCACCACCCCATCTGCCCCCTGGCTGTCCAATGTTCTCCGTGAACATCGCTCTAAACTCAGGGCTGCAGAGAGGAAATGGCATAAATCAAGAAACTCTACCGACCTCAGTGTGTATCAGTCTCTTCTCTGTTCCTTCTCTGCAAATGTCTTCACTGCTAAAACATCATACTACCACAACAAAATTAACAACTGTTGTGATGCTCGCACACTCTTCAAAACTTTCTCTTCTCTTCTTAATCCGCCTCCACCTCCTCCTCCATCGACTCTTACAGCTGACGACTTTGCAGTTTTCTTGACAAATAAGACAAGAACCATCAGTGACCAATTCTCCACACCGCAGACTGAGGATAACTTCACAATGACTAATGCACACTCTCTCTCCTCCTTCACTCCACTCTCAGAGACGGACGTTTCCAAACTTATCCTGTCCAGTCATCCTACTACTTGTCCACTTGTTCCGATCCCCACTCACCTCCTTCAAGCAATTCCTTCTTCAGTCATATCTTCACTTACTCACATTATCAACTCCTCTCTTCACTCTGGAACATTTCCCTCAGCATTTAAGCAGGCTCGGGTAAGCCCACTGCTGAAGAAACCCTCTAAATCCTGCACTTCTAGAAAACTACATACCGGTATCCCTTCTTCCATTCATTGCAAAGACACTTGAGTGAGCTGTGTTCAATCAGCTCTCTATGTTCCTTGTACAGAACAACCTCCTGGACAGCAACCAATCTGGCTTCAAAAGCGGCCACTCAACTGAGACTGCCCTGCTCTCGGTTACTGAAGCCCTGCGACTGGCAAGAGCTTCCAAATCCTCAGTAATCATCTTGCTGGACCTGCTTTTGACACCGTTAATCACCAGATTCTCCTGTCCACCCTCAGAAAGATAGGCATCTCTGGAACCGCACTCCTGTGGTTTAAGTCCTACCTTTCTGATAGATCCTTCAGGGTGTCTTGGAGGGGTGAAGTTTCTAAGTCACAACAACTTGCTATTGGGGTTCCTCAAGGCTCAGTACTTGGACCACTTCTCTTCTCCATCTACATGACGTCATTAGGATCTGTCATTCAGAAGCATGGCTTTTCTTATCACTGCTACGCTGATGACACTCAACTCTACTTCTCATTCCAACCAGATGACCCGACGGTAGTTGCTTGCATTTCAGCCTGTCTGAGTGACATTTCTAGCTGGATGAGTGACCATCACCTTCAGCTCAACCTTACTAAGACAGAACTGCTGGTGGTTCCGGCTAACCCATCGTTTCATCACAACTCCTCTGTACAGCTGGGTTCGTCAACCATAACTCCTTCCAGGACAGCCAGAAACCTAGGAGTTGTGATGGATCATCAGTTAAGCTTCACAGACAACATTGCTACAATCACCCGGTCCTGCAGATTTGCCTTATACAACATTAGGAAGATTAAACCCTTCCTGTCAGAGCAAGCCACCCAACTTCTTGTCCAAGCTCTTGTTCTCTCCAGACTGGACTATTGTAATGCTCTCCTGGCGGGCCTTCCTGCATGTACTATCAAGCCTCTGCAACTGATCCAGAATGCAGCAGCGAGGGTTGTCTTCAATGAGCCAAAAACAGCTCACGTTACTCCTCTCCTCATCAGGTTACACTGGCTACCAGTAGCCGTTTGCATCAAATTCAAGGTACTGATGCTTGCCTACAAGACGACCACTGGCACGGCACCAACATACCTAAGCTCACTAGTTCAATCTTATGTGCCCTCCAGAAGTTTGCGCTCTGCAAGTGAACGACTCCTTGTGGTGCCATTCCAAAGAGGTTCAAAATCACTCTCACGGACCTTTTCCTGGACTGTGCTCAGCTGGTGGAATGACCTCCCAATCTCAATTGGAACAGCTGAGTCTTTACTCATTTTCAAAAAACATCTAAAGACTCATCTTTTTCACCAGCACTTAACCAACTAATACTAGCATGTACCATTTCTTTTCTTGTCTAGCATATTCTTAAAAAAAAAATAAAAAATAAAAAATAAAAACCCTGGCTACGTGTTCTGTACTAGACTAACTGAGACTTGTCATGGCACTTGTATACTGTTGTTGTTCTCTTGTTGGTCTGATTGCTTCTATTGTTCTCATTTGTAAGTCGCTTTGGATAAAAGCGTCTGCTAAATGATTAAATGCAAATGTAATGTAAATGCCTCTAATCATTTCACTTGAGAATACTATCTCAGTAGCCATTTATGAGCACTATTTAATTAATATTACATATTTAAGCTAAGCGTTTAAAAAATTAGCTGTACACACTACAGGCTCCGTGCTCACAGTGTCTCAGACACTAATATTTTAGCTGAATCACTGACTGGCCATCTGGGATTTCAGTATGGAGATAAAGGGGTTATAATTTTTCAGTATTACATGACATCGTGGGTGTATATTAGCAGATTGGTGTTTTCTTGGGGCATTTGGCAGAGCGTTAGGACCCAGAAGTAGTGAAGCATGATGTCAGACATAACAACGTAGCAGATATTCTTAACCCATATCCAGCTGTGAATCTGCTATGAGCAAGAGGTGAAGTGGGGGTGCACCACAATAAAGCCTTGCCCTATTCAATATTATGTTTCACTTGGGTTAAGGTTAGAAGGGATACATATGGCGCTACTAGGCATGCGCACACTGTACAAAAATAATTAATATTTTTTTGCATTATTGTAAGGGGTAGGTTTAGGGTTAAGGTAGGTGTAGACATTAATAAACATAGACATTAATTTCCTGTCAGAGCTTTATCCCTTCTAGTCACAATCTTTCACTTGGAAATGCATCAGAACACTGAAGTCAGTTGCAACTTCCGATTCACGGGTACTTTACTATTGATATTTTTCAAAGTATTTAAGTTAGAAATGCTTTTATCATGACCACTAATTCACATACTTTGTCAATAAAATAAAAGTGGGTTTTATTCAAAGCTATTATCCACAGAACTTTGATGTGAATGAATATTTTTTTGGTAATTCATTAAATATCGCCAGCTAAAAAGTAACTAGTAACTAATACTCTGAGTAGTTTTTGAGAGGAGTACTTTGTACTTTTACTTAAGTACTGTTTTGACACCAGTACTTGTAATTGAGTATTATTTCAGCAATGTAACAGTACTTGTACTTAAGTACAAATTGTCAGTACTCTTTCCACCACTGATAACAAATCACACAGGATTCTGTTGAGCTTATGAATGCAATGGCCAATCAGAGGCATTCAGATGAGTCATCGCTGAAAAGCCTGTGTTTTGTTCAGTGCGTGCGCTCGCTGACTGAATGTTGCTCTGACGAATTCTCTTATCATAAACAAAGTGCAGATGTGTGTATGATGTAAAATATTGATTTCACAGTATAAACAGCTTCAGTGATTATAATTGGAGTTGTTGAGAGTGTTTGAACTCTGTCTAGACTGAAGTTAATATTCTTTGATAATGCAAATATTCTGTGCTCTCTTTATGTACAATGAAATCTTCGGTCCCGTCTGCGCTGCTGTGGGGATCTTTTTTAACCTTATGCAGTGATTACGGTACCACAAACAACTATTTTACGTTATTGTTGTTAGACATGCACAGTTAGTTGGCCTGATCAGAGCGGTACATGTAAGTGCTGGTTCAAGTAACGCATTTTGAAATGTTGCCTGTTTATTAGGAGTGACTGTTGTTGGCATGTCATAGCACAGAACTAACGTATTAACGTTATCTTTCTCATTTTTTTTAAGTAACAAGCTTCTCCTGTGAAGTCAAATCGGTCCCTGTCTTCATCTTTTGACTCCAGTGACTCGCAGGATACACTCATTATTGAAGAAAGGTCTTCCAGTAAACGAATAAGACTAGATGATGGAGCTAAAAGGTGGGCAATAAGTTTTTATTACTTTTGCATTTGGGGGACTGTTGAAATGCATAAATCTACTTAAAAATACAACATTAATTTGATCTTTATAAGGTTAAAGTTTACAAGAATATGTAAGATTAAGTATTGTTTGAAGAAGTATTTTTATTGTTTATATACCATATTTATGTTTTAGCTTTGATTCTTTTTATTAAAAAAAAAATAAGATTATTAAGCTGGTCTGATCGATTCTTTGTGAAACAAGAAAAACTGTCAATATTCTGACAGCTGACATTAAATAAAAGAATATATATATATATAGAAAAAGGTAATATATACATAACTGTATATGTTGTATGTTGATATGAGTGCCACCGTATACTTGCTATGGAGAATTAAAACTATACAGAGAGGCATTTCTAACAAATTAAATTTAATTTGAAGGTACAAAATGAAAAGGGAAATCTCATTGTGCCACTTTTCACAGCAGGTTTGTAGCTACTGAGTTTAACTTCATGTAGCATTCTTTAAGCAGTGTTGATGATCTTAACATGCTTTGTTGTTTGTGTCTTGTCAAGGACAGAAGAGACCAGGAAAGGTGTCTGTGTCTCAAGTAGCGATATCTTCTAGAAGAGTTTGTTTTTATTTATTATTTTTGTTATTATTTTTGTAGTAGTACTTTTTATTTTTATTTAACATATCAATGATAGTCCTCCTGCAATTTTCTTGTTTCTCTCCTGGCTCTGGGAAGAATTATTCAGTTCACCAGTACTTCAATTTTGATCAGCATGCCATTCTATGCAAGTCAGTCTCTTCTCTTGATGCCTTTGACGAACTGTTTAATGGGGTTAATTTACCCCAAAATGAAAATTCTGTCATTTACTCACCCTCATTTCGTTCCAAACCTGTAAGAGTTTCGTTCATCTTCAAAACACCAATGAAGATATTTTAATGAAATCTGAGAGATTTCTGTCCCTACAGTGACAGTCCACGCAACTAGCACATTCAAGGCCCAGACAGGTAGTAATGACTTTCATTAAACAGGGTTTCCGCGGGGTCTTAAAAAGTCTTAAATTGTACAAGAAAGTCTTAATTATGATTTCAAGAGGTCTTAAATTTGGGGACGGAAAGATCAGAATTGCGATATGGCTGATTGTGACGATTAAACTTCAAAAGGCTATGATTTCATTGAATAAACACAAGTGCTGCACATCCAAAGTTCGGTGCTGTGCTGCTTTGTGTTCTGCTGTTACCGGGGAACAGTTATATTTCTACCAAATGCTCCACCTGCTGTCAGAATAAATGAGCATTTTCAATAAAACTGTTGTTTTGTTCAGAGTTCAGACCAATGCGAAAATCGACCCATGTTTTTACCCTGCAAACACACAGAGCTTTAAATGTGAACTGGTGGATCGATAAGAAGACAATGCATTATCAAAATCTAAAGATAGGAATGTGCGATATGTATGTTCTGCGATAATATTGTAATTGTTGTTTTAACGATGTGCGATGATCAATGATTTGGTATTATTAATATATATCGCAAAAAGCAAACACAAAACAAACCTACAGAGTGCACACACATTAGGTGATGAAGTCTAGCGGGTCAGACTAGTGCGCGTGTGCATTTAGAGTGCGTTCTTTCACTGATGCATTAATCAGTATATTAAAATGCATTTAGAATTATCATAGAATTTTAGACGGGGTCAGAAAATGTATATATTTATATCATTTCATTTAGTTAATATCACGAAAAGTGCCGTTTTTTTCTCCAAAAGCAAGCATGATTACAAATGTGACCGTTCAATAAACAAGTAGTTAATTTTAAGAGACTTACGTTTTAGAAGCCATATTTCCTGTGTTTGCTCTATTTCTCAAACAAAAATAATTTCAAACTCAGCCACAGCGTTGTTTTGCATCTCTGAGCAACAGTACGCCATTTTGTTCCTCACTCGTTTAAACGATTCGGTTCAAACGCAATGACTCACTTATTAACAGTGACTTGCTGCCACCTACTGGTGGTTTTAATTTAACACTAAAGGTACCTTTTCATTTTTTTCAAACCTCAGTTTTCATTGTTTTATGTTTAAAATATCAAAACATAATTTATGCATCTGTTTTTTTTAATTTTGTTGATACTGATTTAATTTGCTTGGTAACAACCTAAATGCAAGAATTTGACTCAAAAGATGGTGTACAGTTTTAGAAAAAAAATGACTTAAAGGTAAAAATGCCTGTCACGCCCCTGGACTCATTAGGTTGTGTTTTCCCTCCATGTATTCCATGTCCGATGTTAATAGTTTCATTCCTAGCACCTTTATTGTCCCAATCATCCTGCCTTTGTAAGCCGTGTCCTTTCAGTTCAGTGTTGTCGGGTCTACCAGTTACGTACGTGTGTCTTCCTCCTGTTCTCCATGTTGGATTTACCCCTGTGTTGGATTAATAAAGACTCTTTCTGATTATTCTCGGCTCCGTGTTCCTTCCAGCAGCATATAGTGTGACAGAAGACCCGACCTAAAACAGTGTAAATTGCGTGTCTCCTCTCCATTTGTTTTCCGGTTTTCCTCAGTCCTTTTTCTTTCTGTTGTGTTTATGGATCCCCTCCTTCGCCCCGAATACCTCCTCCTCCTGCTGGAGCAGGGGGAGAATTCGCTCGGGGCACACACCAGACTGTTCTGGATCATGGCACACCTCACCAACTACCCGGATGACTAGAACCTTTGAACACCACGTACATAGCGCCGTCGTCCGAGGATGGTCCCTGAGCAAATTTCCGCCTTCGTGGAGTGAACACTGGCGAGAAATTAATCCCTGTTCCCCACCTGTTCCCAGGGACTGATCGCCAGTGCCACTCCTGATCCAGAGCCCAGCCCACCATCTCCCCACGGTATGGAGCATAAGCCAGAGCCCACCAATGACAGAGAGCCAGAGCCCAACCCATCAGAACAGGTGCGAGAGCCGGCTACAGTGCCCACTGCAAGGGAGAGAGCCACGGATGGTGTGAGTGCAGAGTGGAGCTCCGCCCCCTGCATCGCGGCTGAGGGTGAGCTGAATATGGAGCGCCAAAAGGGCCAAAATGAGGAGGTGGATCTTATAGACTGGGAATCGGAACTGGAAATTAAACTGCCCCCTCTCTCCATCTTCTCCGCTGGTCCCGTCCAGCCCTTCTTCGTCCTTGGTTTCCTCGTCCACTCCTGAGGGGGCTTCCGATCCTCCAGTGCCAGTTTCTAGAAAGTGTCCTCCAGTGCCAGCTCTTACAAAAGTGTCCTCCAGTGCCCATTCCTAGAAAGTGTCCTCCAGTGCCAGCTCCTAGGAAGTGTCCTCCAGTGCCAGCTCCTAGAATGTGCCCTCCTGTGGCCGCTCCTCCAAAATGCTCACCATCCCACCCGCTCCTGCCTCCTCCAACGAGAACGAGTCAATCTTTCATGCGTTATCTGGCTCGGCTCGGTGTTCATCTTCAGTTCTCTCTTCACAGCAGTTCAGTCAGTGTACTGTTTGAGTAAATGAATTACTCCGGGATATTGGTTTATTTTGACTTAGAGGGAGTGTCAGCCACTTTAAAAAAGTTAACAGCTTAAGTCATTTGTGGATTAATGCTTATTGTAGACGCGAACCGTTTCAAACGATTCAGTTCGATTTGGTGAACTGGTTCAAGAAGATCCGGTTACATCGAGTGATTCGTTCGCGAACCGGATATCAGTAAACTGCAGTGTTGTGAACATGCTCACAACAGACCCGGAAGAGAAGACAATGCTGAATAAAGTCGTAGTTTTTGCTATTTTTGGACCAAAATGTATTTTCGATGCTTCAAAAAATTCTAACTGACCCTCTGATGTCACATGGACTACTTTGAAGATGTTTTTATTACCTTTCTGGACGTGGACAGTATACCGTACATACATTTTCAATGGAGGAACAGAAAGCTCTTGGACTAAATCTAAAATATCTTAAACTGTGTTCCGAAGATGAACGGAGGTCTTACAGGTTTGGAACGACATGAGGGTGAGTCATTAATGACATAATTTTCATTTTTGGGTGAACTAACCCTTTAATGCCATGTGATCTCATAATGTGAGCGACACAATGACAAGGTGGAACTAATCCAGCCAATCAAAGTGCAGATGGTGTATCTTATCATACATCTTTATGATCAGAAACGAAAGGCCACAAATGAATCAAATCAACTACCTAGTAATAAATTTAACAAACGCATAGATTGTGTGTATAATACCACGTTTCATTGTACTGTTTAATTACCTCCGACTCTTTCTGCAGTACTGACAGTGTCATGAGCCAGGTTTGATTACACTCGTTTTGGGTGTCTTTTTCTCCCCTATTGTTCTTCTCTCATTGGGTTCAGCTGTTCCCTGTTACCACTGGCGTTCGTGCACCTGTGCACGCACCTGTTCTGTGTCTTCGCGCTGATTGCGCTGCCTACTTCTCCCTGTTCTTTGTTCTTGTCTGTGTCCGGGAATTGTTTGATGTGAGTGTGACATGCGTCTCACCCTCTCACTTTATGCAGTTTGTATGTGTGTGTTAGCAGCTATTATTTAGAGTCTTAATCCCAGTCTCAGTCCAGAATCCTACCGTGTATCTGCTGTCCTGATCTGCCGTGCTGGGTCCTCCGTCTACAGGCGTGGTTGCCACTATCTGCCAGCCTGGACCGCCTCCGCTGGCTTGAGCTTCATCCCAGTTGGACTGCATTTCAGTCGAGGTTCGGTGACTCGGGAGGCAACTGTATAATCCTAAATTTCTCCAGCTGCAGCGTGTCCTCTTTACCATGCCTGGCAGTCTGTTTGTGTTTATCTTTTGGTCTGAATAAACTGTGCCAACTTTCGCCTCTGGGTCATCTCCGGTCTCCTGACAGACAGTCCTTGTTGTCCACGTCTTCCAAGCCATTGTTTCTGTCATATTCTCTTTTGTTGTGGTTTCTTCTTGCTTTTGGATAAAATAACTGCACAAACCAATTGAAGGGCCAGTTGATCGTCCATGCTTGAAGAAATAATATATAATCGCTGAAGTTTCTTGTGATAGTTTATGTGAGAAAACGTATTTCCGCTGATGGTCAGTAACGCCTCTTCACTGAATGTTTTGTAGTGTGTGCACCTCCTTAGCATTGTGTTGTGTAGTATGCGTGCAGCTATGACAGGACAATGACAGATGAGAAGAAAACTTGTTACGTAGTGTGAGCAATAGTGATTCGGCTAGTCTTTCAATCATGTAGTGTGAGCTTGCCATTAGTTTTATAAAATACAGAGTTTACTGAACAGAGGCACGGAACTGGACAGGAATGAAGACTTGTGAGTAGAATATCAATATGCAGAATGAATGTAGACTCAGCTTGCAGTAATTGCAATGACTCTCTTGCAAAGGAATGGATCCAAAGCAGACTAAGGGCAGATGACAGATGGTGGATGACAGTAGACAGGTAAGTATCAGGTATGGAGTCTTTATGGAGTCACCCTGCTGGTGATAAAGGCATGAACAAGTTTCTCCAAGTCTTGACAGGAAACTAAACATCTATTTCTTGCAATGTTTTTGAGATGATAGTATGCTGATTTAGTTACTGCTTTGACATGACTACTGAAACTAAGGTCTGTCTCCAGAATCACACCAAGATTCCTGACTTGATTTTTAGTTGTTATACCCCCTAGAGTCAAGATATGCATTCACCCTGATAACTTCATCTTTGTTTCCAAATGCAATGGCTTCAGTTTTCTCTTTGTTAAACTGAAGAAAATCCTGGCATATTCAACTGTTAATTTTATCAAAACATTGGCAGAAGGAGTCAATGGGGCTGTAGTCATTTGAAAATAAGGCTAGGTAAACCTGGGTATCATCAGCATAGCTGTGATAGGCAATTTGGTTCTTTCTTATTATTTGACTCTGGAAGCATATACAGAGGGAACAAGAGTGGCTCAAGAGTTGAGCCTTGAGGAACTCCACATGTCATGGACGTCCACTTAGACTTATGCTCTCCTATACTCTCATAATAACCTCTCCCTTCTAAGTATGACCTGAACCATTTAAACACCATCCCAGAAAGCCCAACCCAGTTTTTTAGTCTCTCTAGAAGTATTTTATGATCGACAGTGTCAAACGCAGCACTGAGATCTAGTAATACCAGCACTGATATTTTGCCAGAATCAGAATTTAAGCAAATATCATTTATTATCTTTGAGCGCTGTCTCTGTGCTGTGATGCGGTTGGAAACCAGATTGAAAATTGTCCAGGTTTTTTGTCAGTTGTCAGTCTCTTAACAGTAGCAAAAAGAGTGCAAGTGTTTAAGTTTCTGTTTATAAGGTTTTACTTATAGTGAATTTCAAGTCTCGTCTTCCGCCACATTGACAGAGTCTGCAGATATGGTTGGTGTTAAAGATATACAGTAGATGGCCAACCAAAATGATGGTTCTACTGCCGCGTGTGCCGCCGCCGCGTCTCCAAAGTGCATTTGCAGCGTTTGACCGCTGAGTGGCTCTTAAACCACAAGTTATCAAACAAGTGCATCAAAGCACATTTTCGCAAACAGCCGTCAGCTTTGCCTCACTGATGTGTTACATTTGACGGCTGCAGTCGGGGAAAATGAAAGAAAACCCTTTAGTTAAAATATTTAATATTCACAGATGAAAGTTTAGTACTTATGAAGTTATGTGCGTTTCTTAGAATGAAGTCAAGCAGGATAAATGTCAAGCAAGGTGTGCAGTATTATTTATATAATATGAATTATGTGTTCTATTATTCTAAAGAAATTGTTGTTTACTTTGCATCGAAGCATTAAAAGTGGTCTATTTTAGTGAGCTAGGCTGCATGGATTTATATGCAAAATGTCAATATTCTCACATATTAGGCCTATATTTTAATTTATATTTTAAAATTCCTTCAATAAAACAGCATTCATTTTTGTCATGCACTACTTTGTTTTTCGTTACCTGTCCTTTATTTTGACATATAACTTCTTGGGAAATAGATATCTGTCTGTACACTGATTAAGAAATTGTTGAGTGTTTTATAAATTATTTTCTTTTAGTAATACGTGAGGCACTGTATAATTTCGCTCCCATTATTTAGGCCTAATTAAAACAAGAAACGAATAAATTAAACCTGCACGATTTAGCTAAATCATTGAAACTCTAAAGAATGGACGGATTAATAAATCGTCCTCACTTTTAAACTCAAGTTCTCAAGTTCATTATATTCAACAAAATACACAGAATGTAAATAAGAGCTTCATTAATTGACAACTAAAAGTGATTTTAAAGGAAGCCTTCTTTACTTGCTTTCATATAATTTAAATAAAGTAAAAAATAAATAAATAAAATGCAGCCACATTTAAATGCAGGTGTGTAAAATATCAGAGTGCATGATTTGTGTGGCGCGCTTGATGCTGCGTGCACGCGCAGCATTTATTCTTTATTATTAGTATAACCTTTATTTTTTACCAGGAAAGAAGCACATTGAGATCAAGAATCTCTTTTACAAGAGCTCTGGCCAAGACTGAGAGACACAGCATGTTTGAGTGTAACAAATAACATCCAAGAATACATACACATATACACACACAAGCAAATCCATCAAATTTCAATATCAATACATAACTAGCTAAAACATCTACAACCTGATGTTTCATTCTCCAAATCATTTAAAACTACTTTAAAAGTGTCCAACGAAACCAGTTCCCTCAGTTTCAATGTACTTTGCAAACAATTCCAGGCAGAGGGAGCAGCAAATTTAAATGTCTTTTTCCCCAATTCAGTACATACCAATGGAACAGACCGTAAAAATATATCCTGTGACCGGTGGCTATAGCTACAAGCATACTTTTTACAGATGTATGTACAAAGATATTGTAAGAGACCATGTGCGTCTGCGGCTGATTTTGGATTGCTCGTCAACTGAGTCTTCCTCTGTCAGAAGGAATAGGCAAATGGTGCAGTTTGAGATTTTATTGAGGAGGAGTCAGGTACATGGAGATGATGAGGGTTTCCAGGTATTAATATGACAAAATAGGTGTGTTTGTGTGTGGTTATCTGAAACAAAAAAAAAACAATAAAATGTATATTAGTAAACATGTAGGCTATGGTTACATACAGATGCATAAAGAAATAACCTGCAGTACAACCAAAATCCACTAGTGGGAGCTCTAACACTATAAATGAAAGTGAAAGTCATGACATTTGTCAAGTATGGTAACTGAAGTATGGTAAATGAACTTGCATAAATGCCATAAATCTCCAAATGGTGAAAAGTGCCAAAACAGGCGAACTATACATTAAATATAATATTTGCGGTTATTTGCAAGGCAATAACTAAAGTATATACAGTAGATGGCTACTTTAGGAGTGCTTGTGGAGCGCCATAGCGGCATCAGCAGTAGGGAATAACACGAGTATAACAACTTTGCCACCTGGCCGAATAACTCTGCAATAAACGCGTCATTTTGCAAAGCCGTACTTACATCTTAAGAACGCACACAGCACTTCTACACACAAGACTAGCGCAGGATTAACAGAGGATGGCATTTCTCTGCACCGTGAATACTGCTCTCATGGCCCTGGACCACATGAAAGTAAAAGCGCCTAGCACAACCACGAGCGAGCAGAACTACATATGGACACATGCATTATGGGTAACGTAGTCTATGTCAGGCCACGAACTTTTAACAGATATGAAGGAAGAAAACCCAGGATAGATTTATAAATAAAAACATGCCAGTGTTTTTGTCTTCGGATGGACAACGCAGACCAGCCAACCCGAGCATACAACACACAATGATAAGTGAGGGTTTAAGATTTGTTATGAACCTCTGTGCACCATGACAAACAGTGTCTAAAGCATGTAAACATTGTGAAGATGCATGCATATATATAACATCACCGTAGTCCAGTACAGACATAAAAGTGGCTGCAACAAGCCTCTTTTTTGCCTCAAAGGAAAGACAGGATTTGATTCTGAAGTAAAAACCCAATTTCACTTTCAATCTTTTCACCAGTTGCTGAACATGAGGGCCAAAGGAGAGAGCGTCATTAATTAAAATCCCCAAATACCTATACTGAGACACAAACTCAATTTCTGAACCTTGGGACGTAGTAATAGGCAGAAGATTATTATGGGGGATTAATTTTGATTAAGAAAACAACATGAATTTTGTTTTATCAACATTTAAAACTAGTTTCAATTCAAATAAGTTACGTTGAATAATATCAAATGCAAGCTGTCACTGAGAGAGAGCCAGTGGCTGCTGAACTATATACAACTGTATCATCAGCGTAATATTTACATTTTGAACATTAAGATCAATATTATTTATATATAGAGTAAATAGGAGTGGTCCAAGGACTGACCCCTGTGGCACACCTTTAGTGACATTGAGTCAACCAGAGATAAAACCTTCTGCCTGTACACATTGAGTTATGTTTGAAAGATAGTTTTTAAACCGACCAATCGTATGTTTAGAAAATCCAATACTGACAAGTCGTTGTATCAGTAAAGTATGATCAACTGTATCAAATGCTTTTGATAGATCGATGAATAAGGCTGCACAGTGTTTCTTGTTATCAACAGATTCAATAAAATCATTTAGTACCTTTAAGGCTGCCATAGTTGTGCTATGTTGTTTTCTGAAACCAGATTGAAAATCTGACAGGGTTTTATTAACAGACAGAAATTCTTTTTTTTAATTGATTGTTGACAAATGTTTCGAGGACTTTGGCCAAGACCGACAGCTTGGAAATGGGCCGGTAATTATTTGGGTGTGTGGGATCTCCACCTTTTAACAGGGGAAGGACAAAAGCTGATTTCCATATAAGTGGAATTTCATTTAAATCAAGTGAAAGGTTACAAATATGAGTCAGAGGTGGGGCAATAAAATCAGCTGCTAGTGTAACCCTTGATATTTTTATACTGTTTTTACTTCTTAGTCACGCTTCTTTAAAACCTGATACTGCCCCTTTAAGAGGTTGGGTAGTTTGTGTAGGGAGAGAGTCCACAGCAGTAGCGCCACACATGCCAACCCTCCTGATTTTTCCTGGAGACTCCCGAATTTCAAAGCCCCTCCTGAAAATCTCCCGGGCCGACCTTTCTCCCGAATTTCTCCCGATTTCCACCCGGACAACAATATTGCTACACCATCCGTCACTGGGCGCCGTATCAGACCGAACAATAATAAAGGTTACACCTCGAAGTCAAGCGCGGCAAATTCACGTTCATCCAGGACAGCTCGAAGGGGAAGGGATATGCTGCCTGCAAATTTTGTAGATCAGACTTCTCCATTGAACACGGTGGCCGAACGGATTTAATTACACACATAGGTTCAGAAAAGCACAAGGCTGCGGCAATGCAGCACCGGTCACAGCCCAGTATTTTGGGCCATCTTTCCAAAGGTAGACCCGATGGTGTTATTTATGCCGAGACAAAGATGGCTATGCTGTTAGCTACAAGCAACATCCCGTTCACATTTACGGATGTTTTCAACAAATCCGTGAAGAATATGTTCCCGGATTCAGATATTGCTCACCAGTATGCAAACGGAAGAACAAAGGCTACTCAATTAGTGAAAGGTGAGTGTATATAAAATAATACTGTTTTCTAAGAGTTAGGGTTGAGACTTGTCCCTTCATAATACAGATTTGTCCCGTATTTTAAGATTGAATTGTTAAAGAGTTTTAATTCTTTCTTTTTTTTTCTTAAGTAAGCAGCAAGTACAGCACAGTTAGTAGAAAAACTGTGTTTTCATTACTGTGTACTTTTATAGGTGCCATTGCCCCGGAATTGGACAGGGAAGTGATCAAACTGTGCCTTGACCAACCCTTTGGTCTGATGTGTGATGAAAGCACAAGCAGAAACACAGATAAAGTATGTATTTTGTATTTACACTTCTCTTGTAAGTAATTTGTGGCTGCTGTCAGTGAAAATTGCTCTCTAAATATATATATTATTTTTTAAAGGAGTTTGTAATATTGGCCAGGGTTTGCGATCCGAAAACTCAGGAGGTGGTGACGAGGTTTCTGCACATGCCAGTGTGCAACATTGGCACAGCAGAGAACCTCTTTCAGTCACTGAACACAGTGCTAAGTTAAAATTAAAGTCACTAATGTCCATGTGAATACATTATAATATGCTTGAAGACAGACAACTAATAAGTAATGTTGTACTTTGTTTGTTCCTAGTGACAGAAAAATTGACTGGAAAAACGTTGTGGCATTTAATAGTGATAATGCCAGTGTCATGAAGGGGAAGCACAATTCTGTTGTCAGCAGAATTAAAGACATGCAGCCATCCCTAATTGACATGGGATGCAACTGTCATCTGGTCCAGCTGGCCACAGGATGTGGCATTAGGGCTCTACACCAGCCTATTGAAGAAATCCTCAGCAGCATATATGCTCACTTTGACATAAGGTACGCATATTGATATTCCACCCAGCCGTTACGCTTGCACATAAGTTAAAGGGGTCATGACATGGGTTTTTTTATTTTATTATTATGGTCCCCTAGGTGCAATTATAGTATTACTATAGTTTTTTTTTTTTTTTTTTAAACTTTTAAAAAGTAGTGAATTATGACATTTTCCCACCCTGTTTCTCATCCTTTGATTCAAACAGTCTGTTTTGGGGTTGTTTCCCCTTTAAGAGTTCAGTGTTAACACCCACTGTTATGATTGGCTAACGACAGTGCCTATGGATCAATTATTAACACCCCCAGCCAGAACATTTGTGGATTGAGCGTAACTGTTTAGTAGCGGGTGATGCATTCGAAGCGATGGCTCTTGCAATGATAAAACCTTATATGTTTGAGCACATCTGCGTGGCATTGTAATTTTCCTGTACACAGACCCACTCGCTGTCCGTCGACTGAACACTTGTGAGGCGCGCGGCGCGACAACGATACGAAATGAGCGTAGTTGTCTTGTGCTGGAGGCGGTCATATGCAAATGGTTGGAACGTCACTTCGCACCGTGACGTCACTTCTTACCATGGATCCAGAACGAGCTGTATTTAGAGCTTGATTAAATAAATGGCTCGTTTATAATGGGGAGGACGTCTTAAGCTATGAAACTTGCAGGACGTTTTAATGGTACAAAGACCTGTTATATTCCAAAAGATCAAGGCAAATTTGGTTTCTCATTTCATGACCCCTTTAAAAGAGAGGCTCTGAGCCACAATTTGATATTTATTGGATGTCATTTTGGTTCCCTGGTTTTCATTATTTAACTATTTCTTTCCTGTTGGTTTTTTTTTTTTTTTACCTTTCTCAACTTTAGTGCCAAACGTTGTGAAATCTTCAAAGAGTTTGTGGAGTTCACAGACTCAGAGACTCTGAAGATACTCCGATATTGTGCAACCAGGTGGCTCAGCTTGCTGACTTGCATAAAACGGGTGCTCAGCCAGTGGGATGCACTGCAGGCATATTTTGCTAGTCATGAGGATGTGGAGAAGCCTAGCAAAGTGAAGATGCTGGCAGAGCATTTAACCAGCAAGAAGACAAAGTTCTTCTTCCTCTTCCTCTCCCAGGTTCTGAAACCACTGGCAAAGTTCAATGTTATGTTTCAGGTCAGCCAGCCTATCAAAAGATAAACTTAAATAATTATAATAAATCAGAATCAGAATCAGAATCAGAATGAGCTTTATTGCCAGGTATGTTTACACATACGAGGAATTTGTTTTCGTGACAGAAGCTCCGCAGTGCAACAGAATGACAGCGACAGAACAGAACATTATTAACGCCCCCAAATAATGCTGATATCATCATTTTTCATAAGAGATCATCCATCATGTGTTTGTAGGCTGAAGGAGTCATGATTCATAGGCTGCACCAGGAGATGACCAGCTTGGTGAGAAGATTCATGGGAAGATTTCTCCCTGCCAGCCTTATTGCTGACGTCCCACTGAAGGACATCAAGTTCAAGGAGGCCAGCCTACAGTTTCCAGACAAAGAACTCTTTCTTGGAGAAGCTGCACAAACCTTCTTGGAGGACAACATGGATGAACTTTCCTCTTCTGTGCCAATGATGATAAAGTAAACATTATGATTATTGTGTTATCCAAATCAGCTTACATCCTAAGAGCTAACAAACTGACATCCCATCATACAATGCCTGTACTTTTTTATGTGATCATGTGTCAGAGCAGTGAGAGACTTCTTTGTAGCTGTGACCACAAAGATTGATGACTGCATTCCCCCTCGACAACATCATCCTCCAAAACCTGACCGTGTTGGACCCAGAGTCACGACATCAATTTTCCCCAAATTCAGGTGCATCCCCTTTTTAAATGATGTGGTAGTTGTTTAATAATCAATCAGACGTTACAGATGATAATAGAGAGAGATAACAGAGAAAGAAATTATATCCCCAGCTCACTTGTGCTTAATTTGCGCATTTTCATTTGCAGTTATTGAGCTAGGGAGAAGTCTACCGCAGCTGCGGTTGGACCTGGATAGCCTTAGGGAAGAAGTAGTGGAGTACCAGGTGCTTGGCAGGGAAGATCTTCCTCAGGAAGCAAGGATCGACAGGTTTTGGGCTATGCTTGTGTGGCAGGATGGTTAGATCCTCCTATATTGATTGTTAGGATTGTTAGCCTATCAGTAGTTATGGGTGAGCGTATAAAGGGTGGAGTTGCGTCACTTGGATGTGTTGCTCTCAGGTGCCCCGCCCCTTTCTGCTACCAGCGTTTAGACTGTTGTTAGCAGTGTGGCTAACTTGGTCACAGCTCTCTTAGGGTTCTTTTTGTGCATTTATCTGAAAGGTAAGCATTAGAGTAATGTGACTTTTAGCATCTTTCTACACTTGTCGTGCTAATGTTAGTGTTTTGTATTTTTTTGTGTATCACTTATAGCTGTATGACGTCAACTGGTTAATGTTGCGACCTGTGTTTGGTCTGACTGCTTACTTGGGTACGTGTAAGAATTATAGTGCAAAGTTTAACCATACTGTGGGAACTAGTTGTTTGTTTTTCATTACAGCAGTCCATTGCTGCCTGCTCCTGGCTCCCACACCATCGTGTACATCGTTTATGGCTCTGCTTCGGTCTGGCATTTGGCTGCATTTTTCCAGTTTCTGTTAACAACTTCTGGTTCCGATTTGGTTCAGTGCTCGTGCCTTGGAGTGTTCCTGCTGTAGTGCAGGACTCTGAACATCAGTATTAAGAAGTGTTGCTGTCTTGTTCCTAGTTGGTTTGTTTGTGCAATTGGTTCTTTCCTTTTTTTGTACTTCCTTTGCTGGGTGGCTCATATTTGGCCTATAATTTGATATCTGTACATATAGGGCCTTTTATATTGCCCTATTTGTACTCTATGTGGAAGGCGGGATAATTTAAATTATCTAAATTTATTATTTGATTGTTCATTTCTTTTGAGCCCAGTGTGTATTTAATTTTGTTTATTTTAGTTTTGTCAATTTCTTTATTCTCTTGGGAATATTTTGTTTTGCTTAAATTGTAACTTGGCTTCCTTTTGGTTGTTTTTTTTTTTTTTTTTTTTTTTTATCTGGTTTGTTCATTTACAGGTGCTGTGTGTCAAACCCCTAAAGGGCAGGGAGGCAGATTTCCACACGTGTGTGTGCGGTGGTGGTGCTATCTTGTCACCGTGTGCAGTGTTGTGGCGTGTCGATCACCAACCAAAAGCTCACTGTGTGTGTGTGTGTGTGTGTGTGCGCACCAATAGTGTGTGATAATTGTAATTTGTGCTTCTTTAGGAGTTGATTCCAGCTGACCACAGCCCTGTAAATCTCTACTCTTTTTGTGTGATCAGCAACAAGTAACCAATCATTAAGTGTGCCAGCGCTCATGTGATTTTTTTTTTTAACTTTTTTTACTTACTTTTTAACTAATTTATTACTTGGATTAATAAAGCTTTGTATTTTGGTACCCACGTCTCTTGCTCAATAATTTTGTGGAACTGAACCTGTATTGCCTTGATTAGCACCTGCGAGTGCGTCGTATTCCCCTGGGTGCAAGTCCTGGGGTGGCGTAGTCTAGTGTTATAGTTTCTGTTGTCTATTGCCGTGCTGCTACATTCTGGCGTCGTCAGCAGGGTTCTACAGTGTTGAGTAGAGACGTGGGTAATTTTGTTGCTTTGGATTTTTTTTTTTTTTTTTTTAATAAACCCTCTGAAGTCGATTTAACGCGTATACGCGTTTTGGGGTATTTTCTCCTGATAACCCCGAAAAGAACTTAAATTACACTTTCAGTTTTGATCGTACAGATAAGAGCAATACATCAATCGACTCTGTATAGGGTCTACTTTTTTTGTATACAGACATAATAACAAAACTTTGTGCACTTATAAAATAAAGATAACAAACAAGGAGTGCTGTCTGCTATGGGATTATTATCCTGCCATGATTCAAAACTGAAAATAAAGTTGTGAAAGGTTGAAACTAAGTGTTCGAAAACTCAAAATCTTACAAAAAAAAGTTTTGCAAGATCGAAAAATAAGATTTGCAAGCTTGCAAAATGTAAAGAAAATAAAAATATCTATGCAAACATTATGTTGTTTTTGAGATTTCCTTCTTCAGAACTGCAACATTTTTTTTTACGATGTTGCGCAAAGAATTTTTCAGAGTTTCAAATTTGTCAGTGTTATCCCACTGTATTAGTTTGTTTTCCAGGTTTGAAACCTTGTAAATGGTGATCTGAAAACTGGAATGCGAATGTGTGAAAAAAAGTTTTGAAACTCTGAAAACAGAGTTTTGCAGGCTTGCAAAGTGGTAAAAAAAAAATAATCTCTGCAAACATAATTTTGTTTTTGAGTTTTCCTTCTTCAGAAGTGCAACACTTTTTTTTACGGTGTTGTGCAATAATTTTTTCAGAGTTTCGAATTTGTCACTGTTCTCCCAGTGTACCGTTTGTTTTCCAGATTTGAAACCTTGTAAATAGTGATCTGAAAACTGGTGTGCGAATAGGTGAAAAAAAGTTTTGCTTTTTTGATGCACCGCCGGCCTATCAGTGGTAAACTCAGTGGCTACTGGCAATTGTATAGTGAATTCCCGCGACAAGTTGGTAGCCTTATTTTTGGACCGGACTGCACGCTATACCAGCCATGGATGCGGTTCTTGCAGCTCTAGACGGGCCTTGTGGCCAGAGATCCGTGCATCCTCTGTTTGCGCATCATGTGCGCTTTCGTCATTGGCGGAGCAGTCGGTCAATCCCACCTTTCCAGTAAATACGACTTGTGATTGGACTGTACGTCAGCAGACAGCAAAGCATTGGCCAAGAGCAGAAGGCCCTCCCTCCAGGCTTTTTTTATAGTTGCGAGGTTGCGAAGCTTCGTTTTCGCTCAGTCTGAGTTTCAGAGTTTCAGAACAGAGCTGCGTGACAACGTTGCCACTAATCACGTGAGTCGCAAGCTCGCAACTGTGTGGGCATATCTCAGCAAAGTGGGTGTTGTAAACTCGGCTCTGAAAAATAGTCTGCAATAGGAGTGCAAATGTAATGTAATGTAATAAGTTTCGCCCTTTCGAACCTCAGTTTTCAGAGTTTCAAAACTTTTTTTCACCTATTCGAACACCAGTTTTCAGATCACTATTTACAAGGTTTCAAATCTGGAAAACAAACGGTACACTGGGAGAACAGTGACAAATTCGAAACTCTGAAAAAATTATTGCACAACACCGTAAAAAAAAGTGTTGCACTTCTGAAGAAGGAAAACTCAAAAACAAAATTATGTTTGCAGAGATTATTTTTTTTTTACCACTTTGCAAGCCTGCAAAACTCTGTTTTCAGAGTTTCAAAACTTTATTTTCAGTTTTGAATCATGGCAGGATAATAATCCCATAGTCTGCAGCCTTTGTCTGCGCTGATCTTCATTTACAAACGCATCATTAAAATGAACTGTAACTCAGTGAATACTCAACACAGAGACATGAGAGAGATATCTATAGAAAGCCTGACATGTCTACTTTTAAACTAAACAAGTGCTGCCGAAAAAA
Organism: allo-octoploid hybrid of Carassius auratus x Cyprinus carpio; assembly: GCA_024542945.1. Lineage (NCBI taxonomy): Eukaryota > Metazoa > Chordata > Actinopteri > Cypriniformes > allo-octoploid hybrid of Carassius auratus x Cyprinus carpio. The sequence goes on along the minus strand of CM045000.1, from coordinate 22,643,006 downwards.
TAAATATTCTGTGATAAAGTAATCCATATGAAAACAACACGATGTCCGTTTTTCACGTCTCCCTTCATTATCTTCTAATGCGACCACGCCCCCGCGCCGAGCGCGCTTTTGAGATGATAATGTTTCACTGAAGCGCGCGGCTTTTGAATACACCCACACAACAGAAGACAACGCAGCGGGATTGTTCTTCAAGTTTTTTTTATTTTACTGTTTGCTTCGCGATGAGAGGAATTAGACATAATTCACCCCAAAAAGATGTGATGTGGTTGAGGATTTGAGATTTGGATTTCCTCAGAAAAAAAGAATGAAGCACTTTATCCAGCAGCAGGGGCGTTTCTAGGATTTTCATTTTAGGGGGGCTCAGCCCCCAATAAGGGTATGATTAAAAAAAAATATTATTTGACTATTAGGGTAGGGTTGTATACTACTAACCTTATTGTAAACCACTATTCCATTGTATTCCCTGTATTTCATATATGGGAGTAGAAGTACTGACTGAGCCATATACAACACCGTAAAAAAAAAAAAAAAAAAATTTAGATGTGACCAGTCACTAGAAAATTTTGAGTAGGGAATGTAGATTTTTTTTTTTTTTTTTTTACAATGAAGACTTCCTGATTCATTATTAGGACATTCATGTTTATCCTTTGACGATACCACTGCTTTTTCTCATGAAATGTACGTGGAAATTGGCAGACAATTAAAACAACATAAGGGTTCAATGACTGCAGTGAATCTTGGGAACACAGTGGTATTGTGTGTAAGAGGCTGTCTACGTTCTATTCTCAACTGACTTGCTCATTTGCAGACCTACTCCCGCACGACAAGAAAAAAATGTGTATATCCATCTACAATGAAATATAAATTATTATTATTATTATTATTATTATTATTATTATTTTTGAGCTTTTTAGCCTTTATAATCAACAATACGGTTGGTTATACATCAAGTCACCCCCTGAAAATTTATTTCATTTCAAATCATTTAACTAACCAGCTAATATTCAAACTCTGCGGACCCGGTACCGGGTCCAAAAATAGCATGCAAAATGTTCGTGTTTCATTTGCAAAGCCTTGCTTATATGGTATCATCCCATATATGGGTTCATTTGAAAGTTTAGAGTGTCTTCTTTACAAAGAATACCATTAATTGGGGTTTTATGATTCATAAAGTAGTAAAATTAAGCTAAGAAATATATTTCCCCCCCACACAAATTTCCGTCTGATCAAGTACTGGCTGATGGGGTATTGAGTCCTCAAGTGTCCGTAAACAAAGATCACACGCGGATTAACTCGCGTCGCGGTGATTATCAAATGTATAATAATCATACTACAAGTTATGGATGACCACCGTCGCCGTGGAGAGGACAGGACGCGCATCTGGTGAGGCTATACGCGTGTTAGTTACTTTTATATATTTGACTCTTTATTTTGAAGCGTGGGAGCTCCGCTAACAACTGTTTATTGACAGAAAAGTACAGTACATGATGCATCTCAGTGAAAGTACAGTAAATACACATGGATTATTACAGTACTGTGTGGATGAACATATATTCCTTTGTTGACGTTCCGAAGGTCGTGTACAAGCTTCGGGCAGCGGATAAGTGCTGATGATGCGTCAAAACAACAGAAGGGAGGCTGGAAGCACATTGTATTGAGGTGGTTCATCATATGTGAAACAACATAAATAATACTATTTGTCACAAACAGCAGCTTTTTATGTCACTTCAAAGGTTTTTCTGTAAAAGGATATAAAGATATTGTATTTATTCTACTATATGTGGGTATGGGGGGACTTCAAATGTGGGTAGGCGGAAAATGTATACAAAAAGGGTATTATCCCTCCCTTTAGATGGAATAGAATAACTTTTGCATAGATTATGATAGAAACAAATTTCCTTTTTCCTCTATTAGCTGACATGTGCTGGAAACAAATACAATTGTTTGCAGGATGCTGGACCTCTCAGAACCTGAGCTATACAATTTCAAACTTCAGTTTATAAAAAAAAATCAAAAAGCGCCTTTTTTTTCCCCATTTATTATAACACAGACAACATATAAAACCATTTTTATCAATTTCAACAGTGTTTTATGTAATTTCAAAGGATTTCCTGTAAAATGATACCAAACTTTTGTATGTACACCTCTGCATGTGGGTATGGGAAGCTTTTGAATTTGGGTAGGAAAAATGCCAGGCGGAAATCCCCAAAATAGCCTTGTGCTTAAGAGGTTAAGAATATAGACAAAACATGTGTTAATGTAATTGTCTGTTGGCAACATGTTTAATCTGTTCTATATGTATTTCTATTTATTAAAAATAACAACATGAATTATCAATTTGCCACTTCTATAAATCAGTTACTTAAAAAAATAAATAAATAAATAAATCACAAATCCCTTTACTCTACTCGCCTCTTACTCTAATATACAGTATGTATCATGATACACTAATGATTCATTATTACTTAATACAAAATTATATTTAATAATACAAAACAAAATAACTCCACATGATGTTTCTCTCTCTGTGCCCTTTAGTGCTTTTAGAAAATGATGTGTGTCTTTAATCATTTCAGTGCATGGTTCCATAATGTAATGCCAAAATACACAATAATATGTTTTAAATTTTAAAAAGTAAATTAAAATAAATTATGATCGTTTTCTAAAGTACGTTTTCATGGGTGTTAATCACTTCATTTTTGTTGGAAGAAAAAACAACTATCACACTGTGATGAGGGCTGAAGGTGAACGCAGCGAAGACGTATTGGTATTGGATGAGAAACAGAACTGTGTATTGGTCCAGTAACATTATGTAAACTGCAATTACAAGAACTGCACCAATGCAGATGTCATATCATAGCAATCTATCAATAAATGCACACACACACACACACACACACACACACACACACCTTGTACTCTCTGATGTTCGCTCTGATCGGCGCCCCTGCGGATTGAAAAATGCGCTGAATTCATGCAGACTCAGATCAGGGGAGGAGCCGAAACTTGACGCAGCTTGCGGCCGTTTCAAATGAGTTTTTAAAGGGGACTGAAGCAATTACAAATTAATTAATCAAATTATTTTTTAGGGGGGCTGGGCTGAAGCCCCCCTAAAAAGGGCCTAGTGACGCCCCTGTCCAGCAGAGATCATAAACATGAGTAAGTCTCTTATTTATTTATTTATATACTTGTACTAGTTTTCACATAACGTGTAAACATTTCACTAGTTAGACTTTTTCCAAAGACTTTTTCCAAACTATAATTCCTGACTAAATGTATAATCAAGTGAAATATTATGAAGTTTCAATAACAATATACACTACTATACCATTCAAAAGCTTGATGTAAATAATATAAATGTACCAATAAATGTAACTGTAACAAATGTAACAAACAATGCTGTTCTTTCAATTTATCCCCCCTAAAAAATCTGAAAAAAATATTCTCAGCTCTTTTCAACATTAATAATAATAATAATAATAATGATAATAATAATAACAATGAATGTATTTTTTTTGTAGAAAATAAGATTGTTAAAAGGATTTCTGAAGGATTGTGTGACTGGAGTAATGATGCAAAAAATTCAGTTTGAAAGTCAGCTTTGATTGATCCTAATAAACTGTTTAACTGCACTCACAAGTGAATATTAAATTATGTTGTGGGATAATTAAATATATTCTAAATAAACTACAAACATAAAATTATATAGATTTATTTTGTCCTCACATTCTTTCTTGTAACTCATCGCTCTCAGTGGCACAGCTGACTGAATGGCTCATTATGCAGCTCATTATGCAGGTCTTTGTCTTCTCAGGTGTGAATTCATGATAGTTGACGCCTACTCGCATATGACTTTTACCAACAAAAAGTGTCTTAGAAAATTTAAATCAATATATTGTTTTCTGTAAGTGAGTAAACAAGATGATTTTCACATCATTTAGAAAAAAAAATTCTAGGCTACAAGCTCCAGTTCTCAAAATTCCTGGGAACCAATTTTCTGTATGTGTTTTATTGCCTTATTCAAGTGATTTAACATTTTTAGTTTTTCACTAACCACGCATAACATTTTTTTTTCTCAAAAACACAATCATGTACATACATGCTGCTCACATATTATTATAGCCCAGTTTGTGCTGATTACAGTGAGATTAGACTTTAGCCATTTAGATATTTATAAGAAACTGAAAAAAGCACAAATGTCAGGGCATGACAAAACTTCTCCAGGCCCCAAAAATACCCTTAGACTCCAGAGGGTTAAATTGATATTGTGTTTTTGTTTACGGTTATTCCTAGGAACAAGACAGCAGCACAAACTCCTGGAAGGATTCACCTGACTGTTTTCTTTTATAACCCCCCCCCCCATCTTTTTTCATTCCCCTGTTTAGTGGTAAGTGCTTCTGACATCTGCTATGGAAGGGGAGTTGCAAGAACTTAGAGATCTTGTCTCCCATTTGAAGGCTGATAATGAAAGGCTCAGACAGGAACAAGCTCCAGTTGTTGTAGATCCTGGTGTGGCCACTATTGCTGCCACTGGACCTTCTGTTGTGCAGCAACCTGCTAGTGCTCAATTATCTGAGAGATTCATTTTTGTGCCCCGAGATAGAAAATGCCCAATGTTTAGCGGTAGATCAAGCCTTACCATTAATGAATGGGTAGAGGAAGCCCAAGCCTGCATGCGGGCACGTCATTTGTCCGTAGTTGATCAAGCTTTCTTTCTTTTTGATCACCTGGAGGGCGGGGCCCGAGATGAGATCAGATATCGTTCTGACATAGAGAGGGGGGATCCTAAGAGAATAATTCAGGCATTAAGAGAATTGTATGGGTGTTCCCTGTCTTATGTAGCATTACAGCAGGCCTTTTTCTCCAGGAGACAACAGGAAGGAGAGATGTTGTTAGAATTCTCCATTGCATTGCTGGGCCTCTTGGAGAAAGTGAAACGGCAGTCTGGTCATGCCATACCAAATGCAGAAGCTTTATATCCGCCGTCAACCTTCCTCTACACTTTAAGAGGTGCGTAGTGAGGCCATGCGTTGGGAACAGGAGGGAATGCCGGGGGGCGTAAGGGGACGAAGTCAGTCTGTTCCACTGGCTTATGGGGTCCAGTATGCTGTACAGGGTAAGTCATGTACAGGTCCTCGTAGCTTTCCTTCAACAGAGTTAACTGAATTAAAAGAAATGTTAAAATTACAACAAGAGCAGATAAATCAGCTTACCCAGGGTTTAGCTCGTTTGCAGGCCCCAAATACACGTAGCCGATCCCCACGTTATGGTCATGTTATATGTAGGAGATGTCAACGCCCTGTCCATTTTCCTCGGGAGTGCAGGGAGGAACCTCCGATTGGTAGTAGGCAAACTCGTCCAGCGCAGCAGTCGGAAAACTAATCCCCACCGAGTTGCAGAGCCACATCTCGGTTGGGGAGTTATCAGGCTCAAGTGTTGTAAACGTTTCCACTCCAGCGTCTCGTTTAGTGTCCTCCTGCCCTCATCTTAATGTTCTTATTGGTGGGGTCCAGGTGCCCTGTTTGATAGATACGGGCTCTATGGTTTCTACCATAACAGAGAGTTGTTTTCTGCAGTATTTTGAGCCATGGGGACAGGAGCGACGTAAGTCTTGCCAGTGGTTGCAACTTACTGCTGCAAATGTTCTTTCAATCCCCTACATTGGTTACATGGAGCTAGATGTTGAGTTTTGTGGCAAAGTGGTCCCAGATTGTGGTGTGCTGGTTGTCCGAGATCCTCCTGGTAGTTCTGGGTTGAATGTCCCGGGTGTGTTGGGAATGAATGTCCTAAGAAGATGCTACCAGGAGCTCTTTGGGCAACACGGCGTATCCCTTTTTGATTTACCTGCAGTGTCACAGGCCCCTAGTTCTGTGATGCATGCACTGTAGCATTGTCATCAAGCTAATACTCAGTTTTCTGTTGATCATGCTGGTACAGTTAGGGTGCGGGGGGTGAATCTTAATTAAACCTGACAAGCACATTTGCATTTGCTGATTGTTCTCCATGTTTGAGCGTGTAAACATATATACAGTATTTCGAAAGCACATTAAACAATTAATAAATATAAAGATCTGGTATGTATAACCTGTAAGTCAATGCACAAATATATGTCAAGATGTTTGTAATTTTGCACTTCTTTAAAGTAGTATGTGTTCTTTAAAAAAAAAAACGAATATATCAGTAAGTCTTAAACGATATGTCAGTAAATATGTTAAAACAATTTTTCATACTTCTGTGAATATTCATGTTTGTCTATATAGAGATATTCTGTGTTGAAAGACCACTCCTTATTTTACTGAGAGTTATTTTTGGGCGTAAGTTTTTACGAAACAGAAAACTTTTCAGTTGTATTTCTGAATAATTTGACCTAGACTTACAAGAAAAACATGCAGGAATTGGGCAACACTGTACAGAGTAACTTATTGTGTAAAGAAAAGGAATGAACTGTTGGTCCATAGAGACCAGATTTTAGAAAGACACCCCCCACACACACACACACAGACACACACACAACTGCAAATAATTAAAATATGAATAGTGTAAAACTTCACCATTAATATGAAGAAAATAAATGGTTAATAATCGACAGTTAACAAATTGTTATAAACCCACTGTCCTGTTTTGTTTACTGAGAAAAGAACTCTATTTCTGCGGTTCACAAATTCATCAATCATTCAACGAAAAGAACAGATTAGTAAATCCTGTGCACACAATGTACTTAATATGAGGTAACGAATTAATAAATCATGCTCATGATTTACTGAAAGTGACGAATTAGTAAGTTGTGACATAGAAACATTTCTTTAGAAAACTTTAGAAATGAGAGGTTTTTATATGTTTAGATACTTTTTTATTACAAAAGGGTACACTGTACGTTCTTGCTAAATCACTTGCAAACGTAAGATTGTTGTTTGGCATAGCAGGTCATTCATACCACATTATGTATCCCTTAGTTTGAAAATTCTATATCATAAATAATGTGTAATTTTTCATACTTCGGTGTATATTCATGATTGATTCTATAGACATCTTCTGTATTGAAAGACCACTCCTTATTTTACTGAGAGTTAATTGTGGGCGTAAGTTTTTATGAAACTGAAGACTTTTCAGTTGTAACCTAGACGTACAAGAAAAACATGCAAGAATTGGGCAACAAGGAATGAACTGTTGGTCCATATAGTCGAGATTTTAGAAAGATGAAGTGCTGCCAGTAAAGAGGTTCTAAAAAAGCTCTTTCAGAACAGTGTTCACAGACATCAATGTCTGCCATGAAGAGTCTTTAACTTATGATTTTACGCATTTTCTCCAAAGCACAGATTAAGTGGCGAATGCTATTTATTGTTAATGGCAAAAGTTAAACTATGGTGACTGTGCTGTCATGCATAAAAAATGACCAACACCAGAGGTACTCATAAATCAGGAAACCAGCTTGACTTTATCTGTACATAACATCTTGGTTAAACGTTTGCATGTCTCTGATCATTTCATTATCACTTTTAATCTACAACTGCCTTCCTCAACACCACCAACCCCTGTGTTCTCTTTCTCCTTCTGTGTGTGTGGATGTTTATGTGATTTATGAGGACTCAAATTTGATGTGTATGACGTAGGTATTACAACATAAAAAAGTGGTTTATAAGGACACTTCCTGTGTCCCTGTAACTCAAAAGCCTTAAAAAAACACAATAATTGGCAAGACAGAGGACTTGGTACACATGATTCTCCCAGCACTCCCACAGGTCTTAGTTCCTGAAGTACAATATCAGTTATTATGGATTCTATATAGATAATGGTTTATAAAATATAAAATAAATAAAGTAGATTACTGCTCACCATTATTATATGTGTTTGTTTCACCACAGTCATTATCTTCTGTTTAATTACAATTTTGGTCTTTTTTTTTTTTAGTTGTTACTAGTGCATTTTCCTGAAAATAGCAATCACACACTTAAAAAATGTCCTTTTCAGCACAATAATGTCACACTATTGAACATAAATGCTTGTGTACAGTGCTGTGGAAAAAAAATCCTGGTTTATTCTATTTTTGTGTATATCCAATACTAAATATTGTCTGATAATCCAAATAAATTAACATAAAACAAAGGCAAATACAGTTATCATTAATAAACTGTATTTTGTGTTTAATCAAGGTTGCCTTTGTTTCATGCACTTTTTTGAAGATCTGATCCAATATAAGTCGTCACCATTATTTATATAGCGCTTTATATAATACAGATTAAGTAAAAAGCAGCTGTACAGAAATAAAAAGGAAAATAATGATGCAAACAGAATTCAATTATGCTGTGATGCAGCTCTAAAAAGTAAATCAGGTGACAGAATGAATAAAAGAAAATAAAAAAAAATAAAAACCTTGGGAGAAAGTATATTTAGTTCAAACATGGTGTGATTATGATTCAGGCTGCATCACAATTTAGTGTGAAATATACAGGACTGTAGGTCTACAAGTAGCTGGAGTTTAATCTCATTTAAATACCATCTAAAATCAGGTATACATTTGGCTGACTAGAAAGTGAGTGACCTTTGATGCATTTCCAGAAATCATACCGCTCCACTCCGGTCACATACTCTGCTCATTGCCATTAATATGAAATTGCTGAACCTAATCATAGGAGCTTTATTTAAAAAAAAAAAAAAAAAAAGCTCAATAAAAAATACATATAAAATTTTTAAAAATAAATAAATGAGACAGACTTGGAAGTTTTTGCATCTGCAATCTTCACATCGAACCTGATTGGCTAGCGGCTGCACTAGTATATTTGCATAAAGTGATCTGATTGGCCGACGTCTGTGTAGGTGCTTGAAAAATTGAAGGTTTTCAACTTCTGCCACGAGCAATGGACGCAAGGGACACACAATTCAGTTCGGCAACGCTTGACGTCACTCCATTTAAAGTAAATGAGAAGCGTTAACGCTGACGCCCCATTATCTTGCTCACTTTCTTTTCTTCTCTCTTTTCTTCTCTGCAGTCAGCCCCAGTTTATAGTGCTGCCTCTTCATTTTCAAGCATTAACATGCACGACTGAAACTTTGTCAAAGTTATTATGACTGAATACCGCTCATACTGTCTGAACCCTGAACCCTTGTGGCCACGGGGCCCTATGCAACCACTTATATCGCTTATTAGGTCGAGCCGGCTCTGGTCAGAAGTCAGAAAGAGCTTCATTATCAAGTATGTTTACACACAAGGAACTTGTCTTGGCGACAGGAGCTTCTACTACTAAACTACTACTAATAATAATAAACTATAGTGTTTGTAATGAAAAATATCTTAAAAACGTGAAACTGAAATAATCTCTGTAAAAGTGACTATTTTAATTTATATCACCCCATATTTAATATAAATAGCCTATAAGAATAGTGACATAAATACTAAATACCATAATGGCGTATTGTTAGTGTTGGTAAGTGCATGATATGTAGGGGTGATGCTGTATCGATTAAGAAGTTATGTGCATGCTTTGAATGCCTATATAAATATGTAATATTTTAACCAGTTTTAAATAAATAAAATATTTATTCATAGCTTTGGGAATCTGTGATTCACTCCTTGAGTTAATCCTCTATATTATAATTTTAATTAATTAATTTTTTTGCATGTTAATTTCTTTAATCGTGTGAACAGTCATGACATCATCACAAACCTGCATCGCGCGCTCCCACACCTGTGATTTGGCTGAGAAAAGTTTGTGTTTTTAATCATCTGAAGTGTTTAAATCAGTATAACGCATTCAGACAGTTTTATAGAAAGCTTTGAAACGAGTAAACTATTACTGAATTTAACATCGTAATACTTTCAAGCGCATCCGAATATGAGTAACGGAAAAGTTGCATCTCATTTCACTCCCTATGTAGTGAACCACTTCATTGTAAACACGAATTCGCTCCCTACCAAGTAGCGATGTTGAAACGGAGCTCTTTAAAAACGAAACCGAATCATTTTGCAGCAAAATGACTCTGTTTCAAATCGAGAAAATAAAAACATCTGTGTATGTTATCAAACAACAAATATAAAACATAATTTATATACAAAGTATGTAATTAATTACTTGTGTTCTTTCGTTTGTAATGCTTGTTTTGAGCAGTTTGTTTTGGCTGCATTACTAGTGTGCTGACTACTGAACTAGGGAGCTGATTGAGATGCACCCAGAGATTTAGATTGGGTTTATTTTACTTTCTGTTAATTATTCTCACTTTAATCATGACAGTGTTAAAATTCAAATAAAGATGGAGTTTATTAAAGAGGAGAGTGAAGACATGAAGATTGAAGACACATTCAGAGTCAAACATGAAGAAATCGAGGACAAACAGGTTGGTTTTCGTTCTGAATTCATTCGATTCTTATTAATATGTCGGCATGAGGTTGTGATTGGAATGACACAAAACTCTAGTCGTGTATAATCCTCAGTCATTTAGTGAGTGATGCCCAGCTTTTCTTCTCTAACTATTTGTAAAGCCGGCGAGGGTTTTAAAACTGTTAAGATTTTAAGTCATGAAGTGTATTCCAGCTGTTACTTCTGTGATGTAGCTGTGTCACTTTATAACACATGTGCATAAATATATAATGCCCGTCAGCTGCTACTTTGGCTTGACATCAGATAAAGGTAGTTCTACCAGAAAGACTCAGGAGGTGAAGATGAAATGCAAAAGTATTTATTTACAAAAAGAACAAAATTATTTTGGTGTAGGCCCCATCTGTAGCTTGAATCAGACGTTGTAGATTCCAGCTATTCCTGCCGAAGACTAAGGCAGGGCGGAGCATACCCCCGCATGGACAGAGCCAACCTGGTGGTGGTGGGGAGGATGGAGGGGAAACTTCGCGGCAGTATCTGCAAACACAATGAAGTGTGAGTAGAGGGCTTTTATATTCCTCGTGTTAAGTGCAGACTGGCTAGATATAATTGTAATGTGACGTGGCATTAAGTCTTCCTAGTAGAACTTGCGCTGATGCTCCCATTTATAAAGACGGGAAGAGTCCTTGTAATTCATCGCTATAGTGAGGAAATTGTCACGGAGATGAACCCCGTGATTCCCTCTGCTGGCCAGCAGAGGGCACCCTCACCTGAATACTGACACACACGCATCCACTCATTCATCTACACTGACTACACTACATTTCCCACAAGCCCCGTCCTTGGACTCTGATCACCGTCACAGGTGCTCATCATCAGGACTGGTATGTAAGCTGGACTATCACTACAGCTCAACGCGAAGTCTTGATTTGCTGTGTCTGTCATTTCTGAGCGTTATTACCCGTGTTTGATTTCCTGTTGCCGATCCTGTTTGATATCCTTTCCATACCTTTGCTGCCTACCTACCGACCCTTGCTTGTTACTGGATTTTGATTCTCTGTTCTTCCTACGTTGTTGATATTGCTGGTATTGACCATTGCCTGTACGACTACGAGTCTCTGCAATAAAGCCTGCATATGGATCCCATGTCGAGTTCTGGTTCATTACAGAAGACTTCGCCTACACGAGATCCAGCGGTTTATGAAGGTCTTCATACCACCATGGCGGCCCAAGCCAGTCAGATCGCTGCTAACCAGTTTCAGCTGAATCGACTGATGTCTATCACCGAGGAACTCGTCAAAGCCGTTCAGAGTCTCCATACAGCTCCCGCGGCCACACCAAAGCCAGAAGCGTCCGCCATTGCCCACGTTGCAGGGACGCCGTCCCAGGTTAATCCCTGTCTCGCTTTCCCGGAGAGATACAATGGTGACGCCAGCAAGTGTAAGGGATTTCTATTACAATGCTCCCTATTTGTTGAACAGCAACCCACGCTGTATACAACGGATACTGGGAAGATCGCCTTTGTTTGTTCACTGCTGACTGAGAAAGCACTGGAATGGATTACTGCGGTATGGGGCTCCGATGGATCTGCATTCACCTCCTTTCAGGATTTCCTACAACAGTTCAGGGCAGTATTCGATCATCCTAAGGAGGGAAAGGGAGCTGGAGATCGCTTACTGGAGTTATCGCAAGGCAGAATGATGGCGGCTGATTATGCCCTACGATTTCGCACTCTGGCGGCACAAACTAACTGGGTGAGCGACACGTTAAAAGTACTCTTCCGCAAGGGTCTGAACTATGATCTTCAAGCTGAGCTAGCATGCAGAGACGAGGGCAGAGATCTTAATAGCTTCATCGAACTGACCATCTCCATTGACAATCTGCAACGTGCCCGACGATCCAGTTCTCGTCGCACTGATCACCCAGTCTTCTTGCTGTCTCATGAACCTACTGAGCTCATGCAGATCAACACGTACCACCTGTCTATGGAGGAGAGAGATCAACGTATCTCTAACAGGCTATGCATGTATTGTGGATTACCTGGCCATCAACGTAACAACTGCCCCACTCGTGCATCTACCTCCTCACAATGCTCGGTGAGTACTCCTTTCACTTCCATGTGTGATACCCAGTGTGTAAGCATTCCCGTTGAATTATGGATAAACGACAGACAAGTTATTACCTCTGCTTTACTCGATTCTGGGTCTGCTGGCAATTTCATTTCTGAGGAGTTCGCTAAGAGGTATAACATTCAACTGATTCCATGCTCTACCTCTCTCTCAGTGGAGACAATAGATGGTCGACCACTGGGTTCTGGATCCATTACTCACCTCACTCGCAAAATCTTGATGGCGGCTGGTTTACTTCACAAGGAGAGGATTCAATTCTACATTCTCCCCACATCTCACACACCCGTGATTCTTGGATTACCCTGGCTACGTCTGCATAACCCTCAGATTTCCTGGAGAGAGGGTCAAGTTGTGAAGTGGAGCAATTATTGTCAACAGAACTGTCTTTCTCTGGTCAAACCCATTCCTGTCTGTTCCGTGTCACTCGCTCCAGCACAAGAGTCCATTCCTGATCTGCCAGAGGAATATGCTGATCTTATGGAGGCCTTCAGTAAGGAACAAGCCAACATCTTACCTCCTCACCGTAAATATGACTGTGCCATCGATCTTCTGCCAGGGCATTCTCCCCCAAAGGGTCGCATCTTTCCATTGTCTCAACCTGAGTCCGAAGCCATGAAGGATTATATCAAGGAAGAACTCCAGAAGGGTTTCATCAGACCATCCACATCCCCTGCTTTGTCCGGGTTCTTCTTTGTGAAAAAGAAGGATGGTGGTCTTCGTCCTTTCATCGATTATCGTGGACTAAACGAGATGACGGTGAAATTCAGATACCCACTTCCGTTGGTTCCTTCAGCCCTCAAACAGCTTCGCACTGCCCAGTACTACACCAAACTGGATCTAAGGTGCGCATACAATCTCATTCGCATTAGGGAGGGAGATGAATGGAAGACCGCCTTCTCCACCACCACTGGACACTATGAATATCTTGTGATGCCGTTCGGACTGGTCAATAGTCCATCTGTGTTTCAGTCGTTTATTAACGAGGTCTTCAGAGACATGCTGAACATATCTGTGATCGTGTACATTGATGATATACTGATCTACTCAAACACACTTCCTGAACATGTACAACACGTCCGAGCAGTTCTTCAACGCGTTATTAAATACCAGTTATACGCCAAGGCGGAGAAATGCGAATTCCACACGACCTCCACCACATTCCTAGGGTACATAATCAGTCCCGGAGGGGTGGCCATGGACGAGAAGAAGGTCAACGCCGTTCTTAACTGGCCGGAACCCACAACCCTCAAGGAATTACAGCGATTTCTAGGATTCGCTAACTTCTACAGGAGATTCATAAGGAACTTCAGTACGGTTGTCGCCCCATTTACCTCAATGGTCAAGAAAGGAGTTCACCGACTACAATGGTCAGAATCCACTCACCAACCATTTCAGACCCTAAAGCAACGATTCAGCAATGCGCCCATCCTCTGCCACCCTGACCCTTCAGTACCCTTCATTGTCGAGGTTGACGCATCTAACACAGGTATCGGCGCTATCCTGTCCCAACATCCAGATCCCGCCGCGAAACTTCATCCCTGTGCCTTTTATTCTAGGAAGCTCAAGTCAGCGGAACGCAACTACAGTGTCGGGGACCGGGAACTCCTTGCCATGAAGGCAGCATTCGAGGAGTGGAGGCACTGGCTAGAGGGAGCCACGCACCCGTTTACAGTACTAACAGATCACAAGAACCTGGAATACTTACGCACCGCCAAACGCCTTAATCCTCGTCAAGCTCGATGGTCCCTGTTCTTCACTCGATTCGACTTCTCAGTAACTTATCGACCCGGCTCCAAGAACACCAAGGCGGATGCTCTTTCACGTCAATTTGAGGAGGAGGATATTCCAGTAGATCCAGAACCCATTCTGCCGTTTCATGTAGTAGTTGCCCCCATTCAATGGGACATCATGACTTTGCTCCAACAATACAGGAAGCAGAACGAGACCCCAGTGGCCTGCCCAGTCGACAGAATCTTCGTCCCTGAACATCTTCGTGATCAGGTCATCAGTCAAGTTCACTGCCATCCATCTTCCGGTCACCCAGGTATCACAGCCACCATTAATCAGCTGGAGAACCGCTTCTGGTGGGAATCACTGCACAAGGACACAACCAACTGCATACAGCAATGCAATAACTGTATCACTAACAAATCGTCCAAACAATCTCCTCCTTCAACCACTCCCCATTCCACAACGACCATGGTCTCACATTGCAATAGACTTTATTATGGATCTTCCCAATTCCCAGGGCCACACTACCATACTTACCATCATAGATCGATTCTCCAAGGCTTGTAGACTCATTCCACTACCCAAACTACCCACAGCTCTTCAGACTGCAGAACACCTCTGCAATTGGGTCTTTCGATTGTATGGCTTACCCGAAGACATTGTGTCAGACAAAGGATCTCAATTCACCTCTCAATTATGGTCAGCCTTCTTCAAAGCTCTGAATGTCAATGTCAGCCTCACCTCTGGTTATCATCCCCAGGCAAACAGACAAGTAGAGAGGCTCAATCAAGAACTGAACCGCTTCCTCAGGACCTACTGCAATCAGAATCAGGACGATTGGGCTCGATACTTACTATGGGCAGAATATGCGCAAAACTCCCTTCTCAAACCCTCAACTGGTCTGACTCCCTTTAAGTGTGTACTGGGGTTCCAACCACCGATGTTCCCATGCTCAGGGGATCCAACGGACGTACCGGCTGTGAACGATTGGATGGCACGCAGTGAAGAGGTTTGGAATCGGGCTCATGTTCACCTTCAACACGCTGTTCGAAGGCAAAAGGAGCAAGCGGACCGCCGAAGGCGCCCCGGTCCCAACTACCAGCCGGGTCAATGGGTGTGGCTATCAACACGGGATCTCCGTCTCCGGCTTCCTTGCCGCAAACTGAGTCCAAGGTACGTGGGTCCATTCCAAATCACTAGACAAATAACCCCAGTTTCTTTCCGTTTGGCACTTCCTAACACATACCGTATTTCTCCCACCTTTCATGTATCCCTGCTCAAGCCCGCTGCTGGTCCCAGAGACGAGGGAGAGGGGAGGTCCTGTGCACAGCGTTATTACCCGTGTTTGATTTCTTGTTGCTGATCCAGTTTGATATCCTTTCCGTACCTTTGCTGCCTACCTACCGACCCTTGCTTGTTACTGGATTTTGATTCTCTGTTCTTCCTACGTTGTTGATATTGCTGGTATTGACCATTGCCTGTACGACTACGAGTCTCTGCAATAAAGCCTGCATATGGATCCCATGTCGAGTTCTGGTTCATTACAGAAATGCTGTCTTCTTAACAGGGAGGGAAAACGTCATTACATGAACATCCTAAAGAAAGAAGAACTGAAGAATCATTGGTTAAACTATTCCTCTGCATTTCTGCTCGTTCTAAATCAACTGGGTAACTGAAACCCACAGCTTCACTAATCATCTGTAAATTTCCGGAAACTTTCCAAAAATCCCTCGAATATTTCCAAAAATTACTGGAAATGTCCCACCTTTTTGCAACCCCTAGTAGTAACGAAGTACATTTACTCTGTTACATTTACTTACTACATTTATTTTGTTACATTTTTAGAAAATTTTTACTTTTTAGAGTAGATTTAGGATGGGTACTTTTATTTTAACGAGTACATTTCTAATGAAAAAACTGTACTTTTACTTCTCTACACTGGGCGACGTTCCTGTCATTACTTAATTTAATGCAATACATGTTAAAAAAAAACAAAACAGGTAATTTATTCCAAGCACACCGTCTCTTTTATCTGGGGCATGAACAATACCACATTCGCCAATGAATCACTCTTTTGAGGTGTGTGCTGTCTGAACACAGAGAACATAAAGACCTACAATCGATTGAAGCTAAATCTGCAAATTCTACTGTTGGTGTGCGATGGGGATCTTTATTAGTTTAATGCTGTCTGCGAACGATTCCATAGGTAGGCTTATACATTCAAGTACAGTCTAAATTTAGTTTTAGACTGAAAGTCTTGTAACACTTCTGTGTTTTTTTTACGTCATTTATTCCCAGTTTGAATAACCGTTTTGTTTTTCATGTTACTGAAATAAACAATGTGAAGTCTTGATTGTCTAATCTGTAAAAAGCAATTCATAAACGGTCCAGGCTTTTCCCCTTTATTAGGCCTAAGCGACATTAATGATCATTATTACAATATCAAGAGCGATAATCAGAAATGTTTTTTTTTTCTTTGCAGCTTCACCCTTTTATTGAGTTTGTTTTATCGATTGATTTATTTTTATAGTCTATTTACATGATGCAATTTTGTTTAAATATGTGTACATGATGTTACACCTCTGCAGTGTAAAGATGCCATTTGTTGAGGTAAAAAACAAGATTGTAACTGTCTATATAGTGTTGTGATTGATTGAACTAACTGGTTAAATTTGACATAAAAATAAAACACAGGTAAGCCTACATTTAATAAAGTAGTTATAAAATTGCTCTCAAGTAAGAAATGCCCCAGTGAAAATCAGTTAATTTTACTCTCAATTGAGTAATTCTTTCTATAAGTACTTGTACTTTTACTTGAGTACAGTTTTTGGGTACTCTCCCAGTTTTACCACCTCTGTTAATAACTTTGTTAAACATCATGTACATCTATGGAATTATATTTGCTTCAAAAAAAATTAACGTAACTTTATAAAACTGAACGTAACTTTTTCACAAACTATCAAATATATGCCATTACAAAAGAAGAAAAACACAATGAAAATGAAATAAATGAACTCAGTCGCACAAATTTAACAGGCTCTTCAAATATGCTTCATTCTTTGTTGATGTTTTTCAAAGATTCGTTTTCGCTAATCGTGGATTCTGAATGCATTGCCACAGATTTCGCTTACGCTTCGCAGTTTTTTGTTTGGAGTTTTGATATTATATTTGAGTTTCAAATATAATTCCATACATGTGCACTGACTGATCTAACATGAAAAAATAAGCTTTTTTAATGCTATTTGAACAAAAAAAAAAACATTTATGAGACAGTTGTTTTCAGATTTCATTGGTGATTTCAAATATGAAATTTAATCGCAAGCTTGGTGAACTGTTTTGGAGAATTTAATGTTTCCCCATTCAAAGAGATAGGAGCTGCACTTGCATGCCCGAGAGGCATTTCAAAGATGTTTGAAGTTTAATGTTGTGTGATTGGGGCATGTGGAAGTTGGGTTTAGTGTAACATGAGATAAGTTTCAGTGCGGTGTGCCTTCAGGGCACCATTTGTGCAGCATTGCAGTTTTCATGTAATCCAGGTCGAAGCACCAGCTGTTGCTATTATAGTCTCTATGTAAGTATGAGTTCTGTATCCGTTGTTGTGAGTATTAGATCAGATTACTGGGTAAGTAAATTGTAAGAAATCTTCTTACTATTTCTTCTATCGCATCGTTGCTGGTAAATCAACTCCCTCCTCCAACCCCAACTCCACCTAACTGAAAGGCTAATCTAATCTGATTTTCTTCTTCTTTCTCTTCTTCGTATACAGTTTTTTGAAAGCATTCTCATGTATTTTAGATTTTTTACAGCTCGTGTAAATTGTGAATTGTAATTATGTATGCATATACTATATCTGTTCTGTACCCCAGGATGGTTGACTTGCTGCTCTCCCCACTCTGTACAAGCATGGCTGCATGGACAGGTGTGGGGAGTTTAGCCCAGAATAGAACCATACTGCCAACAATAAATGTATGCTTTATAAATGTCATAAACATACTTGATGAAGTGGACCTCACTGAACCTTGCATGCTTTTACATTTAGGCTGTAGTATTTGTTTGGTATTTTAGTGTTTGTGTGTGTGTGTGTGTGTGTGTGTGTGTGTGTGTGTGTGTGTGTGTGTTAGAACAGGTTGAGTCACGTTAATGTGACTCTTTACTTATCCTTTGCTATTTGAGCGATGCTGCTGCATAGTCCTTTACATGCTCTTTAGAAGGAACTGGATGACTTTCAAAACAATCATTTCCTGGTCTCATGGTATAGACTTTACTGTATCTGATTGAGTAAAACAATCAGTATGAAGAAACTGCATAGCTCTTTAGAAGGAACTGGATGACTTTCAAAACAGTCATTTCCTGGTCTCATGGTATAGACTTTACTGTATCTGATTGAGTAAAACAATCAGTATGAAGAAACTGCATAGCTCTTTAGAAGGAACTGGATGACTTTCAAAACAGTCATTTCCTGGTCTCATGGTATAGACTTTGCTGTATCTGATTGAGTAAAACAATCAGTATGAGGAAAATTTTTTCAAAAACTAAATACAAAATATTTGTACAAAATTCCCAGTTTAAAGTGTGTGTAAAACTGCTTTAGGCAACCTTGTTGAATGCAAACAAGTCTACACTTGTTCAAAATCAAATGTGAGATCAGTGAATAGTATGGATGGTAAGATTCACCGATTAACATCAGTGCATCGGTGTTAAATATTAAATACTAATTTGTATTATAGTAATGCACCCTTTGTTTGTGTTCTAATATGTTCTTATTATATTTACAAAAATGGGAATGTTGGGAATGGAGAACCTTGATCTAGATCACAGACTGGAACTGTGACCATGAGGTTATGTAAATCTGGCTATTGTATTGTTCCCAATGTTTCAAAAATAAAGAATAAAAAAAAATATCCCGTTCTGTCTCGTTGCCACCAAAGTTTTCTCAGTCCTCCAGAAGTGTTCACGGCCGTTGGGAGATAAGGCACACCAGACAAAAAATCTGAATATACCTTCAAATCTTTATTGTCTTATACAGGGGTATATACAGATAAAATAGGGGTGGTGTACCCCTTTCAACCAACAAGATACAGATTACATATGTGTTGTATATGAGCCAAAAATATGGGTTTTATATGATAAAAATATGACTAGGAAATACTGGACTTAAAAGGAATATTTCTGGCAGATGGACACTTCAACTTTTAGTAAAGGACAGACTAAATTCAGTAACCTGGGCCTAAAAAGGGCCCCCGCCATCCTCAACACTTCTTCAACGATTGAACCCTAAGTAACATCTGCCCATGCGTGTATACATTGAGGTAAAGAGAGATAGGACTAAAGAATTGAGAGGGAGAGAACACAGAAGGGAGGAGGGAAAAGCACAAGGGGAGAGAAAGGGAGGGCAGGAGTAGGAGAGGAAACGAGATCACTCACACACACAAGAGAAAACATCTGGAAGGGAGTGTACTTTTTCTAACAATGGGCATAAAAGTAACAATGCGATGCATCGATTTAAAAAAGTATGCATCGAATACAAGTTGCCATTTGTATGATGATGCATTGTTTCTAACTTATTTGGCATCAGTTAAAATGATTTGTTTATATATAATTATAAGTAGATGTGCCCTATACTTTTATTATTTAGAAAGTGGCCAATAATTTGCGTCGACTATTTTGTATGTAGATTGATTTTTTCCTCTCTAAACTGTTTCTCAAGCGCATTCTCTCTTCACCGCTGCTGCTACATGAATTTGACGTATCACAACACTACAGAGTAAGGCATGTAGTTTAATATGGAAGAGGTAGAGATGCATCTTCCACCAAATAATTACAATGAACCAAAGAAATAAAAGTCAGCTATCTGTACCATATTGATTGCTTAGCATCATATTTTTTACCATTGCATCATATCGCATTTAATCACAATGTGTTGAAAGGAATCGAAATCAGATCGGACTGCATCATAATAGGGGTCAATCATATCGCAATGCATTGCTAGCTGCTTCATATGTATCTTTAATTTATTGTATTGTCGGCTATGCATCAAGATGCGTATCTCATCGGCCTCAGTTATGGAGATGCACATCCCTAGTGAATGGCCATCTGCATGCAGCCCTTCACACAGTGCAGATCCTAGATTTTTGGGGGCCCTAAGCTAAACTTTACCCCTGGGGTAGCAGGTTTATACAGTAGGATGCTGTCACGGAATGCAAAGATACTGACTGGCATTTGATTACTATTCAAACTGTTTATTTTCACTAAAGACATAACTGACTGTGTTTAGTGAAAACTCACTAAGACTGACATTTGACAGTAGCCTATATTTGTTTGTGTTTCACTCCCTTTTAAATCACGCACACGAAAGCGCTTGGAAAACAGTGTCTCTTTCCTGGCTCAGAGCAAATTTAACAATTTTTTTAGTATCGAGCAAGAACGGTACGATTTATATGACTGTCACTGTTTCTGATCTGAACTCCTCTGGTCTAAGTTACACAGCCGTCAGAGAATTCCAGGAGAATCATTACGGACTCTGGCAAATGAATGATATTGAATCCCTAGCAAGGCGAGCTTATGCACATATTCCACCATCAGTGCAGAGCGAGCTGGCCTGCGATCAGTTCATTAGAGCTCTTTCTCCAGCGGAGCTGCGCATACATACACAGCTCGCACGCCCACGTCATTTGGCAGAGGCCTTGGAGTTGGCACTGGAGAGAGAAATGGCAGTTGAAGCAGCAATGCTAGGGTCAGCAATTGGCTCCTCCCCCACCATCAGGGAAGCTGGAGGGATTGAGATGGTATCTCCTTTTGCTCATCCGTCTTTTGGATGAGACATTAAACTGAGGTCCTGACTCTCTGTGGTCAGTAAACATCCCAGGATGTCTTTTAAAAAAGAGTAGGGGTGTTACCCCGGCATCCTGGCCAAATTCGCCCATTGGCCTCTGACCA
The DNA here is from genome assembly GCA_024542945.1 of allo-octoploid hybrid of Carassius auratus x Cyprinus carpio. NCBI lineage: Eukaryota > Metazoa > Chordata > Actinopteri > Cypriniformes > allo-octoploid hybrid of Carassius auratus x Cyprinus carpio. Next base: position 22,621,900 of record CM045000.1, on the reverse strand, counting down.
TCATGGCCTCCTAACCATTCCCATATCTGCTGACTGGCTTCATCACTCTCCTCTCCACCAATAAGCTGATGTGTGGTGGGCGTTCTGGCGCAATATGGCTGCCGTCGCATCATCTAGATGGATGCTGCACACTGGTGGTGTTTGTGGAGATTCTCCCCTTCTATGTAAAGCACTCTAAGTGCCCAGAAAAGCGCTATATAAATGTAAGGAATTAATTTTGTGTTGATTACCGGAGGCTTAACGCAGTGACACAGAAAGACTCATACCGTCTTCCCCGTGTGGATGAATGTTTGGACCTCGTGGCTGGCTCTCATTGGTTTTCATCATTGGACTTGATGTGTGGGAGCTGGCAGGTGCCACTGACGCCAGAAGCTCGACCCAAGACAGCTTTCTGCACAGGTAGAGGTCCGTGGCAATTTAAAGTCCTCTCTTTTGGTCTTTGCAATGCACCGGCCACATATGAACACTTAATGGAGAGGGTACTGGAAGGCATTCCGCGGCAGCAGTGTCTGGTATTTTTGGACGATATACCAGCACATGGAAGCTCGTTCCAGTCAGCTATCACAGCCTTGAGGGCAGTGATAGAGAAGATCAGATTGGCTGTCTGAAGTTACATCCCGATAAATGCAAACTGTTGGGCAGGGAGGTGACCTTCTTGGGGCATCGGATAGGCAGTGAAGGGACTGACACTGCAGAGGACAAAGTGAGTGCTGTACAGGAGTGGCCTCTTCCAGTGAGCCAAAGGGAGTTAAAAAGCTTCCTGGGTTTGGCATCCTATTACAGGAAATTTGTACTGGGTTTTTTCTGTATTACTGCTCCTTTATATAACCTCCTGCAGAAGGATCAGTGCTTTGTCTGGACAGAGAGCTGTCAAAATGCTTTCACTACTCTGAAACAAGCCCTGGTGCGTGCCATCCTGGCACCTCCCAACCCCCAACTGCCTTTTGTGTTGGACACTGACACAAGTGGGGAAGGAATAGGTGCAGTCTTATCCCAGGCATGGCCAGATGGAGAGAGAGTGGTGGCCTATTTCAGCAAGGTGCTCAGCAAAGCTGAAAAAAGATATTGTGTCATACGGCGAGAGCTGCTGGCTGCCATCTCTGCCGTCAGGCATTTTAAGTACTACCTGTGCGGTCAGCATTTCACCATACACTCTGACCATGCCTCCTCGCAGTGGCTGATGATGTTCAAGGAACCAGAGGGCCAGGTGGCTTGTTGGCTTGAGGAACTGCAGAGTTATGAGTTCACTGTAACACATCGTGCTGAGGAACGGCATGGCAATGCCGACGCTCTGTTGAGACGGCCATGTAGTATGCACGAATGCAAGTATTGTGAGCGCAGAGAAGCCAGAGAGCTGGAGGTTTACCATGAAGGTGGATGGAAGCGGTGGGCCCCAACTGGTCTGCCCGGCCAGGAGCTATAAAATGTGGATGTCACTCAGTGGATGGAGTATCAGAGGTGAGACCCAGACCTGCAGCCGACGATGCTGTGGGTAGAGACAAAGCAGCGGCCACCATGGGAGGAGGTAGCAGCACTCTCCCCATTCACCAAGGGATTGTGGGCCAAGTTCAAATGTATACGGCTGGTAGAGGGGCTTCTCCAGCAAGCATGGGTGGCGCCAGCAACAGGAGAAAAGAGATGGCAGGTCGGGGTGCCTTGCGACATGCAAGAAGCAGTGTTAAAGGCCATGCATGGCTCTGCTGGTTCAGGTCATTTTGGGGTGACAAAGACACTTCGACATCTGCGTCCGGCCTTCTACTGGGGACGGATGAGGCGTGATGTGGAGGACTTCTGCAGGTGCTGTGATCTTTGTACTGCTCGCAAAGGGCCGCAGGGTCAGTCTAGGGCCCAGCTACAACAGTTTCCCCTTGGGGAGCTGATACATTGGGAGGGGCTGAACATCATGGGGCCATTTCCTTGCACCACGATGGGGAATCGCTTTGTTTTGACCGCTATGGGTTACGTTACGAAAATGCCTGAGGCCTTTGCGCTGCCTGACCAGGAGTCTGAGACTGTTGCCAACGCCTTGGTGGAGGGCATGTTTTGTAGGTTTGGGGCTCAGCAGAGTATCCATAGTGATCAAGGCAGAAACTTTGAATCCAAGGTGTTCTCTTCGACTGGCTTGTGGAGCGATTCAACAGGACTTAACATCCACTCATCAACATGATTGGGACACCCATCTGCTGCTGGTCTTAATGGCATGTCACTCTGCTATTCAGGACTCTACCTCATGCACCCCAGCCCTGCTCATGTTGGGGAGGGAGATTAGGACCCCTGCAGAGTTGGCCTTTGGTCTGCCCCCGGATGCTCCACCAGTTCCAGCTGGGCCCGAATATGCTAGACAGCTCCAGGACCGCTTGGACTCAGCCTATGCATATGCCAGGAGGCAGCTGGTTACTGCAGGCATGCGGCAAAAGAGGGCTTATGACTTGCATGCCCGGGGGCATGACTTTGGGGTGGGGGAGCTAGTTTGGGTTAACAACCCAGTGAGGAAAAAAGGGAGGTGTCCGAAGCTGGACAGCCACTGAGTGGGACCATGCCCAGTTTTGGAAAAACTGGGGAGGTTGTGTATCCATGTACAGTTACCTTCTCGGGGGCGCAAAGTGGTACTGCATTGAGATACAGTAGGTGGACAACCAGAATGGGTGATACTGCCGCCACAGGGCCGCGGCGTTAACTGCAAGTCAGTCGCGTGTTAAAATCATTCACGAAACTACCACTAGGTGGCGCAAAGGGACGGATTGCAAACTGACTGTAATTCTAAAATGTTGGTTTGTAAACGGAGATGAAAGGATGAAGTAAAACAACAAGAGCATTATAATATAACATTGTAACATCCTTAAAAACCATTAGAAAATTTACAGTGAGTTAATTTCAAAAAGTCTTAGGCTACAGCCTACGCATCAAAAATTTAAAGAAAGACCTTTACACAAAGGCTCTTATGGATGCTATTGTTATTAAACAGTCATTACATATAAGGCACATATATATATATATATATATATATATATATATATATATATATATATATACACACGGATCAAAAGCTAAATGTTTTCATTTCGGTTCATTCTTGGCTAAAAAAAAAAAAAATCTTCAGGTTCCATATGCAGAGCGAAATGAGAACGGTCCAGCATTTAGAAATAATCCTTTTTAACTCTGTTATTATTCTTGATCTTTCAAACACTTTGCATTTTCGAATTATGCCTTTACTGTGTGACCAAAAATTAAGTATGTTCTGTTTCAGCTGTTTGATCGCGCTGGTGCCTCATGCACATATTCACTGGAAACAGCAGCCATTCACTGTGCAATCCGGCAGGAACAGCGGTCCACTTTGGCATATTTTTGCTAATTATGATTTTTTTCCGTCCATACTGAAACATGCGTGAACTACAAAGCCTATTTTACCTCATGAAAAATAGTTAAGCTTCAAATGGGCAACATCAAGAATATGGAATTCTTGATTGGATTTCTCCCGAATGAGAGAGCCCAACCTTACCTTATGTTTCGCTTTAAATTATTATTCATTTATTTTTTGTTTGTTTATAGCTAAGCCTATATTATTATATGCTGCAATTATATTTATCCATTAGATTTATATATTTTAAATTATTGTTCTGTTCTTATAAATTTGTTAAATTTAAATTGTATTTACAATGCACAAACCAGAAGCACCAATATCTACAGGGAAAGGTTGGCCATTCTCAAAACATAAAATATAAATTTTATTTAAATTTTCGTTTTGTGTGTTTCAGAGGAAAAATCAATGTTAAAACATCTCTCCATTACGGTCCGTTCTGAAAGCAGAATTTATGCCAACGTGTATAAAATGCTTTAAAAACTTTAACAGAGATGTCTAGAGGGTATTTAATAGGTCTGTCCCCACGTAAGATTTTCGAGTTACTAGTCGTTCATTTGTCATTATTCAACTAATTGCAGGTTTATATTAAATTTACATCTATAATTCAGCCTTAATATATTCTGTGCTCAAGCACATGTGTTCAGTTTTTCACAAAACACAGGCAGAAATAGCTGTGAAAATAATTGTGAAAAAGGAGACATTTTTATTATTTATTAATAAACACATGTTTTCTTGTCGGCTGCAAGATGAAATTCACAGTGCTGGCTCTTTCCACATGGACGCGCCTTTAAAGAGAAATACAACTCTCACAGATTACATAATGCTTTCATTTTGAATTGATTGGTTTAAAAGTAGACATATCAAGCTTTCTGTAGATATATTTCTCATGTATGTGAGACACCCCAATTTTAAGTTATTTCATTATTAGGAAAAAATTCAAGTGATCGAGAGGGCGTCTCCCTGTCATGCGTGGGCATTAATAATTTTTGCACAAACACTTGTATATGAATAATAATTCACATTTTGCATTTTACACATTTTACATGCAATTATCCAGAATAAAACCAAACAAGATTTGTAATGAAGATAAAATATGTAGACAAATAAGAATAAACGCTGCGTATGAGGGGCCATACAAGCCATAATTCATTCTGGCACTCTCACACACTTACATTCTCCTTACACTATATTCTTGCTTTCACACACTTACAGTCTCCTTTCACATGCATACATTTCTACTCTTACACACACATACATTCTCCTTTCACATACATATAGTTTTGCTTCCACACTAGTGATGTGTCGTTCGTGAACGAATCGTTCTTTTTGAACGAATCTTTTAGGTGAACGAATCGTTCTCGTTCATGTAAACCATTGACTCATATTTCTCGTTCACTGAAATTCCTTCCTCCACAGCAGCGCGGCGCTATTAGCAGCGCATGGGCAGCTCGGTGAACCGTAGCTCTGTGAACTGTTTCATCCTGTCAAAGAGTTACTCAACCTCGAGCCAATAGCCTTCGAGTATGAGATGTGACTAAGCATGTGATTTGTTGAATGTAGTGAACGAATACGCCCTTCACTGAACGAGTTTCATATGAGTCTGAACCAAATCGAGAGATCTTGTCGTTCGTGAACGAGTTGAATGATTTGGTACATCTCGTTCATGAATGAAATGACTGAACTGGTACATGTCGTTCGTGAACGAGTTTAATGAATTGATACATCTCGTTCCTGAATGCAATGAATGAGAGTAAACCGGGTCAGTCGGCCATCTATCAATCTCGCAAAAAGCAAAGCGCAGTTATAGGTACTGTGCACATACGCTTGTTTTCATATTTAGCATACAGAACATAACTCCACGTTTAATCCCCGATTTATGAATGTGAATATATAATATATGAACTGTCTGACCAAACAATTACAATGTTAATTATGCAAGAAAACCTCGTGCTTTGTTCATCTGAACAACTTATTTAGACTTTTTTTTATTTATTGAATGCGATTATGCACCCATTTTAATAAAGCCAAATCAGTTTTTGTAACAAGTGAATACGTTCGTTGCCTTAAGACACACATAAGACACTCTTTTTCGCCACCTGCTGGTGTATTTTGTGTAATATGAAGAAATGGTCACTAAACGAATCAGTGAACGAATCTGAACGAATCATTTTGGTGAACGAACTGAAAATGAACGAATCTCTTGAAAGAATCATAATTTCCACCACTATTCCACACACTCACATTCTCCTTTCACACACATACATTCTCCTTTCACATACACACACACACACACACATATATATATATATATATATATATATATATATATATATAAAACATATATATATATGTATATATATATATACATATATATATATATATATATATGTATATATGTATATGTAGAATGTATGTATGTATGTATGTATGTCTGAAGAAAATATATGTATGTAAGAGAAGAATGTATGTATGTGTGAGAGAGAGTATAGTGGAAACGGAAGGCGTATAGTGGAAACGGAAGGCAGGTTAGGCGCGATCAGGGTCACCGGGACAGGTCATCATGGCTGAGGTAGATGATGCAGCCGCAGAAGTATTGCAGCAAGCTATCTGGGTTTTAAAAAATAAATATTATCATCGTAAAAAGGTTACATGGCCTCTTCCCTTGAGTGAGTTGTGATTGAGGACGCGGACTCAGCCTCAGTCATGTTGCCAGATATACGCATTATAAGTGTCTATGTTTTTTTTTTCACTTAATTTGGGAAGTGAATAAAGTGGGACTTTGCAAGTTAGGGACAGCGATATCTTTATATTCATTTCATAACTCAAGATTTGGACTCATTGCGGTTTATTTATTTTTAGATGTTTTTTTTTTATTATTTTTTGTTTGTTTTTCAATATCTGGCAACGCAAGCAGAGAAAATACTGTACCAGACAGAACAAATTCATAGAAATACTGAAAGACAATCATAATTATGGAATAAGGGTGGGGTGAATATGGATGTATTTCTGATGAGAGCTGACAGTCTTCCGAAAAGTTTCGATGGCATTTTCTTTTTCCTCCTACCGTCGTTAAATACACATTAAAGGAGTGTTAATTAGCACAGCACTGCATTCAGCAGTAACTCAGGAAACGCTAGTGTTCTATAAGCGCCACCTGCTGTCAGAGATTGAATTTGCATTTTCATCAGAATCAGAAAGAGCTTTATTGCCAAGTGTGTTTACACGCAGAAGGAATTCGTCTTGGTGTCAGGAGCTTCCAGTACAGAAAGTTCAAACACAAGCTGTGTCCCAAAGTTGAGTGTGCACACTTCGAAGGCCACGGACTTCGAAGACCAGACCTCCAAAGTGCACGAAGGGTCCTCCGAAATGCGTGAGATGCTCCGCCTTCACAAGATTTCCTAATTCCGTCACCAGGTGTTTCCGGAATTAGGATTAGTTTCCGGTTTCCTCTGTCGCATAGCAACGGTGCGAGAGGAGCGCTGATGAGAGGACAGTCCCGCCAGGATAGGTGGAGCCAGAACTGCTCGTTTTTGTTTTTATGATTTACTCATAATGGAGGAGACGGTGATGAACCTCAGGCTTAGCCAAGACCGAGGCCAGGTAAACTACACTGGTTTACTGCGATCTTCGTCGGATTACAACTTTAAATGCAGGTACTGGCTTGAGCTTACTGGAATAATGTAATGATACATATGAAAAACTACAAAATACACACATAGCAGTTCAAATGCTGACTGATATCTTACAAAGGTGCAATTTTATGTAGTTTATTGTCATGACCATATGTAGACAGGTTTGCAACCCGTATTTTTTTAGGCAGTTAACCATAAAAATAAAACTGTATTTAAAAAAAAATAGAGCATGATTCCAGCAAGATTAAATGTAATAACCTTTAACATATTTAGAAGTAAACTGCAACATACACAGAAGTGCAGCAGTATCATTAATGTAAAACCATCCTGACAAATTATTTTATTCAAGACAATACTGCACATACCTTTACTTTTACTCTCAATACCTGAAGTATATTAGAGTATGCAAGATAACACTTTTGTCTAAAGGATAGTTCAGCCAAAAATGAAAATCCTGTAATCATTTACTCACCCTTCAGTTGCTCCAGGTTTGTAATTTATATTTTTGGGTGAACTATCCCTTCAGCTAAAGTTTTAAATATGAGTAGTAGATTTTCCCCAATATGGTATTGGTAGTTACTAAAAGTAGTTTACTAAAGTATGTCAATATTTCTTGTACTAATTATGTTGTCATAGCTCTAAACAATTTATCTTTTCCTTCTTTCCCTGAATCAGAGCAGACCCCTGTACTGCAGGATAAAGCTGAATGTGGCAGCGCTGGACAGGTGTTTAATGGTTTTGTTCTGAGCAGGGAGACCCTGACAGTGTTGCTGGATCTACTGGGAAGTGAACGGCAACAGTGATGGTGTGCCACGATCCAGACCCTGGTGTTTCTCTTCTGTCTGCCAGCGGTACATCATACAGATGGTCTCCAGAGTGTTTGACAAGTGCCTCGTTCCACTGTCACCGCACTGTCCTCCGAGTCGGAGGTGCTGGCCATTCACCAAGAGATTGACCTCCTGAAGACCCCAGAACACATGGAGGCAGGGCCGGGCTCAAACTGATGTTGTTTTTCTGATGTTAAACCTGAGCTATGTTGTAAATGGTTGTAAAAAGTACTTTCTGTTATGTATAGAACAATTTGTTTTAATGTGTAAAAAAAGTATTTACAGGACAAACAAATAAAAGAATGTTTTGTGAAAAAAATAAGCTACATTAAAAAAAAAATTAACAATGTAAGTAAGCACTTTTCTTTTATTTACACATGTGAATATGCAAAACAAATACAAAATGTACAGGAAGTACTCAGGCTTATTTACGAATTAATTACAAAAAATGAAAAATGTATACAATTTATGCATTTCATTTTTAACTTGCATCACAAAATAAACCACAGAAATTAGGTTGTTTCATTGACAATATGACATTTAAAAACTATATTGCAAAAACTGTAATGTACTCATTTTTTTCCCACAGTTTTCTCTTGGCTAATGAAGAATGTGTTTGTTTGAGTTTGATGTCCTCCCTGTCCACTCGCTCCCTCACCTGTCTCAGGACACTTCACAAATAAACCATGCCTGTTAACAACAAAAACACATGCTCACTTTCTCCAGAATAGTATTAAAACAAAAGAAAATGGAAACACTTATGAAAAAAGACAGGTTTGCAATCTTAACATTAGAAAATATGACACAGCAGGACATGCATACAAAATACTGAAGTGCTTAAGTTTGGTTAAAACATTTGTAGACATCTCTTGCATGACAGCACTTCAAAAACACAACAAAGGGAAAGACCATTGCCTTATATAGTGGTTGTCTTATTGTTTGTGGGCTTTATGTTAAAAAAACTGGCTTTAAACACTTTCACTAGGTATTTGAGTAAATGAAAACACAATACTTACATTTCAATGTGAAATTCTCCACAGAACTCTCACCTGCCTCTGAATATAAACACCTTCGTCACATGTACGCAAGTGATTCTGGGATATGGAAGGGTGCGAAGTGTCCATAAGATGTACACTTCATTTTCATGGGAAATGAAGGGCGCATTTGAAGTCGCTTTCGAAACTCGTCAGCCTTCGTCGCGCCGCGGTGACGCATTCACACTTCAAATGCGGGCTTCGGAGTGCGCGTTCTGACTTTGGGCAGAGCCCGTCTACGGAGAGCCTTCCCACTCCCTATTAAATCCTATTGTACCGAATTTTGGTTGCAGTTCCACCAGAGTTCCACTGGGGGCGATCGCCATGAGTGCAGAATGAATGGGAGTCTATGGGGCTAGACGGTTAAATTGTCCCTTTCACCCGATTGTCGTTGAGAAATCTCAGATCTGATTGTAGGTTTTGCAAGTTCAACATGGGTTATAGGTCGAAAGTTGAATGAACGAGTACTTATGTCCTTTCGATTTCTTACAGGTTGAGTTGTTGTTGCCCATAACATGCTAGCATTCTGCTAATGAACGTATAACATATGACGTCATTGACATTTTAAAAGACTTATTAAAGCAAATAAGTGACTCTAAAAAAATCTAACACCCAGCAGTGTGTAATTTCTTTGCATCTTCTTTCGAATACAACATTCAAAATACTAGACAAAAAATTATATCCTGAGAAAAGTGGATTTTGAGGGGTTGACCTCCATTCATTCTGCACTCGTCCTGTGAGCGCCCTCATATGGAATCAGAGTGGAACTGCAACCAGTTCAGAAGCCGGAAGTGTAGTGAGAGTGAAACTTCTCGCCATATTAGACATTCTCTGCTTTGGGACAGCTTACGTCGTGACGCTGTGACGCAATCGCACTTCACATCCGCACTTCGGAGCCAGTTTGGGACACCCTTCGTCGCGCCACTATGACGCATTCGCACTTCAAATGCGGACTTCGGAGTCCATGCACTTAAGTTTGGGACACAGCTATAGTGCAGACATACATATAATTAAGGTAATAAAACTAATAATAATAAAGAGTAATAATAAAATATTAATTCAGCCGGTCTGATGTTTTTGTTTTGTGCAGTTGTTTCATGTTGCATATTTTTTTGGTTTGTTTGTTTGTTCAAGGTTAGTTTGGCCAGTAACAGAGCAAAATAAACATTTAATAAATGTAATAATAATAATAAAAGTAATAAGAACTAAATAAATTGGCAACAAGTATGGGAATCGGCTCATTTTATTGTAAAACAAATAAATAAAGTCGGAAATTGGAATCGGTCACAAAAAATCCTGATCTGTGCATCCTTAACTGGAATGGAATTAGACTTACCTGAAAGACCTGAAAAAGTATGGTTCATTTCAGTTTTATCTTTGAATTATTGTACCTATTTGTGCAAAATGGTTATTATTTATTACAATACAATGTTACAGTCAACAATGTGTGGCGGTATCACATGAAAGGAAAGGTTAATCAGTGAATTTATCCGACTACGCCACCCTGGTGGGAAACCAGAGAATTTATTCCCATTAAAGGACACAGGTAAGTTTCACCAAATGAAGGCAAAGTAGGGGAGACGGGGGCGAGAATACAAAAGATTGGATTTTATTATAAAACACACGCATAGATTTAAAACGCTCTCACACAAACCATTTCCACAATAAGGGAGGAAATTCCCAGGGCCAGGATTAGTGGGAACCAGGCAGGCCGGCTGCAACTCAGAATGGTTATCCAAAAACCCACCTAAATTCACACCAAAGCAACCATCACACACACCAATGGGAAGTTGTATCCACACACACCGCACACTGTGACACTGCAAAATGACAGCAGCTAGCCTCCCCAGTTCCACCCGATCCTCACTGGCCAAACACTTTGTTGCGACTCTGGCACTCGAGCATCCAGAGAACAACACACCCAAAACGTAAATCAAAATCAATAAATATTCAAAAAGAAATAACCCTTGCAGCATACAATATGCTTACAAAAGAAAATGCAGGGTAAACAAATCAATACCAAAAAAAGACCAATATAACCAAACAAACAAAACAAACAATTACGGTTAGCAGAAAAAAAAACAATCCAGAACCTCAACTGGTAGATAGTCCATGCGGAGAAAATACTCAGTCTTTACAGTTTCGTAAACTCTCAAAGTATTAAAACACAAAAGACCGTAAAGTGCAGATCGGACTCCAAAATGCGTCCCTAAGCAAAACAGCAGCTGCGTTGCCTGAAATCATTGGCCAGGATGAGGACTAAGATGTTTTAATTTCCCCTTAACTAAAGAATAAAAAAAAACAAATTATTATAACGATTAAAACAAGATAACCACCAATATGAAGAAATAAGTGGCATACTTACGATTGTTATTGAATAAACATTAGATGCAACGCTATATGGTTACTCACAACCGGTGTCATAGCTCAGTCTACCAGCCAGCATTCACTGCTCTCGCTGCAATTACTGAGAGCAACACACAATAAAAAAATTACAGATGAGACGGTAAACAAACGGAGCACCTAAACATACCTGCAGCCGAAATACGCCGCGAGTTGCCGCCCTGCCAACGCCACCAGACGCGCTCTAAATGAAACTATAAATAGCGCATATTAGACTCGCAACATGCACATTGTTACACCGCCAACAAACAGCCAAACATACCTGAGGAAGGAATCAGAACGGAAACGGAAATGCCAGGGAGAGAGAGAGAAGCACCCCAGGTCACAAACATACCCACCTGCCATAATAAAGGTCCTTAAATAGTATAGATACTATCGTTTCATTGGTATATGAACTTTAACCCCACCAACCAATGAGATGCTAGTGCTGTCGCTATCATTTAATTGGTGAACCAACTGTACATCAACCAGCCAATAAAAGACTTATCCTGCCACAAATGAAAACAATAAGTTTTATTTATTGATTTATTGATTGATTGATTGTGGCAAGGCCTGTGAAAATTTTGCCAGGGCAAGTAAAAAATTTAAACCACTGGCCCAACCGGACCAGTAGAAAACTTCCTTAGCATTAAGCCCTGTAAATACGAACAAAATCAGTATCATAACACTTCTACACAGATCTGTAGAACACGAAAGTTACATAATGATACGTTAAAGTTAAAAACTTGTAAAAATATGTACTTGAAAACAAAACAGGATGACTTTGAATAGCATCACTGTAAAATTGTGAGGAAGAGCTGAGCAAGTCTTGCACATGTATTTCCTGGTCTGAGAGTGACTTCCTGCTTAAACAGGAAGTAATGGATACCAAAAAAAGGTAGAAATATATGTATGTAAAAGGAGAATGCATGTGTGTGAAAGCAAAAAAATGTATGTATGTGTAAGGAGAATGTATGTGTGTACGAGTACTAATGTATGTATGTGAATGGAGAATGTAAGTGTGTGAAAGCAAGAATATATCCATGTGAAAGGAGAATGTAAGTGTGTGAGAGTGCCAGAATGAATTATGGCTTGTACGGCCCCTCATAGCTGCGCGTCGCACTCAGCATCACACGCGCTGTGCAAATCTTGCACTCTGATGTTTTACACACCTGCATTTAAATGCGGCTGCATTTTTATTTTTTTACTTTACTTAAATTATATGAAAGCAAGTAAAGAAGGCTCCATTTAAAATCACTGAAGTTGTCAATTTAATTTATTAGTTTCTTGTTTTAATTAGGCCTAAATAATAGGAGCAAAATTATACAGTGCCTCACGTTTTACTAAAATAAAGGAAATAATTTATAAAACACGCAACAATTTCATAATCAGTGACAAATATATTTTCCCCAATAAGTTATCTGTCAAAATAAAGGACAGGTAACGAATAACAAAGTAGTGCGTGACAAAAATGCATGTTGTTTTATAAAAAGAAATTTTAAAATATAAATTAAATTAAATTATAGGCCTAATATGTGAGAATATTGACATTTTGCATATAAATCCATGTAGCCTAGCCCACTAAAATAGGCTACCACTTTTAATGCTACGATACAAAATCTAAAATATGGTGTAATACTGTGTAGCTTAGAGAAAATATAAGCACGGGCGCTTGAGATTTATCTTGCTTGAATTCGTTCTTAGAAACGCACATAACTTCATAAGTACTGAACTTTCATCTGTAAATATTTAATATTTTAACTTTTTTTTGTCTTTCATTTTCCTCGAGCTGCAGCCGTCAAATGTAACACATCGGCGAGGCAAAACTGACGTCTATTTGCGAAAATGTGCTTTGATGCGCTTGTTTGATAACTTGTGGTTAAAGTGCCACTCAGCGGTCAAAAGCTGCAAATGCACTGTGCAGATGTGGCGGCACTCACGGCGGCAGAACGATCATTTTGGTTGGCCACCTGCTGAAGGCTGGCTCCTTACCGGGGCGCTGCAACACCGCAGGGCAGCACAGTACTTCTGTCACAAAACGCTGGGACTCCAAGGGGGTCAGAGGGAGTGTAGCAGTGTAGCATGTTCAAAATGTTGTTGTGTTTTAGATAACAATGTACTTAATGTTAATGTTGCACTTTATTCATTTTTGTGTTGCAAACTGTTATTGGATGTTCGAGTTGGATGTGAAAAAAAGGTTCCGCCCTGTGTGTAAGGGGAAACAGAGAGAAGGAGGGTGCAGAAGAGTGCCTCACTGGTTCAAGTGTGGTTCTCTTAGAAGTCAGGGTGTGTACGGCGTGGGTTGTGGCTGACAACAGCCCAAATAAACACTCCTGGTACATCAAAACATTACAGTATGCTTTATAAATGTAATAAACATACTTGATGTAGTGGACGTGACTGACCCTATCATGCTTTTAAATTTAGGTTGTAGTATTTGTTTGGTATTTTAGTGTTTGTGTGTGTGTGTGTGTGTGTGTGTGTGTGTGTGTGTGTTAGAACAGGTTGAGTCACGTTAATGTGGCTCTTTACTTATCCTTTGCTATTCGGGCGATGCTGCTGCATAGTCCTTTACATGCTCTTTAGAAGGAACTGGATGACTTTCAAAACAGTCATTTCCTGGTCTCATGGTATAGACTTTGCTGTATCTGATTGAGTAAAACAATCAGTATGAGGAAAAATTTTTCAAAAACTAAATACAAAATATGTGTACAAAATTCCCAGTTTAAAGTGTGTGTAAAACTGCTTTAGGCAACCTTGTTGAATGCAAACGAGTTTACACTTGTTCAAAATTCAAATGTGAGATCAGTGAATAGTATGGATGGTAAGATTCACCGATTAACATTTCAACCAATAAGATACAGATTCACTGAATAACATCAGTGCATCGTCATAAAAGTTTCCATTTGTATGGTGATGTATTGTTTCTAACTTATTTGCAAATTATTTATATATAATTATAAGTAGATGTGCCCTATACTTTCATTATTTAGAGAGTGGCCAATAATTTGTGTCGAATATTTTGTATGTAGATTGATTTTTTCCTCTCTAAACTGTTTCTCAAGCGCATTCTCTCTTCACCGCTGCTGCTACATGAATTTGACGTATCACAACACTACAGAGTAAGGCATGTAGTTTAATATGGAAGAGGTAGAGATGCATCTTCCACCAAATAATTACAATGAACCAAAGAAATAAAAGTCAGCTATCTGTACCATATTGATTGCTTAGCATCATATTTTTTTACCATTGCATCATATCGCATTGAATCACAATGTGTTGAAAGGAATCGAAATCGGATCGGACTGCATCATAATAGGGGTCAATCATATCGCAATGCATTGCTAGCTGCTTCATATGTATCTTTAATTTATTGTATTGTCGGCTATGCATCGAGATGCGTATCTCATCGGCCTCAGTTATGGAGATGCACATCCCTAGTGAATGGCCATCTGCATGCAGCCCTTCACACAGTGCAGATCCTAGATTTTTGGGGGCCCCTTAGCAAAACTTGTGGGTCCATAAAAAAAAAAAAAATTAACAAACAGTCTAGCCTATAATACCCTACTATACAAAAATGATTAAAATAATCAAATGTAAAAATGAAGCATTGCATAGACTTAATATAAATTCAACATAAATTGATTAAAAACAAAGTTATACAATATTCAATGAAGTGAATCATTTTCTTTTGTTGTTTGAATAACAGATGATGACATACAGTAGCAGGTTTATACAGTAGGATGCAGTCACGGAATGCAAAGATACTGACTGGTATTTAATTACTATTCAAATTGTTAATTTTCACTAATGACATAACTGACTGCGTTTGGTGAAAACTCACTAAGACGGACATTTTGACACACACAAAGTGCAACGTAGCCTATATTTGTTCGTATTACACGCCGTCTTAAATCCCGCACACAAAAAAGCGCTTGGGAAACAGTGTCTCTTCCCTGGCTCAGTGCAAATTTAACTTATTTTTTAGTATCAAGCAAGAATGGTACGATTTATATGACCGTCACGGGTAACACTTTACAATAACGTTCAGTTGTAAGTCATTTATATGTTTAATGATGAACTAACAATTTATAGAAACATTCATAAGCGATTAGTAAGTGATATGCTAACAATCTGTGCATGTTTTGTTAATTTATTTACAAGTTATTTAAAAGTAATTAGTTAAAGATAAACAAATAATTTACAAAACATGACTATGAATTCCTAAATGATCAATAAGTAATATGTTAATTTTTTTTATCTATGTTTGATTAAGTAATAAATCATTTACAAGTGATTAGATGATGATGAACTAATCATTACTAAACATTACAAAATATGGCTATTCATGCACAAATGATTATTAAGTAATATGCTAACGATGTACAAATCTGTCGTAAGTTATCTTAAAAATTAGCATCATGAAATAATGTGTGGAGTGTGTGGGATCTAGTGATAATCAATGTACCCTCTGATTTTTTTTCTTGCTGACTAAAACTGTTCTCTATGGGGGGGACATTTCGGCCACCTGAGCAAAAACATTCTTTATACCAGAGCTGTACAGCATGCACACAAAAAAGTGTGTAACTTTTAACTTTAATGTGCTATTTGTATTTAATGTGACAATTTTTGTTTACCTGAGAAAAATTATTATTTTTTGTTTTTTACAGTATAATACACTGTTGTTCAAAAGTTTGGAATCATTAAGGTTTACTAAATATTACTATAAGTATCTTATGCTCAACAAGGCTGTATCTATTTGATAAAAATACTTAATATTATTTCACAAAATAATATAGTTAAATATTATTGCAATTTAAAATAAAAGTTTTCTATTTTAATCTACTTTAAAATATAATTTATTCCTATGAAGCAAAGCTGAATTTTCAGCATCATTACTCCAGTCTTTAGTGTCACATGAACCTTAAAAATCATTCTAATATGCTGATTTATAATATGCTGATTTATAATCAGTGGTGGAAACAATCGTGCTGCTTAATATTTTGTTGGGACCTGTGATATTTTCTCAGGATTCTTTGGCAAATAAAAAGTTAAAAAGAACAGTGTTTATTCAAAATAGAAATTTTGTGTTACAGTATATACTACTATTCAAAAGTTTGCTGCACATTATTTCTCCTGTGTGGCCATGGTGTAAGAAGTGCATGGCTACGCGCGCGCGCATGCAGCTTATGCCGAGTTCACACTGCACGATTTTCAAACTCATCGGATCCCCGTTGTTTTCACACTGTGTGACTATCTGGGGTAGCATTCAGTTGCTGCTGTGTTCACCTTGCACGATGGATCGGCGACAGAGGGTTTCATACTGCATGACTTAACAATAGGAAGAATCGCCGACAGCTCTGTCTGGTCCGCAATTTACGTTTTACAACAAAACACGTGAGAAGTGAAATAACACGAGAACTCACGTGCGTCAGACCGGAGTTCTTTAGTGAGACTGGATTAATATAAAGAAAAATTATATAGCCCACAAATTGTCTGTGAGCTGATTTCCAGCTACAAGGAGAAAAAGAAAAACAGATTATGCAGGAGGGAGATGCAGGGAACAGGGACTGTGTGTTCTTATGCTGATATTGTGCCTGGTCAAGCAAATATTTGTGCTTGTGTCTGTAAGATATAATTGTTCATATATCTATTAAAATACTTATATTCTGGTCTATAATTCCTCCCCGAACATCCCTCTGCCCTGTATCTTGGTCTCTCGTTGGCTGTAGGTCATCGCCGATGTAGTTTTCAGTCAGAAATCATTGCACACAATGTGATTGTGAATCGCTGACAGCTCCAGAAATTTAGCATGGCAAATATTTTGTGGGCTTCTGCGACGTGTCGGCGATTTCCTCAGATCTTTGTTAATTTACACTGCATGATTGTCACTAGCATGAACGAGCACCAATTTGCATCCGATTTCTGCCATTTGTGGGCGATTTCGCAAAACCTGTCGGCGAGTGAAAAATCGGGCTAAAATCTTGCAGTATGACCTCGGCATTAGAGGGAACATTGCCCACGACTCTCTTCAAAATGATTTTTTTGTTTGTTTGTTTTTCTTCAGAGCACATAAACATTACACTTTGGAAATGCCAGATATGTGGTGTTCATTTATATATTTCAAAATGACCTACACTACCAGTCAAAATATTTTGAACAGTAAGATTTTTAATGTTTTTGTGAAGAATTATCTTCTGCGCACCAAGCCTGCATTTATTTGATCCAAAATACAGCAAAAGCAGTAATGTTGTGAAATATTTTTACTATTTAAAATAACTGCTGTCTATTTGAATATATTTTAAAATGTAATTTATTCCTGTGATCAAAGCTTAATTTTCAGCATCATTAATCCAGTCTTACTCCAAGTGTAACAACATAAACTATACAATTGAAAAGCTTAAAGTCAGTGTATATATATATCAGTGATGTGCAGTGTTGTTTTAAAATGAGGCGGCAGTTTTATGTATAAATATATATTTATAAAATATTACATAAAAGGAGAATAAATAAAATTATATTTTGTATTTTATTAATATTATTTTGTATTTTATTTAATATTATTGTATTATTTTTATTTTTATTCTAAAATAATAACTGAAGGCAGTAACAATTTGAACAATACTCTGGAAACATAATTCATGTTGACTAAAGTAGTTAACTAATGTTAACTAGTGAAACCTTATTTTAAGAATAAAAAATAGCCTACTTCTACAGCATTTATTAATCTTAGTTAATATTAATTTCAGCATTTACTAATGCATTATTAAAATCAAAAGTTGTGTTTGTTAACATTAGTGTATGCACTGTGAACAAACATGAACTAAGGGGGAAGTCGTGGGCTAATGGTTAGAGAGTCGGACTTGCAAAGCAAAAGGTTGTGAGTTCGAGTCTCGGGCCGGCAGGAGTTGTAGGTGGGGAGAGCACATGTACAGTGCTCTCTCCACCTTCAACACCACGACTCAGGGGTCCTTGAGCAAGGCACTGAACCCCCAACTGCTCCCCAGGCACCGCAGCATAAATGGCTGCCCACTGCTCCGGGTGTGTGTTCACGGTGTGTGTGTGTTCACTACTGTGTGTGTGCACTTTGGATGGGTTAAAAGCAGAGCACGAATTCTGAGTATGGGTCACCATACTTGGCTGTATGTCACATCACTTTCACTTTTTAACAATCAACAACTGTATTTTTATTAACTAATATAAAAAAGATTTATTACAGGGGATCTGTATCTGGGGCTCATCTAGTTGTCCTGGTCTCCGCTGTCTTTCAGGGCTGTAGAGGTTCTTTCTAGGTGCTGATCCACCATCTGGGCTGGATACATACTGAATCCGGGTGACTGCAGTGACCCTCTGATGTGGATACAGACTGGATCTGGTGGCTACGGTGACCTCGGAATAAGAGAGAAACAGACTAATATGAGTGTAGATGATATTCTTCTAACGATGTAGCAAGTATATCAGGTGTTATGGGGAATGTTCCCGGTTCCGGTTTACCTAATTAATGCAGCCTAAAAATCCTTTAACGGATTTGGATATTAGAAGCGTATTAGTGTGTTATGTGTAAGCCAGGTTAAAGAGATGGGTCTTTAATCTAGATTTAAACTGCAAGAGTGTGTCTGCCCCCCGAACAATGTTAGGTGGGTTATTCCAGAGTTTAGGCGCTAAATAGGAAAAGGATCTGCCGCTCGCAGCTGATTTTGATATTCTAGGTATTATCAAATTGCCAGAGTTTTGAGAACGCAGCAGACGTGGAGGACTATAATGTAACAAGAGCTCATTTAAATACTGAGGTGCTAAACCATTAGGGCTTAATATGTAATAAGCACGATTTTAAAATCTATACGATGTTTGATAGGGAGCCAGTGCAGTGTTGACTAATATGGTCATTCTTCCTGGTTCTAGTAAGAACTCTAGCTGCTGCATTTTGGACTAGCTGGAGTTTGTTTATTAAGTGTGCAGAACAACCACCCAATAAAGCATTACAATAATCTAATCTTGAGGTCATACACGCATGGATTAACATTTCTGCATTTGACATTGAGAGCATAGGTTGTAATTTAGATATATTTTTGAGAAACATGGCTTTCAAAGGAAAGATTGCTATCAAATAGCACACCTAGGTTCCTAACTGATGACGAAGAATTGACAGAGCAGCCATCAAGTCTTAGACAGCGTTCTAGGTTATTACATGCAGAGTTTTTAGGTCCTATAATTAACACCTCTGTTTTTTTCAGAATTTAGCAGTATGAAATTACTCGTCATCAAGTTTTTTATATCGACTATGCATTCCATTAGTTTTTCAAATTGGTATGTTTCACCGGGCCGCTAAGAAATATAGAGCTGAGTATCATCAGCATAACAGTGAATGCTAACACCGTGTTTCCTGATGATATCTCCCAAGGGTAATATGTAAAGTGTGAAGAGTAACGGCCCTAGTACTGAGCCTTGAAGTGCTCCATACTGCACTAGTCAGAAGAGGATCTATGACTTCTGGAAGCACCTCTTGTAGGAGCTTAGATGGAATAGGGTCTAACATACATATTGTTGGTTTAGATGATTTAACAAGTTTATACAATTCTTCCTCTCCTATAGTAGAGAATGAGTGGAACTGTTCCTCAGGGGATCTATAGTGCATTGTCTGATGCGATACTGTAGCTGACGGCTGCATGGTTACAATTTTATCTGTAATAGTATCGATCTTAGAAGTAAAGTAAAGAAGTAAATCTTCCGTTTATGTCTAAAATTTTAGAAAAAGTTGTGTCTGCTCAATTGTGCTCCTACCTGCAAAAAAATGATCTCTATGAAGAATTTCAGTCGGGTTTCAGGCCCCATCACAGCACAGAAACTGCACTTGTTAAAATTACAAATGACTTGCTTCTTGCATCAGACCAAGGCTGCATCTCATTGCTAGTTTTACTTGATCTTAGTGCTGCGTTTGACACCATAGATCACGACATACTCATAGATAGATTACAAAACTATACAGGTATCCAAGGGCAGGCTTTAAGATGGTTTAGATCCTACCTGTCCGATCGCTACCACTTTGTTTATCTAAATGGGGAGTCATCTCATTTATCACCAGTAAAATATGCAGTGCCACAAGGATCTGTCCTAGGTCCTCTGCTATTTTCAATATACATGTTGCCCCTTGGTAATATCATTAGAAAATACGGGATTAGTTTCCACTGTTATGCTGATGATACTCAACTATATATCTCAACAAGACCAGGTGAAACTTCTAAATTATCTAAGCTAACAGAATGTGTTAAAAATGTAAAAGATTGGATGACCAATAATTTTCTCCTATTAAATTCAGATAAGACAGAGATATTACTTATTGGACCAGAAAACATTACACAGAATCTCGTAGATTACAATTTGCAACTAGACGGATGTACTGTTACTTCCTCTACTGTAAAAAATCTGGGTGTTATATTAGACAGTAACTTGTCTTTTGAAAATCATATTTCCCATGTTACAAAAACAGCATTCTTCCATCTTAGAAACATTGCCAAGCTACGAAACATGTTACCTGTTCCTGATGCAGAAAAGCTAGTTCATGCATTCATGACCTCTAGACTGGACTATTGTAATGCACTGCTAGGTGGTTGTCCTGCATCCTCAATAAACAAGCTACAGGTAGTCCAAAATGCAGCGGCTAGAGTCCTTACCAGGTCAAGAAAATATGATCATATTACCCCAATACTACAGTCTCTGCACTGGCTACCTATTAAGTTCCGTATCAGTTACAAAATATTATTACTTACTTATAAGGCCCTTAATGGCTTAGCTCCTGCGTACCTAACTAGTCTTCTACCACGCTACAACCCATCACGCTCCCTAAGGTCACAAAACGCTGGACTTTTGATAGTACCTAGGATAGCAAAGTCCACTAAAGGAGGTAGAGCTTTTTCGCATTTGGCTCCCAAACTCTGGAATAGCCTTCCTGATAATGTTCGGGGCTCAGACACACTCTCTCTGTTTAAATCTAGATTAAAAACACACCTCTTTGGCCAAGCATTCAAATAATGCATCTCATAATTTTGGACTGCAGTTATATCTGATCAAATGTGCATTATTATTCTTTAGCTTGGGTTAAACTAATTAATTTTACTTGGCTGGAACAGCAGCTACGCTAATTATGTCTCTATTTGTTTCTCTGCTTTGCCACGGGATTTACATCCCGTGGTAACTAGGATTTACACAAGCTCCAGTCTGGATCCAGAACACCTGAGAAGAGATGATGCCAGCCCCTCAGAGGACCTCAGATGATGCTAACCCAGAGACAACATACAGAACTACCACATTTTGCTATAAGTTTGATTGCATAATTGCTGTTAATAGTGTTAATCGTCTGTTTGTTTACGTCTTTTTATTGATTTTTCTAAACATTTCTGCTATATGCACATGAACTGACAGTCACCACTGATAAGCTACTACTAAATATTGTAGAAACTTAATTTTCTGTAAAGTTGCTTTGTAATGATTTGTATCGTAAAAAGCGCTATACAAATAAACTTGAATTGAATTGAATTGAATAAAGTAGTTCATAAAATCATTACTGCTGTGCTGTTGGGAAATGTCAACACTTGTTGATGCTTTATTTTTCGTTAATTTAACCACTGTATTGAATAAATACCTGGGGTTATGATTGTTTTCTTCTAAAAGAGACGAAAAGTAATCAGATCTAGCAGTTTTTAATGCTTTTCTGTAGGGCAGGTTACTTTCCCGCCAAGCAATAGGAAATACCTCTAGTTTTGTTTTCCTCCAGCTGCACTCCATTTTCTGGGCTGCTCTCTTTAGCAGCTCATTTTACCACGGTGTCAAACTGTTTTCCTTAATCTTCCTTAAGCGTAAAGGAGCAACTGTATTTAAAATGCTAGAAAAGAGAGAGTCCATATTTTCTGTTACATCATCAAGTTGTTCTGAAGTTTTGGATATGCTAAGGAATTGGGATACATCAGGAAGATTACTTACAAAGCAGTCTTTTGTGGTAGAAGTGATGGTTCTACCATACTTGTAACAAGAAGTAGAATTTACAGTTTTAGCTATATGAAGCACAAAACTAAATAATGATCTGATATATCATCGCTTGGCTGCATAATTTTAACACCATAAACATTAATTCCATGTGACAGTATTAAATCTAGTGTATGATTTCTACAATTAGTAGGCCATGAGATGTGTTGTCTAACAGAAGAGTTCAGAATGTCTATAAATGCTAATCCCAATGCATCTTTTTCATTATCAACATGGATATTAAAATCACCAACAATTAAAACTTTATCTGCAGCCAGCACTAACTCGGATGTAAAATCAGCAAACTCTTTAATAAAGTCTGTATGGTGCCCTGGTTACCTGTATTCAGTAGCCAGTACTAACATAACAGGGGATTTTTCATTAACACTTATTTCTCTGGATAATGTTTTATGAAGCACCATTACTTCAAATGAGTTATACTTGAAGCCTGTCCTCTGAGAAATCCTGAAAACATTGTTATAAATTAAAGCAACACCTCCCCCTTTACCTTTTGGACGTGGCTCATGTTTATAACAGTAATCTTGGAGGGGAGACTCATTTAAAATAATGTAATCATCAGGTTTTAGCCAGGTTTCTGTCAAACATAGCACATCTAGGTTATGATCAGTGATCATATCATTTACAAAAAGTGCTTTTGCAGAAAGGGACCTGATATTCAATAAGCCAAGCTTTATCATTTGTTTATCCGTATTGCATCTGTTTTTATTATTTGTTAAACATCAATTAAATTGTTACTCTTAAATTGGT
Organism: allo-octoploid hybrid of Carassius auratus x Cyprinus carpio; assembly: GCA_024542945.1. Classification (NCBI taxonomy): domain Eukaryota; kingdom Metazoa; phylum Chordata; class Actinopteri; order Cypriniformes; species allo-octoploid hybrid of Carassius auratus x Cyprinus carpio. The sequence continues at coordinate 22,598,877 of CM045000.1, read as the reverse complement.
TTGGACGTTTTTTGTATTTTCTAGTTCGGGGAACAGACACAGTCTCTATAGTGTAATACCTAGGTGAAAGAGTCTCTATGTGCTGAGAATTAACTGACTTCTGTGACATGAGGCAGCTAGCAGACAGCCGGTTTAGCCAGTCTGTCTGCTTCCTGACCTGGGCCCCATTTAGTCACAATTTAGTACAAACTCTTAAGATTATGTGCCATATTTCTAGTGAAAAGAGTGGCACCACCCCAGGAGGGATGAAGACCATCTCTTTTCAACAGGTCAGGTCTTCCCCAAAAGCTCGTCCAATTGTCTATGAAACCTATGTTATTCTGCAGGCACCACTTAGACATCCAGCCTTGAGTGATGACAATCTGCTATGTATCTCATCACCACGGTAAGCAGGGAGGGGACCAGAGCATATTACAGTGTCTGACATCATGCTTGCAAGTTCACACACCTCTTTAATGTTATTTTTATTGATCTCTGACTGGCAAAGTCGAACATCATTAGCGCCAGCGTGAATAACGATCTTACTGTATTTACGTTTAGCATTAGCCAGCACTTTTAAATTTGCCAAGATGCCAGGCGCTCTGGCTCCCGATGAAAAAAAAAAATGGGACTATAGTGGCTGGTGTCTCTATTTTCACGTTCCATACAATAGAATTGCCAATAACTAGAACACTTTCATCAGGTTTCTCAGTGGGTGCTTCACTGAGTGGGGAGAACCTGTTTAATGTTTTGATCAGAACAGAAGAGTGGTGTTTTGACCCGCTACTATGTCGCCTCACAGTTGCCCTGCTGCAGAGGCGCTGTTACCAGAACTAAACAATGTACAGGACTCCCTGAGCTAGTCACATCCAAAGCCGTATCTAGAACCCTCACATTCTTACAGTCCTCAATTAAAGTTTGGATATGTGTCTCTAATTTTGAAATCTTGAATCTTCTCTGCATTTAACACATGTGAATCCCTTGTCGCTGACAGAGAGAGATAAACTATACATGTGGCAAGCAGTGCAAATAACAATAACAGGAGAAGCCATTACTCACCGTGATTGATGAATACAGCGATAGGCACGGATGGAAACACTTATGCAAGCTAATGAATGCTAACGCACTGCAGGTGCACTCGCAGATTTAGAATAAAAGTGAACAATCAAATTAATCAGCTTAGACTGATAGATAATATCCAAAATATGGTGGGAATTAAGTTATATTTTATCACTTTAAACATCAAAGAGTGATACAGAAAAACAAAGCTACACAGAGCTACAATCACAAACCAACAGCACGGCAAACAGGAAGCAGGAATAACACCATCAGAAAGCCACCTCCTTCTGTCGGCTCCATGGCACTTCCTCTTCGGCCTGGTTCCACCGCCGAATCCAGGTGTCGGTGTGCGGGCTGAGACCCATTAGGCCAGCTACGTGCACACCTAAGCCACGAAGTCTCCGTTTACCTCCACCATCGAGACAACCATCACAATCCCCCACATCTTCATACACCTCGGCTTCACCATACATCCTATTGGTAAATGGACCGCTACGGGATTACGGGACACAAGCATTGTCAAACTCTGTTCATTTTTCAAGAAAACTTAACTTCAAAGCACAACTTTATGATCTGTACATCTCTCTGGAAAATTTTAATTCACCCACCTCCAAAAAGGTAACTAAAGCCCGCAAGAATAAAAGTTACCATGTAACTCTAACGCTGTCTTCTTCAAGATCGAGTTCCGGCTCCCCTAGTCCAGTAGGCCGTCAGCAAGCCTGGGCTGCGCCCCAGACTCAGCCGCTCCTCACTCTGCACTGCCTCCCTCCTCTTCTCAACCAATCACTTCAACGCCTTCAGCTACAGCGCCGCAGGCAGCATTGCCCACTGGTGTGGTTTTAGAACCTCCTATCCTTTCCACTCCCTTCCTTCTACCTCCAGCTGCAGAAGCTAGTGTGAGGCTGCCTCTGTTAGCCGCTCAAGCTCAGCTACCCTACCCTACCCTTACCCTTCTGCTACTCTTTTTCCCTATCAATGGCCAGCAGCCCCCACTGCATATGTCGAATCTCATCGTCAAATATATTGTGGGGATTTTTCCATAACATTAAAAAATTCAACTACCAATTCATCCCACCCCCTCTCATTTTCCGAATTCACTATAGCATTCGGCCACTGCATGGAAATAGCATAGACTGTATAAAAACATGGACGTAGAGTCCTTGTCATCACCTGTATGTTCCTGAAAAGCGTTTTTGAAGCTCAAAGTAGGCCATCGCCTTCTTGGCAGCGTGTCACCACGCGTCACTCCTGGATTATCGAAAATGGACAAAAAGGCGGGACCTGGTTCCTGAAGCCATGCCCACCTACCTCGATGGCAGTGTCAGTAGCGGCATTCCACCTGTCACTTAAGTGACCTCGCGCTTAATTATGCAAAACTTGTCATGAAGGGCCAAATCAGCTATATAGACCAAAATAATGTTTTGTACCAGGCTGTAAACATGTTTTTTTCTGCTGTAAAGTTGGTCCTTTGGGATTGACTCCCTTTTGGAGCCAGCCTCTAATGGCCAGTCGATAAATTGCAGTTTTAGTCACTTCCTTGTTGGCTTCATGAGATAGAGCGGGAGATTGTCGCTTGGGAAATAGTTTGCTTGGCTTTCCCCCATAGACAGCACAAACTTAATGATTATTTGGCGATAGTCGCGGAACTCGCGATGTCTTGTGGCAGAACCCATTTTCCCATCTCCATATCTGTATTTATTGTGTTGGGGCTCATGCCTGTACAGTATGCCCAGTCATGAAAGCTACCAATAAAAAAAAAAAAAAAACTACTTTTCGACTATATTCTATATTTCTCATCTTTGCTCTAAACTTTCACATCAACCAGACACTAACTTTACCAATTATCCATTGTCTGGCCTCAAACAGGGCTTTAATCCCGGCACTACATGCCGGCTCTCACAGAACATAATTTGCAACAATCTCAAATCCGCACTTGCAGAGCCAGACACAGTAGATAATTTAATCGAAAAAGTCAGGTTTTATGATCGGGCCTTTCGATACTCTCACCCTTTAAATTTTTTTGCATCAGTCCTATCAGAGTAGCTACAAGGAAATTTTCAGGAAAAAAGCATTTGATAATCAATCTATAAGTTTCACATAATTCCCCAATTTCCAGCATAAACAGCCTCATACCCCTTGAGGAATATTCTCTTCACTACCGTGATATATATCAAGTGATCACCATGATCAAAAATGTAGGTCGCAGTGCATGGCTGGCTAAAGTAGACATGACTTCTGCCTTCAAAGTTATGACTATCCACCATGATTCATGGCATTTATTTGGAATACGCTGTTGTGGGAGGTTTTATTTCTTAGTACGCCTAACCTTCAGATGCAAAAGTAGCCCAAAAATTTTCGACATGTTATCAGAAGCAATCTGTTGGATTCTGTCTAACAACTAATTCCTCACCTAATCCACCTGCTCGACGACTTTCTTATCATATCTCCTCCCGATGCCATCCCAGCCAGAAATATCACAACTGATCAAAGAATTTTCACGGATCTGGGAATTCCCATCATGCAGGAGAAGTCTTTAGGACCAGTGTTAATTTTGGCAGGCATTTTTGATTTAGTCTTAGTCTTAGTCTTGAGACGAAAATGCTTAATAGTCTTAGTCACATTTTAGTCATTTGAGTCTTTCATAATTTTAGTCTAGTTTAGTCGATGAAATGTCATTGCATTTTAGTCAACTTTTAGTCACTACTTTTAGTCAATAGTTTTAGCCAAACTGTAGTTACCAAAATTTATTTTGGTAGCTATTTTATATGTAGTTTTCAAATTAAAACAATCATTAATTCTTCTCTCTTTAGACCAAATCAATTAAGCTTATGAGAAATTTGAATCAAGGACTGAATTTGGAATATATATATATATATATATATATATATATATATATATATATATATATATATTTAAAGAAGCACAATAAGACAAATACAACAGAGATACAAATTAAACAAATTTTTCAGATACTGTAGGTTTTACTTAACATGTATACATTTATTTAACATCTTTTGTTGGTTAACATTAATGACAGATAGGTATTTAGTTTGGAATGCTGTCCTTTTAAGACGGAAGGCATGCATGAAAAACTGACACGTTCAGTTTTCACCCACCTGTTCACGTTCACTTAATCCATAACCTACTGTATTTATGTGAGATACTATACACGATAAACATTTGGACTGTTGTGTGTGTATTTGAGCACTGAGAACTGATCGCGTGCTGTATATGAGAACTGAGGAAGTGGAGCGTGCGCGCGCGCGACAGAGAGCACACTTCTATCAGCGTGATTTCACCTATCCCGCCTTCACTAACTTTAAGTTAATCGACAACGAATTGTGACTCCCGGGAAAAACGGTACATCTGATTACCTTATCCCTACCCCTTCGGGTGCTAAGGCCATTGTTTCAGATCGCTAGTTCGCGTTTTATTAGTCTATCCATCCACTGCGGCTGCTATACTGACTAGATATGCAACCGGCCCTTATCCGATTGCAATCCAATGACAGGGACGCACATTTTGAAAGACAATAGCCTATAGGATGCATTTTGAATATCTGGTAGTCCTCAAATAACATTATAGTCCAGTCTCGTCTAGTTAACGAAAACGCGGCATAAATTTCGTCATAATTACGTCATCAGATATTATTTTTAGCTCATCAACGTCTCATCTTAGTCACAGAAAAAATGTTCGTTAACGAATATTTTTCGTTGTCGTCTTCGTTAACGAAATTAACACTGTTTAGGACCAACCCAATTCATCGAGTTTTTGGGCATTAACCTGGATTCACTCAAATTCCAGGCTTCTCTGCCAAAGGAAAAAAAATGATAGAATAATCCTAGTGGCTTCTTCCTTGGCAGAGTCATGAAATTGATCCAAACGCGATCTCCTATCCTTGCTAGTCATCTTAACTTTGCAATGCGCATAATCCAGCAAAGCCGCCCCTTCATCTCTCATATCCTTGCACTCGCATCCCTGCATGCCTTAAAACAACAAATTAAGTGATCTGGATTCTCTCCCCGATGACATTCAACTGTTTACCAACGCAGCCCCATCCATCGGTTTAAGGGGATTTTAACAAGGGCATTCGTTCATATCTCCATGCCCCCCCAGATGCTAGACTCTCACCAGTCCTCTGCGCTGTTCAAACTCTACCCTATAGTCGTCACTGCCTTTTTATGGGGAAAAATTGGACGTCAAGCAGCATCTTAGTATACTGCGACAATGAAGCAACCATGCACTGCATAAATAAAGGCCGTTCTCATTACCTCGCTGTCATGCAACTACTAAAACGTCTAATCTGGATTCAGATTCCACATATTCCTGGATTCAGAAATCAAATTGCTGATTCTCTCTCTCGTTTTATGTTTCAGAAATTCAGAGTGCTGGCTCTGGAGGCAGACCCATCACCAACCCCAGTACCTCACTATTCGCAACTCATATTCCCATGACTCATCCTTTAAAGTCTCTCCTTGACGCATCACTTGACCTTACCGTTTCACCCAGAACTATCCATTCATATCAAACAGCTTGGAAATGTTTAAAAGCTTTTCACCTCTCCTATTGTCACAAATCCGGTCTATGAACTTACGTTCATTCACCACCAGAGGTCATCATCCACCACACAGACTCTCACACCACACAGTATACCCTGGACTACATTTCCTAGCCGCTATTTCAATAATCACACCATGCACCTGAGACCAATTACACACAGCTACAATTAATCAGACACGCTTTATAAGCATTGGACTTCCTCTCTCATACTGCCGAGTATTGTTCTGCGTTTCTCACTCTCCCAGTGTTAGCTGCGATACGGAGCCAGTCTATTTTCCTAGTTTAGTCTAGTATTTCCTTGCCTGTTTTCCCATGTATCCATCTCTGTCTTTGTTTTTGGATTACCTTGCCATCTTGCCGTTTGGACTCTGTTTGCCCCTGCCTGCACTATTATCTGTGCCTGGATTATCTCTTTCTGTCCAGCTCTCTGGATATTGTTCGCTGATCGGAGACCCTTGCTTGCCCTTGGATTATTCTTGTGTCTTACCCATACCATACCTGTTTGCTACTGTTTCGACCCTGTCTGTGTTTAGACCATGTCAAGGAATAAAAGCTTGCATATGGATCCGCACGTCTCACGTCTCTGTCACTCCATTACAGAATACACGGCCCCACAAGATCCAGCAGCTTTCCAGAGGAACATTTGTCAGGTATGGACACAACAAGAATATTGTTTGCCCTTAAGTAAGGCCCACGATCCCCATATTATAGAGTTTTTAGCCATCACTGACTATTCTGATTTACTGGACATTATTTTTATTATTTTTATTACTATTCTGATTTACTGGACATTATTATTTATTTTCTGTGATGGCATAAATTAACCCCTTCGGTCTAAGATTAGACGCGAGGGTCCACGTTCATCACTCTTTCAGTTTTTGGACTATGCTTTGTTGTGTGTTGGCTCTTCATTTACTGTGGGTGTCGCGGAAGAGGAACGTGACACCGCACTCACTCATGTAATGCCAGCTGCACTAGAGCACAAGCACAAAATGGTGGCAACAGCAGAGCCCGATTGCAAAATTGGAGCTACAGTGGACCGTCACGAGTCAGGTCAAGTCACCGCTGATCTTCACGAGTCAAGTCAAGTCACAGCTGATCTTCCAGTTGGGTCACGGTCAATCTTCCTGAAGCCAGTCAAGTCAGGATTGATCTTCATGAGTCAAGGCAAGCCACAGCTTCTGGTCTAGAGTCTCATCACACCTCTGCTGATCTTCCAGAGCCTCATCAGGTCTCAGCTGATCGTCCAGAGCCTTGTCACAACTCAGCCGATCATCCAGAGACTCGTCAGGTCACAGCCGATCTGCCAGAACCTCGTCAAGTCACAACTGATCTGCCAGAGCCTCGCCACATCACAGCTGATCTGCTAGAGCCTCGCCGCATCACAGCTGATCTGCCGGAGCCTCGTAACATCACAGCTGATCATCCAGAGTCTTGTCTCATCCTGTGTACTGCACCCAGATATTCAAGGTCAGTCCTTCGGTATCCCAGTCTGGTGTCCAGTGTGAGGGATACACAGCTGGTGTCTGCTCACGTGGCTGGTATCCCTAAACCCACTCACTCTTCCTGAACTGATTTCCCTGTCTGAGGTACTTCCCATGATAGGGATCACTTTTTGGTGTGTTTGGACTGCATACACCACCACAGAACCTCCTGAGGTGGCGGTGTCCACTTTGGTGTCTAAAGAGGTGGCGGCTGATGCTGCAGAACCTCCTGAGGTAGTGGCGCTCGCTGCTGTGTTCCCTGAAACGATGGTTCCCGATGCAGTTTCTCCAGAGGAGGCGGCTGCAGATCCTCCTGAAGCGGCCGGGCTCGGAGGCCGTCTATGAACTCTTGTCCTGTCCTGTCATGGCTAGGGAGGCCGTTTTTGAACTCTTGTCCTGTCACGACTATGGAGGCCATCTATAAACTTCTGTTCTGTCCTGTCATGGCTATGGAGGCCATCTATGAACTCTCATCCTGTCCTATCACGGCTATGGAGGCCCCGTATGAACTCTTATCCTGTCCTGTCATGGCCACGGAGGCCATCCACAAACTCACTGCCTGTCCTGTCACGGCCATGGAGGCCGCTCAGGAACTCACTGTCTGCCTAGATGCTAATTATGAACTGTCTGCCCGTTCAATAGTCACCAGGGAGACTACTGATAAACTCTCTGTGTTCTCTGCCTCGGTCCCTGAGACCATGAATGCACTGCCTGTGTTGTCTGTCTCTGCTTTCTCTAGGCCCCAGTCTCTGCCATGGGTCCCGGCCCCATCTGCTCCGCCCTGGTGGGTTCCTGCTCTGCCGTGGAAGTCTTCTGCTCCAACCTGGTGGGCTCCAGTTCCGTCTGCTCCGCCCTGGTGGGACAACACTCCATCTCCTCTGTTGTGGTGGTTATCGGCTACGCTCTGCTGGCCTGTTGCTCTGGCCTGGTGGTCTTCTGCTTCATCTGCTCCTCAGTGGTGGTTTCTGCTCCTCCGTGGTGGTCGTCTGCTCTGTCTTCTCCGCCGTGGTGGTTCTCTGCTCCGCCCTGGAGGGTTCCTGCTCTGTCTGTTCTGCCGTGGAGGTCTTCTGCTCTGTCTGCTCTGCACTGGTGGGCTTCTGCTCTATCTGCTTCGCTGTGGTGGTATTCTGTTTCGCTGTGGTGGTCTGTTGCTCCATCTTCTCCGCCGTGGTGGTCTTCTGTCCTTCTCTGGTAGTCTTCTGCTCCGCCGGGGGGATCCTCGGACCTGTCGGCTCTGCTGTGGTGGTCCTCAGCTCCATCCATTCTGCTGGCTCCATCATTGTCCCTTGTTTTGCTGGTCCTGCCTCATTCCCAGGGTCTTACACCTTTACATGGACCTGGCCCTCCGTCCCTCCCCCTGTTTCGCCTCCGCTCCACCGCCCTCCTGGATTGTGTAATGTGTAGAGCATCTGGAAGCCGCTCCTTGGGGAGGGGCACTGTCATGAACTACACCTACACCTACACCTATAACCTGCCATTTTCCATTTTTTTCTCTCCTCACAATTACTTCATTTATTTCCTACCTCAATTCCGTGAAGAACCTCCTATTAAAGGTTACTTAAGTGACGTTCAATTTTTTCATAAAGTAATCTACGGCTTCTCCTCCCCCAAAATAAATAATTCTTAAACTTCTCTTATAATCAAAGGAATTCAGGGATCTCGACCATCAAGCCCGGATTCCAGACAACCTTTAACCCTGGACATCCTTACAAAATAATTCAATCCATACCGCTCATACCGTAGATGACATGTTTTTTATTAGCTTTTATCAGTTTTCTAAGATGTTCCGAAATTGCAATAACCTCTAAATTCAACCCCAAACTCCACCTGACAATCTCTGATTTGTCCATACTTGATAGTGAAACTATCGCTTACTTCATTAAACAAAGACAGACCAAGAAAGAAAAGGTCACTACATATACATTTTTAATCTCCCATCTCCAATTCAACCTTATCAGGCTCTCTTTTCTTATTTCCAACTCAGGAATGCTCAGTCTAAATCCGCACCAGACCCTTTCTTCGTCGATGGCTCTAACCATCTCGTTACACATTTTTGGATACAAAAACACTTAAAACTGATCCTTGCTCAATCATGCTTACCTGCAGAAAATTTATCCAGCCACTCACTTCGCATCAGGGCAGCAACTACAGCAGTTCAAAAGAGCCACTCACAGTATCAGATACAGGCTCTCGGGTGTAGTCATCAAATGCTTTTAAAAGTAACATCAGGTATAATCAACTCGACATAAAGGCAGCCCATGTAGCCCTGATCAGTTAAAAAAGCTGATCAACTGGGAAAAAAAAATTATGGTGCTTTTAAATCACGTTGTTTACTCGGATAATCAGAGGCTTTCCTTTCCAATGCAGTAAGTCACAGCTCCTTTGGTCACAGTAAGAGCCTACCAGCCGTCGTTTCTAATCTCATTGCCTATTCAGCATCGGACGGGGCTCTCCCTTCTAGTGCAACAGGGCCACGGATCCCTTCGGTCGCAGTGTGAACCCTCCATCTGTCGGTTTGAGTTGCGCTGCGTGCTCAGCGGCGGTGGCTCCCTTCGGTCACAGTGGGAGCCCTCCATCCAATGCATCAAACCACACCTCGTATTCAGCCGCAAGGGGGACTCTCCCTTCCGTTGCAGCAGACCCACGCCTCCTCCCTTTGGTTGCAGAGTGAGCCAATAATAATTCAATAATTCCTTTGTCAACTGCCTCGTCTGTGTCACTCCACATCACCGTGCTGTGTATGCTCTTTTGTGTTCTCCACGCCACTGATGGCAGATGGAGTATTCTGACGATGACTTTTCATACCTTTCCTGGACCTTGACACTGTTATTTACTTGGCAGTCTATGGGACCGTCTCAAGCCTCCAGGTTTTCATCCAAAATATCATAAATTGTGTTCCAAAGATAAATGGAGCTTTTACGGTTTGGAACAACATGGGAGTTAGTGATTAATGACAAAATTTTCATTTTAGGATGGAGTATCCCTTTAAGCCTGGTACTGTAATACTAACCTGCTTCTTACATCAGAAGCCTCAGCCTCCTAAACGACTGTTGTTAAATTTGTTTTCTTTTTGTCTTTTTTGACCAATGACATTTGATGATGCTGACTTTTAGTTTTAATGATTCCTGGCCATTCTTTTTAGCTCTAATAAAGGTTATTTTTGTATGGAACTTCACGCCTCTTGGCCTCTTTTTAAGTGAACTGTACTTCTGTGCTTTTATTTAGGATGTTTTCCCCATTATTTCAGGGAAGCATAGTCACTACAATTCAGCCACTTGCTACATTTATTTAGATTTAAGAAATAATTTTTAATATTTTTTTTTTATAAATGTATATTTAATTTATAATGATGCCAACCCCTCAGAGGACCTCAGATGATGCTAACCCAGAGACAACATACAGAACTACAACATTTTGCTATAATTTTGATTCCATAATTGCTGTTAATAGTGTTAATTGTCTGTTTGTTTACGTCTTTTATTGATTTTTCTGAACATTTCTGCCATATGCACATAAACTGACAGTCACCACTGATAAGCTACTACTAAATATTGTAGAAACTTAATTTGCTGTAAATTTGCTTTGCAATGATTTGTATCGTAAAAAGCGCTATACAAATAAACTTGAATTGAATTGAATTTAAAAAAAAGTGTACAATTACAAACATCTCGCCATTTATTTGTGTGCGGACTTTGTGAAATGTTTTATGAGCTTTTGAAACACTACATATACTTAAAATTACATACTGAAATTTGCATACCTATCTCTTTTTTTCCTACAACCTTTATTTCAGAAGCGCCCTGGCGTGAGGCTGCTACCGCAAAGGGGCCTGCCTCTTCCCTTTTGCTACCTATCCACTACCCACATTCAGCTGAACTGCCATTGTACACCCTCTTTACAAGCCACCCCAAAGCAACCCCAATTCACACCACTGCTAAAGAACTTCAGCCCATCTCTGGGTGTTTTCATACCTCAAATTGCTCTGAGCTTGATGTTTTTTTCTATTTACAAATTCCAGTTTAGTTTGGTCATCAGATGCTTCTGTACAAATTGGTTATTCATCATGTTATTCACATCTACAAATTATATGGTAACACTTTACGGTACTGGTACACAAATTACCATGAATTAATGCATAAATTAATGTGTGAATTATGCATAACTTCATGCATTAATATCTCATGACTTCATCATGTTTGTGGCCCCTCAACTAAAGTGGTGACCAGACACCAACATTGGCCAATCACAGCACATATCATGTGAATTCTGTTAACATCCAAATACAGTAGCCATCATTTACTAAGTGTGGTGGGGAAGCCCATTACTTTCCCTAATAATTATGTGGGTCGTAAGCCAATTGGCTGTCATTATGGGGATATAAAGGGCGGTAGACCTGTGCTTGAGGTCAGCGTCATTGTCAACGTCACTAATGCGTCGCGAACGCTGTACTGTGGCTGCTTCCGGCATCAGGTGTGGACATTGGAGAGAGTAAGCTCCGATTGCATGATTGCCTTTCCCTCGCGTATCGTTCGAATCAGCGGTTCTGTTTCTCGTGCGGGTCTCGCACTGCTGCTGTGGCTGCCGTTGTTGTGTGTGACTATGCATACATCAGATGCGTCATCGGTATGTCTAATAGGCGTTTGCTAAATTGGGTGAGGGGTTAACGTATAATAGTAGTATTAAATGGTAACATTCTGTTTTTATTTCAGGTGCTCCCCTTGAAACATTGAAAGTGTTGACTGCTAGTCCGGCGTGTTTCACGTCCTGCCCACGGATAACACTGCTGTTTTGTTTTGTGTTGATTTTGTTTTATAGTTTGTTTTGTTTGTCTTTATTTATATTTGGTTAAAAGTGATATTCTCTGCTCTTCTTTGTCTTCGTATTTTCTAATAGTTTTCTGTGTATTTATTTTTAGTTGATTCCTATTTTCCAAAGAACCTTATCCTCGTTCTTGGGTTTATTTTGCAGCTCATCATTTTGTTGGCTGTTTGATTAATTGTATATTTTGTTAAATGTGATCTTTTTCTCCTTTTGTATTTTTTTAGTTTGTATTTTTGTTTTGCTGTTTTCTTTTTTTTTGTAAACTGTTAAAAACCAACTGTTTCTATTGTGCATCCTCTTGATTTTTTTTGAACTTATTCGTTGTTATTTGAGGGCAAATAGGCCTTGTCTATTTCTTTTGCAGTTTGGTTAATTCTTATTGTTTGTGTTTTGTCAATTAGTTTAAATTAACATGAGGGCAGTTCAGTGTCATGTTTAATAATTCTGTGTGTATCTTAGTGATACTTTATTGAGATTGCTCTGTTTTTGTGTCACAGGATCTGGGTGCCAAAGGCAGGGAGGCCGGCTCTATTCCCTTCTAGTGGTGGTGGTGTTATTCACAGTGTGCTGTGTCCATCGGTGGAAAGTGGTGTGTGTGTGTGTGTGTGTTTGCGTGCACTGGTAAAAGGAATGATTTCTGACAGCCTGACCCTGCTGGTAAGCCCCAGTTAGCTGGTGTTCCTGTGACATTCGTAGAGCTAAACTCTTATGATGCGCTGTGCTTTGGCTGAGGCCGATATGTTTTAATGATTGTTTTAAAGGGACTCTGATTTAATAAAGTAAATTGTTTTGTATTGTTGCCCATGTCTCTGAGCGTTTATTTGGTGGACGAACTTGCGTGTCCTTTAGAGGGACCAATTTCTCTGGGTGGGATTTCCAGAGTGGCGTAGTTTGGCAAAATTATCCTCTACATACACCCGTGGGTTGCCACATTCGTGGCGTAGTCGGCAGGGTCCACCTTAATATTTTGGCAGAGACATGGGTAAATTGAGGTTTGATTTTGGTTAATTTGTTTTTCTTTTTCCCAGTTGTATTGTGATTTTTGCATTGAACAAGGCAGCAGTGTTTCCGTGGGTTGGTAATCCTCCTTTGTACTATTCCTGTGAGATAGCACGTGTCTGTGGTAAGTTTGTTTGATCTCTATTGATAAGATGGAGGCTGAATTGCAGGAATTGAGAGAACTGGTGGCTCAATTGAGGGCTGATAATGTTAGGTTGCAGCAGGCTCAGGTGGCAGTTGAGCTGCCTGACCCTGATGCTGCTGCTGCTGCTAGTACTGCTACAGTACCACCAGTGATCCCTCATTTATCCGTTGCCAGTGCCTCTGCACCCGAAAGATTTGTTTTCGTACCCCGAGACCGTAGATGTCCAAAGTTTAATGGTAAATCCGGCATGGGTATTGATGAGTGGGTTGAGGAGGCACAGGCCTGTATGAGGATACGCCATTTGTCTAGGGCAGATCAGGCATTCTTCTTATTTGACCACTTAGAGGGGGAGGCTCGTGAGGAAGTTCGTTATCGTCCTGAGATTGAGCGTGGGGATCCTGATAAAATCATTGTAGCCTTGCGTGAACTATATGGCTGCTCTCAGTCTTATGTAGCTCTACAGGAAGCGTTTTTCTCCAGAAGGCAGCTGGAAGGGGAAACCCCATTAGAGTTTTCCCTTGCTTTGATGGGCCTTCTGGAGAGGGTTAAAAGTCGCTCCCCTAACGTCATTTCCAATGCTGAGACTTTGTTGCGAGACCAGTTTGTGGAATATGTTACTGATAGTTCATTGCGGCGGGAACTGAAACAACTGGTGCGTCGTCAACCCACCGCTACATTGCTTGAAGTTAGAGGTGAGGCGATTAGGTGGGAGCGGGAAGGAATGCCTGGCGGGGCGAGGGGGCGTAGTCATTCTATGCCATTAGCTTATGGTGTCCAGTATGGTGTGCGGGGTGAGCCTACTGCGGGGGCTGAGAGTTCACCACAGCAGTCAGAGCTGGGTGAATTGCGGGATTTATTCAAACAACAACAGCGGCAGTTAGATCAGCTTACTAAAAGTTTTGCCCGTTTTCAGACTCCTTACGTACGGGGTCGATCTCCTCGTCCCGGTCCTGTGATCTGTAGACGTTGTCAACGACCCGGACATTTTGCGAGGGATTGTGATGGGGAACGGCTTTCCCCGCACCCTATGTCACCGTTAACGGGCGCCAATCTGATTGGAAATGGGCAGTCTCGTAATCTACAACTTTCGGGAAACTAGTCCCCGCCGGGCTGTCGAGTCACAACCCGGTTGGGGAAGTAATTGGCTCAAGTAATTTAGCTATTCCCCGCTCATTGTCTCATCTAATGTCATCTTGTCCACATCTTGTTGTTTGTATGGGAGGAGTATCAGTACCGTGTTTAGTGGATACCGGTTCCATTGTATCCACAATTACAGAAAGTTGCTTTTTGCAGCATTTCGAACCTTGGGGTCAAGATCGCCTTAAATCTTGTCAATGGTTACAGCTTAGGGCAGCTAATGGGCTTACGATCCCTTATGTTGGTTACCTGGAGCTCGATGTCAAACTTTGTGATAGGGTAGTTTCAGGATGTGGTGTGCTGGTTGTCCGAGATCCTCCAGGTGGTATGTGCAAAGATATTCCTGGGGTGCTGGGGATGAACATACTAGGCCGTTGTTATCAGGATCTGTTTGGACAGCATGGCACTGCCCTTTTTGAATTGCCTATCATTGTGCAGTCTCCAAGTGTTTTGCAAGCATTACAACATTGTCAACAAGTGAGTACTAAGAGTTCAGATCTTGCAGGGAATGTACGGGTACGGGGACATCGGGCGTGTCGAATCCCTGGGGGCACAATGAAGTTAGTTACTGCCACTTGTTCTTCTCAGTTTTCTGGCCATACGGTTCTGTTTGAGCCCTCTGAGTCAGGTTTGCCAGCTGGGCTCTTAGCATCTCCTGCGCTGGTCAGAGTGACCCGTGGTACAGTTTGGGTTCCTATTGTGAACGTGGGCACTGTGGATGTGGTATTGTATCCAACAACTGTGATTGGTAGTTTGAGGGAGGCTTATGTCATTAGTTTACCTACAGGAGTTGTGGAAGTTGATCCGGTTGTGGCTACAGTTCAGTCCCTTTCTTTAGAGACAGCATCTCCACTGGTTCAGCAGATTGAGTCTCTTGATTGGCCTGTTTTGTCAAAAGAGGAACAAGTGCAGGTAAAAGCACTGCTTCAGAAATATCAAGTGGTGTTTTCAGCTCATGAGGGAGATTTAGGCTGCACCCGTCTTATTTCTCATGATATACCCTTGTTGGATGATGTCCCTGTCAGGCAGCGGTATAGGCGGATACCGCCGTCAGATTATGAAGTGGTAAAGACCCACATTAATCAGCTTCTGGAAGCACAGGTAATAAGGGAGAGTAGTAGCCCTTATGCATCCCCCATAGTGCTAGTTAAGAAGAAGGATGGTAGTCTACGCATGTGCGTAGACTACCGTCACCTGAACGCAAAGACCAGGAAGGATGCATTCCCATTGCCGCGTATTGAGGAGTCCTTGGATTCATTGACAGGGGCTCAGTGGTTTTCAACACTGGATCTTGCCAGTGGGTATAATCAAGTCCCTGTCACGGAACAGGACAAGTTTAAAACTGCCTTCTGTACGCCATTCGGTTTATTTGAGTGGAACAGGATGCCCTTTGGCCTTTGCAATGCGCCCAGCACGTTTCAGAGGCTTATGGAGAGAATGTTTGGTGATCAACAGCGACAATCCTTGCTACTTTATCTGGATGACATCATTGTTTATTCTTCTTCAGTAGCTCAACACTTGGAGCGACTAGAGGTTGTTCTGGGCCGTTTGAAGCAGGAGGGCCTTAAGGCAAGACTCGAAAAGTGTGCGTTCTTCAGACAAGAAGTAAGATACTTGGGCCACGTCATCTCAGCCGAAGGGGTGGCAACTGACCCAAGTAAAATTGAGGCTGTGGCGCAGTGGCGGTGCCCCACAAGTGTGTCTGAATTACGGACGTTTTTGGGTTTTGCAAGTTACTACAGGCGCTTTGTGGAGGGGTTTGCCAAGTTGGCTTCCCCCCTGCATAAGTTGGTGGCTAAAGTGACTGGTGGCAAGTCGGGGAGAAAGAAGGGACAGAGTCTAGCTCAAGTGTGGACTGATCAGTGTCAGGAAGCATTTGAAGGTTTGAAGAGCAAGTTAACCAGGGCTCCAGTACTGGCGTACGCTGATTTTTCTCAAACTTTTATATTGGAGGTGGATGCCAGTTACGGGGGTTTGGGAGCAGTACTTTCACAAGAACATCAAGGTAAAGTACGTCCCATAGCATATGCTAGTCGCAGCCTGAGGCCCACTGAGCACAATATGTCTAATTATAGCTCCATGAAATTGGAGTTTCTTGCGCTCAAGTGGGCCATGGCTGAGAAATTTAGAGAGTACCTTCTTGGCCACAAGTGTTTGGTGTACACAGACAATAATCCTCTTAGTCATTTGGCTTCTGCCAAGCTTGGGGCCACAGAACAACGATGGGCGGCTGAGTTGGCGGCATTTGATTTCGAGGTGAGGTACAGGTCAGGAAAGAGCAATCGTAATGCGGATGCTCTTTCCAGGCAGCATCCAGTTGCTGGGGGCATTCCAGAGGGTTTAGTGGGTGGTAGTGCTGTTCCAGCATCATTGCATCAGGCCATTAGTGTGGGGCGTGGAGCACAGGCAGTTGTGTCAACAATGAGTGTTTTGCCAGGCTATTCGGTGTTAGATATATGTTCCCTGCAGGAAGCTGACCCAGTTATCGGGGTTGTGGTGAAGTTTTGGGAACAAGGAAAGCGTCCAGGGCCTGAGGAGCATAAAAAGTTGGCTAAGCCAGTTTTGACTTTGTTTCAGCAATGGGATCGATTGGTACTGAAAGAGGGAGTACTATATCGCAGGATTTCCCGTCCTGATGGAGGTGAGGACGTTTTTCAGATGGTGCTACCTGATGTGCTCAGACAAGAGGTTCTGACACAGTTGCACCAGCAGCATGGACATCAGGGGATTGAGCGAACTGGTGAACTAATACGACAGAGATGCTATTGGCCGGGTATGTCGGCTGACATTACGCGTTGGTGCCAAGAGTGTGACCGTTGTGAACTTGCGAAGGACATTCGACCAGCAGCTCGTGGCTTTATGGGCCACTTGTTGAGTTCTAGACCCAATGAAATCCTTGCTGTTGATTTTACGGTGCTAGAGCTCTCCTCTTCGGGACAGGAGAACGTCTTGGTAATGACCGACGTGTTTAGCAAGTTTACAATGGCTGTGCCGACACGTGATCAGAGAGCTGAGACTGTTGCCCGGGTGTTGGTTGACGAGTGGTTTTATAAGTTTGGAGTTCCGGGACGCATTCACTCTGACCAAGGCCGTAACTTTGAGTCGGCTCTTATTCGCCAGTTGTGTGAGTTT
Organism: allo-octoploid hybrid of Carassius auratus x Cyprinus carpio; assembly: GCA_024542945.1. Lineage (NCBI taxonomy): Eukaryota > Metazoa > Chordata > Actinopteri > Cypriniformes > allo-octoploid hybrid of Carassius auratus x Cyprinus carpio. The sequence continues at coordinate 22,581,561 of CM045000.1, read as the reverse complement.
TACCAAGTGAAGAAGTCACGTACAACCCCCTATCACCCTGCCGGTAACGGTCAGTGTGAACGATTTAATCGAACCTTGCATAACTTGTTGCGGACATTACCAAGTTCTAGCAAGAGGGAATGGACCGCTTGCCTGTCGAAAGTGACCTTTTGCTATAACACCACTCCCCACCAGGCAACTGGGGAATCCCCTTATTTTTTAATGTTTGGCCAGGAGCCTCGGCTGCCAGTGGACTTCTTGCTTGGTAGGGTAACGGAGCCATGTGCGGTTAGTGTGCACAACTGGATCTTAGAACATCAGATGCGATTACAGGTCGCCTTCGAAGGAGCGCGTGAACGTCTGAAGGCGGCTGCAGATTACCGCAAGTCACAACATGACCAGCATGTCCGCGACTTACCACTTAAAGAGGGTCAGTTAGTCTACCTCCGTGATCATAGTGTGAGAGGCCGTCACAAGATCCAGGATCTGTGGAGTCCCATAGTCTATCAGGTAGTGAGGGCGCCGAAGGAGGGAGGCGTCGTTTACACTATTGCACCAGTTGAGGATTTGGATAAGGTACGATGTGTTCACCGTTTTGGAGAGAATCCATGCTAGTGAATAAGCCTAATGGACCGTTGAGTGGACCAAGGGTTTCCCCGTTAGAGGATGAGGTGGACGATGTTGATTTAATGGTGTTAGTGCCAGAGACCCCGCAACCTGCTCAAGTACTTGTACCTGAGGGTTTGGGTCATTTAGTGCCATTTGATTCCCCAAACGAGTTGATGTTAGGTGGTAGAGGTCATCCCAATACTTTAACCGTTGAACCGGAGGTACCTTTGGACTTACCTCCAGGTTCAATGGGTGACGGGCCAGTTGTTCCACGCAGGACTGGACGTACCACAGCGGGTCAGCACTCTAACATGTATCGCCTCCCATGTACTGTGAGAGGGACAGAAAGGGAAGTTGAGGTTCCCACTGGGCCAGTGTCTAGTGCCATTTTGGCTTTGTTTAGACCATGGGATTAACCACCTATTGCACTGAGAATGTCTTTCTTTTGGTCGTCGGGACGACGACATAGAAAAGGGGGGTAGATTGTGGTGGGGAAGCCCATTACTTTCCCTAATAATTATGTGGGTCGTAAGCCAATTGGCTGTCATTATGGGGATATAAAGGGCGGTAGACCTGTGCTTGAGGTCAGCGTCATTGTCAACGTCACTAATGCGTCGCGAACGCTGTACTGTGGCTGCTTCCGGCATCAGGTGTGGACATTGGAGAGAGTAAGCTCCGATTGCATGATTGCCTTTCCCTCGCGTATCGTTCGAATCAGCGGTTCTGTTTCTCGTGCGGGTCTCGCACTGCTGCTGTGGCTGCCGTTGTTGTGTGTGACTATGCATACATCAGATGCGTCATCGGTATGTCTAATAGGCGTTTGCTAAATTGGGTGAGGGGTTAACGTATAATAGTAGTATTAAATGGTAACATTCTGTTTTTATTTCAGGTGCTCCCCTTGAAACATTGAAAGTGTTGACTGCTAGTCCGGCGTGTTTCACGTCCTGCCCACGGATAACACTGCTGTTTTGTTTTGTGTTGATTTTGTTTTATAGTTTGTTTTGTTTGTCTTTATTTATATTTGGTTAAAAGTGATATTCTCTGCTCTTCTTTGTCTTCGTATTTTCTAATAGTTTTCTGTGTATTTATTTTTAGTTGATTCCTATTTTCCAAAGAACCTTATCCTCGTTCTTGGGTTTATTTTGCAGCTCATCATTTTGTTGGCTGTTTGATTAATTGTATATTTTGTTAAATGTGATCTTTTTCTCCTTTTGTATTTTTTTAGTTTGTATTTTTGTTTTGCTGTTTTCTTTTTTTTGTAAACTGTTAAAAACCAACTGTTTCTATTGTGCATCCTCTTGATTTTTTTTGAACTTATTCGTTGTTATTTGAGGGCAAATAAGCCTTGTCTATTTCTTTTGCAGTTTGGTTAATTCTTATTGTTTGTGTTTTGTCAATTAGTTTAAATTAACATGAGGGCAGTTCAGTGTCATGTTTAATAATTCTGTGTGTATCTTAGTGATACTTTATTGAGATTGCTCTGTTTTTGTGTCACAGGATCTGGGTGCCAAAGGCAGGGAGGCCGGCTCTATTCCCTTCTAGTGGTGGTGGTGTTATTCACAGTGTGCTGTGTCCATCGGTGGAAAGTGGTGTGTGTGTGTGTGTGTGTGTGTGTTTGCGTGCACTGGTAAAAGGAATGATTTCTGACAGCCTGACCCTGCTGGTAAGCCCCAGTTAGCTGGTGTTCCTGTGACATTCGTAGAGCTAAACTCTTATGATGCGCTGTGCTTTGGCTGAGGCCGATATGTTTTAATGATTGTTTTAAAGGGACTCTGATTTAATAAAGTAAATTGTTTTGTATTGTTGCCCATGTCTCTGAGCGTTTATTTGGTGGACGAACTTGCGTGTCCTTTAGAGGGACCAATTTCTCTGGGTGGGATTTCCAGAGTGGCGTAGTTTGGCAAAATTACAGTTGATCTAAACGTTCTGCTTTATTCTTAAACAGTATAACCCAGTTAAATCAACAGCAATGTCTGGGAAGAGCTGAAAAGGAATTCAGTATATATACCATGAACTTTAACCCTTTAGAACCTAAAGCTAAAATAGGCCGTTTTCACTCATTTTGGGTTTTTTTGAGTATAAAATTATAACAATGTGGTATCTTCAAGTGCAGGGTGTATTTTTTTTTCAGAAAATTATTGGCTTTCAGGAAGTAACAGTTATTGTACATTATTGTGTTTGGTGTTTTAGTAAATATAATTTAATTAGACAAAAAAAAAAACATGAAGAAATTTTACTGCTTTTTATTAAAAAAAATCTGAAAACTCATGAATGAAAAATCTTATGCCTCTATATTGAAAAAGGAACTATAATACATATATACAAGTCTTTTTGGGACACTAGATTGCACAGTTTTCACTCAGGAGCCATTTGTTTTGTTCATTGTTCACTCAGGAGCCCAGTTCTCCAGGTGTTTTTGGATCCTTCAATCCAGTCATTTAAATGTGGTGCTCTCTGAAGCAGTTCCTGTCTAACTGCAAGCATAGTCCCACATCACATTCCTGGCACTTCCATTGGGTGCTCCTTTTGCATCGTATGCAACTCTGTGAAAGGTCTTGAGTGTCACTCACAGGAACAGGCAGATAATCGCATCTCTCTCTCGAGCTGCCATCCAGGGGAACACATGTGAGCCGAGCAGCTAGCTGCTCCTGAAAGTTTTGCCATGTCATGTGCTTGTCATGGTGGATGGCACACAACGCTTTGTGTAAAATTAAGCAGTTGGTCACTGCAATGTCCAGGAAGTGCTGGAAAATTGTTATGTACCATTACCGTGTTTTATGGTGCACCAACTTTGTTCCGAGCATCTTGTTGGAGGTGTCAACTCCTCCCATGTACTTATTTTACAGCTACAGCTGCGACCACGGCCCCTCTGAAATGGTGTTGTGTTTGATGTGGACGGCCCATTTGCTTCTTCGTAGCTAACTGGAGAAGCCACATTGGGGGAAAAAAATAGAAGCATGTGTTACAAACTCACTATAAATTCCTAAAAATACTTTTCATTATAAAGCAAATTATTAGTAAGAGCAAAATTGTAAAAAACAAAAAACAAAAGTAACTATAATAATACAATAACAATGAAATAACAATAAAAATAAAGCCTGCAGTTGCTCACACACACACATGCAAACACATGCATATGCACACAAACACACACACACACACACATACATGCACGTACACACATACACACCTTTACAAAAACATGCAGATATACACATGGTTGCATACATGAACGCATGTATACACACATACATATACATCTTGTGTGCAAACACAAACAAGAATGTGGTGAGAAATCTGGAGAGGAGTAAGAAATTCACATGGCCTGATGTATACTCGACCATCTACATCTCGTTCTCTACATGGGTGTGATGGATCTGCCAAAAGTGAGGGACAATTTTCCAGCACTTCCTGGACATTGCAATGACCAACAGCTTCATTTTACACAAAGACATGCATGTACACATGCACACACACTTATATACACACACACGCGTACATGCACATACACATATACACAAATATACAGATATACACATAAATGCATGCACGTACACAGACATTCGCATACACGCATAAATTTGATTAAGACCTTGTGTCTTTAGCGACCTGGGACATCATCCCTCTCTCTCCTTAGACATCAACTTTATTAGTATTCCTCAATCTATTAATTATGAACAATATAACAAGAAAAAAATTGTAAAATATAAAAGAATGACAGTTTTCTGATTAATTTTTTGTAAAAAGTGTATAGGATCGCTAGAGACCCAAGGTATGAAAATGTGTAAGCATTTTTTCCTGCACAACTATATTTACATATCTGATGACTTAATATGTGCAATGCATCTTTTTTCCTCAAGGTGGAACACAATAATGACGTGACGTTTAACTCATAATTTCCACAGACATAAAACAAACAATTATCATCAGCAAAAATATAAGTGGTTTGAATGGCTTTACTGCACAGCAATTACTATAAGCAATGAACTATAAATGCCACTGCCATTTGATGATGGATGTGGTGAATAAGCTGTCAGTGATGAAAATATTAAATATGAAGTCATTGAAAATGATAGTTATAAGAATATGGTTAAGATCGCAAATATGAACCAGATGCTGAATGTATTGTGGAAGTGCGCTCTGATGATGACAGCGATGGTAAAATCATCTGCTCAAATTGAACCCTTTTGAGGATCAAAGGGTGATGAAATATGCTTGATTTTATTCTTCTGTAATTGTTCTTAAAATATCAAGAGAGTTTTTTGCTATTGTAGCAGTTTTGACTATGAAGAAGTTTACTTTAAATGGCCTGCCCATAGAAATGGACTCTTCCCTATTAATTCATAGACAAACCTGGCAGGCTTTGACTACAGCCTTGACTTCACTTTCCATCTGGGAGAAAACTCTTTCAATCACCACCGAGTCAGAGTAACATTGTTGAACTTTATCACCCTTTAAACCCGGAAGAACGTGATCGCGACTCCAACACCACCAAACCTCCAAACCATCAAGATTTTCATCTGAGACTGCATCCGGACACTCATTCAACGGCCAAGGCAACGCAAGTATCATACATTTAACTAAACGATACAGAGGTTTAGTATAAGCTGTAGACCCTGTTTTAAAATAGCACTGATGGTGTGACTCAGGTGGTTAACTGACTCATTTTCCATAACTGCATTCTCTGGTTTGTCTAACAAATTACATGAGTTTCTGGTTCTGTAAGTCAAGGTAGAACTGACCACACCCACATTATGTCAAAGGAGGCGGAGCAAACGGTAGTTGAGCCGGAAGTGAGCATCATATAAATTTGCTTAGGAAAACTGAGGATCCAGAGATTTTACATTCTTCCATGCAGACACAATGTCGATCTACAAGGTTTCTGTCTCTACTGGTAGAGAGGTTTCTGCTGAGACAACGGACAGCATTTATCTGACACTGCTGAACTCAAAAAATCAGAGCAGCAAAAAAACCCTTGTGAATCAATCCTTTATTTCTACTTTTGAAAAGGTAAGAACATTAAACAGTTAATTATATTTATTTTAACAGTTATTATTATTATTGTTATGATATTTTACATATATATATATATATATATATATATATATATATATATATATATATATTTATATATAAAAGAGTAAAGAAAGTGTTTTATGGTTTTGTCTTGTCTGCTTGTTTCTTGTTTGTGCGCCCATATGTTAGAGAACATAAAATTATTATTCAATTATTCAGAACCATTTTATTCTGTTGCTCTGAACTCATAGAAATTTGTTTAATGTGGGGAAAACAAATTCCTTTGACAATGGATACCCATTTATTTCTATTGTGAGTACATTACAATTACATTACATTAAAAATTAAAACTAAGCAAGTAAGAGAAATTTCAAACATGTAAAAGTAAGCCAGCATCAAAACAGTATATGTAAAGACATAAGTTAGAGATGCACTTTTACATTTACATTACATTTAGTCATTTAGCAGATGCTTTAATCAAAAGTGACTTACAAATGAGGACAATAGAAGCAATCAAATCAACAAAAGAGCAACAATATGTAAGTGCTGTGATAAGACTCAATTAGCCTAACAAAGTACACATAGCAAGGTATTTTTTTTAAATAAATAAAAAGAAAAACAAGTAGATAGAATAAAAAAAAGAACAGAGAATGCTAGTGTTAGAGGGTCATTTTTTATGATAAATCAAAAGAAAACAAGTTGATAGAATAAAAAAGAATAGAGAATGCTAGTGTTAGAAGCTCTCTTTTTTAAAAAAGAAGACAAGTAGTAAGAATAGAATTAGAATTAGAGTGCTAGAGTTAGAGGGTCGAATACAGATAGAAGAGATGTGTTTTTAGCCGATTCTTGAACATGAGATTGAGTTGGGCAGGTCATTCCACCAGGAGGGTCCACCAGGAGTGTCTTTGGGATGAACAATAATACGTAGTTTACTTGCAGAACACAAACTTCTAGAGGCACATAAGTCTGAAGTAATGAATTTAGGTAAAGGGGTACAGAGCCAGTGGTGGTTTTGTAGTCACACACCAACCCTCTGGAGTCGATTAACACAGATACGTGTTTTGGGGCATCTTCTCCAGATAACACTGGAAATAACTTAAATTACACTTACAGTTTTGATCGTACAGATAAGAGCAACACATCAATCGAATCTGTAAAGGGTCTACTTTTATTTGTATCCACACATAATAACAACAAAACTTTGTGCATTTACAAAATAAAGAAAACAAACAGGGTGCGCTGTCTGCAGCCTCGGTCTGCGGTGATCTTCATTTAGAAACGTGTCATTAAAATTAACTATAACTCAGCAAATACTCAACAAAGAGACATGAGAGATATATCTATAGAAAGCTTGACATGTCTACTTTTAAATTGAGCAAGTCTTACCGAAAACAAATATTCTGTGATAAAGTAATCCATACGAAAACAACGCAATGTCTTTCACGTCTATTTCAGTCTGTGTGCATTGAATTTATTTAATACACAAGTTTCACAATTTGAGTTGAATTACTGAAATAAATACATTTTTCCACGACATTATAATTTACTGAGATACAGCTGTACAGTACATTGAAAAACAGCAACAACATGTTGGCCGGCGACAGCCTATGACAGCAGCGGCGGGTCCTGAACCGCGGGAAGCAGATGGCTTCCCCCCTTTTTCCTTGAAAAGAGAGACAAACGAGAGCAGAGCTTTTTCATCAGAAAACGCTCACAATGCATGCAAATTGCCCACTCAAGGGCATCGCTTGTGTGCTCTTCGACCAAATAAAAAATGCAGAGCTCGTGTGTGTCATCAGGTGTCAAATAACAACGACACAATGCACACACCCTCTAAACGTTTTGCTAGTGCTCGCCATGATAGAATAAAGATCGCCTTACCATGTTCAAAATGCACGCTTCAAACAAATCCAAAAAACTCAATTATAAAAGAAGTCCACACTGCTCTGTGGGGTTAATAAAGGCATCTGAAGTGAAGTGATGCATTTTTGTAAGAAAAATATTTATATTTACAACTTTATAAACCTTAATCTCTAGCTTCCACTCACTGTCGTATGCACGTTCACGAGAGAGTGGCATCCAGTGGATGATGCAGGACGTAGGCATAGCGTAAGGTCCCTATGAGAATATGTAAGTCTCACGAGAAACAAGTTTTGTCTACAGCAAAAGAAAACCAGTGTCCTCTTGGCTTATATTGAAATGATCCAACATTTTTTCTTTACAAATCCTCGTTTTGTACTGCTAATTCATGACCGGTGTTTTGTTTTGCTCTCTCCTCTGCGCTTTCACGTTTGTCACTTCCACTTTCATCACCGCGTTTGCCTACGTCTTACATCATTCTGTGGACACCACTCTCTCATGAATGTGCGTACGACAGTTAGCAGAAGTTAGAGAGTAAGATTTATTATGCTGTTAATATGGATATTTTTCTTACACAAACACATTGTGTCGCTTTAGAAAGCTTTTATTAAGCCCCCGGAGCCGTGTGGCCTTCTTTTATAATGGATTGGTTCAATTTGGGCTACCATTCACTCCCATTATACAGCTTGGAAGAGCCTGGATGCTTTTTAATATAATTAAATTGATTATTGTATTCATCTGAAAGAAGAATGTCATATACACCTAGGATGGCGTGAGGGTGAGTAAATCATGGGGTAATTTTAATTTTTGGGTGAACTATCACTTTAAGACGTGTCAGGAAATTCCTAATATGGACAAAGACATCTATCGTGCATAAAAAGCTGAATAAAAAGCAGAATGAACTGATGAAACGTTAAGGCAATAAACAATAAATAAATAAAATATATGAATGATACATGGCTAACTGACATTTATTACAGTACAGAAACTAGAAAGTATATTTAATACCTAATTCTGTGAAGAAATTTTAAATAATTGTTTGTAGTATATAAAACAATCATAAAATTGCCATTAGGAAAACAATATAGATTACAAATGATTGATTACTGTCCAGCAGTGAATTTGAGTTCTTATAGCAAATTCAAAGTAAGAGATAAGAAAAGAATTCCTTGTAAAAATAATAATAATAATAGAATAATAATAAAATAATAATAATAATAATAATAATAATAATAATAAGCACTATTTGGACAGGACTAGTTTTCTAAACTACGTTTGAGTTTTGATTCTTACCACCTGACGTCTGTGATTTTCATGTACCAGTTCGGATGGGACTAACATCTCCATGTTTATTACAGAGGTGGGAGGGTCTGTTTTGTACATATGGGCGTCACAGAGATCACGCGCTCTGTATGTGTGCATTGCGTATAGTCATCCGGATTGATTACCATTAGTATTATCACACAAATACCATGGTGAAGCTAAATGGCTATAGCAAAACCATGTTAATGTGTGGTTACTTTTGTTGAACTTTTTTTTTTTTTTGGAGTAAACCCATGTTTAATTTTCATAAAGGTAGGCTACATCTGTAATTAAATCAATATGTAATTGAGTGCATTAATAAACGTGAGTATCTTACCTGACGCTGATATTACAATAGCCAGTCTTAACAGTTTCCCTGATCTGGATCTTGATTTTATTATTGTTTTTTTTGTTTGTTTGTTTGTTTGTTTGTTTTTTGCCGGGAAGCAAATAAATCAAACATGCGCGCAGTAAGAGCATCTACAGTAATTCACATTGGCCCAAACACACAAGGAAATGTGTTGTGAAATAGAATATCGCCGACAAACACAGACATTCGCATTCGAATGGGATTAGTTTTCTCAGAGGATCACTGAGTTTGCTGAAAAACAGTAGGTAATTTGCTCTGGAATTATTACAGAGGTTGTGTGAGAAAAACAGACGTGGCAAATTCGGACGGATTAAAATCACCAAGTACGTCTGTGAAATACAAATTTCTCTAATGACCCCCTGTAAAACTAGCCCTGTCCGAATAGGGCTATAGATACATAGGCCTACATAAAATTATTATATTTGATATTTCTCTCATATCTGAAATGATGGCTGCGCCCCTGGTGACTGAATGTTAGCCTATACATAATCATTTTAAAGCTCTTTTTACATAAAATTTCTACATATGCCATGGTAAATGCCACTAGCATCTAAAAATAGCATCAGGCACTAGTGTTCCCGTGGGTCAGTGGTAGAACATTGCGTTAGCAACGCAAAAGGTTGTGGGTTCGATTCCCAGAGAACACACGTTAGGTAAAAAGTGTTAGCCTGAATGCACTGTAAGTCGCAAAGCATCTGCTAAATGCATAAATGTAATGTAAATGTAATCTAACAATGTACAAAAGCGCTTTTTGCTAACCTTTGGTTCTTTGGGGGGGGGGATTCGTGGCCTAGTGGTTAGAGAGTTTGACTCCTAACCCTAAGGTTGTTGGTTTGAGTCTCGGGCCGGCAATACCACGACTGAGATGCCCTTGAGAAAGGCACTGAACCCCGAACTGCTTCCCGGGCGCTGCAGCATAAATGGCTGCCCACTGCTCCGGGTGTGTGTTCACGGTGTGTGTGTGTGGATCACCATACTTGGCTGTATGTCACGTCACTTAGCACTTAAACGCTGCTGTGTAATTTGCGCCCTGACTAAGCATTTAAAGAATTTAGAGGAAGCATTTAAATAATCCTGTGAATGCACTTAAAGAATGCAGAATCAAATCGTTAATGTAATCAAATCGAATTTAATTGTAAATTGAATCACACTGAATCGTTCTGAGTTTGCAAAAATCATTCTTGAATTGAATCGAAAACCTATGAATTGTGAATCGAATCGATTCACAGTCCTACTCTGGTTTGTTGAATTATTAGAAAATTAGCAACACTTTGAAAAGCTGATGATGCTCACTGATCAAATGCTTGTAGCAAATTAGCTCAAAAGGGAAATATTTATGATTAATTATAACTGGTTATAATTAATAATGAATATTAAGATTAAATCTTAGAATTAACTGTAGCAGAATCAATATTACAATTATTTAATCTGTTCATCCACCGACAGTATAATCATTTATCAATTCTAGGAAAGATTATTTTCCTAGCCAAGAAAGAATAGCTTTCCTACTTCATACAGTACTAGTATTAACTTAGCATGTAGCAAGATATCAAACATTCAGTGACTTCGAATTGTGAGCAGCACACAGAGACAAATCAATCAAGTCAAGTCTGCTTTATTGTCAGTTCTTCCACATGTACAGTACATACATACAGAGAATTGAAATTGTGTTACTCTCAGACCCCCGGTGCATACAGATAACACTAACAGTAGAGCCTAAAAATCTAGATCAAATATAAAATATAAGATACAACTATACAATAAGGGAATGTAAAAAAGACATAATAAAAAATAAAAATAAAGTTAAATAAAGCAGCGCAAGGCACATGGCAGATTAGTGGGAGGGGGTGGAAGGACCTGGGGATGTGGGATCTGGGGGGGATTGGGGATTGGGGATTGGGGATTGGAGTTTTGAGGAGTCTTGGATAGTGGTCGTCTCGAAAAGCAAGGGTTTCTGAGCACAGATTATCCCAAGAAAATAACTTTTAACAGTTTCTATTCATACCCACCTTTTGGGTGGAATGCCCAATCAGAGGCGTGAATTTTGAGCGGAAGAAACTTTCTTTGTGTCCGTTTTATTTCCCATTTGCATGTTTATTGCTGGTCTGCAGGATTGGTGCAGTTTTACCCAAACTATGGTACAAATAGTATGAAGCATTATAATTGTTTGAGGAATAAAAAGCAGAACATTCTGATACGAAGGACAATACATCTAGAAGATCTTACCTGACTTTAAGCATTGAGAGTCTAACTAATACAAAGCAACAAGGACACAAAAGTTTATATAGGAAAGGCACATAGCAAAGGTACCATCATGTTGTAACAATCTCAATGTTCAATAGCCTCATACAGGGCACCACTAAATGTAGTGGTTTTACATCTAAATAGCACCACCAGTGTAATAGCTCTGGATTTAAATATTATTATTAAGTTTTGGTCATACTATTTTATGGGGCACCAGCCAGGAATTTCTCCTTCTCATTGAAGATTGTTGAATAAATAAGAATTACATAGATGGAGGAAGTTGTAGTTTGACCAATCTGAAGGATTTTAGAGATATTGTTAAAATGTAGAGCCTCTTAGTGTATTATCAACACAAGGAAGACACAAGTGTAATAAAAAGTGTTTTATTAAAAAGAAAATATAGACAAGAGTAACTAACAACAACTAAGTGGGTACAATGAATGGAAAAAGTGCAAAAGATTGATAGAAGCAAGTGACTGAATTGGATGTTTCTATGGATTTTACACGTTATCTTATGAAAAAATAAACTGAAGTTTCCTGAAAGTAGTAAGGTAAACCTTATTCTAGATTCAACAAATAAATCAAGAGATTATTTGTTATTAACTGACATCAGCTATATAAAATCTAATGCAAATTAGATAATCATCAACCAACAATACACACAAATGCCAACGGTCTCTGGAAAGAGGTTTGGAAAGAGTGATAGTTACATTCCAAGGTCTACTTGCATAGCTTGCATAGCAAGTCCACATTTAGAACAATTTCTTTAAGGTTTTTCCCATGCATTATTCACTTACCAAACCAATTCCAGATTAACCTACACATTGTGCCAAAAATACAAAGAGCAAACATCAATGGGTAATGCTGCACACTGACCCATGCATTCATATATACAGTATACATTAAAAGGTAAGCTTGCATACAGTGTTGTATCACAAACAGCACTTCAGTAAATAAAGTTCTGTAGATGGATATAAAGAAGGTTTAACCAATATTGTGTCCATTTTGCATTTGAAGATGTGTCCTTCCCTTGTGGCAAAAATGGTTTGGTCAGTCCGAGGTAGTCAGCGGTCATTCACACTTAGGTCTATAGAATGAAGGATTGTGATCAGTGAAAGAGCAAATGGTGATTAAATCAGTCTTTGATCAAGGAAATGCTGAAGCTCTCATTCTTTGCTTCCACAAATGATAAGCTTGAGGGAGAACAAAGCAGTTTTTGAACATGGGTTACTATATTTTTTTAGATTAGATTCAACTTTATTGTCACTGCACATGTAAGGTACAAGGCAACGAAATGCAGTTAGCATCTAACCAGAAGTGCAATAAGCAGTAAGTACAGAATATACAAGGTCTACAATATGTACAATAACTATACAGATAGAAGTATTATGGACAAAATTTACAGATTTTAAATACTATCAGCATGATATACAGATAGGTGTACTATGAACATACTATACAGATGAAATATGTGAAGTGTATGTACACTATAGGCAGAACTATGAACATATGAACAATTTACACTATTGCAATGGAAGTAAAGTGCATAGAAAATATTTCAGTGTGCAAATGGGTTAATCAGTGTTCCTGGATGAACAGACAGTAGTGCAAGTAATAACAAGTTTGCTGTTTTTGCTTGTTGTAAATAAATAAATAAATCGGTCAGATGTAGTGATGAAGTGGGGGAGGAGTCTGTGTGTATGGTGTCAGAGGGCAGAGTTCAGCAAGGAGACAGCTGTAGGGAAAAAGCTGTTCCTGGATCTGCTGGTCCTTGTCCGGAGGCTCCTAAAGCGCCTCCCGGAGGGCAGGAGGTTAAACAGTCCATGGTCAGGGTGAGAGGAGTCCTTAAGAATGCTGCGAGCTCGACGTAGACAGCGTTTCCTCTGGATGTCCTCAATAGCAGGAAGTGGTGTCCCTGTGATGCGTTGGGCAGTTTTCACCACCCTCTGCAGTGCTTTGCGTTCAGCCACCGAGCAGTTCCCATACCAGACTGTGATGCAGCTGGTCAGGATGCTCTCGATCGCACACCGGTAAAAGTTCACCACTATGGCTGAAGACAGCTGGTTCTTCTTCAGTGTTCTGAGGAAGAAGAGGCGTTGGTGAGCCTTCTTGACCAGGCTGGAGGTGTTTGTGGTCCAGGACAGGTCCTCCGAGATGGTGGTTCCCAGGAACTTGAAGCTGGAGACACGTTCAACAACCATCCCGTTAATGTGGATGGGGTCATGCGTGCTTCCTTTCTTCTTCCTGAAGTCCACAATGAGCTCCTTTGTCTTACTGGTGTTAAGGAGCAGGTTATTGTCAGCGCACCATGTGGCCAGGTGCTGTACCTCTTCCCTGTAGGCAGTCTCATCGTTGTCACTGATGAGGCCAATCACCGTGGTGTCATCTGCAAACTTAATGATGGAGTTGGACCCATGCACAGGCTTGCAGTCGTGGGTGTAGAGGGAGTAGAGGAATGGGCTCAGCACACAGCCCTGTGGTACGCCGGTGTTAAGTGTGATGGTGGAGGAGCAGGTGTGGCCTGACCTAACATGCTGAGGTCTGCTGGTCAGAAAGTCCATGATCCAGTTGCAGAGGGAGGTGTTAATGTCCAGGTCTCCAAGTTTTGTGGTCAGCTTGGAGGGAATGACGGTGTTAAATGCTGAGCTGAAGTCAACAAACAACAACCGAACATATGTGTTGTTATTGTCCAGGTGTGTGAGTGCAGAGTGCAGCACTGTGCATACTGCATCCTCTGTGCTCCTGTTTCTGCGGTAGGCGGTACTATATGTTAATTTTACCCCTCTCCACAAGAGGTAGTGTTGTTTATCTTAAGGCACAAGCATTCTTTATTGTCCACAAAGCCTGATCACATCAGGACAAAATTTTATACATATTGTGTGGAAAGGGGGTTTCCATCTTGCTGATGATTACTACAATGTCACATTACATTTTCATTTTCCTTTAATATGATTGTTTCACTTATGTAACAAATCAGGAACCACTCTCTGTTACTGATTACTTCATCTTGCTCCTCAAATCATGAGATCGTATGGTTATTAGTAATTTCAGACAGATGTCTAGCAGTCTCGTCTGTCCATGTTTCATTATTGCAACACTAATCACGGTTAGAACATTTCTGTTCCCCAAAATGTACTTAAAATGTTAGGCCTGCAGAAAAAGGAAGTATGATGATCAACTGATTTTATGATTAATTTGAAAATTTCCTCCACAATTCCCCTCTCTGATAATTTCTCTTATACGATCATCAATTCTTTTCAATTAAATTAATTTTTTTTTTTTAAAAAGTTAATTGCATTTTAACTATACACATGTGAATGTAATAGACAACAAGAAAATCTCCAAAAAAGAGAAAAATTTCTCAGTATTTTACATTAATATACAGTATCACCTATTTTCTTAGTCTTCTATCAACACATTTCCAACTCCACCACATTTTAAGAACAAATAATTTGAACCATTCCCAAACTCCATTAAAATTGATTTATCTCAAGTTATTTTTTCCATTGGCATATTTGTTACCATTTCTGTCAGCCAACGTCCTATATTTGGTGCACATTATTTTCCAATTTAAAGAAACAATATATTCTGTCTTTTTGAACTTGATCTCCACAGAATCTAAATGAAATTAACAGAGTAAAGGTGAATGTGTAATGTATACACCAAGGATATTCTCTATCATCCTTTTCACATCTTTCCAATAATTCATTTATTCAGATTTCAGATTATGTATAAATCTCAATCTCAAAAAACTGACACTTAAGTCTGGTTTTGTGGTTCAGAGTCACACACACACACACACACTATTACAATGTGTATTTAAACATAAAATAAACATTTTGAAAACACTGAACAGTTGTGATCTATGGTTGTGATAAGCATGGCAAGTGAGCAGGTCCGCCTCTAGTTCAGCGTCAGCTAATGCATATACCGTATGCAGATTTTAATTTAGCAGTTGATGATGGGCCGCACTGAACGATCTAATAGCACGTGTGATCGTATCAAATGTCAAAATTGTATTAATTTTTGTCTTTTGAAAGCTGCTTTCAAAATCTCTTTGACTCAAAAATCTAAGGCTCTCAAACATATGGCCCTTATGGAGCGTAGTTTGGGTTTCATGAAACAGGTTATCAATACATGCTGCTGTCAAAATAAATTTCATCCTGTAGAAATTATCAGTTAAAAGAATGGACAAATGGATATAATATATTTTTCCAAATTATAATAAAATACACAGAACAATAATACATGCTCACATGTCTTAAAAGACAACATGTTAGAAAAAGAAAATATCCAATAGAAATGCTATCCTATGTTTTACCTCAAAGGGGTCATGAACTGCCTTTTTTATTTTGTACTGTTCTCTGAGTTTCATTTATAATGTTATCCAGATTTTGACATCAAAAACATCATAATTCAGAATTATAATCCACTTAATTTTTCCTATAAGAACAGGCACGGTCATTTGTAAATTTAAAGTTTCTGGCTTCCGGTGTCATTCTCTTCCAGCTATTTTTAGCTGCTTTCTAAGAATAATGCTGAGACTGCCCTCTATCTGTCTGACAAATTTCATAACTTTCCTGCAAGTGTTTCTATGACCTGCCATGGACTCAAGAGCGGAAGAACAATGTAGCATCTCATTATTGTTAGTGTTTTTAACGGAGCTTCAGTGCTTGTCTCCTGATAAATAACAAACATTATATTGTCAGAGAATGAAAGTTAGGTATTTATTGGGTTTAGTATTCGCCCATTTCTGCTTTTGAATATGGTGTTTCCCAATAAATAGATGTATTAAGCTTTTATTATTCTTATCATCATTCATGTGCTTAAACATTAGGACAATGTCTTTTTCAGATAACTGTATTTTAATTTTGGTGTTTAAATATCATGTTTAAAATAAATTTCAGTGAGACAGTACTTCTCAGACAACCTCCAAACATCCTTTCACTCAATATTATAGCTTGAATTTAAAAATGCTTTGCATTTTGTTAAACTTTTTCTAAAATGCCCTATTGTTCTTCTAAAGATTATTATTAGGGTCCAAGCACTGAAGTTGCATAGGCACCTATTGTACCTTTTAGTCTTCTTATTCTTCTGTTGAAGCCTATGGCTGCCCATAGAACCACACATAGGAAAGGTATGCATTTTGACACATAGAAGACAATCTGAACTGTTGCTTTAGCAAATTTGTAGTCATTATGTTAAACCCTCTAGCATCACTAACAGCTGATACATTTTGAACCATGAACTCTAGAAGCAAAATTATTGTGCCATATGAAAATGCACCCTGTGCCATAATTTTGAATGAATGGCTGTTTAACATTTGGAATTACACTGAGGACCTGCTTTTTGAACTCCTCCAAGACCGTTCTTCTTCTGACTTTTGAAAAATAACATGTGAGCAAATTTGTTGTTGAGCATGTCGAAATGTATGAGGCTCTATCTCCTTAATGCTTTAACGTGTTCAGACCAAAATTAGTTTGTGTCATAGCCATTGAGGGTACCTGCATAGTTTTGCAACAGTGACACCTAGTGCTCACAAGATGTGAGAAAAAAGATGTTCCCTTTCAAGGGAACTTCGAACTGCGTCCTCTAGGGGTCGCTATGGGGAACACCTCGTCGTGACCCGTGTCTGAAGCATACATTGAAAAAACACCAACGAGTTGGCCGGCGACAGCCTCTGACGTCACTACCGGCGCGACTATAAACAGGCACCGGGATAACACGTCATTCTCTTCTTCGTCTTCACTGACTGTTTTGTTTGAAGCGTGCATCTGAAAGAACCGGTAAGAGCGCTCTTTCTCTGTCTATCATGGCGACTACTAGCAAGCGTTTAGATGATGTGTGCATCCGTGTCGGCGTTATTTGACACCCGATGACACACACGATCTTTGCGTCATTTGTTTGGGTAAAGAGCATGCACGCGATGTCTTTGAGGAGGCAATCTGCGTGCATTGCGAGCGTTTTTTCAAGAAAAAAGCTCCGCTCTCGTTCGTCTCTCTTTCAGAGGAAATAAAAGGCAGCCATCTGCTTCCCGCGGTTCAGGACCCGCCGCTGCTGAGGCACGGAGGAGAATGAGTCCGTGAGAATTTCAGGTGGATCTGTCTGAATGATTTAAAGAGGGACTTTCCCTTTCGCGCTCAAAATGGCGGCGGACGAGAGAGAGCCTCGGGAGGATGATGTCATATCTTTAACACTTTCTTATACTGAGGTTAGTGCTCTGCTGGGTTTTTACCCAGGAAAAGCAGGAGATATTTGAGGATGGTGAAGAAGCTGAGGCTGAGCCTTCTCAATTCTCCTGCCCTGCGTATGTAGAGCTGTTGGAGTTTATGGATCGCGCCTCGATGAGCGTTATCTTTCCAACCACAGCCCTCCAGCTCAGGTGAGCCTTCCATTTCTGCCTGATCTCCATACAGAGATCGAAAGGAAATGAAAGAGGCCGTTTTCTTCTCACATCCATCGGTTTCGGCATTAGAGTTTTGCCGACATCGAGGCGATGCGCGAAAACGGCTATGAGAGGATGCCCCCTGTAGAAAGAGCTTTCATTCTGCGGGGGAGACATCCTCTCTTAATCTCCCTCCTTGCCATCTAAGCCCCTTCAAGAAATACATCTCGCTTAAATGGCGAGGCATACGCAGCAGCAGGTCAGGCTGTGGCTTTATTACACATGATGGTGGTGCTTCAAGCATATCAGACTGATCTGCTAAGAGACCAGGATAGAGGCGAAGGCCTTTTTCCTGATCAGGTAGCCGAGCTGCGCTGCACCACAGGCCTCTCTCCAGGCTACCAAGCAGGCCGCCTCTGCCAAGCGCAGGACTATGGCGGCCATGGTGGTGGCGGAGAGACTTCTGTGGATGAACCTAGCAGACATCAGGAAGAAAGAAAAGGCTTTCTTCTCGATGCTCAGGTTTCGCCTTCTGAACTTTTCGGTATTTCCGTTGAGACGGTGATCAAGAAGTTCGGGGAGACGAAGGCGCACTCCGCTGCTTTCAGATCCTTCGTTCCATGAAGGTCCAGGTCTGAGCCTGAACAACATAGGGGTCCTGGCCTGTCTCGATCTGAGGATCAAAGACGGGAACAGAAGGCTAGTGTCATGACTCGCGCTACTCCCCCACCTGCGGGCAGGGGTAAGAGGAATTGTGGGTCACAAGGAGGTAAGCAGAACCTAAGGGATGTGATCCAGACGAGGCAGCATTCTCGTCTGAGTCAGAGTGATACTGAGGTATCTACTCATTCCCTTTAGGGATTTTTAACTTCTGCTTTTATCCTCCCCTTCCTACCCTTCCTAATTCCCCTGTAACCACCAGCTCTCCACCTGATCGAGTTTAGGTGGAAACCTCTAACGCATAACAGTCTCCTATGCTGGACCTATAATGTTTTTGGCTGGTTCTATGTTCATAGCAACCACCTTACTGATGGTCCGGACTAAAAGGAGGCGCCCCTTGAGCGGGGCTCCAGCGCAGGAGGGTGGAAGTATGAAAATAACCCTTTCTGTATATACTTATGTGTAAATTGCTGGTGGTTATGTGTCTACTAATGAACTCTGTGAGTTTCCTTTGCAGTGCTCAGTTACAGTGTTTACTAAACACTCGTCAGCACCAGCCATCCAGCTTCATGTTCCGGTATTAGGCGGCTGAGATCACAGGTTTCTGCGGGAGCCTCCTTGATCATCAGGCCTGGCACAGCACTGCAGGGAATTTCATGTATGTCCAGCCAGGTCACCCAGGTGCTGTCGCATCCAGCGGGAAGTGAAGGTGGCAGTTACAGAAGTCTTCTTGTATATGCTGCCTCAGGTGATGCTCCCCTCGCTAGAGGTTTGTAAAATTTGAGCTTGCCTCTCCCGTGCGGTTCAGCGCCTCTGCGATGCTTAGGAACCTTTAGGTACACACGCTAAGCTCTGTGTACTTTCTGAAAACCACATGGTGGTCAGTGTGCATGTGAACACTTTGCGCACTTTCTAAAAATCCACGTATTGGTAAATGTGCATGCAAGACTCTGCGCACTTTCTGAAATCCTGTATGGTAAGGGTTACGCGCTCTGCCTTGTTCCCTTTCTTGAGATGATTAGACCTTGGTTCCTTGGGCTCCATTCAGCCAATGTGTATTCGTTTATACACTTCAAGCATCGCTTCCCTCAACATGAGGGGCTATTTGGGCGATTCTCGTGGTAGTTTAGCAGCGCTCCCCTTTTCCAAGAAGGGTCGCCTATGAGCGCGCTACTCTGGATTCAGGAGTTCTCCTCTCATATGACACTGAGTTCACTGTTTTTCCCCAGAGCGCTCCAGCATTATTTCCACAGATCGAGTTGATGACTCTCAAACATACTGATTTGAGATGCACCATTCCATCTATGAGCTGCTCTATCAAAGTGGCACGAGAGCCCTTCCTTAGAACAGTATTTGAAAATCCATGCTATGGTAAGTGTGCACGTGAAGTCTTTGCACACTTTCTGAAAATCCACACTGTGGTAAGTTCGCACCCTAGTACTCTGCGTTCTTTCTAAAATCCTATATGGTGAGGGCTTCGCGCGGTTGCTTCGTGCCCTTTCTTGAGTTGGTAAAAGCCCCGTTCATCTTGGGCGCCACTCCACCTATGTATCCTCGGAAACCTATCTAAACAGGGTGTTGCTACTGGAGATCTGTTGAGACAGCTCCTTCAGCAAGCTTTTGCGGAAGCAAGCGGTAGCCCCTGTGTGACAGGCAAGTATAAACTGCTAGGTTCCTAGTCGTATCCCTTTAAAGGAATCTTTCCTGATTCCAAGCCTTCAGCTCTACCCCGGGCTGAGGCCCTAACAATTAAGTTGGGTATGTAGCTTAGGCCTTTGGCCGTAAGGGGTACTGTCACAGACAGCCGTCTAAACGTCCCAGGGGCAACTCCCATCGAAATGGTAGAGTTGGTACTTAGTGTTCGCCATGATTCTGGCCTGCACTCCCCTCAGCATGGCGGCGTGGGTAAACTGTTCCCCATAGCGACCCTAAGAGGACGCAGTTTGAAGTTCCCTTGAAAGGGAACGTCTCAGGTTACGAATGTAACCATGGTTCCCTGAGTAGGGAACGAGACACTGCGTCCTCTAGCTCCCTGCCATGCTTCGGACGCAAGCTTCAGAATAAGAAGTGAATGACGTGTTCTCCCGGTGCCTGTTTATAGTCGCGCCGGTAGTGACGTCAGAGGCTGTCGCCGGCCAACTCGTTGGTGTTTTTTCAATGTATGCTTCAGACACGAGTCACGATGAGGTGTTCCCCATAGCGACCCCTAGAGGACGCAGTGTCTCGTTCCCTACTCAGGGAACCATGGTTACATTCGTAACCTGAGACGTTTTCTGGCGTTTATGACTTATAAAAAAGGTTAATAGCTTTTGATTACTTGCCTATTGTCGTGAGACTAGTCTTGATAGATTCCTTGGGTGCATAATTGCAGACTGAATTTTTAAATTCTCACCATTATAGCAAGACAAGACGAAGATGCTCAATTGCCAAAGGATTTTTGATAAATGAAAGCTGTTGCCATTGTGAAGGAATACATTTATGACAAAAAAGGGAAATGGGTAGTGTCTTGTGTCTTCTATATGCATTAATTGTCTGATTCAGATCAAATTGGTGTTGTATGTTTGGATCATATGGATGTGGCTGTTTTGAGTCATGGTCATAGTGCCACCAACTAGCAGCAGGAATTATGTCATTTACAACAGGCTTTATTTACCCTCTTAAATACATGCGCTCTTTGTGCATTGTTTTCCTTGAGCCATCTACAACATGAATGTCTAATGAAAGCTGTCATTAAAGGAGATCTATTTCGACATCCTTGTGAAGAAGGACCTTGGAGACATTGTCCAGGTGAAACTTGAAAAGAAGAATCATCTTGTCAATAATCCATGGTTTTGTAAGGATATCAAAGTGAAAACACCCTCTGGAAAATGCTTTGAATTCCCCTGTTATTGCTGGTTACTAAACGACAATCAAGTGATTATCCGAGAAGGCACTGGTACGTACAAACTTACTTTGTTCATTATCCAGTTTTTAATAAAGCATTATTATTATTTTTATAATTTATTTTTTATTTTATTTTTTCATTTTACACTGTCTTTTATATGTGTAAAATATGTGGTATATATTTCTTTGTGTTTTCGTTTAGCTCGATTGCCTCAAGATGACACCAAAAAGCAAAGACAAAACGAACTGGAATCTAGACAGAAAATATTCAGGTTTGATAAAACAGTTTCAGTTTTGAACAATATTCAATTGGTGTGGTTCTTTTTATGTTGGATTATAACAATGGTTATTATATGTCACATTATAACCACTGTTAAATATGTTTAATGTGTCTTCTGAAAACTTAAGGAATATTTTCACATATATATATATATATATATATATATATATATATATATATATATATATATATATATATATATATATATATAAAGTAAAATGGGGTAAAACAAACATTCAAATGCAAAACATTTAGGTAGAAATAAAATGTAGATACAAGACAACTGTCTTGTCTTGATGTAACAATAAATCAAGGGATTTGAAGGTGACAGTACTAGCATACTCAGGAGTGAGCGACATGGTCATCATCCAATTGACATGGCAGGTTAATGTATATTGGTTAAGCACACTATCTGTCTATTACCATTTAAGACCAGAAGAAGTTTGTAATCTGGGGCTTAGAAAAGGAGGATTTCCATTCAAATTCTCTGGCACTTTTTAGCAAGTTACTTGAGCTGTAAATGCCATGTGACTAATCACTCTCTGATTCTTTGCAATTTGTACATTTTGTGAAAAAAGCAAGGCAACTGACAAATATCTTTCTTATAATTTGCCATTAAATTGGTCCGTAAGGAAAAAATAAAACACTTCACCTGTAAATGTAATTCTTGGTGTAACTGTACAAGTAAATGTTGTCATTTTTTTGTTGAAGATGGAATGAGTGGAGCCCGGGCTTCCCTGAGAGCATAGATGCCAAAATGGGTGAACTTCCTAAAGATGTTCAGTTTGATGAAGAAAAAGATTCAGATTTTAAAGGGAATTTCTTTAAAGCGTAAGTTTGGGGGACTGAGTCATGGCCACAGATTTGTTACAGAATTTGTTACAGAATGAAATTCATCATAAATGCAGTACCATGCAAATAGTGTTCATGTTTCTAATTATACTGTATGCATTCTGTTTCAGGATTCAGGCTTTAACTATTGACAAAGTTGATGGTGGCTCTGACTCCTGGAAAGACATTTCAGATTTTAAAAAAATACTGGCACATTACGATATCAAGAACACTCTACTAGGTTTGGATGATTTCTTCCTCTGTCAAGAATGTTTGTTCCCTTTCAATGAAATTCACACTGTGTCTGAAGTTATGATGCTTCAGGAACGCCTCTTGAAAGACTCGAATGAAAGTCTTGAATGACGTGAATCAAGTACAGAACTTCATAGAGGTCATGACCAGATGCTATAAAGCACACCTGAACCAAACAATGGCTAGATTTACAAGGGGACTTTAAGTGCCATTAATCTGAATGTGTTTACATGAACGCAAAATAAAGTGATCGTTTTGATGGGTGCATTTATATGCCACAAGCTTTAAATCAGAGTTGATTTTTAACGTGCACACTGCATTAATATACAGTATTTACTGCACATACTATTCTCCATCATTGCTGTTTTTTTTTTTTTAAAGAACAGACTTATTTATTTATTTTGGGTTCTATAACTGGGAGACAACAATTACATAAAGCATTGTACTGTACTGCTTAAATTTATCAAGCAGTAAAAACCCGCTTCCCATGCCCAAAACAAGCCATCGCTGGATGAGAGTATAACAGTAAGAAATCACACAGAGGCGTTCCAATAGCATTGTAACTGTCCACATAGCATCTTGTTTCCTTTTTTTAGGAAACCATGGTTACAGTCGTAACCTGAGACACTTGTTTGTTTGTTTTCTTCATTTAAACAAAAACTAAGGAAATGATGAGATTACATCGAAAAAACAGCTGAACGTAATTTAAAGGGGAACGTTATTTTGTGTAGTTGGTGTAATGCAATGTGTTTATAATAATAATAATTATACATTTTATTTGTAATGCGCCGTACTTACACTCAAGCCGCTACAACAGTATAAAACAACAATAAAAGAAACAACACTACTCCATAATAACAATCACAATGACAACACAATAACAACAATGGCAACAACAGTTGTAAAATTATAACTCAAAAGCTTCACTAAAGAGATATGTTTTGAGTAATTTCTTAAAACAATCAAAAGACGGAGCATTCCTAATAGGAAAAGACAGAGAATTCCACAACCTAGGAACAATAAAAGAGAAAGCCCTCCCACCCATAGTTTTGAGTGTACAATGAGGCTGGTACAGAGTAAGAGAACCAGCAGAGCGAGAGACCGATATGGCGTGGACACTGTGACCAAAATACTAATATAATCTGGGGCCAGCCCATGTACTGCTTTATAAGTTAAGATAATATTTTAAAATCAATGCGTTATTGAACTGGAAGTCAGTGTAGTTGAGAAAGCACAGGAGTGATATGACTGCGGGATGGTGTATGAGTTAAAACATGAGCAGCTGAATTTTGCACATATTGCAGCCTCTTATCAAATTTGCAGGTAACCCTGCAAAAAGAAATTACAACAATCAAGCCTGGATGTTATGAAAGGCATGAAAAAGCCTTTCTGCATCAGGCACAGAGAGAAACTGTCTTATCCGTGCAATATTCCGAAGATGATAAAAAGCTACTTTAGTAACATTCTTAAAATGAGTGTTAAAAGTCAGCTGTGCATCAAAAATCACACCCAAATTCCTGTGCAGAAGGGAGAATTTGGCACTCATCCACTGTAAGTTTAAATTTATTACATCTATTTACAGCAGTTGAGGTGCCAATCAGAAGAACTTCAGTTTATGTTTATGCGCTTTAAGGTTCAAAAAACACATTATTGTTGCTCCTCTATGCCTCGCCCTTCTGAAACACGTCATTTTTTTCAAAGCTCATCATTCTGAAAAGCGAGGTGTGCTCTGATTGACCAGCTATCCAGTGCGTTGTGATTGGCCGAATGCCTCAAGCGTGTGACGGAAATATTATGCGCCTTACCATACTGTGATGCTGTGTCCTTCCGCGATGAGACAAAACCAATAAAACCCATTATAAACGAGGCATTTGTTGCATCCAGGGGGGACATAATTAATAATGACTTATACTGTCTTTTTACGTGTTGCGTATCGCGCTGCATAAACGTAACACAATGTCTGCATTTGTGACAACAAGCCTACTCTACACTGCTGAAAACTGTGGCAATTTCTTTAAATATTAAAAAAAAAAACGTTACTTACAGGCTGTGAGTCAGAAGTGCCAGACTGTCCTTGCAAAGTTGGAACTGCCCAACTTCATAGAAACAGACACAGGTATTACACAGGCTACACACTACACAGGCTACTGGTTCAGGAAACAGTCCTTGTCCTCCATAAAATGCACTGCACACATCTGAATATTGGGGTTGAACTGTTCTGGAACAGTGTTGTAAATACAACTTAACAACTGATTTCTAGTTGTGTCCTCTTTTGGAAGGCCAAACAAAGTAGTTTCGCTTTCATGACAAAACACACAGTGTCACCACAACATTGCGGTGTTATGCCTTCTTTCTTTGCGTGAACATTTGGGTGTCGTTATGCAAATCTTCCCACATCGTGATGTAGAGGTGGGGGTGTGTTAGAACAAGGCATTTTAGGAGGGCGTGGTTGACTCTTAACTTTTATAAAGAATATCTCTTTGGATTTGAGACTTTAGTCTTTGCAACTTAACAGATCTTCTTTATGCACCAAGAGCTTGAAACACTCCAAAGAGAAAGAAAAAATTTAAATCACATCATATGACCCCTTCAACAATCATGCCTAAAATGAATTATTATTAAGCCCATCTCGATCCAGGAAGAACAGACGAAGACTGGAGAGCCGATACTGAATCCAACATAGGACAAAAGCATAGGCGTACTAAGAGTAAGGAGCTGTTTTCATAGCGAGAGAACCACATGCATGTCAGCGTCCCAATCGCACAGCAATCAGCTGGTGAACTGCAGAGAACACAGACGCAACACACACACCCATAACAAGTAACAACCGACAAGGACGTCACACCCTCCCCCAATAAAATAAAACCCAACAAGTTACTGCAAGCTTTAATCTACATGTAAAATAAGTTCAAGCATATCATCAATGTTAATCTAATGCTGTATCAGAACACATCACCTTAACCATAGCACCATTTCTCACCAACCCGGCCCAGGGAAGAGAAACAATGATAGACACAACCATAAAGCCATACTCACATCAACTTTTAAGACACAGGTGCTTGTCTTAAAAGTACACCTTTTTTCAATAACTGAATAGTTTAACTGATAAAACAAAAATTTCCTATCAAATAAGCATACTGGATGTTCAACTCCCTCCTCAGCATCCTGTAAAATGACAGCTCCTGCCCCATCTCGCTAGCATCTACATGCATTTTAAATGGTCTATCCCACTTGGACTGGAGCACTAGTGAGCAGCGCTTTAACATTTTTAAAAGCATTTTGGCAGGTTGAACTCCAAACAAACAAGACACTTTCAACAAATCGGTCAATGGGGCAACAATTTCTGAAAAGTTCCTGCAAAAATTCCGATAGTACCCAATCCACCCCAGGAAGCGCATCAACTCCCGCTTTGTACAGGGTGGAGAATACTTATTGATCGCCTCAATTTTTGCATTCACTGGATGGACAATTCCTTGACCAACGACCTTACCTAAATAAGTCACTGTGGCCCGAGCGAATTCACACTTCGCTAGATTCATTGTGAGCTGAGCCTCCATCAAGGTGTTCCTCCCATGAATTACTATACACTACCAAATCGTCCAAGTAAACCTGGCTCACTCCTCAATGCCAGCTACCACACAATTCATTAGCTGCTGGAATGTGGTTGGTGCATTTCGTAATCCGAAACTCATAACATTATATGATTATACGTCATCTACACCAATTCATTTGGCTTAAGAACTGCACTTTTAACTTTATCATAATTCTGACTATCAGCCCAATTTAAAGCAGAATAAGCTTTTTGCGCCTTACCAGTCATACCACATTGCAACATCAAAGACCGTTCAGCTTCGAGACAATTTTGTTTGTCTGCAACACGTTCGAATAATGTGAAAAAAGTGTCCACATCCTCCTCATGAAAGTTAGAAGAAAGCAGACCAATCAACGATTCCATACAAAACTCTTTACAACCAAATCCTTAGCTTCACAGTTGTCAAAACAGGGAAAAGGAGAAAAAATAATATGAATGCCCTGAAGATTAAACTCCACACCTATAAATAAACCTAATTGACTGAGTAGACCCTAATCTTCAAGCATACAATGGTGGGTTTTTATGCACCTAATACCGTAATGATTCCCTCAAACCTTAGCATGCTCCCGAGACTCAGCTCCAACCACCGATCTATCCTAAAATAAGAAACTAAAAAAAAAATTCCACATACCTCAGAAGTACATTCCAACAGGGACGTCACATGGCCAAACACAATTGTTGTGTGAAACGAACGATGTGGAGACACAGTTTTCATACCTGTAAAGCCTTTGACATTTGACTCAAGTTTCCCCTTTGAAATCTGCACAGAGAACGTGATGCAAGACTGGAATAAGGATTACATGTTTGGCTATCAGTTTTTGAACGGCTGCAATCCTGTCATGATCAGGAAGTGCATGAAACTTCCAGACAAATTTCCAGTCACACATGAGATGGTTAAGGGCTGTCTGAAGAAAGGAAGCACACTACAAGAGGAATTACAGGTCAGAAACAATAAGACATAAATCACTTCAACAGCTGGTCAGTTATCAAATCCAAGACTTGTATTGTGACAGCCTTCGCATATTTTAGTTTCTATTAAAGATGCAGATCAGTGTTATTTTAACCTACAAATCATTTGTTCTAAACTATCCCCCTGTGTACACGTTTGCAGGCAGGAAACATCTACATTGTGGATTATGAAATACTGAATGGAGTGCCAGCAGCCAGCAGCGAGCGCCATTTGACTGCACCCATCTGCCTACTGTACAAGAATGAATTGGACCAAATTGTGCCAATTGCCATTCAGGTATCTGTCTCACATAGAATCAGTATCAAACGAAAACATAAATTAACCCTTTGATGCACAAGCTATGCAAACCCCTTCTAATGCACAACATAGGTATGGAATGACCCATATTAATTTTATCTGTTATTTCATGCTTGGCTGGGCTTTGTTTGTTAGTTTTATCTTTTGAAATCTATTTATTTCAGCATTAAAGATTCCCTGATCTATGAATTCCATGATCAATAAATATTTAAAATATTTTTTCAATGACAAATATATTTAATTTTTTTCCATAGGTTTTGTTACTACATCAAAAATTACCCATCTATGCAAGCGTGGTAAAACAAAATAATACAATCGTTTTGTTAAAATAATTATGTTAGCAGTTGTTTAGACACTTGAAATATGTTTATTTCCCACTTTTCACACATAACACACACACATATCAATGGTAACCATTGACACTTAAAATGAACTGTAGTGTATCTGCAGTGCAACTGTAATGAATGTGACCGAATAAGAGAAAATAAAATTGACAAAATAAAATCGCATGGGTACAGTGCCATCTCAGTGCTTACTTGCAAAAATGACAGCTACATGTTTGTGCTCCTTGCACACAGGCCTGGTGCACTGAGAACACCCACTGCTGACTTGTCTTTCTTTGGCAGCTGGGCAGATCCTGTACCTCTTACTCTTCAGTTGGCCCTCCTGCCTGATGTCTTCCTGTGGCCAGGTAGTGGCTGCATTTTGTTGGTTTTTTTTGTCTCACATCTTCCCATTGCCTCTGCAATATGGTTTTGAAGGTGGGGCATGTTCTCTAAGTGCCTCTTCATATGTGGCATGACAGGCTCTTTCACCAGCTTTTTGTTGAATAGCCATCATGCATTGGTCACACCTCCCAGGTGGACAACATCGGTTCTGGAGAGCCACAGTTCTGCAGAGTATTGCTCCAACTTTCATAAAAACTCACCTGCCTGTAGCTATCACAATTCAAAGGCTGGATCCTCTGAAGGGCGATAGCGTCACTGTGGTGTGACGAAGGCTGTCCCAATTCGAAGGATCCTTCAAATGCAGCCTCCAAATGCGCCCTTCATTTCTTGGGGAATAAAGGGTACAACAGATGGGGCACTTCTCAATTGGAAGGCTGCATCCTACGAAAGCTGCATATCTCAGCTGCCACGTCATTAAATGACGCTGAATGCCACCTCAATCAGAAGCCTTCATTTCGCATCCTTCATTTAGCTGAATTTGAAGGATACATGGTATGTATCCTTTTCAAGAACACTGACAGACATAAAGGGTGATCCATAGCATTTATTTAAATCAAATATGGAGATACAAGATTTCCGCCTGACAGCACTGATATATAGTTGTATATAATAATGTTGTCACAAGGTCAGCCACACTATCAACACCAGACTTCTGAGTTCCCCCACTCACTACTAGTCACCTGAATTCTGATCACTTGTACCTGTCGCTCTAATCAAAGACTATATAATCAGTCACTCCACACTTCACTCCTGTCCGGACTTGTTGTTTACACTTGTGTTGTGACCAATCTAGATACTTAACTGAGATACTTACCTGCTTTGATCCGTCAGTAAGCCTTCATCTGTCTGCCATCATCCTGGTCATCACCTTGAATATCTTCACTCTGCCAAAGACAAAGACTATTACCATTCAGTTAAGTGTTGCTTGCATTCTCAAGATCGTTACAACTCACCTGATATCTCAGATTGTGCTCACCAAGCTGGACCTGCGAAGTGCATACAACCTCAATCCGGCTGCATACAGCCTCATGGCGTTGAATGTTAGACTGCCTTCATTACACCATCAGGCCACTATGAATATTAGGTGATACCGTATGGACTGTCCAAATTACCCTCTGTATTTCAGGGATGCATGAATGAGGTGTTCCGGAAGTTCCTCCATCACTTCATCATTGTCTATATCGACAACGTTCTGATCTACTCCCAGAACCAGTACGAACATCGCAAACGTCACACAGGTCCTCCAGAATCTCAGGGAATACCAGCTGTACCTGAAGCTGGATAAGTGTAAGTTCCACCGCAAGTCTATTCACTTCCTTGGTTATGTTATTAGTGAGCACAGCATCGAATTGGACCAGAGGAAGCTTCAAGCCATCCAAGACAGGCCACAACCCTTCTCTTGCAACATTTCCTGGGCTTCGCCAACTCCTATAGAAGATTCATTTTTAATTTCAGTCAGATCTGTGCTCCTCTTACCTCGTTACTCTAAAAAAAAAAACCCAGAAGTCTCTGTCCTGGAACTCTGCTGCTACAGAAGCATTCCAACATCTGAAAAGATTTTTTCACAGCTCTTACCCTCGTCCACCCAGATCCCGAGTTACGATTCATCATTGAGGTTAACGCTTTCACCACCGGGGCAGGAGCTGTGTTATCGCAGCCCCACAGTGAGCCTCCAGTTCTCAATCCATGTACTTTGTACTCAAAGGAACTGTCCCCAGCGGAGTGCAATTATTATATCAGCAATCGAGAACTCCTTGGTATCAAGTTGGCTCTAGAAGAGGGGAGACATTGGCTGGAGGGAGCTACAGACAGCAACAGAGTGTTTAATGACATTAAACGCCTGATGGTCTGATAATGGGAGAAAAGATCAGATAAGTAGTTTGGTGCCAAGGCTGTCAGACTTACAAACAAACAATAATACTTTAAACTGGATTCTATACTCAATGGGGAGCCAGTGCAAACTAGCCAAAATGGGTGTAATATTTTTCCTCTTCCTAGTCCTTGTAAAAATCTGGCCGCAGCATTTTGGACCAACTGAAGGCAAGACAAACAAGATTCAGTGACCCCTAAATACAGTGAATTACAGTAGTTCAGTCTTGATGAGTTGAATGCGTGGATAACGGTTTCTAATATCTTTCACAATATATCAGATATTTACTGTGGTATGTACATAATAATATGTAGTATATAGTATGCATATATTCAAAAAGAAAGGAAAAATGAAAAAGAGGTTTTGTGATGATCAAAAACAAGTTCATTGAGGAATACCTGTAATACTGAATGATGAAATTGATTTCTTGTGAAGATATAGAAAATAAAAAACTCAAATGGGTCACTTTAGACCCATTCTGTGCATCAAGAGGTTAATTAAAAAAAGTTATTTTGCAGTGAATTTACTCATTGAAGTAAAAAAAATAATAATGTCCTGTTTGCCTTTGTTATATCTGAATCAGCTCAGTCAAACCCCAGGGGAAATGAGCCCAATCTTTCTCCCAAGAGATAATAAATATGACTGGATGCTGGCCAAGATGTGGGTGAGATCTTCTGACTTCCTTGTACACCAGCTGGTCACACACCTTCTCAAGACACATCTGTTGTCAGAGGTTTTTGAAATGGCCATGTACAGACAGCTCTCTGCAGTCCATCCAGTATACAAGGTACCTGTATTTCAGTACATAGTCATGATATTTAGATTCAGTGCTAAACTGAAGATTGTGGTTTCATATACTGTACGTGAATGTACTAATGAAGGGTTGCTGGTTCTGATAACCTTGCCTTTTTTCAACCATGGTTTAATGTTAACCAAAAACTTCCTGAGCATGACATAGAAATAACTTTTGCTGTATCACATGATGCTTTTTGAATCAATGTTTTATGATTTAATGCACATTTTTAAATCCATCATTTGCTTCTTACAGTTACTGATGCCTCATGTTCGTTTCACAATTGCAATCAATGCAGCGGCCCGTAAAATGCTAATCGGTGAAGACGGGGTCTTCATCAAGGTAGATTTAAAGTTAATTTAATATATCCAAACATAAATGGCATCTTGTTAGGATCCAAAGCAATTCTATTCATATTTGATTATTTTGTATTTGTCTTGAAAGCCATATTTTCTGTCTGTGATATCAATTTAAAAATGCATGTGATGTTAACAAATCTTCATCATGACAGAATCAACTGACTTTTTGGCTTGTGATATTCTGTCTTTTTGCTGAAAGGTCTTAAATGTATTTCATAGGCTTCATTATATTTAGTCAGCTGGTGTTCGCTTTAATAGACTGTGTAAACCGACAGACCTATGTGCTGTATTTCCTAATTATCTACAAATGCAAAACACCCATTGTCCTCAAGCTGATTACTTGAGTAGTCTAAATAAATGCTTTCAGCTTAGTTAATTTCTGAAAATATTATGCAAAATATTAACTGTATTTTTGGTGTCCAAAGGTTAGTAGCATCAATGGAGCTGGGATGGGGAAACTGATACAAAATGCCATGAAGACTTTAACCTACGAGTCTCTGTGCTTTCCTGAGGACATAAAAGCTCGAGGAATGGAAGATGTGCCCAAATACTATTACAGAGATGATGGCAAGATGGTCTGGAAGGCAATACACTGGTAGGTGGTAGCAACAGTTCAGATCATGTAGTTAAAAAGTACAAATTAGTCCACATATGTGCCAATGAAATGTTTGGCATCCAGAGTTTTTTTTTTTTCTTTCTATCTTTCTGTAGCTTTGTTTCTGCTGTGATCAAGACCTACTATCTCAGTGATAAGGCGGTTCAAAAAGATGTGGAGATTCAAGAGTTTGTTAAGGATGTTGCCTGCTTCGGCATGAATAATTCTGACAGTGAGTACAGGTTCAACTTATCAAAGTGTCAGTGTATGTTTGTCTGCATGATTGTTTGAAATTTTTTATATTTTCTATGCATCTTTGTGCCACTTTTAAATGTGTACACAAGTTAAATGCATACTGCCACTGTTTACAGACTTCCCAAAGTCTCTTAGCTCTCGAGAGCAGTTGGTCAAGTATCTGACTGCTGTGATATTCACCGCTTCAGCACAACATGCTGCTGTCAACTTCGGACAGGTGAGGTTACACACTTTCATATCATCGGCAAGAATGTTTAAAATTCATAGGCAAAATTCTTGATAATATTTATAAGCTAATATCTGAGAGTTTATGTTCCAGTTTGACTGGTATGGCTGGATCCCCAACAGTCCTTCCACCATGCGCAAGCCGCCTCCCCAACAGAAGGGCCAGGTGGATTTGAAGTATATCATGGAGAGTCTGCCTGACCGTGAATGTTCCAGCAGTGCTTTAGGAACAGTTTGGGCGCTCAGTCAGACCCAGAAAAATGAGGTTTGATGTCTGATTTGCATAAACTTTTCACTTGAAATTATAGGTAACATGGTAGCTGACTAATGTCTAAATCATTGTGAAAAGGAATTAACCTGTTAATGAGAGTACAGAGCATCAAAGCATGGGTTTAGGGAGGATCGATTAATTGTTGATATGAGTTGTAATCTATTAAAGCTATCGATGGTCAATTAAGCAATTTAATTTTGGAGTGCTTGTGGCACATGTGCAAAACGCATGCAAGCAACTGTGAGTGAATTTAATATATATATACAAACCCTCTTGTAACACTCTTGTTTTGTCACATATATAAAAGTAAGGGGATCCATTCATCCAAGAGTAGAGAGGAATATATTTAAACGTTTAAAGAGCAATCACCCATAACAGCACCAATATCAACAAAACATTCAAAGAAAAGAAAATTCACATCTTGTTAGAGCATTTAAGCCCAACCACAACATGTTGAGTTCAATCATAAATAAAGTCCATTTCTCACAACTCCCACATGGTCAGGTAAGTAATGAGTATCTCACCACATTCCGACAGTTCAATTGGAAATCCACAAAAGTTCAACATACAGTGTTCCAAACCATAACCATACGCCAGTCCAAATAAGCAAAGGTGTAGAAAAAGATCATATAGTCCAGATGCAGTGTCCTTGTTCATCAAAGGAGGCCTAAAGAAAACCCTCTGAACAAATATGCAAAACAAAAATCAAAATACGCAATTGAACACAAAAAACAAACATAGAACTTACACTGAGCTGTAGAACCAAAAAATGTTCCTCACAATAGGGTCTAATGAATTACCAAGTTGAGCAAACACTCAATGCCAGTACCTCTCCCAAACAGTTTTACTCGTCTCTCTTAAAAGGATAGCCTTCCCTTCAGAAACTTCCCTAGATCCCCCTTGAGGTGGGGAGAACCATTACAGCATATGACATGAAACAGCTTTTCAGAACTGTTACACGATTCCAAAAAAGTTGGGACACTGTACAAATTGTGAGTAAAAAAGGAATGGAATCATTTACAAATCTCATAAACTTATATTTTATTCACAACAGAATATAGATAACATATCAAATGTTGAAAGTGAGATATTTTGAAATGTCATGCCAAATATTTGCTCATTTTGGATTTCACGAGAGCTACACATTCCAAAAAAGTTGGGACAGGTAGCAATAAGAGGCCAGAAAAGTAAAAAAAAAATAGTGGAGCAATATCAGAAAGGAGTTTCTCAGAGAAAAATTGCAAAGAGTTTGAAGTTATCATCATCTACAGTGCATAATATCATCCAAAGATTCAGAGAATCTGGAACAATCTCTGTGTGTAAGGGTCTAGGCTGGAAAACCATACTGGATGCCCTGGATCTTCGGGCCCTTAGACGGCACTGCATCACATACAGGAATGCTACTGTAATGGAAATGACAACATGGGCTCAGGAATACTTCCAGAAAACATTGTCAGTGAACACAATCCACCGTGCCATTCGCCGTTGCCGGCTTAAACTCTATAGGTCAAAAAAGAAGCCATATCTAAACATGATCCAGAAGCGCAGGTGTTTTCTCTGGGCCAAGGCTCATTTAAAATGGACTGTGGCAAAGTGGAAAACTGTTCTGTGGTCAGACAAATTAAAATTTGAACTTCTTTTTGGAAAACTGGGACGTCATGTCATCCAGACTAAAGAGGACAAGGACAACCCAAGTTGTTATCAGCGCTCAGTTAAGAAGCCTGAATCTCTGAATCTCTCCATGACACCATCAATGCTGAAAGGTATATCCAAGTTCTAGAACAACATATGCTCCCATCCAGACGTCGTCTCTTTCAGGGAAGACCTTGCATTTTCGAACATGACAATGCCAGACCACATACTGCATCAATTACAACATCATAGCTGCGTAGAAGAAGGATCCGGGTACTGAAATGGCCAGCCTGCAGTCCAGATCTTTCACCCATAGAAAACATTTGGTGCATCATGAAGAGGAAGATGCGACAAAGAAGACCTAAGACAGTTGAGCAACTAGAAGCCTGTATTACACAAGAATGGGACAACATTCCTATTCCTAAACTTGAGCAACTTGTCTCCTCAGTCCCCAGACGTTTGCAGACTGTTATAAAAAGAAGAGGGGATGCCACACAGTGGTAAACATGGCCTTGTCCCAACTTTTTTGAGATGTGTTGATGCCATGAAATTTAAAATCAACTTATTTGTCCCTTAAAATTATACATTTTCTCAGTTTAAACATTTGATATGTCATCTATGTTGTATTCTGAAAAAAATATTGAAATTTGAAACTTCCACATCATTGCATTCTGTTTTTATTCACAATTTGTACAGTGTCCCAACTTTTTTGGATCGGGTTTGTATATATATATATATATATATATATATATATATATATATATATATATATATATATATATATATATATATATATAAAAATGTATATATTATGGGTGTGACGAGATCTCGTCGAAGGCCCCCTGGTCTTGCCCAGACCTTTCATATATATTTGCATTACACTGGCCTAGGGTGACCAGATGAGATTGGCTGAAATTCGGGATATGGGTGTCTGCGGTCTGGGGTAACAGGGTGGGCGGCTTCTATTATATTAGACTGCGTAGCCTATAATAAAAGATAATGAATTTCAAACCTGAACCAAACATACTTTTATTCAAAGATTAACAGTCTGTCATTAGTCTTTAGTCTGCCACAAAAAAACAACATTAAAATTATGCACTCAAATATCATTGTGAAAAAAAACAAAAAAAACAATGACTGTTGTAAGTAACAGTGCATAAATCAGACCTTTCTGTATAGCCTAACACTAATAAGCTTAAATGAAAATATCGAAATAATTGTGTAGTGAAGTATTTTTTTGTACACAGTGCCGCGAACAATCAGTCACTCCTTTACGCGTGCATCACTGTCCTCCTTGCGGCTGCAGCAACTTGCACTCTCTTCATCGTTTTTGCTTTTTAGCAGCGTGTTGGGGTTCCGGTACACCAGCCATGCCAACGGAATGAATGAAAATTAGCTTATCAATGCATATCTAAATTCGCGCCTAGCCGCCCATGGTATTTTTTTAGAACTTAGAAAAAAGATGCTGCAGCCAATGAGCAGCCGGCAGGGGCTGGTTGCAGGACGACTCAACCTGCGCAGACAGTTTTTAATGTTTATCAGACAATAACTACTCAAGATTTTGCTTTAGTGTCATTTTTTGGACAATTAGGGCCAGATTCGGGATTCGGGACAACAGTTTAGAATTTTTTGGGACGTCTGGTCACCCTACACTGGCCCTTTCACCAGTGTTGGTAAGATATTTTATGTTCACATCAGGCAAGTGGACTCATGATAAGCAGGAAAATTACACAGTGTAGTCTTTATCCAGTCATAAAAACAGAATTCACAGTTTAATGCAGTCAATCAAAAGTAGGTCATTACACTTAAATCAAATCATGATATGTACCTTATCTGTAAATATAGTGTCGAAAAAGTTTTACAATGAATCCTGCATGTTCTGCGTGTCTCTGTTAATGAATGGCTCAGACATGCTGTTTCATTTTCTACACACAGTAGCGCGCGTGGCGCTTGCGGTCATTTCAGCGTGTTGTCTCGGAAACACATGAACAACATCTCCAAAACTGCTCTGAGAGTCACTTCATGAGCATTTTACCGTTTGATTCGAGTAAAACTAGCATCATATCACATACACAGAACTTTATAGGTATTATCAAAATAAAAGTCCGGTCCTTTATTTATTTTATTTTTTTGTAGAATATACATAGCCTATTACTACTTCTGCTACTACTAAAATGAAACAAACATTATTTTTTTAAGGATTAATCACACAACATTTCTTCCGTGTTTTAATTTTAATAGTAAATCCTCTTTGTATGCCATAAAATAAAGTTTGCTTAATTTTCAATAATTAAAAGATAAATGATAAATGAAATTAATGTTATATGCCTTCATTTGATAACCAGAAAAATGTAAATACACAACACACATTTTCTGAGGAAAAAAATTAATTAGTTGTTTATACATTCAAATAAATAGACATGCTAAAACACAGAATTTGGTAACAATAAAAAAAAAAAAAAAAAAAAAAATATATATATATATATATATATATATATATATATATATATATATATATATATATATATATATAATGAGAAAAAATAAACAATTTTATAAGGCCCTAAACATTTCATTTTTGTTTAACTTTTAATAAATTGATGTGAAAATGTATGTTTCATGATTTTAAATAATTAGTGTAGGGAAGTTTGAACTATTGTGCTGATCAGGAGATTGTGCTCGCCTCAGGGTGTCAGTAAAAACACAGCACAGGATTCAGAACATTCTGACTTTACTGTTGTAAATGTGTGGTCTGAAATAAACAAATAAATAACATATTACAATAATATAATGACAACATACATACATGATAATTTACATCTAATACAATTCTTAGTTAACTGCAATACTTAAATTGCCCTTTAGATGGCGCAATCAGCATGTATAACAGTGATTTGCAAATTCTCCGTGTCTGTTATAAAGTGCTGAGTAATCATCGTATCTGAACGGGATTACGGAGAATATGATGAAATCAATATCTAAACACTTATTAACTGAGTTATGTTACACCAAAGCGATGATACATAAGGAATAAAGTAAATAAATAACTTTATATGCATAATCTATTATATTTATGGTAACTACGTCAGCGTGAATTCGGAGAACTCTGAGGAGACAAACAACTCGCTAATTTCCATAAAATAAAGCTGTAACAGGGCAGGATAACTATATTAAATATCACAAAGAAGTATATAGACTTACATTTTTGCATAAACGCACACAAATTAGGCAAACTTCAAAGATTAATATCAGGAACTCAGGAACACGCATTCATTCTCTTACTCCGCTCGCTGACAGGAGAGGTCGGGAAGTTTCTAGCTCGCCACCTATCGTCCTTTTCCAACGTCATCCATAAAGTGGTCCCTGATTGGTTAGATCTCCTTAACACTTAGACATGCTTTTTAATTAATCAAATTTAATTTAACTATTAAAAAGGAACTGAAAAAAGCAATACAGAACAATTAAAACAGAAAAAAAATTGAATTTTGAAAAAATAAAACAAAATTTAGGAAAAAATAAAATGGATTTCTTAGGGCCCTAACAATCCCTCAGCCTTGCTGCGCCCCCCCCCCCAGTTTGGGAACCACTGCTTTATGCTTTTAAATGGTTATATTAATTGTGTTTATTATATACATTTTTTTTTATTAAAGTGGAAATCAGTTTACTAAATAATAAACTTGACTGATTGCTTCACTTCCACTTTAAAGGGATATTTGTTTATTATATATTTTTTATTTATACTATTTATGGTTTTTGTGCAATTACTTGCCTGTCAGTTGAGTTTGTGGCAAAACATTCTGCAGTGTTTACATGTTGTTTATTACTGCATAAAAATGATTAAAATAGATGTTTAATTTCATAAAGTACAAGCTGATTTCAAAATGCACCTACATTTTTTGCATTTTGTGTTTTTCAGTTGAATAAAAGACTATTTTTCCCTATATATTTCATCAAGGATTTCTTAAAAAAAAGTAAAAAAATCGTCTCGTTCTTCTGAACCCAGTCTCGTGTCTCAGCTCGTTTCATGGGATAAGTGTCTCGTCACACCCCTAATATATATATATATATATATATATATATATATATATATATATATATATATATATATATATATATATATTAGGGCTGCACGATTATGAAAAAAATCATAACCTTCGTTGAAAGCAACTGCATTCCATATTTTTATATGAATATAAACAAGCTGAAATTAAACACTAACTGAAAAACTTTTATTGCTTTTCTATAATACTAAGCCTCAAATGTCAAAAATACATTGGATTGGTTTCTTCTTTAATTAAAAAGGTAAAAATATGCATGGTATTATAATGTAATACTAAAACTAAAATTAAAACAATGGAAAAACCCTTAAGATAACATGTAGAAAGAAAAAAAGCATCTTAAGCACACAGAATAACATAAGTGGACTTTGAACATTTAATTGATGTTATGAATGATTATGTAATTGTGGCATCGGTAATTGTTATCGCAATTAGAAATTCTATTACTTGTGCAGCCCTAATATAAATATATATATATATATATATATATATATATATATATATATATATATATATATATACACTTATTCATTTGTTCCCTCATTTTACATGGACCGTGGTCACATTATCTTTCATTTTGCCCTGAATATCATGTTGGTCTCCATCATTGATTCTGATTTGTAGTCTGCTGATCTGTAGTTCTTAATCATGTTACCACCTAGTTTTACAAGCTCTTTAAAAAACACAGCAAATATAAATGCTTTGCAAGGTCACACTTCATTCCAAGAATAACATCCATTCAGTTTTTTTCCATGTTATGAGCAGAGCTGCCAGAAAACCCACCCAATCCCTACTCAAAACTTGCCCAGTCACGTTTCGAGGGTGGTCCCCCATTAAAAATGGCATTCCAGGGGTAAAATACACATTTTTTGGCGGGGCTCCCCTGGTACATTTCCCATTCCAGGGGCAAAATATCATATGATTGGGGTCACTTCAACACGCGCAACAGTGTTAAAGTAGCCAGATTCCGCAGGAAAACTACAGACTTGCCACATCGCCACACTGGTTATGAGCACATTCTTTATAAGCTTGTCTGAGTGATTGGCAGAAACCAAGGGGCGGAGCTTAGAGAAGAGTCCATTTAACTTGTAAAAAGAAAGAAAGATATTGTTCTGTTTTCTGAAGACTTTCCTTTTTTTCCCAGCTGTACTTGGGTACGTATCCAGATATGTACTTCACAGAGAAACCAGCGAAGGAAGCCATAAAGACTTTCCAGCACAATCTAGATGAGGTGACCAACATCATCAAGAGCCGGAATGAGAAATTAACATTGGGTTATTGCTATTTGTCCCCAGACAAAATCCCCAACAGTGTTGCAATTTGAGAAATTACTTGCAGAAACATTTTGCTGGTCCTAACCATAGTGTTTACAGCCAATGCATGCTGGACATAGAAAGAGAGAAGAACAGCTCTAGTCAAAATATAATGTATTGTAAAACACACTTTTTAGAAATGATGTTTGATTGCTGGGAATTAAGGGATATTTCATTGTAAAGCCTAAATCAGTGCACGTATGTATCTTATCTGAGAGCTGATTGTCAGTCTGGCTCATGCCAGGAAAGCAGAACTTAATTTGGCTTTGCTTTCAAAGAGCACACATAGGCGTATGTTATAATCTATTTATTATTGACTTTCTTGACATTTATTTTCTTTATTCATATAAACGTGTGGATCCAAACTATGGTATTCTTTTATTCATCTTTTGATTCATTCATTTATTCATATTCTTGATTACTCATAATATATTGTTTGTGGTGTATTTTAGATAATCATTTGACTAATTTTTACCTTATTGATATCTAACATCTGCATGGCTTTTGTGCTGATTATCTTGTTTTGCTGTTTGGAGGGAATTTTGTTCCAGGTTTGTTTCTTTGGGTATGAGGGAGGTTTTCTCTGATAGAGCTGATAAAGGATCGCTGTAATGGAAGTGAAATAAATGTTTTATGAATGCTGTAAAGGAATTATGAACATCTCTGACTGTACTTCAAATAGCTGTTACATTTGTTTGTTTTTCCCTGAGAGCTCTCATAATAAAGAATGCTAGAATAAAATTAAGAGAAATCATGTTTTTATTGCATTTTATAAAAAGCTTGGTTTTCTTTCTGATCTTATGACAATTTATTTTTTTGATTTATTTTTCTGCCTTTTTACCCTAATTTTTGCCATCTTATAAACGTTACAGTATGTGTACCATATTTTTTTGGGGTTCAACTATGCCTGCCATGCTTGAAAATGCTGTAAGTTAACTGTCATTATTATGAAATTACTATGTATTCTGCTTTCATAATCCTTGGGTATGTAACTTTGCAAATACAGACAATGTATATCAGGCAGACTAATTAAACTATTACAATTACCAATTAAAAGAGCCTTTGGGTTCGCTTTAATGGCTTTGGGAGGAAGCACAGACTGAATGTTGGCTGCTGGTTAAGGAAATCAGAGAAAGAGAAATAATCACTAAATTGTACACAACAGGATAATAAGTTGATAAGTAATAACTTGGTCTCAGACAAGTGTTACGACCCTGTCTAGGGTAAGGCCACAACATAAACTGAAATCAACAATCAAAGATCCTTTATACATTTATTTACAGAATCACAGGGTAAAAGCACAACTTCAGGGGTGAGCAAAGGCCAAAACAACAAACAAACATCAAGCCAGCTCCTAACGGAAAAGATTAACTAAATAAAAACACAATAGCTACGCTAACTCCCTGTCTAATGAAAAACAGGAGAAAACAATATTTGCAAAAGAAAATGGCACTCACCCCCTACAGCTTCCAAGTGTGGAAAAGAGTATTTACAATACTTTACAAAATATACAAAATGGAAAATAAGATTGACAACACCTTATAAACTCCACACAATAGGCAGATCAACAGGCAAGCTAAGAGCATCAACACCCTGTAGCAAACACACACATGTACAATGGAACAACAGAAAGTCACAAGTTTAGCAGAGCTCCCTCCTCAGGCGCAGCAGATCCTTTTATTGCTGCTCCTTGGTCCCATTAGTACCAATCAGATCTGGAGATCACTTTGGTAAGATCCAATCCTGTAAAAGAAAGAATGCTGAGAGAGAGAGAGACTGAGAGAGGACCAGCAAAGCAAGACACACACACACACACACACACACACACACACACACTATATGTCTCAAGACGTAACACAAGAATTTACAGAAGTGTAACAGCCAAGAAACTTTGATATAAAATGACAAAAAGTAAAATTTCACTGCTTAGAGATTGTACATACACTACATAAAAACTGTAATAAATCACATAAAAAATGAAGAATTTACTTTAGAAAACAACAACAAAAAAAAAAACATGGAATTTAGAGAGCATAATTTTCTTTGAATAAACTTGTTTTGCTGCACAGTTCACTTGATTTGTCCTAGGCATTTGCTGGAAACTATTCTGTATCGAAGTGTCTGTTTACGTGATTGAGTTTAAATATGCTGTAAAACTGAGTGGCTACAAGTAGCTCTTCTCCTTTAAAGTGAATTTGCCGGTTGGCAACAGATCCACAACGGAGTTAGAGACTTATGTGGGATTAACCCATTTATTGTCACCACAAAATTTGCATGTGTGTGTGGTTTTCTACAAATAAAGATATAAGAAAATGTATAAATACAAATAACAAATAACAGTGGTCACAATAAGTATAATAACAACACAATATCTACACAGAGAATATATTAAATACAGTGATCTAACAGTCAAATAAGAAAACAAATGTGCCATTATATGGGAAGCTCCGTTGTTAGAAATTACTAATAATGCACAGTTGAAACCTGACACCTCTCAGCGCTGAGGACAGAGATGGAGCCACTCAGTCTAGAACATTAGTGCGCATGCGCCAAAAGAGTGCTTTAACTCTTAGAAATGAGTCATACATATTAAATATATATTAAATAAACCATATGATAATTAAATGGCACACAGATTATGTCTTCTTAACATAGCAGTAATATATGTGCGATAACTAGTATGTACATACACACAAACATCTTTACACGCTAGTTCTTCTTTTTCAATCGCATACATTAACTTATAAACACTCGAAGCAGTTAAACGTTCACAAACAATGTAAAAAGCAATGGATGAACAGACTGTTACTCACTTTTTAGGCACGCACACAACTTTAGCAAAGATAAATCGCTACAGTACTGCTAGCATCTGTCCGATTTCCCGATCGGTCTAACTCTGTTCTGTGGGCGGGACCATTGACTTGCGCATCCTGCACGTAGTGCTGATTGGCTCGCAGTATGGATGCTGCATTTGAGTCGACTGTAGTGTATTGCAAGGGAAACTAAGCCAAATTAATATAACCTGTGTGTGCACTTTTTTTACAGCTGCCCCCAGATTTCCAGAGGGAAATATGTACAGTCGTGGCCAAAAGTTTTGAGAATTACATAAATATTAGTTTTCAAAAAGTTTGCTGCTAAACTGCTTTTAGATCTTTGTTTCAGTTGTTTCTGTGATGTACTGAAATATAATTACAAGCACTTCATACGTTTCAAAGACTTTTATCGACAATTACATGACATTTATGCAAAGAGTCAGTATTTGCAGTGTTGGCCCTTCTTTTTCAGGACCTCTGCAATTCGACTGGGCATGCTCTCAATCAACTTCTGGGCCAAATCCTGACTGATAGCAACCCATTCTTTCATAATAACTTCTTGGAGTTTGTCAGAATTAGTGGGTTTTTGTTTGTCCACCCGCCTCTTGAGGATTGACCACAAGTTCTCAATGGGATTAAGATCTGGGGAGTTTCCAGGCCATGGACCCAAAATTTCAACATTCTGGTCCCCGAGCCACTTAGTTATCACTTTTGCCTTATGGCACGGTGCTCCATCGTGCTGGAAAATGCATTGTTCTTCACCAAACTGTTGTTGGATTGTTGGAAGAAGTTGCTGTTGGAGGGTGTTTTGGTACCATTCTTTATTCATGGCTGTGTTTTTGGGCAGAATTGTGAGTGAGCCCACTTCCCATTTCCAATATTTATGTAATTCTCAAAACTTTTGGCCACGACTGTACACACATCTGCACTTTGTTTATGATGAGAGAATTTGTCAGAGCAGCATTCAGTCAGCGAGCGCACGCACTGAACAAAACACAGGCTTTTCAGCGATGACTCATCTGAATGCCTCTGATTGGCCATTGCATTCATAAGCTCAACAGAATCCTGTGTGATTTGTTATTAGTCGTGGAAAGAGTACTGACAATTTGTACTTAAGTAAAAGTAATGTTACATTGCTGAAATAATACTCAATTACAAGTACTGGTGCCAAAACAGTACTTAAGTAAAAGTACAAAGTACTCCTCTCAAAAACTATTCAGAATATTATTAATTCAGAGTATTAGTTACTAGTTACTTTTTAGCTGGCAATATTTAATGAATTACCAAAAAATATTCATTCACATCAAAGATCTGTGGATAATAGCTTTGGACAAAACCCACTTTTAATTTATTGACAAATTATGTGAATTAGTGGTCATGATAAAAGCATTTCTAACTTAAATACCTTGAAAAATATCAATAGTAAAGTACCAGTGAATCGGAAGTTGCAACTGACTTCAGTGTTATGATGCATTTCCAAGTGAAAGATTGTGACTAGAAGGGATAAAGCTCTGACAGGGAACTAATTTTCTACCTATTAGAAATTTAATTTTCTACCTATTAGATTGTTTTTTATTAATGTCTACACCTACCCCAACCCTAAACCTACCCTTTACAATAATGCAAAAAATATTAATTATTGTTGTACAGTGTGAGCATGCCCAGTAGGGCCATATGTATCCCTTCAAGCCTTAACCCAAGTGAAACAGATTATTGAATATAGGGCAAGGCTTTTTTATCACAGTTGGATATGGGTTAAGAATATCTGCTACGTTGTTACGTCTGACATCATGCTTCACCACTTCTGGGTCCTAACGCTCTGCCAGACGCCCCAAGAAAATACCAAACTGTGCTAATATACACCAACGATGTCATGTAATACTGAAAAATTATAACCCCTTTATCTTCATATTGAAATCCCAGATGGCCAGACAGTGATTCAGCTAAAATATTAGTGTCTGAGACACTGTAAGCACGGAGACTGTAGTGTGCACAGCAGTTTTTTAAATGCTTAGCTTAAATATGTAACATTAATTAAATAGTGCTCATAAATGGCTGCTGAGATAGTATTCTCAAGTGAAATGAGCAGAGGCATGGACCCAGAAACAGCAGTCCTTATGTCATGACTTAACAAGAGGATTCTCCCCAAAGCCATCAAACTGATTTCATCAGAGCAAGAACGCCATTCTAGAACGGAAGCAAAATTTCCAACTTTGGATTAAAGATTACAACGTCAGACAATTTTTTTTATTTATTTTAATTTTTTCTGGTGTATTGACTTACACGGTTTAATTGTACACCACAAGACTAGTAATATGCACAAAAAAAGTATAGGGTCATTTTTGGTTTTTATGACGATTGACAAATTATTTTCAATACCATTGGCAAAGCTTCCACATACTGTATACTGCCATATAGATATTTTAATATCTCAAATTTTTTTTCATCCATTTTTTTTTTCAAGGCAAACATTCTTTCAAGCTTTAAGTGGTCTTCTA
Source organism: allo-octoploid hybrid of Carassius auratus x Cyprinus carpio (assembly GCA_024542945.1). Taxonomy (NCBI): domain Eukaryota; kingdom Metazoa; phylum Chordata; class Actinopteri; order Cypriniformes; species allo-octoploid hybrid of Carassius auratus x Cyprinus carpio. Next base: position 22,536,621 of record CM045000.1, on the reverse strand, counting down.
AAAAGACATGCTCGCTTTATATGATGAACAGATTTTAATGTAGCCTTTTTATGTACTTGATATAAACATTGATCAATTACCATTACAAAAATCTCAGTCTTAAACATTTGCTCATTCTGTGTATTTGTGTCTTTAAAATAGGGTGACTTTGTTGCAAAAGCTCACAGCAAAAGCAAGCATGATTTCAAATTTGATTTCAAACTGAACTGAATTTTCAAAAAGGAACAAGTACACAGTCAGCAGTAAAATTATAAAACAAATGACCCCAATTCAGTTGAGATACTCGAAATATGACAATACAGAATTTTCATAGGCAGTGTTTTAAGAGCCATACCATGTTGTTTGTTTAGATAAATGAACATCAGATAGTTTCGACCTGTAATGACTGTACAATGTAGTGATGCAGTTAGACAAAGTATGATATTTATAGTACAAATCATACAAATATCCCATTCCTAAACATTTCTAAGCACTTGCCACAATTGCGCGGGAATGATTAAAACTATGCGGAATACGTGCAATACCACGTGGACATTCAGACTGTAATTGATGGGAGGCGGATGCGTGTCAAACTCACAGTCGGAGAGGAAAGAGAGACGCAGCTTGTATCAGTGTATACTGTGGAAAATGAGTAATGGAACGGTATCAGATATTTCAGTATCGGTATTAAAATATAGATATTTATGTTATTGTATAGATTATATAGTATACACTAATCATATGTAGTTTGTTTCTCCAAACTTTGAGTCCATAAATTACGCTGAACTCCCTCACTGTCTGATCAGCTCTTCACCTGCTGCAGCGGCGCTATTCCCGGTTCAGATATCAGCGCTTTTATTTTATTTGCTTACTGAAGTGCTGTCAAAGGTTTTAATATTAATTCAAATTATGGGCGTACTCAGTAACAAACTATGATTTAACTATGATTTAATAATAATGAAGTAGATTATTTTGCTTAATTTGTACTTAAGTACAAGTAAAAGTACATCTTTAAAAATATACTCAAAAAAGTACAAGTACCCGAAAAACTACTTAGTTACAGTAACTTGAGTAGTTGTAATTTGTTACCTCCATCACTGCTTGTTATAATACGCAGCACTGTAAAAACATATCTGGCTCAGCGCCAGCTAAAGCACGAACGCAGATTTGAATTTGGCAGCTGATGCTGTGACGCACTGAACATTCTAATCATCTCAAATATATATAAGAAATATTATTCAGCCATTTTTGGTCTTTTGGAAGCTGCTTTCAAAATCCACTTTGCTTTAAATCTTTAGGGGGCACTGTTGAAATCGCGTTCCTGGAGGAGCAGTATTTCACTGGGCCCCCCTGGTCTAGTGCCCTGGGTACGTGTCCGGTAGGCCCGTGCGTTAATCTGTCCCTGGTTCATAAATGGCCTCTTTGGTCGTGGTTGGACAGATTGAGAGTTCACAAAGAGTTCTCCATGGCTGTGACAGGACAGTCAGAGTGTTTACAGGCAGACACCACCACCTCTGGAGGTTCTGCAGCGCAAGCCGCCACCTTAAGCTGGACACATGAACATGTTTCTATAAGATTTCTATAGATATCACGATATATCGATATTGTGAGTTATTATAGCCACAATAACCGTGATATGAAAAATCTAATATCGTGACAGCCCTACTGGGTACTAATAGATCTCAGACTGCGCCATTATGTCAGGGTGTCCCTCAGGGGTCAGTTTTGGGACCTGTTCTGTTTAGTATTTATATGCTGCCTCTTGGGCAGATTATTCAGAAGTATGGCCTGGGCTATCATTGTTACGCGGACGATACCCACATTTATATTAGCACTCAGCCTGATTCCACTTCTTCCTCTTTAACTCTTTCTGCCTGTTTGCTGGAAATTAAGGCATGGATGAAACACAACTTTCTAAAACGAAATTATTCTAAAACTGAAATTTTATTAATTGGCACTCCATCTAATGTTAATAAGTTTAGTAATTTTAAACTTTCAGTTGACAATACCCAAATATCTCCTTCTGCTTGGGTCCGTAATTTGGGTGTGATTTTTGATACTCAGTTGACTTTAAATTCTCACTTCAAAAACATAACTAAAGTTGCTTTTTTCCATCTTCGTAACATAGCTTGCATTAGACCCTTTCTTTCTAGGCCTGATGCTGAGAGGCTTATTCATGCCTCATCACATCGCGGCTCGATTATTGCAATTCTCTCTTTGGGGGTTTACCAGCAAGTTCTGTTAAGAGACTACAATATATTCAAAACTCAGCTGCCCGGGTTTTGACTTATACAGCCTCACGCCATCACATTACCCCAGTGCTCCAGGAACTTCACTGGCTCCCGGTTCAATCACATATTGATTTTAAAACTCTGATTTTAACATATAAAGCAGTGCATGGGCTGGCTCCAGATTACATCTGTGACTTGGTAACTCTTTCCACACCTTCTCACTCTCTCCGCTCTGCTGGTTGTTTTTCCTTGTATCAGCCTCAATGTAAATTAAAAACCAATGGGGGGGAGGGCTTTTTCCTATAACGTGCCTTAGTTATGTAATGCATCACCTGTGTTTATTAGGAATGCTGCTTCCCTGGATTGTTTTAAGAAACTTCTTAGGACGTACCTTTTTACTGAAGCTTTTAAATCATGACTATTACTATGATTTTATTTTTGATATTGTAATTTTGGTTGACTTATTTTGTTTGTACATGCACTTTGAGTATTAAGAAAGGTGCATTACAAATAAAATGTATTATTATTATTATTATCTGCAGCCAGCAATAACACAGAAAGTCAGCAAACTCTTAAATAAATTCTGTATGGTGCCCTGGTGGCCTGTATACAGTAGCCAGTACAAACATCACAGGGGATTTATCATTCAAGTTTATTTGTATAGCGCTTTTTACGATACAAATCATTGCAAAGCAACTTTACAGAAAACTAAGTTTCTACAATATTTAGTAGTAGCTTATCAGTGATGACTGTCAGTTTATGTGTATACAGCAGAAATGTTCAGAAAAATCAATAAAAGACGTAAACAAACAGACGATTAACACTATTAACAGCAATTATGCAATCAAACTTAGAGCAAAATGTGGTAGTTCCCCTTACCAAAAAGTAGTATACTTCAAGTTTATTTTATTAAGTATACTTAAGTAAAGTTCAAGTATATTTAGACTTTTTGTAAGTATAAGTCAAGTATACTAAAATGTCATTTTAAATATATTTCTGAGGAGTACATAAAGCCCATTTCTGAGAAGTACATAAAAAGTAAACTAAAAGCATACTTTCCTATTTTTAGTTTAAAAGAAGTATACTAATAGCACACTTGAATAAACTTCTTTTTCGTAAGGGTCTGTATGTTGTTTCTGGGTTAGCATCATCTGAGGTCCTCTGAGGGGCTGGCATCATCTCTTATCAGGTGTTCTGGATCCACCCTGGAGCTTGTGTAAATCCTAGTTACCACGGGATGTAAATCCAGTGGCAAAGCAGAGAAACAAATAGAGACATAATTACCGCAGCTGCTGTTCCAGCCAAGTAAAATTAATTAGTTTAACTCAAGCTAAAGAATAATAATGTGCATTTGATCAGATATAACTGCAGTCCAAAATTATGAGATGCATTATTTGAATGCTTGGCCAAAGAGGTGTGTTTTTAATCTAGATTTAAACAGAGGAAGTGTGTCTGAACCCCGAACATTATCAGGAAGGCTATTCCAGAGTTTGGAAGCCAAATGTGAAAAAGCTCTACCTCCTTTAGTGGACTTTGCTATCCTAGCTACTATCAAAAGTCCAGCGTTTTGTGACCTTAGGGAGCGTGATGGGTTGTAGCGTGGTAGAAGACTAGTTAGGTATGCAGGAGCTAAGCCATTAAGGGCCTTTTAAGTAAGTAATAATATTTTGTAACTGATACGGAACTTAATAGGTAGCCAGTGCAGAGACTGTAAAATTGGGGTAATATTATCATATTTTCTTGACCTGGTAAGGACTCTAGCTGCTGCATTTTGGACTACCTGTAGCTTGTTTATTGAGGATGCAGGACAACCACCTAGCAGTGCATTACAATAGTCCAGTCTAGAGGTCATGAATGCATGAACTAGCTTTTCTGCATCAGAAACAGGTAACATGTTTCGTAGCATGGCAATGTTTCTAAGATGGAAGAATGCTGTTTTTGTAACATGGGAAATATATCATTAACACTTGTGTCTCTGGATAATATTATATAAAGCACCAATACTTCAAATGAGTTATACTTGAAGCCTGCCCTCTGAGAAATACTGAAAACATTGTTATAAATTGAAGCAACACCTCCCCTTTACCTTTTGGATGTGGCTTATGTTTATAACAGTAATCTTGGGGGGTAGACTCATTTAAAATAATGTAATCATCTGGTTTTAGCCAGGTTTCTGTCAAACAGAGCACATCTAGGTTATGATCAGTAATTGAAATGTAGGGGTTTGTTGATGTATTAATTATGGGGGTGTGAAACACTGTAGGCAGTCTGTCAGGGCTGAGTGAGATGATTTCTTAATTGAAGAGAAGTACACAATGTAGTTGGTTGATGTCTGATTTACTGAAGACTTTGTGGGTACACGTGTGGTTTCTGAAATGGATTAAACAAGAGAAATAAACTTAATGATATGAATATACAATGTTCCACAATAAACATTAAAACACTGAACAGCACACTATATAAATATAACAACACAAAACAATGCTATATTACACTATTTAACATGGGTGTTTATGCTCTAAATGTCCATAAGAGGGCACTATTCGCACATGAATGCAGCAAGGGGCAGGGTAACATGCCTGGACATGTACTAAGCAGATGATCGCTACGTGCAAACAACAACCGTCACATAATGCGCACACACAATGTTAATAAGGTTAATATTCACTAACACAATGTATAGCATTATGAGCATCTCACCACAAGGAATTTCACATAAATACTCGTGAATGCACTAAATTGAGCAGGAAATACAGGCAGTGCTATGCTAATTGGCTACTCCTTAATCGGTACAAGAGTAACAGCTGATCACTTAACAATAACAGAAAATATATATATATCGCGGTTACTTACTTCACATGTACGCACACTGTAACCCAGTATAACTCAAAGTCAATGTCTTTAAAGTAACTCTGAATGAACTAGAATACAGTTGCCAAACTCGCCATGTGCGCTCACGTGCGTTGCATCTCCCTCTAACCTGCGATTCAGCTCTGCCTCACGTGATGCCATTGCTGCTGCGCTGAACTCTCTGATTGGGCAGAATCATCCGGGACTTAGAGATGGCAGAGCCTTTTGTACAGCCACCCCCGAATTCAGGAACTGAATTCGCTCATCTAACAAAAGGTCTTAGTCGTCCTCGGGCAGTGCTGGAAGCTGGATGAGACGGGCCAAAACTCGTGTCTAGGTCTTCCCGTTGACATCTACACTGGCTGTCCGGACTCAACCATCTACACCGGGGAACACCTGAGTGACTTTGCCTATAGGCCAGAGGGCTCGAGCAGTTGGCTGTGGCGCCAGCGTCGCCGACTCAGCATCTCTGACTCCTGGTAGATGACTTGGGGTAATGACACATCTCGACGGCCAATAAGGAAGCAGTACGGGGTGATCGGGTCAAGGTCAGCAACGTCAGAGGAGGTATACCCAAGAGGCTTTGAATTGAGGATACCTTCCACCTCAATCAGGACTGTCCTTAACACTTCCTCAGTAACAGTCTGGGCTCCGATAGTCACTCTGAGCGCTGCCTTGATGGAGCGGATCTCCCTCTCCCAGCACCCGCCGAAGTGAGGGGCACTTGGTGGGTTATAGGTGAACTTGATCTGCTGATTGGCAAGGTGGCTCTGTAGCTTATCTTGGAGGGTGGCGAAGGCATCATTCAGTTCGCGTTCTCCTCCCTTAAAGTTGGTGCCTTGGTCACACAATAACTCGTACAGTTTGCCACGTCTAGCAATAAACCGTCGTAGAGCCATCAGGAAAGAGTCAGAATCAATACTACTGAGAAGATCAAGATGGGTTGCCCTTGTGGTCATGCATTTAAAGATTATGCCCCACCTCTTTTCGTTATGTCGGCCGATCTTAATGAGGAAGGGGCCGAAACAGTCCATGCCAGATGAGTAGAAATCTGGACGGAAGTATCTCTGTCTGGTGTAAGGTCCACGCACACGGTCCAAGGAAGGTATCCGGTGCTGGCTGAAGGTTTCCTGCGTGTTCGGTCTTTTCAGCGCGTAGAGTTATTCAATTTAGGTTAAACTCCAATCTGACTCCATTTAATGATCTAATCTGACTCCATTTTAGTATGACCTCGAATTTAGGTTGAAAGGCAAATTGGTTGTTTGGCTCTCTCTAATTATTATTATTCTCACATTTGATTATTCTGTTTATTCTTTAATATTATTGTACTCGTTCATTCAGGTGCTCATGTCTCTAACAAGGATACAACATAATCTACTAGAGTCAATAATTACAGAGTAAAACAGAATAAAATCAAATGTAACAATTTATTATCAGTCAGGTAAATATGTATTCTGCCAATTACATACCCAATTCCAAGATATCAAATCAATACAAGACATCAAATTCTCAAAGATGAATCTAAGAGTGAAAGATGCATACCTGACTTCTAGTGAAATACATAGTATGAAGTGAAGAGACACACACCACACTATGGGCTTTCTGGCTACAGAATTGCCCTGATCCTTTCGCTGCAAGCCTTTAAATACCTCAGACCAAGACAAACATCCCCCGAGATGAAGACAGAAACTAACAATTGGAATTTGATTAAGTCAGGTCCCAGACCAGTGTAGTTTACACCTCAAAGGGAACAGAAGGTAATTTACATGGAAGACCCTGGAAAAGGGCACTCCCATTACAGTAATCAGAATATCTCTTGACTCTTAGGATCTGTATTATCTTTTAGTCTACTTTTGTAAGGTTGAGACCATTGTACCAAGCACACTGAGACATTTCAAATGATACCAAACATGTATAGTCACTTGTTGTATACACTTAAGTGTTACCCAGAAAACAGGATAGAGGTTTAAATCATTTGAAATACTTATGCTTAATGTTACACTGTCAGATATGCAAAAGAAATCTATTGTATCTCTTTCTCTGGCTACTGTGTATAGACTACCAGGGCCATATACAGAATTCCTAAAAGAATTTGGAGATTTCCTCTCAGACCTGTTGGTTACTGCTGATAAAGCGCTATTTTTCGGAGATTTTAACATTCATATTGATAATACAAATTATGCATTAGGACTTGCGTTTACTAACTTATTAAACTGTTTTGGAGTAAAGCAAAATGTCACCGGGCCCACTCATCGTTTTAATCATATGCTAGACTTAATTATATCGCATGGAATCGATCTTACTGACATAGATATTGTACCTCAAAGTGATGATGTTACTGACCATTTCCTTGTATCGTGCATTTTGCGTATTGATGATGATAATAACTATATAGCTTCGCGTTATCGTCCGGGCAGAACTATTGTTCCAGCCACCAAAGACAGATTCGCAAATAACCTGCCTGATTTATCTCAACTGCTCTGTGTACCCATAAATACACATGAACTAGACAAAATGACTGGCAACATGGGCACTATCTTCTCTAATACATTAGAAGCTGTTGCCCCCATCAAATTGAAAAAGGTTAGAGAAAAACGTACTGTGCCATGGTACAACAGTAATACCCAAGCTCTCAAGAAAGAAACTCGTAGTCTTGAGCGCAAATGGAGAAAAACGAACTTGGAAGTTTTTAGAATTGCATGGAAAAACAGTATGTCCAGCTATAGATAGGCTCTAAAAACTGCCAGGGCCGAGCATATCCACAAACTTTGTGGATATGCAAAGGTTTTTATTTAGCACAGTGGCTAGATTAACAAATAACCAGACGCCACCCGATCTAAATATTCCCTCACAGTTAAATAGTAATGACTTTATGAATTTCTTCACTGATAAAATAAATAACATCAGAAATACAATAACAAATGTAGGTTCTACAGCGTCTAATACTTTAGTTTTATCCATCGCACCCAAAGATAAACTGCAGTGCTTTACAACTATAGGACAGGAAGAGCTAAATAAACTTATCACTGCATCTAAACCAACAACATGTTTATTAGATCCTGTACCCACTAAATTACTGAAAGAGTTGCTACCTGTAGCAGAAAAACCACTTCTCAATATTATTAACTCGTCGTTATCTTTAGGTCACGTCCCAAAACCATTCAAGCTGGCGGTTATTAAGCCTCTTATTAAGAAACCACAACTAGATCCTAGTGAACTGGCAAATTACAGACCCATTTCAAATCTTCCATTTATGTCTAAAATTTTAGAAAAAGTTGTGTCTGCTCAATTGTGCTCCTACCTGCAAAAAAATGATCTCTATGAAGAATTTCAGTCGGGTTTCAGGCCCCATCATAGCACAGAAACTGCACTTGTTAAAATTACAAATGACTTGCTTTTTGCTTCAGATCAAGGCTACATCTCATTGCTAGTTTTACTTGATCTTAGTGCTGCGTTCGACACCATAGATCACGACATACTCATAGATAGATTACAAAACTATACAGGTATCCAAGGGCAGGCTTTAAGATGGTTTAGATCCTACCTGTCCGATCGCTACCACTTTGTTTATCTAAATGGGGAGTCATCTCATTTATCACCAGTAAAATATGGAGTGCCACAAGGATCTGTCCTAGGTCCTCTGCTATTTTCAATATACATGTTGCCCCTTGGTAATATCATTAGAAAATACGGGATTAGTTTCCACTGTTATGCTGATGATACTCAACTACATATCTCAACAAGACCAGGTGAAACTTCAAAATTATCGAAGCTAACAGAGTGTGTTAAAAATGTAAAAGATTGGATGACCAATAATTTTCTCCTATTAAATTCAGATAAGACAGAGATATACCTTATTGGACCAGAAAACATTACACAGAATCTCGTAGATTACAATTTGCAATTAGACGGATGTACTGTTACTTATATTAGACAGTAACTTGTCTTTTGAAAATCATATTTCCCATGTTACAAAAACAGCATTCTTCTATCTTAGAAACATTGCCAAGCTACGAAACATGTTACCTGTTCCTGATGCAGAAAAGCTAGTTCATGCATTCATGACCTCTAGACTGGACTATTGTAATGCACTGCTAGGTGGTTGTCCTGCATCCTCAATAAACAAGCTACAGGTAGTCCAAAATGCAGCGGCTAGAGTCCTTACCAGGTCAAGAAAATATGATCATATTACCCCAATACTACAGTCTCTGCACTGGCTACCTATTAAGTTCCGTATCAGTTACAAAATATTATTACTTACTTATAAGGCCCTTAATGGCTTAGCTCCTGCGTACCTAACTAGTCTTCTACCATGCTGGACTTTTGATAGTACCTAGGATAGCAAAGTCCACTAAAGGAGGTAGAGCTTTTTCGCATTTGGCTCCCAAACTCTGGAATAGCCTTCCTGATAATGTTTGGGGTTCAGACACACTTCCTCTGTTTAAAGCTAGATTAAAAACACACCTCTTTGGCCAAGCATTCAAATAATGCATCTCATAATTTTGGACTGCAGTTATATCTGATCAAATGTGCATTATTATTCTTTAGCTTGGGTTAAACTAATTAATTTTACTTAGCTGGAACAGCAGCTACGCTAATTATGTCTCTATTTGTTTCTCTGCTTTGCCACGGGATTTACATCCCGTGGTAACTAGGATTTACACAAGCTCCAGTCTGGATCCAGAACACCTGAGAAGAGATGATGCCAACCCCTCAGAGGACCTCAGATGACGCTAACCCAGAGACAACATACAGAACTACCACATTTTGCTATAAGTTTGATTGCATAATTGCTGTTAATAGTGTTAATCGTCTGTTTGTTTACGTCTTTTATTGATTTTTCTGAACATTTCTGCCATATGCACATGAACTGACAGTCACCACTGATAAGCTACTACTAAATATGGTAGAAACGTAATTTTCTGTAAAGTTGCTTTGCAATGATTTGTATCGTAAAAAGCGCTATACAAATAAACTTGTATTGAATTGAATTGAATTGAAATTGAACTTAACATTGCATAGATTTAAAGTGAGTTTCAGGTGAGGGAGAAAGGATGGGGATCATAGTGTGAGGAGGGAGTGTGATGGTGAGGTGTGAACTGCTAGGCGTGGTGCATCTCTGATGGCACTGTTACTTATGCAGGAGGGTTTTCAAGAGAGTGTTCAAATGTTAATTATCAGGAAAGTCCTTTGTTCTCTTAGGGAGAAGTCGTCCCTCAGTCCAGATGGTCCGACTCCAGCCTTACACTGGTGAGGGGCAGGTCAGCCATGAGAGGTACTTCTGGGCGTCCTCTCCACTTCCTACACTCTGTAAACTGGCATTGGTACCAACGGACAGCTTCACGACCTCTTAGTATCCAGTACGTCCTCCTGATTTCTGCAAACAACCTCTCTGTACCTGGATGATGTAGCCTCTCATCATAATCCTTTATCATTAGCACAGTGATTGGATGTCGAGGGTCTAGAACAGCTGGATGTACAGCGTCCTCTTCCAGTACCTCACAGTGGCGTAGACGACCTCCTACTCGAATAAGTCCAGTAGCAGCATCAAGCTCCGGGGAGAGTGTGATCAGTCTGCTTGTAGATAATATGGGTTTCTCAGACTTCAGAAGTCTCAGCTCATCAGGGAAGGACTCTGCTTGAGCTTGACGAAGGACTGCATGTTAAACATCCCTTTGGAGGTCAGCACTGGAGGTGTAGGCTGCCCCGTGAAGCTCCTGCCCGTAGGCATTCAGGCACTCTGCCAGTGTGACATAGTACTGCAGCTTAGCTGAGGGTGCAGTAGTGGTCACTAACCCAGAGAAGGATGACTGTCTTAGTTCGCAGCTTGGCTCTTCAAGCGATAAACGAGGCTGCTCAGGCCAACAATCTGATGGAAGCTCTGTGGTCAGAAGCTGGGATAGCTGTGCTCCATTAAGGGCAGCACACAACTCTAGGCGGCAATGAAGGCAACTTCGACTTGACCCTCTTTGTGCTCTATACGCAGGTAGGCCACTGAACCGTATGCCTGCTCCGAGGCATCACAGAAAACATGACTGTCATATCTACAGGATGGGTGATCTTTCTGTGATTGAGAATAGCACCCGGGCAGAGAGATCTCCTCTAGTCCACTCAACTCCTTCTCCCATTTGTGCCATGATGCAAGCAGTTCCTTAGGCAACTGTGGGTCGTCCCAGTCGCGCTTCTTGTCCCACAGGCGCTGTACTAATATCTTAGCCTGGGTGGTGTAAGGGATAAGATATCCAAGAGGATCATATTGGCTCGCTAGTACTCGGTAGATCTGACGCATTGTTACAGAAGAAGAGCATCTGGATCGATGCTTGTAACGTAAAGTATCGGACTGACAATGCCACTGCAGTCCAAGTGTAGACTCGTGGACGTCTTGTTGGCCTTGACTGAGCCAGAGGTCACAGGTACTGGATCTCGATTCAGCGGGGAGGTGAGTAATCACAGATGGACAATTGCTGGCCCACTGTCGAAGTTCGAAGCCTCCGGTAGCTAGAAGTGCTCGAAGTTGATCAATTAGGTCTCTAGCCTCTTGGGGGGAGTGAAGACTGTGCAGGCAATTGTCGACGTAAAATGATCTCTGAATTACCTCTCTGAATTGGTCTCCCGGCTGACTGTGATCCATGACGTGTCTCTGCAGGGCATAAGTGGCACAGCAGGGACTGCACGTGGTGCCAAAGGGGAGCACCTGCCACTGGTACACGTCGGGGGGTTGCTCAGGTTTCAAGTCTCACCACAGGAATCGGAGCAATGGCATGTCACCAGGGAGCAGCCTCACCTGGTGAAACATACGACGAATATCACTGCTTATGGCGACAGAGTGCTCTCGAAAGCAGAGCAGGACTGCTAGCAGTGATGAGCCTATTGTGGGTCCTGGAAGGAGGAACTCATTAAGGCTGTGGCCTTCAAACTGAAAGGAGCAGTTGTAGACGACCCGATTCTTGTTATTGTGCTGAACAATATGGTGCGGGATGTACCACATCTTGTCACTGCGATAGGGAATCACATCCATTTGCCATAGTTGCTCGACATGAGCAAACAAGTCTGTGTTGGGGAGAACGGATGTAAAGAAACACTGGTGTGTGTTGATCTCACGACGAACCTCATGAGTAGGAACTTGAAGAGTCCATCCAAGGCAGGTTCTGACTGCTGCAGGACCCCCTGGTGGGCCTAACCGGACTGGTTCAACAGGCGTGATGAGATGGGGACAATCTGACCCAATCAGTAACACAGGCTGCACTTTCTCCATCTGCTGCAGTGAAAGGCCAGCTAGATGTCTGTATCTCTTCTGTAAGGAAGCCACTGGATAGGTGTGTTCGGCAAGGCCTAATCTCTCAGCTGTAAATGCATGTTGAATGAGGTATTTCTTGTGGGGACAAGACACAGGTGATACGGTGAAGGAGACAGCCGCCCCATGAAGCACCTGCTGATCTTGTCTCACTGTGCGCAGGATCAGATCTGGAGGAGAATAGTCCTTTCTGACCCATCATCCAGCACTGCATACGTTTCCAATGATGCATCCCCATTTGTGATGATTACTTTACTAACTTTCAAGAGGACTCTGCGGCTGCCGACCGAACGGTCTGCATACAAGATGTCTTTCATCGAACTCACAAGACACAAGTTCTCCTTGGGATCAGTCTCAGCATTGGTATTCAAAGCTCGCTCATTCAGGTCATGCAATATAAACAGGTGTTTCCTGTTGCAGGTCTTGCACAGAGCCTTCAGTGTGCATCTGGAAGCATGATGATTGCGGCCACACCGCCAACACCTGTTGTTCTTACGGATCCATGCCTCTTTCTGTTCTTTAGTCAGCTCCTTGAAGTTGGGGCATCCATTAACCCTCTGGAGTCTAAGGGTATTTTTGGGGCCTGGAGAAGTTTTGTCATGCCCTGACATTTGTGCTTTTTCCAGTTTCTTATAAATATCTAAATGGCTAAAGTCTAATCTCACTGTAATCAGCACAAACTGGGCTATAATAATATGTGAGCAGCATGTATGTACATGATTGTGTTTTTGAGAAAAAAAATGTTATGCGTGGTTAGTGAAAAACTAAAAATGTTAAATCACTTGAATAAGGCAATAAAACACATACAGAACATTGGTTCCCGGGACTTCTGAGAACTGGAGCTTGTAGCCTAGAATTTTTCTTTCTAAATTATGTGAAAATCATCTTGTTTACTCACTTACAGAAAACAATATATTGATTTAAATTTTCTAAGACACTTTTTGATGGTAAAAGTCATATGCGAGTAGGCATCAACTATCATGAATGTGAGGACAAAATAAATGTATATAATTTTATGTTTGTAGTTTATTTAGAATATATTTAATTATCCCACAACATAATTTAATATTCACTTGTGAGTGCAGTTAAACAGTTTATTAGGAACAATCAAAGCTGACTTTCAAACTGAATTTTTTTGCATCATTACGCCAGTCACACAATCCTTCAGAAATCCTTTTAACAATCTTATTACAAAAAAACATTTATTGTTATTATTATCATTATTATTATTATTATTATTATTATTAATGTTGAAAAGAGCTGAGAATATTTTCAGGTTTTTTAGGGGGGATAAATTGAAAGAACAGCATTATTTGTTACATTTGTTGCAGTTACATTTATTGGTACATTTATATTATTTACATCAAGATTTTGAATGGTATAGTAGTGTATATTGTTATTGAAACTTCATAATATTTCACTTGATTATACATTTAATCAGGAATTATAGTTTGGAAAAAGTCTTTGGAAAAAGTCTAACTAGTAAAATGTTTACACGTTATGTGAAAACTAGTACAAGTATATAAATAAATAAAAAGAGACTTACTCATGTTTATGATCTCTGCTGAATAAAGTGCTTCATTCTTTTTTTCTGAGGAAATCCAAATCTCAAATCCTCAACCACATCACATCTTTTTGGGGTGAATTATGTCTTATTCCTCTCATCGCGAAGCAAACAGTAAAATAAAAAAAACTTGAAGAACAATCTCGCTGCGTTGTCTTCTGTTGTGTGGGCGTATTCAAAAGCCGCGCGCTTCAGTGAAACATTTGAATCTCAATAGCGCGCTCGGCGCGGGGGCGTGGTCGCATTAGAAGATAATGAAGGGAGACGTGAAAAACGGACATCGCGTTGTTTTCATATGGATTACTTTATCACAGAATATTTGTTTTCAGCAGCACTTGTTTAGTTTAAAAGTAGACATGTCAGGCTTTCAATAGATATCTCTCTCATGTCTCTGTGTTGAGTATTCACGGAGTTACAGTTCATTTTAATGACGCATTTGTAAATGAAGATCAGCGCAGACAAAGTCTGCAGACAGCACTCCTTGTTTGTTATCTTTATTTTATAAGTGCACAAAGTTTTGTTGTTATTATGTCTGTATACAAAAAAAGAAGACCCTTTACAGATTCGATTGATGTATTGCTCTTATCTGTACGATCAAAACTGAAAGTGTAATTTAAGTTCTTTTCGGGGTTATCAGGAGAAAATACCCCAAAACTGAATCAGCTAATCGACTTCAGAGGGTTAAGGAAGTGACTAGCACTGTCACAATAAGGACAGTAGGCACGTGACTTCTCTCTATACCTCGCCAAGCTGGGTCTGGACTCTGGAGTATGCGCTCTGCATTCACTGTCAACAGTGGGCTTCTCATCACCCAGCAGGATGCTCGTAGATCTGCCTGGAGGCTTGGTGTCATGACGACCTTCTCTTTTCTTACTAGGTAAGGGTGGAGCATACATGACTGATTTGGCAGTATCATCTTGGACCTGAAACTCATACTCTAACCATATCTGTTCTTGGACGTGCAGCAGCTCCTTTCTAGGTGTCACCTGTGGACGTGAGGGTAGACTGAATCCTCTCTCTCTCTGAAGATGACTGTGTCTGGGATCAGGCATCACAGAGTCGTACTGTCCTGTTCCTGCAGGCTGGGCTGAGTATGTATATGACCTCTGAATCGGTGTGTGATGACTCTCTTCAGGGTGAGGCATCCTAGGTGAAATTGTAAGGTCTTCCATGTGTCTCGTCAGCTGCTCACACGGGGCAGGTCAGGGTGGAGGAACTTCATCAGCATACACAGCAGAACTTCTCCGACTACAGACAGATGGTGGCAGGTGAGTACGAGGGGCTGGTACTGGTGTCGCTGATCGACGAGGAGTCTCAAAGCTGGTGCTAAACTGTTGAATCTCCTTTCTCAAAGAAGCATTCTCCGTCTTGAGTCCTTGCAGTGTAGACATGATCTATGGTATAATGTGGCTGCGAAGCTCTTAAATTGGTTTGGACGTTTTTTGTATTTTCTAGTTGGGGGAACAGACACAATCTAGGTGAAAGAGTCTCTATGTGCTGAGAATTAACTGAATTATGTGATTTACATTTATGCACACTTATGCAATATTAAGAAGTTATGTGCATGCTTTGGTTAAAATACTATGTATTTATAAAGGGATTCAGTTTGAAATAAATAAAGCAGATCACTCTGCAATGACTCTGCAAGTGCTTTCCTTTAAATTAAAGACATTGATAACTTCATCCTGGATTTAAACTAAATCTCAAATGCTTTGCAGTTGGTATTATGATTTGTGATCACTTCAGAAACAAGAAGCTTATGGAACCGAATCTTTCCACCCTGAGCGTGTAAAAAGTCAATAAACCACTGGCGAAATGGAGGGGTGAATAAATAAGTTTCTTGAAGTTCATGTAGATATTTATCACTGTGTTGTCCTGCTATCTGCAGTTTTTAAATCAAATCAAAATGTCATATTAAAGACTGAAATGTCATTGGCGTGTTTCTTGCAGTAAAATTTTGGTAACTGTTTCTAATGTTTGTTTTCCAGAACTAATTTTCTATTGTAACAAAAAAAACTGTATAGGAAAAAAGATGTTCTGCTTCCAGAAATGAATATCTTATACACATAGAAATAGACTCCACATTTAAGTATGAGAGTGAGAAGCTCTTGGAAGTATATTTGAACATCTGAGTGATGTGAATCTTCACTTTGGATGACAAAATTAAACGTGACAAGCACATTTACATTTGCTGATTGTTCTCCATGTTTGAGCGTGTAAACATATATACAGTATTTTGAAAGCACATCAAACAATTAATAAATATAAAGATCTGGTATGTATAACCTGTAAGTCAATGCACAAATATATGTCAAGATGTTTGTAATTGTGCACTTCTTTGAAATAGTACGTGTTCTTTAAAAAAAATAATAATACATCAGTAAGTCTTAAACGATATGTCAATAAATATGTTAAAACAATTTTTCATACTTCTGTGAATATTCACGTTTGTCTATATAGAGATATTCTGTGTTGAAAGACCACTCCTTATTTTACTGAGAGTTAATTGTGGGCATAAGTTTTTACGAAACAGAAACCTTTTCAGTTGTATTTCGGATTTATTTGACCTAGACATACAAGAAAAACATGCAGGAATTGGGCAACACTGTACAGAGTAACTTATTTTGTAAAGAAAAGGAATGAACTGTTGGTCCATAGAGACAAGATTTTAGAAAGACAACCCCCCCCTCCACACACACACAGACACACACACAACTGCAAATAATTAAAATATGAATAGTGTAAAATGTCACCATAAATATGAAGAAAATAAATGGTTATTAATCAACAGTTAAGAAATTGTTATAAACCCACTGTCCTGTTTTGTTTACTGAGAAAAGACCTCTAGTGCTGCTGTTCACAAATTCATCAATCATTCAACGAAAAGAACAGGGCCCGGTTCCCCCAAACGTTCTTATCGCTAAGTAGTTCTTAACCTATTCCTTAACCTCTCTCTTAACGTTATGGCACGATTCCCGACACGTTTGTAAGCTAAGTATATCTTCTGTAAGTCACACTTTCGTAAGGTTGGTCTGGACCATTCGTAAGCTCTCTCTTAGCGTTGTTTGAGCTCAAGACGCTAGTCACCGCCACTGTGCAGCAGTCTTTAGAAATCATCGCAGTGCAGTACAAGTCAAACTATGGTATGTTGACAATGTTGTGGCTCAACAATGATTTTATGTTATGGACATTTTAAGACTAATAATAAAATATGTTCACAATGGATACAGGCCTATTTATGAAGTTGAATTTATTTGGTATCAGAACTAGTATGGTGGTAATTAGCCTAGGCTATTTCGACATGTCATTAAAGCGTTTAAATTGGCAATCCCTTTTGATAATTAAAATCTGGCAAACAATTTGGCTCTAAATGGCTAAGATCTATAAATGGGTAAGCATGGTGGTGTCCAGTAAGCGACCAACTATGGCAGGGATCCAACGTGTCCTTGTATTGAATCAAAGACGGCGCCGGCAAAACTTAAGCCCTTTTGACATTTTGCCTGACGTGCTATATTAAAAAAAATTCGCCTCCCAAGACAACTCATTATGGAACTGCTGGACCTTCTCAGACCAGCGCTTGCCAGGCTAATGCACCGGAATTTTGCTTTAAGCCCTGAAGTCCAGCTGCTTGCAGTGCTAAGGTTTTTTGCTACAGGGAGCTTCATCGAGGTCGTGGGAGAGGGCTACAGCCTAAGCAAGACCTCGGTGTGCGCGGCCATAAACGTGCAGGTTATAGTGGACCATAGGGGTGTGATCTCCGACCTGGTGGGAAGGTGGCCAGGCAGCACCCACGACAGTTTTGTCTGGGCCAATTCTGCCGTGGGTGAACAAGTGGAGAGAGAGGGGTTTGGTCAGAGCCTGTTCCTCGGGGATAGTGGATACCCTCTGAGAACATACTTATTCACAAGTGACACTATGGGATAAGGAGGGTGCAGTGGCGGACTGGGACAGTAAATCAGGCCGGGAATTCGACTCCACCCCTGGCCACCTCTGTTGCTGCAGTCACCACCACCCAATTCATGTGTCCACCAGACTGCTAAACTTGTAGGCTAACCCTGTTAGTTGATGTAACAGGTAGACTACCATAAATAATATGAATGGATAAATAAATAAACCCTCAAAAACTCACTAGGAATACACCATCTATATCATCTTTCCCTGAATCCCTCTCTCTCTCACTCTGCACATCTAGTTTCTCTGCAATATGAAATAAGCACTTTCAATAATCTATATTAATTGTGCAGCCATCAATTGTATGTCCCCATGATCACAGTCCTACTACTCATGATCTTATAAATCATAAAAGCACATATTGTTCTAAGAGTATAGCCAGCATGTTTAGTTTTGCTTATAGCTTAAACTTTACCTGAAGGTTCCTGCTCTGACTCAAAAGCTGAACTGTCCACCCCCTTTTGTTTAACAGCAGGAGCGCTGTTGCTTCCTTCGACACCTTCAAAATAAATAAATAAACATTGTAGACTAGGCTACATACTGTAGGCTAGAAATGGAAAATCAAAATTGCTGGTCAAATTTGGCACTAAAAAAATACTGTATCCCCATATGTAACAGTGTGCTAGTTTGTCATTAAGATGCTCTTTTAAAACTTCTATCATTATATATATTTGTTATATTTTTTTAGAATAGTTTTTATCAATTGTAAGTCACTTTGGATGAAAGCGTCAGTCTGCCAAATGATTACGTAAATATAAGGGGTGGACCAGTTCAGCTTTTTTCACGGTTCGGTTTGTTTCACGGTTTTAGAGTCACTGTTTCGGTACCGTTGTATGTGCTATGTTTATGGAAAAACTATACTTTCAAAAAATATATATTTTATCATATTATTAAGAATAACACGGTTGGTGGGTTTTTTTATTTATTAATTTTTTTTTTGGTTCTTTTTTTTTTTCTTATCTCTGTTGTTGTAATGTCTGGGAAGCCAGAATGTTCATCCATCAACAGAAACATATATTAACTGAACCCTGTTTATTTTACATGTTATTTATAGTAAACCATATTACAGATGCTTTCTCAGATTTAAGCTGAACCACGGTCCCAGCGCGTTCCGAACCGTGTGGGGAGAACCGAACAGTTCGATTTTTTCAGTGAACCGTCGCACCCCTAGTAAATATAATGTAAATGTAATTTTGACTGAACTGCTACCTTACTGGCGAACATGGCTGGGATTTTGCATAACTTGCTGCGTCTGTGGCCAGGGCTTTTCTCCTTTTTATACGTGCCCTCTCTGCTCCTCCTTTGCTTTTACACTCCATTTTTTGCACGGTTTTCTAAGATGAAGCGTGCCTGATATAGCCAATTAGGCAGTGATTCGCTGATGCTGGGTCATGTGGTGGTGTCATTTTCACTCCGCGATCGCCTGATTCGTAGATTCATAAATCTGTCAATTAATTCGCAGTTGCATACCGTTACCAGCCTATTGCACGTCAGCCTGATCGACTGCACAGCGGCAGCCTGCAGGCCAGAATGACCATCAGGCCACCGGGAAATGTCCCGGTGCTCCCGATGGCCAGTCCGCCCCTGGGAGGGTGGATGATTAGCGAGGGATACCCGGTTCGTCTACCCGTCACAACATATTGTGTGAACATATTACTGACAATTTGATAATTTAATTAATAGTCTATATTTTACGGATAACATAAACTATGTTAAAATAAATGTTACTGGAATAATTTGAGGAATGTTTCATTTGCATAGAACGTGTTGTCTTTCTTAACGCCATAATGCACCTTAGCGTGAAGTGGAAAATCGATTCCTGAGCAATCGATGCCAACTAATTCAGCACCTTCGAGGTAACAAATTAATAAATCATGCTCATGATTTACTGAAAGTGACGAATTAGTAAGTCGAGACATAGAAACATTTCTTTAGAAAACTTTAGAAATGAGAGGTTTTTATATGTTTAGATACTTTTTTATTACAAAAAGGTACACTGTGTACATTCTTGCTTAATCGCTCGCAAATGTAAGATTGTTGTTTGGCATAGCAGGTCATTCATACCACATTATGTATCCCTTAGTTTGACACATTATTTATGATATAAAATTTTCATTTTTCATACTTCTGTGTATATTCACGATTGATTCTATAGACCTCTTGTGTATTGAAAGACCACTCCTTATTTTACTGAGAGCTAATTGTGGGCGTAAGTTTTTACGAAACTGAAGACTTTTCATTTGTATTTCTAAATAATTTAACCTAGACGTACAAGAAAAACATGCAATTATTGGGCAACAAGGAATGAACTGTTGGTCCATATAGTCGAGATTTTAGAAAGATAGTGCTGTCAGTAAAGAGGTTCTAAAAAAGCTCTTTCAGAACAGTGTTCACAGACATCAATGTCTGCCATGAAGAGTCTTTAACTCTTCATGGCAGACTAAGCTTCCGGGCTTTGCTACCGTTCGGACGTTCTAGCTCACTGCTCTGCGCTTTGCATCTTACTTCTGTACTTTTCTCTGATTTTTCTAAGATTTTTACTTCAGCAGATCAGCACAGTGCTCAAACAACAGATTTTTGGCACAAACACTAAAACTAAAAACTCTTTGGGACTGGAATTATACTACAAAAAGAAGACTTTGCCTCCCACTGCCAGCAGCTTACTTTCCGGAGACGGGAAAACAACTGCCTACATTCAAACAGAAGAGAGAGAAAATGCCTCCTGTTGAAAATACTTGTTGCATGAACTGCTGCAAACTTCTACAAAGGATTGTGGTTCTTGAAACAAAGTTACTTGCTGGACTTCCAAAACAGGCAGAACACTCAGCAGACCGTCGTCATGGACCCTCTCAGCATACAGCCGGTGAGTCCCATGAATCTTCTGAATCTCAACAGTTTGTACCAAGTGTAGAGGAACAAGCTGAAACTGATCGCCACACTAATCAATCGCACAAACAAGAAGCGAGACCCAAAGGAACACGAGACATCAGATTGTCATGAGTTTCTCGTATTGCTGCTGTAGCATCCTCTACCCCAGATTTGACTATGACAAGGCTTGTGAATACTGGGATTCTACCACCCCCTATACATCTTAAGAACAGATTTGAAGCATTAATGAATGCGGGTGAGGAATCCCCAAATGTGATTAAACATGGATCGGATCAGCCAGCAGCTAACACCGTTACTGACAGGCGCTCAAGGTCGAGCAGACAGCGGCATTCAGCTCAGAGTGCAGCCGAGCCCAGGACTCTGATAGTGGGTGACTCTATTATCAGAAATGTCAGTAGCAGGACTACAACAACATGCTGCCTTACTCAAGCAATGGTCTCTGATGTGAACAAGGAACTTCAGAACATTCTGATGAAGCACAAGACTGCAATTCGAATCATCATCCATGTGGGGAAGAATGATATTCAGAAAGAGCAGTCAGAACTCCTTAAGAAGGACTTCAGTGAACTCTTTGAAACACTTCAAAGACTCAAAGTTCAGTCGTTCATCAGTGGACCCCTCCCAGCAAGGGGAACAAATATGTTTTCAAGGTTGCTTGGGCTGAAAACATATCTACAAAGATCTTGCAATATAAAAGGAGTGAATTTCATCGACAACTTCAATCTGTTCTGGGGCCATAGACAACTGTTTAAACCGGATGGCCTCCACCCTAACAAACTTGGAGCTAGAGTGCTTAAGGACAATATCTACTTCTCCTTATGCCATCCTTCAGCAGAGTATGTCAATTCATTCAGCACACACATACCAGGTCCGAGTCATCATGTGGTTGACATATCCCACAAGGACACTGATAACACCATGCAGCCACAACAAGCACTGCTGATGGACACTATCCCGGCTGAGCCCTGCCCACAGAGCTCCTCACAGACAGACTGTGATGTATCAAAACAGATACAAGACTCAGCATCCAAGGACGACTTTCTGGAAAACAGCCAGGGAAGCCAGGACAACATATCACAGTCACTGGAAACACCAGAGACACAGCCCTGCTCACTGGACACATTATCCCTCTCTCCAGCATCTCCACTTCTGTGCTTCTCACAGAAAATGGAGGAATTGGTGTATGCTGGGACTAAACTCTCTCACTCATTCGCTGCAAGCCCGCAAATATCACCAAAAAAACAGTGGGTCCCCCAACCACCAAAGCCTGTGGGCCCTGCTCCTGTGAGAGCTCTCCGACCGCTGCCACAACGCCAGGGCCCCAACCCTCCATCTGCTGTAGGTGAACTAAAAACAACTTATAGCAGCTCTCAGTGATGTGTGTCGGGTCCCCGCTATAATAACAGCAACATTCACAAATGTTTACAGAACAAGCGGGAACCCAGTGTGCCTGTAGCTTTCTCTATTTCAGTTTTATCACGTGTTAGAAAGTCTAAGGCCTTTTCAAGCTCAAGGGCAAACTCATCTAATCTGCGGCCTATAATGCATCAAACTCTGATTGATGTAAAGACACAAAACACTGCCATCAAGTTAGCATTTTTAAACATTCACTCACTAAAAAAATAAATAATTTCTAATCAATGACTTTATAACCACAAACAATCTGGATTTTATGTTTCTAAAAGAAACATGGCTAGAAGACAGCTGCAGTGCAACAGTCCTCAATGAAGCAGCCCCTCCTAACTTTACTTTCATGAGTGTCTGCAGGACTGTTAGGAGAGGTGGAGGTGGAGCTGCTCTATTTAAAGATGTCTATCAATGCAAGCAATTGTTATTTGGTCAGTACTTGTCTTTTGAATATCTAGGGATTGTGCTGAAAGGTGCTCCACGCATTCTGTTTATCATTATTTACAGGCCTCCAAAATACTCTCCAGCCTTTGTTGAAGAGTTCACAGAAATGTTATCAATGATTTCCTCAGAGTTTGACTGTTTTGCTATTGCAGGGGATTTTAATATTCACATAGATGATGCAGAAAACAAAACTACAAAAGAAATGATAACGGTTCTAAACACTTTTGACCTGATTCAGCATGTGCATGGACCCACACACAAAGGTGGACACACTCTAGATTTAATCATCAGTAGGGGTCTAAACATTTCATTCATTGTTATTAAGGACGTAGCACTATCTGATCACTTCTGTATTTTCTTTGATATATTGATCTCTGCTACCACTGAATCTAGATCTGTCTCTGTCAGAAGGAGATGCATTAAGGAGAACACTAGTGTGCTGTTTATGAAGGCTATATCTTTAACACCAAGCATTTCTGCAGACTCTGTTGATATTCTCCTTGATTCCTTTAACTCAAAAGTTAAGAATGTTATTGATGATATTGCTCCAATAATAGTCAGTAAGAAAACAAACAGACAGAAATCAGTTTGGAGAAGATCAACAGCAGTTCAGACTATGAAAAGACAATGCAGAAAAGCCGAGCGGATGTGGCGGAAGACGAAACTTGAAATTCAATATAGCATCTATAAAGACAGCCTTCATGCTTTTAATGTGAAACTAGCCACAGCTAGACAGAATTTTTTCTCAAACCTTATAAACAGTAACTTAAACAACACTCGTACTCTTTTTGCCACTGTTGAGAGACTGACAAACCCCCCAAGTCAGATTCCCAGTGAAATGCTCTCAGTTAGCAAATGCAATGAGTTTGCTTCCTTGTTTTCTGATAAGATCATTAATATCAGGAAGGCGATTAGCACATCCTCAAGCAATGCAGAGGTCAGACAGATTCGACCACAATTTCAAAAAGATACTATGTCTATTTTTGAAGCAATTGATAGCAAAATTTTGGAAGAAATAGTGCAGCACCTACAATCGTCAACCTGCTATCTTGACACACTTCCCACATCTTTTTTCAAAAGTGTTTTTAACTGTTTAGAAGCAGATCTCTTAGAAGTGGTGAATGCTTCACTTCTTTCTGGGACATTTCCAAACTCCCTGAAAACTGCAGTTGTTAAGCCCCTCCTGAAAAAGAGCAATCTTGATAACACCATTTTGAGCAATTATAGACCAATATCTAATCTTCCTTTTATAGGCAAAATTATAGAAAAGGTAGTTTTTAATCAGCTGAACAAATACTTAAACTCAAATGGATACCTGGACAATTTTCAATCTGGTTTCCGACTGCATCACAGCACAGAGACAGCGCTCATTAAGATAATAAATGATATTCGCTTAAATTCTGACTCTGGCAAAATATCAGTGCTTGTATTGCTAGATCTCAGTGCTGCGTTTGACACTGTTGATCATGACATACTACTAGAGAGACTGGAAAACTGGGTCAGGCTTTCTGGGATGGTACTCAAATGGTTCAGGTCATACTTAGAAGGGAGAGGCTATTATGTGAGTCTAGGAGAGCATAAGTCTAAGTGGACGTCCATGACATGCGGAGTCCCACAAGGCTCTATTCTTGCACCGCTCTTGTTTAGCCTGTATATGCTCCCACTAAGTCAGATAATGAGAAAGAACCAAATTGCCTATCACAGCTATGCTGATGATACTCAGATTT
The DNA here is from genome assembly GCA_024542945.1 of allo-octoploid hybrid of Carassius auratus x Cyprinus carpio. NCBI lineage: Eukaryota > Metazoa > Chordata > Actinopteri > Cypriniformes > allo-octoploid hybrid of Carassius auratus x Cyprinus carpio. Next base: position 22,512,285 of record CM045000.1, on the reverse strand, counting down.
ACCTAGCCTTATCGCCAAATGACTACAGTCCCATTGACTCCCTCTGCCAATGTATTGATGAAATTAATAGTTGGATGTGCCAGAACTTTCTTCAGTTAAACAAGGAAAAAACTGAAGTCATTGCATTTGGAAACAAAGATGAAGTTCTCAAGGTGAATGCATACCTTGACTCTAGGGGACAAACAACTAAAAATCAAGTCAGGAATCTTGGTGTGATTCTGGAGGCAGACCTTAGTTTCAGTAGTCATGTCAAAGCAGTAACTAAATCAGCATACTATCATCTCAAAAACATTGCAAGAATTAGATGTTTTGTTTCCAGTCAAGACTTAGAGAAACTTGTTCATGCCTTTATCACCAGCAGGGTGGACTACTGTAATGGTCTCCTCACCGGCCTTCCCAAGAAGACCATTAGACAGCTGCAGCTCATCCAGAACACTGCTGCCAGGATTCTGACTAGAACCAGAAAATCTGAGCATATCACACCAGTCCTCAATTCCTTACACTGGCTTCCAGTTACATTTAGGATTGATTTTAAAGTACTTTTACTCATTTATAAATCACTCAATGACCTAGGACCAAAATATATTGCAGATATGTTCACTGAATATAAACCTAACAGACCATACAGATCATTAGGATCGAGTCAGTTAGAAATACCAAGGGTTCACACAAAACAAGGGGAGTCCGCCTTTAGTTACTATGCCGCCCGCAGCTGGAATCAGCTTCCAGAAGAGATCAGATGTGCTAAAACATTAGTCACATTTAAATCTAGACTCAAAACTCATCTGTTTAGCTGTGCATTTGTTGAATGATCACTGTGCGATGTCCGAACTGATTGCACTGTATTTTACGTATTCACTGTATTCTATGTAAAACCATTTTCTATTTTTAACTGTTTTAAATTCATTTTAAATAAGTCAATTTTAAATCATTTCCAATGTTTTAAAATTGCTTGTTTTATTTTTGTTATTATTTTTCTTCATGATTATTTTAATTTCTTTTATGTAAAGCACTTTGAATTACCATTGTGTACGAAATGTGCTATATAAATAAACTTGCCTTGCCTTCACTCAAAAAAATTAAACCTTGACTTTAATTAATTTTTTCTTGTCAACAGGTTCCACTTAATTTAATTATGAAAGTTGAAAACAAATAATTAAGTTTATCTAACTTAATGTGGTTGTTTTAGGGATAAATAATATTTTTGACTCAAGCCAACTATTATCAATCATTTTTGCTCAACAAGAGACGTTTGAGTTTAAGGCTACGTTCACACTGCAGGCTGAAACGACCCAATTCCGATTTTTTTGCCTCTATGCGACCTGTATCTGATCTTTTCATGACAGTCTGAACGACACAGATCCGATCTTTTCAAATGTGACCCAGGCCACTTGGGTATGTGGTCCTGAATCCGATACGTATCCGATCTTTTGAAATGCGACCTCCGTCTGAACGGCCAGGCCACATGTATCCGACTCGTACGTCATTGATACGCTACAAACGTCATAATTCTGCGTTGAAGTAGGCGGGAACGAGAAGATAGAAGCCACTCACATCAGTATCCCACCACTCCTGGCTGCGACTCCGCACCCACACGTTTCTCTGTACCGACGTTGCTAACACTGCTCCACAAAACGCCATGGCCAAAAACCTTGCTCTCCTCCTTTTTTTAAATTTTTTTCTTAAAACGAGAAGATTGTAATTGTGCTGGCTCCGTTGGGAAAATAACTCTAATATTGCAAAAAGAGCTCCGCTGTTGCCTACACTGTTGTTGACATCCATGTTTAACGTTAGCTACTTCCGCAAACAACGAGTGAGTACTCTTCTGCGCATGCGGGTCACTTCTGGGTCATTTCACGTTCACACAGGAGATCACAAAAGGTCGCATTTAATTGAAAATGTGAACGGCCTTGCAAAAAAATCTAATTTTTTCAAAAAATCGGAATTGAGCATTAAGCCCTGCAGTGTGAACGTAGCCTAACTAACTAAAGTCAGTTAAGTTATATGGACTAATAAAATTTATTTAGAAGTAGCATATTACATATATGTCTATTCAAAGTAAACTAATGATTTTACAACAAAACATTAAATTCAAGCTTAATTAATCAAAATAAAATGCTTTCACTGACTTAAATTTTTACTAGTTAGGTTGAATTAATTATATTTTGTCAACAGGTTCCACACAAATTACTTCAGTAAACTCAACATAACATTTGTTAGTTCCTTTATTCACCAACAAGAGTTGTCAAAAACACAACTGATTCAAATTCAGTTTTACAAAAGAGAGAGAGAAAAAAACATACCCATGAGCAGCAGTATTTAAGGTTGGTTCTCTTTACCTTAGAAAAAACATGCATGTCAGTGGTGCATGTCACTAAAAGAAAAAAAAAGTTATGAGCTTTCAAGTGTTTTTCAATTAAATAGTGCAAAGCAGGCATTTATTTATAACTTTTAAGTGCTCAATGTTGGTTCACTCAGTTTGTTCTTAAGCATCTGTACACGCTACATGACAAAAAAAGTCACAGAACAGTGTTGTGTCACACAAAAAGAAAAAGTCGTGAAGCACTTCAAACACCCTCAATAACTATTATAACATCAGTGGTGGTGGCATCACCTTCCTCAGCATTGATGTTGTACAAAAAAAACCAAAAAACACTCTGCACACGCTTTATGACAAAGAAACATGTCACCCAGAACAGTGGTGTGTCACAAAATAAAAGATACAGTATATAAACTTTGAAATCAGTGTTTTTTCAATTAAATGGTTTCCACGTGCCACACGTTCAATGTTGGTTCACTCATACAGTTTGTTTTTAAGCATCTGTACCTTGGTTGAGAGTCTGGTAGCATCTAGCTGGAGAAAGATTTTCTGAAGCACCTCAAAGAATGTTTTCAGTTCCTGAGGATAACTGAGGTTCACTGCATAAATGACACCCACTAAGAGTGCACATGCAGAAGCGAGGTCTCCCAAGTCGTGAAGCACTCCAACACCCTCAATCACGATTCCAACATCAGCTGGAATGGTGGTGGCATCACCTCCCTCTACATTAATGCTGTAGATGCCAAAGACAACATGATCAAGGTCCCTCTGGGCAGCACAACCATCTGAATCCTTTCCACACACAAAAAAGGACAACAATGAAATTACCAGCCAATTAATTCCAAAGAGTTTTTTTTTTTTTTTTTTTTTTAACAAAACATTTTTCAGTAAATGTTTTAAAATAAGGCTTGATTACTAACTTTTGGTCCTAACTGATTCCTCACAATTTGTACTCACTGGCCACTTTATTAAGAACACCTCTATGAGCTGATGTCATCTAATAGCAGCTCTGCCATATGTTCTACTTGTATAAGATTATAATTTTTTACATTTTTTAAGGTTAAAGTATCAGAAACATGATTTTGGTCTAGACTCAAATTGCCATAGCCATATCCCACAATGTTAAATGGATATTGTGACATTCTTAAAAGTCCTAGGATAGTTACTGCTGCAGTATTTGTAAGTACCTACCAGATACTCTTTGAAGAGACTGCTTGGATCTTCATTCAGATATATACAAAGTGCCCTGAGGAGGCATTCCCGCTTCTTTTCAACAGTTTCATTCTAAATAGAAAAAAGTAGCATCAACAACCATAATACAAACCTATTATACTTCTATAATTATGTAAAATATGTGAAACTTTAACTATAAAAGTAGGCACATGTACAATGACCATTTACTTAAACATTATCAATGATTATACAATTACTCAATTACGGAGTACACAAGTAGGGCTGTCACCATAACCTATTTTTTGTTGTATGATATATTGCAACAAAATTATTTGCAATAAATTAAATTGACATTTTAAGACCAATTTATGCCACTGACTTCACAATGACAGTATAATGATAAAATAAACGCAAGCATACTCTTTCAAACAACAAAGAACATTTTATTCTTAAGAATATTTAGATACTGGAATGAGACGTGAACTAATATATCTTATCCTATTATAGATAAAAAAATAAATAAAAATACACCTTTGTTAACAAAACAGTGCTCAGTAACAAGTATTAGGACAAAAAGTAACATTAATGGTCAGCAGTTATGTATTGTTTGGTCAAGCTCATAAATGGGGTCATATTTGAGCTTGACCACATAATTTGTCTCCTGTGTTCGTACTGCACTATAATCGGAAACAGGAGCTCAGACACTGCATGACTTCACAAGTATCACAGACAACTCTGTCTGGTCCACAAACTATGTTTCATAACCAAATGCACATGAGAAGTGATAAGGAAATAATGCAGGATCACACGTGAGATCTGAGTTCTTAAGTGGGACTGGTAATGCCCTGCATGAAGTTTGCGATTCAAAATGTTCCCAAATTGGAGCTAAAGCTTGCGGCTTGCATTACCAGACACTTTCCGCTCTGTGTGTGTATATCCACACAAATATCTTTGCGCATGTGTGGTCTGATGCTTCTTGCTCTTCTTCTTCTTTGGGTTTTCATAGCAGTTGGCGTCACACTATACTGCCACCCTCTGGATGTAAGAATTTTTTACTTAACATAAATGGTTTGTGTTTAGACAACGCGTTAGGATTTTGTAGAGTTAAGTTGAGACATAATTACGTGGACCTTAATAGAAAAAAACATTTAAAGTCAACAAACACAATTATTATAAGTAAACTGAATATACATATATTATGTCAAGTGCACAACCTTCCTTGTTCATTTTTTTGAGTGTTGCCTTGCCTTGCCTTTAACTTATGATTTCACACATTCATAACTGTCACTGTCATGCATAAAAAAATGACCAACACCAGTTACTCATAAATCAGGAAACCAGCTTGACTTTATCTGTACATAACATCTTGGTTAAATGTTTGCATGTCTTTGATCATTTCATTATCACTTTTAATCTACAACTGCCTTCCTCAACACCACCAACCCCTGGGTTCTCTTTCTCCTTCTGTGTGTGTGGATGTTTATGTGATTTATGAGGACTCAAATTTGATGTGTATGACGTAGGTATTACAACATAAAAAAGTGGTTTATGAGGACACTTCCTGTGTCCCTGTAACTCAAAATGCTGTTTTATAACAAAGTTCAGGAGGAACAGTCGCAGTTCATTAACCTGATTAACACAAGTGGAGACCAATCAGTAATCAACTCACGCCAAGGTATAAATAACAGCAGAACCTACCTCTGTTCATTGACAGTTTTCAGCAGTCAACAGCTCTTCAGCTCTCCTCTCTGCGAACCATGTCGAGAAAACCAAGCTCTTCATCTGATGAAGAAGTGAATATCGCCGGGGATGCACCTTCGCATTCCAACGGCCACACGACCATCATTCCTACGCCGGACGTCGCACCTGAGCCCCAGGCCTCTCCTCGCGGCCGCACACCGGCCCGATCAGACCGGTGCGCACCAAGACGCCGAGGCCAGCCTTCACCACCCCCGGCAAGACTGCCATCTTCTCCAGCATCCTCCTACCGCTCGGCCACCCCGACGATCCCACCTATCAGGAAATGGACCGTAGCTGGACTAAGGAAAGCGCTGGAGAATGCAGACATACAGGCTTCAAGGAAAATGCACAAAGCGGAGCTGTACGATCTGTATGTCTCGTTACAAGCAACGCCTAAGACGACCCACAGACCATGCAAATCCCGCACTGCCCGAAACTCACCGGTCCAGTCACCACCGTCGGGTTCTCGCACAAGATCCGGCTCGCTTCACCAATCGACCCGGAGGAACAAGCCTTCAGCGAGCCTGGGCCGCCCCCTTCAGTCCGCCAGGGCAGGTTCACTTCCTGAGGAGGCCCAGCCCTCCACCACCACTTACGCCGCAGCAGCGCAGTATGCCGCCGGGCCCAGCAGCCCCCCCACAGCTACTCGCTCAGGCACTCCCGCTGTTTATAACCCTTTTCCCTTTCAGTGGCCTCCAGCTCCTCTCGCAGACGCTAGCGCAAAGCTACCGACGCTAGCAGAACAGGCCCAACCATATCAACAATCCCACCCACCAGGTCATAACCCCGCCCACTTCCAGTGGCCTACAGCTCCTGTAGCTCAGACAAGCGCGGGCCCGCCCCCGCCGGCAGCCCATGCATATAATCCTTCCTATCACCCTTCCTATCTCCCTCCCTTTCCTCCACATCATCCTAATAACTTTTCTCTTCAAACCTCAACAGGTCATCAAAGCGCGAGGCCTCCGATGACAGTTACAGACCCGGCGCATACCCTCCCCAGCTATTCGCTCCAGACTAAAAACCAGTACTCTCTTTCCACAGCAATACAGATGCCCATTCCGTCCAATGCCGTGGCAATGGAGCCACCTCCCGTGTCACAAAACATCCGGGCACAGATCCTCGCAGGTATGGACGTAGATCTTTCATCTCTACTCTCTCTGCTCCCCGCAGCCCAATCAGACAGGCAAATAGACTGCGGGGACTTCTCAGTCACTTTAAAAAATCCAACCACCCACTCATCCCGCCTACTGTCATTTCCTGAATTCACCATTGCTTTCGCTAGATACACAGAAATTATCTGTTCAGCTTTCCCCCACATGCGGCGCGAACTGAATGATTATTTGGCTATAATAGCAGAGCTCGCGCTGTCCTATGGGGGCGGGCATTTCTACACCTATCACAAACTCTTTTCAGCTAAGAGTGCAGTACGAGTCGCCCAGTGGAACCAGTGCACATACTGGGGGGCTCTCGACCAGGATCTCCACAGCAGGGTATTTCTGGGCTGTAAGAACATTTCCTGCGCAGTCTGCAGGTCAGTGGCACACCCAACCATGTTGTGCCCCCAAGTTAATCCTTCTGTTCCACCCCACTCAGGAACCAGCCCAGTGAGATCCACTATGTTGCAGCTATGTGCCACGCCCTGCAACAGCCTTAGCAAATCAAAAATTTAAAAACCCCTCCTTTGAAGGAAGCAGGCAGCCCTGCAACCAGTTTAACGCTGGTAAATGCATCAAATCGCGCTGCCGGTACCTTCATGTTTGTAGTTTCTGCGGCGGCGCTCATGCCCGCTTCGTGTGCCCAGTGTACAAATCTGCTAATAAAAATTCAAAAAATTACCTATCGACTCCTGTAAATATTTCACGCATGCACGCTGAACTAGCTCATCATCCGGACCCCGAATTTACCAAGTACCTGCTGACAGGCCTCGAAAACGGCTTTAAACCCGGCGCAGAATGCCCGCTCTCACAGAACACTATCTGTAGTAATCTTCAGTCCGCCCTAACAGAACCCGAAGTCGTCGACAATCTGATTAAAAAAGAAGTCGAATCTGGTTTCATGATCGGCCCTTTCGACACTCCCCCATTCAACACGTTTTGTATCAGCCCCATCGGAGTGGCTACAAGAAAATTTTCGGGGTAAACAACGTCTCATAATCGACTTATCAGCCCCGCATAATTCCCCGTTTCCAAGCATTAACAGCTTAATTCCTCTCGATGAATTTTCGCTTAAATACCAAGACATAGATCAAGCAATCGACATGGTTAAAATCGCAGGTCGGGGTGCTTGGCTCGCAAAAATCGACATTACTTCAGCCTTCAAAATTATGCCTATCCATCCAGATTCATGGCATCTTTTTGGAGTGCGCTGGCGTGGGAAATATTACTTCGCCGTACGCCTAACCTTCGGATGCAAAAGCAGCCCAAAAATTTTCGACATGCTATCAGAAGCAGTTTGCTGGATCTTGTCCAATAATTACGCCATTCCCCACCTCATTCACCTGCTAGACGATTTTTTAATAATTTCGCCCCCCGAAGCCATACCAGCCGCACGTTTCCTTACGGCTCAAAAAGTCTTTTCCGAACTCGGAATTCCTATTGCTCAAGAGAAAACGATGGGTCCAGCCAAATCCATCGAGTTCCTCGGGATTAAATTGGATTCAGACAAATTCCAAGCATCCCTGCCCAAAGAGAAAATCGACCGAATCATCTTAGTCTCATCTACCCTCATCGACAACCCAAATTGTTCTAAACATGAACTACTATCCCTGCTGGGCCACCTAAATTTCGCTATGCGCATTATTCCGCAAGGCCGCCCATTCATTTCGCACCTCCTCTCGCTCGCGTCCTCCGTCCCCGCACTAGAGGACCGCATTTCTATAACCCAAGCATGTCGCGACGAACTCAAGTTATGGTTAACATTCCTAAACCAATGGAACGGCCTATCTCTTTTCTACCGCCACCTCGTTTCGTCCCCAGTCGATATCCGATTGTTCACAGACGCCGCCCCCTCGGTTGGTTTCGGAGGATTTTACCAAGGTCGCTGGTTCGCGTCTCCTTGGCCACCACAATTACAGGACATACCTCTGTCCTCCGCATTATTTGAGATCTACCCCATAGTAGTAGCAGCCTTTCTGTGGGGAAAAGAATGGACCACTAGCAGCATTCTGGTGCATTGCGACAATGATGCAACAGTGCATTGCATTAATAAAGGCCGCTCTCATTCACAGGCTATAATGCCTCTTTTAAGACGCCTCACATGGATCTCAGCGTGCGACCAATTCATCTTAGTCGCCAAACACGTTCCGGGCTCAGAAAATCAAATCGCTGACTCTCTCTCTCGCTTTCTGTTTCAGAAATTCAGGACGCTGGCTCCAGGGGCGGACAATTTCCCAACGCCCGTTCCTCCATATTCAGAACTGATATTCCCGTAACACATCCGCTAAAACCCCTCCTCGACACATCACTCGACACAATCCTCCAAGCAGTTTCCCCCAGAACCCTCCAAACCTACGTGACCGCGTGGAGATGTTTTAAAACATTCCACATATCCTATAATTTACCATTCCCAGACTTTTCTCTCCTCACAATCACTTCATTCATATCCTACCTTAACAGCATCAAGAGCCTGCAAGTCGGCTCTAACAAAGGGTATCTGAGTGGCATTCAATTTTTCCACAAACTGATATACGGCGCCCCCTCACCCGAGATAAATAATTCACAAACCTCCCTCTTAATCAAAGGAATTCAACGATCCCAGCCAAACCGTCCCGACACCAGACAACCCATAACATCAGATATCCTCACCCAATGCATTTACACCCTCCGCACCGGCTACCTGTCTCTCCATATCGCCCGCACATTAGATGCCATGTTTATTTTAGCCTTTTTCGGTTTCCTTAGAAGCTCGGAACTCGCCATCACCTCCAAATTCGATCCCAAAACCCACCCCACCATCTCAGACTTATCAGTCATAGACAACGAAACCATATCGTACTTGATTAAACAAAGTAAGACAGATCAAACCAAAAAAGGCCATTTCATTTACATTTTCAAACTCTCATCACCCATCCAACCATTCCAATCCATTCTGGCATACCTCCAGTGGAGAACTTCCCAAGCTAAATCCCATCTCGATCCCCTATTCATAGACGAATCCAACAAACCAGTCACCCGCTTCTGGTTTCAGAAACATCTGAAATCCGTCCTCCAACACTCAGGAATCCCAGCAAAAAACTTCTCAAGCCACTCCTTCCGCATTGGGGCAGCAACCTCAGCAGCTCAAAAAGGTCTCTCCCAGCAGCAGATCCAAGCTCTAGGAAGGTGGTCCTCAGATGCCTTCCAAAGCTACATAAGAACCAACCGTTTCTTCACCAAAAAAGCCCACCAAACCCTCATCGAGTAAACCATGCAAAAAAAAAAAAAAAAAAAAAATACATCTATATCTGCTCTGTCTTCACCCGCATGTCCAGCGAGCTCGAGTCTCCCAGCGGACGCAGTAGATATTTATTCATTTCCACTGCCCGTCCAGCGAGCACGATTCTATGCGGACGCAGTAAATATTATTCGTTTCCACTGCCGTCCAGCGAGCACCAGTCTCTCAGCGGACGCAGTAAATATTATTCGTTTCCACTGCCCGTCCAGCGAGCACCAGCCTCTCAGCGGACGCAGTATATATTATTCGTTTCCACTGCCCGTCCAGCGAGCACCAGCCTCTCAGCACTAGTCTCTCAGCGGACGCGGTAAATATTATTCGTTTCCACTGCCCGTCCAGCGAGCACCAGTCTCTCAGCGGACGCAGTAAATATTATTCGTTTCCACTGCCCGTCCAGCGAGCACTAGTCTCTCAGCGGACGCAGTAAATATCTATTTTTCATTATTATTTTTCTTCCCCCTGTCTGTCCAGCGAGCCTCAGCCTCCCAGCGGACGCAGGAAATACCTATTTGCCTCCTCTATCAGTCCGCGAGCACTAGTCTCACAGCGGACTCAATAACATCTATTTTTCCTCTGTTTGTCCAGCGAGCACTAGTCTCCCAGCGGACGCGGAAATATCCATTGATTTCCCTGTCCGTCCAGCGAGCACTAGTCTCTCAGCGGACACATTACGCATCTAGTCAATAATTCAATACATCTCACAGGCAGACGGTAGAACCTGTCTTCCCGACATCGTAACCGCTTCTTCCTCATCCATCAACCAATAGGACCTGCCTGCTCCTCCGCTTTTTCCAACGCGAAATCTCCTGGCCAACGACCACGATTAAAAAAAAAAAAAAAAAAAAAAAAAAAATAACCCGTCAGCCCGCCAAATCTCTGCGTTTTGGGGGGTTCGTAGTCCGGCGGCTGTCTTTTTCCTCTCTTGTTTTGTGGGGAGTACTCTGGGTTCGGGCCACATCCCGAGCTCGGAGCCCTCCACCCGGACAGCACGCCAAATACGCATAAACTTACAGTATTAATATACGTAGATGTGAACTTGTGAAATGCTGTTTTATAACAAAGTTCGGGAGGAACAGTCGCAGTTCATTAACCTGATTAACACAAGTGGAGACCAATCAGTAATCAACTCACGCCAAGGTATAAATAACAGCAGAACCTACCTCTGTTCATTGACAGTTTTCAGCATCCCTCCTCCACCCCATTTCTCCTCACTTATAGATCCATCTACTCTTACCACAACCGGGGGGAGTACTCTGGGTTCGGGCCACATCCCGAGCTCGGAGCCCTCCACCCGGACAGCACGCCAAATATGCATAAACTTACAGTATTAATATACGTAGATGTGAACTCGTGAAAGGCTTAAAAAAAAAAACACAATAATTGGCAAGACAGAGGACTTGGTACACATGATTCTTCCAGCACTCCCACAGGTCTTAGTTCCTGAAGTACAATATCAGTTATTATGGATTCTAAACTATATAGATAATGGTTTATAAAATATAAAATAAATAAAGTAGATTACTGCTCACCATTATTATATGTGTTTGTTTCACCACAGTCATTATCTTCTGTTTAATTACAATTTTGGTCTTTTTTCTTTAGTTGTTACTAGTGCATTTTCCTGAAAATAGCAATCACACACTTAAAAAATGTCCTTTTCTGCACAATAATGTCACACTATTGAACATAAATGCTTGTGTACAGTGCTGTGGGAAAAAAATCCTGGTTTATTCTGTTTTTGTGTATATCCAATACTAAATATTGTCTGATAATCCAAATAAATTAACATAAAACAAAGGCAAATACAGTTATCATTAATAAACTGTATTTTGTGTTTATTCAAGGTTGCCTTTGTTTCATGCACTTTTTTGAAGATCTGATCCAATATAAGTCGTCACCATTATTTATATAGCGCTTTATATAATACAGATTAAGTAAAAAGCAGCTGTACAGAAATAAAAAGGAAAATAATGATGCAAACAGAATTCAATTATGCTGTGATGCAGCTCTAAATAGTAAATCAGGTGACAGAATGAATAAAAGAAAATAAAAAAAAACCTTGGGAGATGTATGTTTAGTTCAGGGATCAGTCCTACACGAACTGTGTTTTCACACAGGAGTCTGCTCCTGTCTACCACAAACACAACATTTATCCATTCTTTTGATTTTAAATCCAAACACTGCTACTTAAAATGTTTTTCCAACATTGTATTACTGTACTGTGTAAAAAAGATTCAATCTTTCATCAATCATTCAATGCTTTTACCTTTGCATTTACTTTTAGATTTATATATTAAGTTACTAAAGCAAAACATTTAAACTACTTTTCTTACGTTATCACAAACATTCTAAATTGAAACTTACCATTGACAGAAACAGTCAGCTCTACTGCCTTTTCTTTTGCATTTAAATCTATTACAAGCAATCCTGCAGTTCATAAAAACTTTAATTAAGAACTTTAAAATTATTGCCGTGTTTAAAAAAAGTGCTCTTTTCCTTTAAACCTAGCCCAAAAAAAAAACATAGCCTATATGTTGGCTGTAAAACACAGTAGACTTTAATTATATGCATTTATGGTGTTACTACTACATTTTTGTGTCAATGCATGTTCATATTTACCGCAAAGAATGCGCTGTTACTTTGATTCAGCATGTGTAGAGCAGCAAAAAATAGACTCATTGTGGAAACGATATCTGCACTGCTGCAGACGCACCGCTCCTAAACACACTGCCAGACCGCAACCATGTGTGCAGTGTGACACTTTAATCCATTAACATGAGCACGGAAAAAATATGCACCACATATGCACTGCAAACAAAGTAATGTGAACCTGTCATTATTATGTGTGTGCGCTGCAAGTGTGCATGAGCGTTAAATGGTTTAAACACTAGCAAGAATTAATAAGGGGAAAAAAAATGCAATTTATAAACTTTAGTGACGATGCGGCACTGCCTCGATAGTGCAAGTGACAATTCCTGTGTCACTGTGCAGCATGCAGCTCGCTATAGTGCAGACGCGAGGTGTTTTGAAGACCTTTGCATTTTGAGAGAGAAAGTGATTCATTCACGCAGTTTGTGAAATTATGTCTCACAGAAACTTTTTCAAATTACTTTATTATTAAATGATGAAATATGAATTGTACCTCACCTAAAGCATAATAATTATTTCACCCGCGCCGGACAGAGACTGAGACGGTGCCGCTGCATATCATGGCAAACCTGTCACGCCAGGCAAGTTTGAGCTTAAGATCGGTTTTATTAGATTGGCCTTTTTAGAGACCGCCAATCAATCATCGAAAAGCGATTATCGGCCTATTGTGATCGGTAGGCGATCAATCAGAGCACCCCTACTTTTGTGACATCTGGCGTAATATAAAGGACTGGGCTAGCCAATACCGATCAGTTAAAAATATGTTGAAACAATATTTAAAATGTTCTGAGATTACATGCAACACTTTTTCAGTAGCTAAGTGTGTATATTGTGTAAGTGTGTGTAAGTGTGTTAGTTTTGATGTTTTACGTTCAAATGTTTTTGTCTTTTCATTTTTTGTTTTCTTTTGTTTTTTATGCTTTAGACCTCACAGCAATTAAAGAAGAGAATGGAGTACTGAATGAAATGAAAGAGAAAGATCAGTATGAGAACCATCATGATTTCAGCAGTGTGGAATGAGTTTCACTCAAAAAGGAATCCTTAACAGACACATGAGAATTCACACTGGAGAGAAGCCATACATATGCCTTCAGTGTGGACAGAGTTATTATCAACATGGAAACCTGAAAGACCACATGAAAATTCACACAGGAGATAACCCTTTTACCTGCCAACAGTGTCGAAAAGTTTCATCCGAAAGGGAAACCTTAATTATCACATGAGAATTCACACTGGAGAAAAGCTGTTAACCTGCCAACAGTGTGGAAAGCACTTCACTCAAAAAGAGATCCTTTACAGGCACATGAGAAAACACACCAGAGAGAAAGAGTTTCAATCAACATAGAATCCTTAAGTTCAGATGAGAAGTCATACTGGAGAGGCCTTTTTCCTGCTAACAGGGTGGAAGTTTCGCCAGTTTACACTGTAAATGAATATATATGATACAGGTGCATCTCGATAAAATGTCGCGGAAAAACTAATTTATTTCAGTTATTCAACTCAAATTGTGAAACTTGTGTATTAAATAAATTCAGTGCACACAGACTGAAGTAGTTTAAGTCTTTGGTTCTTTTAATTGTGCTGATTCTGGCTCACATTTAACAAAAACCCACCAATTCACTTTGTTGAGTCATCTCAACAAATTAGATTACGATGACATGCCAATCAGCTAATTTACTCAAAGCACCTGCAAAGGTTTCCTGAGCCTTCAAAATGGTCTCTCAGTTTGGTTCACTAGGCTACACAATCATGGGGAAGACTGCTGATCTGACAGCTGTCCACAAGACAATCATTGACACCCTTCACAAGGAGGGTAAGCCACAAACATTCATTGCCAAAGAAGCTGGCTGTTCACAGAGTGCTGTATCCAAGCATGTTAACAGAAAGTTGAGTGGAAGGAAAAAGGTGGAAGAAAAAGATGCACGACCAACCGAGAGAACCGCAGTCTTATGAGGATTGTCAAGCAAAATCGATTCAAGAATTTGAGTGAACTTCACAAGGAATGGACTGAGGCTGGGGTCAAGGCATCAAGAGCCACCACACACAGACGTGTCGAGGAATTTGGCTACAGTTGTCGTATTCCTCTTGTTAAGCCACTCCTGAATCACAGACAACGTCAGAGGTGTCTTACCTGGGCTAAGGAGAAGAAGAACTGGACTGTTGCCCAGTGGTCCAAAGTCCTCTTTTCAGATGAGAGCAGGTTTTGTATTTCATTTGGAAATAGTGATGGGAAGTTCGGATCATTTTACCGACTCGGACCTTTGAGTCTCGTTCAGCAAAATGAATGAATCTTTTTTTTCCAAGTCATTTCGTTCATTTTAGCAAAATGTAATTAAAATGTTACGTGTTACTTCCCCAACACATTTACTACTTACGCAAACGTTGATCACACTACAAACAATACAAAACTATAATGCTATAATGAACAGAAAAGATTAATTCATTGTTTACCTGGTTCTTCAGTCTATGATTAGCTCACCTAAGGTTTTGGGTTTAAGTTGTTCCTTCTTCATGTGACAGCCCCATACGCTATTTCTGACATTTCTGTCACTATGTTTTTGTTACTGTTTCTTGAGTATCTGTGGTGTGGTATTATTTTATAAATAAATAAAACCCTGTTATAACTATTGATTAATTTGTCTTTTTGACTGTTTATCAGTAAACAAACACTAGGACATATAATCCAATAATAATCCAAGCCTACAATACAAAGTATTTATAGCCTAGTTTGTTCATTTTTACTCCAATTTTGAGTTTGCTGGTATAATAATTGCTTTTCCTAGGCAGACTTGACATATTGGTCTAATATATGTATAAGAAGATTGGTCAAAAAGGACATAATGACAAAGTAAAAGCAAATAACATTTTGAATTTGAATGATTAATGTTAAGTTTAAAACTTTAAGGTTATGATAACTTCAGCTTCAACAGTTGCTACGCAATGTAACGCCACGCCAGCAGAGGGAGCCATCCTCTGAATACTGACGGAGATCTACTCCCTCTGCTGCTTCTACCTTGACTTCCTGTTTGGTGACTATTTAGCCAGAGAAGCTACATCCATGCTTTGTGAAGTATTGCCAGTTACACTGCCTTACCGAGCATTTTCTTGATTTTCCTGTTTGCTGACCGCGTGTATGATTCTGCCTGTTTGTCTTTGATTATCTGGATTATCCCTTCTGATTTCACTGTCTGATTGGACTGATATCTGTGTTTGGACCTTTGCCTTTGGATTCTCCCTTGTTTATGTTCACAGATTGGACTGATTTTCTGGTATTGACCCACTGCCTGTCTACGATATCTGTTTGTTTCTGTTGCTGCTCAATAAATCCTCTGCAAATGGATTCTACTTCGGACTCCGCGTCCTCTTTACACCCAAACTGAAATAAAACTGGAGAGTTAAAGTTATTTACTTAGAAATATAATGTGCTTGGGTCACACAAAGGTTTAACCAATGGTTCAGCTGAAGGACAACTGTCACTCAAGACTGTCACCAAGGGAACGGTGACCATTCCACACCATCCCCCTTTGTTTTGCACTAGGTGAGGGGCAGAGAAGAGCCTCAGACAGATTTTAACACGTCAGGACAATGAGCACTAGAAAATCGAGTGATGTTTGGTCTCATTTTGTGGCAACTTCAGCCACTGAAGCAAAATGCAACATCTCCACTGGGACCACATACCTTGTTTCGCCCATATGCTGAACCTCATTGTCAGAGCTGCATTGAAGGAGGTCCAAGCAATATTGCAAAAGGTCAAAACAATAGTTTTATAGAATAGAATACTTCCATAGAAGTACAGTTGCTTCAGACAAGATCAAGGCCACACAAAAACAGATGGGTCAAGAGCCGTTGCGGTTAAAACAAGAACATGTTGAAAAGATTTACTGAAATCAAAGATCCAGTCATCTCCACCCTGACACTAACTAATGCACCTCTGCCAACCTTGTCCCCAGAAGAATGGAACATTTCCAGAGAAATCTTGGACATTATTAAGCCATTTGAAGAGGTCACCACTGAAGTGAGTGCAGAAAAGTAAGTAGTTTTAGGACATTTTTTTAAAATTATTATTCATTTTAAAACCACATTTTATACCGTCTCTTGATGCATGTTTTTCTGTAGCCTTATTTTTAACAGAGAAGTATATGCAGTACTGATTTTTATTTTGTTATAAGTAATTTATAAACAATTTGTATTCTTGATAGGTTTGTGACCGCATCCAAAGTCATTTTGATGACAAGAGGTCTTCAGAGGATTGTTGCCCGATATCAAAGAAATCCCTCCAGCTTTGACCCTGTTAAAAAACTAGTGGATGCCCTGATGTCAGAAATGACTAGGAGGTTTGGTAAAGTGGAACACATTGAAAAGCTTGCTGATGCTACTTGCCTGGACCCTAGGTTCAAAAAGCAAGCTTTTGTCAATCACCAGGCAGCAGAAGAGACAGTAAAGTGGACTCCAGCAGCTGCAGCAGCTATTAACCCAGCTCAGAGTGAGGAGGAGAATACTTCAGATCCTGGTGCGACTGCCAGTGCAGGGGCCATGTGTTGGGAAGACTTTGATGAGAGGGTAACAAGCTTGAGGCCTTCTGCTTCCTCTTCTAAGACCTCAGATGCTATGATGGAGATGCGGGCCTACCTTGCAGAGCCACTCTTGCCCCGGACATCAGACCCTCTGGCCTGGTGGAGGAGATGTTCACCAGTAAACAAAACACTTTCTGAAGTCACGAAGATAAGACTTTGCATTGTGGCCACATCCGTGACATCTGAAAGAATTATTTCTAAAACTGGGCAGATTCTCTCAGAGAGAAGAAACAGACTCAGCCCATCCAAGGTCCGGGAGCTTGTTTTTTTTTTTTTTTTTTTTTATGCAAACATGCATTAAAGCAAGTCCTAAAAATATAGCCACAGTGTGTTATTTATTTTAAAGCTTATTTATTTTTATTTATTTAGAAAATGTCTAGCTTGTTGTGCAATATTTTTGTTGTGATTTTAAAGGTAATTTGTTAAGGTTATAAGGTTCTGTAGCTCTAGTATCTCTTAGTATTTCTTATTTTCATTTTTTTTATTTAAATGGTTTACAATTAATTTGGGCATAGTTAACCTCTTTGATATAAAGTTTTTTTTTTGCACAAAAGTGTTATTTTAAAACTTATTTTAAACTAAAAAAAGACAAGCTTGTTGTGCAATATTTAGTTTTTTTTATATTGTACTTTTAAAGTTAATTTGTTAAGGTTATTAGACTCTGGCTTTAGTATCTTTTAATTTTCATTTCATTTAATTTTTTTTTTTTTTTTTTAAATTTTGGAATAGTTATCCTCTTTGCTATAAAGCTTTTCTGGCACAAAAATAAAAAAGAAACAACAATTCAAGAGTATGTACACAGTGTTTCTAATATTTATAAAGTGTCATTTGTTACAAAAGTATAGTTTACACAGACAATCTGATTTATTAAATAACTGCACAATTAAGTTATCAAGTATAAAAGTAATTAGTTACAAGTTATTGAGTATCATTGGTAAGTACATGTGACTTTTCAGTTAAAAACAACTTGTAAACATTGAAGGTAATTTATAATGGACTAAAAATATAATGAGTGACTCAAAAATGCTTCATGAATCCTAAACAAGTAACACTACAGTTCTATAGTCTAATCTGAAGGGTGAACTCAAAAGACATAAATCATACAACAAGGTCATTTTTGAAGATTAGAATCCTCTGTAAAAAAAACAAAAACAAACAAACAAACAGAAAAAAAGTATCTCTTCTTTATCAAAGTGATTTCGCCATCA
Organism: allo-octoploid hybrid of Carassius auratus x Cyprinus carpio; assembly: GCA_024542945.1. Classification (NCBI taxonomy): domain Eukaryota; kingdom Metazoa; phylum Chordata; class Actinopteri; order Cypriniformes; species allo-octoploid hybrid of Carassius auratus x Cyprinus carpio. The sequence continues at coordinate 22,494,190 of CM045000.1, read as the reverse complement.
TATGGACAAAATTTAAAGCATGACCAACTCTTTATTACCACATTCAGTGTTATGGAAAAGTACCATCATGACAGAAATTAAAAGCAACAATTTGAGCTCATAGCCCAAGTTGCTTGAAGTCCAGTGTTAAGTTTCCACAGTCTGTGATGATTTGGGGTGCAATGTCATCTGCTGGTGTTGGTCCATTGTGTTTTTTGAAAACAAAAGTCACTGCACCCGTTTACCAAGAAATTTTGGAGCACTTCATGCTTCCTTCTGCTGACCAGCTTTTTGAAGATGCAGATTTCATTTTCCAGCAGGATTTGACACCTGCCCACACTGCCAAAAGCACCAAAAGTTGGTTGAATGACCATGGTGTTGGTGTGCTTGACTGGCCAGCAAACTCACCAGACCTGAACCCCAGAGAGAATCTATGAGGTATTGTCAAGAGGAAAATGAGAAACAAGAGACCAAAAAATGCAGATGAGATAGAAACCTGGGCTTCCATACCACCTCAGCAGTGCCACAAACTGATCACCTCCATGCCACGCTGAATTGAGACAGTAATTAAAGCAAAAGGAGCCCCTACCAAGTATTGAGTACATGTACAGTAAATGAACATACTTTCCAGAAGGCCAACAATTCACTAAAAATGTTTTTTTTTATTGGTCTTATGAAGTATTCTAATTTGTTGAGATTGAATTGGTGGGTTTTTGTTAAATGTGAGCCAAAATCATCACAATTAAAAGAACCAAAGACTTAAACTACTTCAGTCTGTGTGCATTGAATTTAATACACAAGTTTCACAGTTTGAGTTGAAGTACTGAAAAAAAATTAACTTTTCCACAACATTCTAATTTATTGAGATGCACCTGTATGTAGAGAAGTCATTTATATGTGATCATAGTGGATAGAGTTTGAGATAAAAATAATTATCCTTAAGTACTACTAGAGGATTCACTTGAGAGAATGTCATCAGAGTGACATGAAACAATTAGGAATTATGTAATAACTCACATCAGAGAGAAGTCTTACATGTCATAGTATTGTGGAAAGACTTGCAGAAACAAAGCAAACCTTGAGGTTCACAATAGTTAACACTGGAGAGAAACTTTTCACTTTTCCTCAGTGTGGGAAGAGTTTACCCTTAAAAGAAATGATAACATTCACATTAGACTTCACACTGAAGAAAGTTATTTCACATGTCTTCAGTGTGAAGAGTTTCATCTATCAAAGAGACCTGAAATGTGGAGTGCTACTCAGTGTGGCAAAAGGTTTACAAAATAGCAATTCCAGTAATCTGTTGTGCATGCATTCTGGAGGAAGACAATTTATCAGTTTATTTTAGTGATGTCAATACTCAAAAATACACATTGTTAATTTTTTATATTTAAAAACGTGTTTTCACTTCTTGTTACAACCGAAGTTTGGAACTAGCATAAGCCATGCAAAAAGAAAAAAATGTTGCAATGGCCAGGGGAAAAAGATAAACAAGAAGGAATATGAACATATTTTTACATCCCAGGGCATAATATTGTTTGTTGTTGATTTATATTTTGATTGGCATACTACACATTGTGCATATACTGTGTGTGAGTAGTTCTCTCTCTCTTTTTCCCATTCTTCTATGTTGAGAATTGTAAATACATACCACGCTTTCGTTTTGAACTTCTGTGCAATCTTCTTGCCATTTTTTATTTTTCTCATGATTGTTTTTCCTCCCCAATCCTACACTGGGTATAGGACATTACAATTGGGGGCTTGTCTATTACCAACCAATTGGAAACTTATCCTAAATTTTACTGATAACTACTGGTGAGCTTACCAAGCTTTTGTAACTCAGAGGCAAGTGTGCTTGCTTGCTTGGAAACCATACTGTGAGATATGGACTTGAATTTAGTAATGTTTACATTATGTCCTGCATTAGAAGAGTTTAATTGTTGAAATGCTTGCTTATGATTGCTTGACTTGGCAGTAAAGAAGCAAGAATATAAGACAGCCTTGAAGCACGAACCTTCTGTAGAGTGCCAGTTCTTACTAAGTCAAGATCATCTTTAGCTAGTGTTAAAGAAACAGTGAAGTCTGAATTAGATGTCAGCAAGTATGTAAGGTTAGTGCCTCATTTTCATTGAAAATACATGTATTTTATCACCTTTGAAAGTACAGATGCTAAGCCGGGGGTGTACAAACTCGGTCCTGGAGGGCCAGTGTCCTGCAGAGTTTAGCTCCAACTTGCCTCAAAACACCTGTCTGAAAGTTTCTAGTATGTCTAGTAAGACTTTGATTAGAAACCTTTTGTGCTGCTAACGCAATGCTCTACCACTGAGCCACAGGAACTCTTACAAATAATTCACTACAGCGCTGGAAAGAGACATCACATTTTTTTCACATGTAAGCTCTGGGGTTGAACTGTAAAACACCTGTAAAATTCAGTAAACGTCTTATTGATGATGTATTTTGTACAGACAAGCATATGAACCCAGAATATAAACACAATGGGCAAAGTTTCACGTTAAATGGTTTCCCATAGAAACACAGAAGATAAACACTGAACCATTAAGCGGATTGCGTTCATATTCCAGCCTCATCTGCTTACCTATGTAAACTATGCATCATTAATATAGTGATTACTGAATTTGATCTTATAATATTACTGTTTTAAATACATTAAGGCACTTCAAGTGTTTTTACAACGTTTGTCGCACTGTTTAATGATTGAAATATTGCCAGAGGTGCTTAAAATGGATTGCAAATGGCCAAAATTTGCATTTTGTTCACATACCTTTGTTTTATTCTTTTGAGAAGTGATGTAAATATTTGCGGCTGTGGAACAAATGGAAAATGAACAGGCTTGTGCTGCAGTTCTATGGATGTTTTGCCCTATTCGAGCCGGTCACGTGACAAAACGCTATCAATTGGTAGGTAAATATATTAAATTTGGGTGTCATCTGCATAACAATGAAACTAAATGTCATACTTTCTAAAAATATAGACTTAAGAAAGTAAATATAAAGGAAAGAAAATAGGAACCCCACATGAGAGAGAAACAGATGAAAACACAAAATTCCAAAGGCGAACGTAAAAGCTTCATTCAGACAAATCGGATGCAAACTATTTCAACACAGTGCCCTTAATGCCAACACATTGTTCCAAACGAGTAATCAAGATACTATGGTCTACAGTGCCAAATGGAGCCATAAGGTCTAAGAGCATGAGAACAACATAGTCACCTAAATCTGTGGCAAGTAACAGACCATTAAAAACTTTCAACAGGGCTGTGTCTGTGCTGTGAAGGGATTTAAAACCAGGCAGAAACAGATTCACAATTTCTAATAGAGAGTTATGAAAAACCATTGTGGCTGTCAGCTAATGTCTGTTTAGAACATTATTATTATTTTTTTTTTTTATTAACTAGGTAACTAAGTTATTCGATGTTATATGGCCATATATATATATATATATATATATATATAAAATTCTAAAGACTTCTATTGTTCTAAAATATTTTTATTTTGAATAAATGCTGTTCTTTTAAACTATTTATTAAAAACAACTGGAATATATCTAAGCAGGCTGCCACATACAACAACACCACAGACCTCCAAGAGTACTTAGAGACTGTCACTGCCTAACACTAACAGTCACAAAGACCATCACTGTCCTGACTAACCAGAAGCCGTAGATGACAGGGGAGGTCTACAGACTCCTGAAGATGCGGAACGGTGCCTTCAGAGCTGGAGATGAGGTGGGCCTGAGGACAACTAGGGCCAACCAATCCCGCGGCATCAGAGAGGCTAAGAGACAGTACTCCAGGAGGATAGCCCATCAATTCAGCAACAGCAGAGACACTCGTAGCCTGTGGCAGGGGATACAGACCATTACGGACTACAAGCCCCCACCACGGACCTGTGACCGCAACATCTCTCTGCTGAACGAGCTGAATGCCTTCTTTGCTCGCTTTGAGGCACAAAACAGCACCACTGCACAGAAGACTCCACCTCCTCCTGGTGACCAGGTGATGATGCTGACCCCAGACAGTGTGAGGAGATCCTTCAGCAGGATCAATGCACGCAAAGCTCCGGGTCCTGACAACATTCCTGGGCGTGTACTGAGAGACTGTGCAGCAGAACTCACTGATGTCTTCACAGACATTTTCAATATCTTGCTTAGTCAGGCTGTTGTTCTCACATGTTTCAAAGCTACCACCATCATTCCAGTCCCGCAGAAGCCATCTCCATCCTGCTTCAATGACTACCATCCTGTTGCACTTACTCCTATTCTCATGAAGTACTTTGAATGGCTAGTCATGCACCAAATCAAGTCTACCCACGACCCCCCCCCAACCCCCCCCCCGGACCCCTTCCAGTTTGGATATCGGTCAAACCCCTCAACCGATGATGCCATCGCCACTGCCCTCCACTCAGCATTCACACATATAAAGAAAAAGGACTCATACGTCAGAATGCTGTTCATAGACTTCAGTTCAGCATTCAACACAATCATCCCTCAACAGCTCATTCACAAACTGGTCCAGCTGGGGCTCAACACTTCCCTGTGCAACTGTCTGTTGGACTTTCTGACTGGAAGACCTCAGGCAGTACGTGTCGGCAGCAACACATCCAGCACCATCACACTGAACACTGGGGCCCCCCAAGGATGTGTGCTGAGCCCCCTCCTCTTCACTCTGCTGACCCACGACTGCACACCGTCACACAACTCCAACCTCTTCATTAAGTTTGCGGATGACATGACTGTGGTTGGTCTCATTAGCAACAGAGAGGAGACAAACTACAGGAGCGAGGTGAGCCGCCTGGCCGGGTGGTGCAGTGACAACAATCTCTCTCTGAACGTGGAGAAGACGAAGGAGATTGTTGTTGACTTCAGGAGAGTGCACACTCAGCATGTTCCTCTGACCATCAACGGTGCGACTGTGGAGAGAGTGAGCAGCACCAAGTTCCTGGGTGTGCACATCACAGAGGACCTCTCCTGGACCGACAACACTGCAGCACTGGCCAAGAAATCACAGCAGCGTCTCTATTTCCTCCACAAACTGAGAAGAGCCAGGGCCACGGCCCCCATCATGTACACCTTCTACAGAGGCACCATCGAGAGCATTCTGACGAACTGCATCACTGTGTGGTTTGGTGCCTGCAACGCGTCCTGCCAGAAGACCCTTCAACGCATAGTGAGAGCAGCTGAGAAGATCGTTGGTGTCTCTCTCCCCTCCCTCCAGGACATTTACGGAACCCGTCTCACCTGTAAAGCCCTCAGCATCGCAGGTGATCCCACCCACCCATCACACAGCTTCTTCAATAAGCTCTTTGCACTACAATCATTATATCTGCACTGTTTCTTTACTTTACTGGTTTGCACTCTATCTGCCATGTGCCTTGTGCTGCTTTACTTATCTTTATTTTTTACATGACCTATTTGTATATTTGTGTAGTTGTACTTTATATTTTATCTGTATTTAATGTTCTACTGTTAGTGTTATCTGTATGCACCAAGAGTCTGAGAGTAACACAATTTCAATTATTTGTATGTATGTACTGTACATGTGGAAGAATGGTCAATAAAGCAGACTTGACTTGACATGCATGGTTTATGCACACACATAACAGCACCACACAAAGACAAACTTTCAAATCAATAATCAAATTTGAAACAACTGCATAACTCTGTACAACTTAAACTTTTTGCGCATGTACCAGATAAGATCAAAAATAAATAACTTTCATATGTGTAGAGCAGGGAATTTTCTACAGCAATGCTTTGATATATGGACAGCAAATTTTACTTGTGTCATTGTTACATTACTCTGACCACGCAACATCAAATTAATAGTGGTTTTTCAGCCATTTTGCATACATCATCTTAATATGTAATTTAATTGCTCACTGTGGCAGTTGTTATTATGGCCAGCCATGCTTGCCTTATCATGCCTTCTTTGTGCTTGGCCCCGTAATTGCTGCTTGCAGCTATATTTTATATCTGAAACTCTTTTTCAGAGTGGTCACATAGGAACAGTTTCTCTCTATGAAGATATTAAGGTTTCCTTCATCTGTAAAACTCTGTTCGACCATGTGCCAGTCCTGTGGTCTTAAGGCTTGTTTAATGTAAAAAAATAAAAGTGATTTATTCATGCTTGTTAAGGCATCACGATATCTAAAATGGTTTCTTTCTTGAGTGAATTCTCATGTGGTAATTAAGAGTCACTTGACGTCTGAAACTCTTTCCACACTGAGCACATGTAAACGGCTTCTTTCCCGTGTGAATGTCCATGTGAGTCTTAAGAGATCCTTTTCGTGAGAAGCTCTTCCCACACAGTTTGCAGGTGTGAGGGTTTTCTCCAGTGTGAACTCTCATGTGGGATTCAAGGGACTGTTTATGTCTAAAACTCTTTCTACAATGAGAGCATGTGTAAGGCTCCTCTCCAGTGTGAATTCTCATGTGATTCTTGAAGCTTACTTTATGAGCGAAACGTCTTCCACACTGCTGACATATAAAACAATCCTCTCTTGAGTGAATCCTCATGTGGGAAACAAGGGTGTCTTTATGTGTGAAACTCTTTCCACACTGATCACATTTGAATGGTTTCACTCCGGTGTGTATTCTCATGTGGGAAAGAAGGGCTTTTTTTTGTTTAAAACTCTGTTCACATTGAGAGCAGGTGAAAGGCCTCTCTCCTGTATGAATTCTCATGTGGCTTTTAAGGTTCCCTGTTTGATTGAAACTCTTTCCACACTGTTGGCATGTGAAAGGCTTCTCTCCAGTGTGAATTCTCATGTGGACTTTAAGATTTCGATGATTACTGAAACACTTTCCACATTGATGGCAAGTCTTAGATTTGGTCTTCTGGGGTCTTTTTCGTGAGGACATCTTTTCAGTCTTTATGCATTTTTTTCCGGTTATGAAATCATGATGTTCCTCATATTGATCTTCCATTTCATTCAGTTCTTGACTCTCTTCTTTCAGTGACATCAGGTCTACAGTTAAAAAAAGACAAATACTTGTTAAACCCACACTGGTTTCCGTTAAAATTGTACTATTATTACACTGATCAGTGATTATACATTCCACACATGAACCCAAACACCCCGGAATGGGAGTAAATCCTAAATTATCGCCATTACAACAACCTCTACTAAAGGAAACTGTTCAAACTGAAAAAGTCCAAACGGTGTGTGAGTATGACAATTATGGGCTTGTTCACTGTTTTTTTCTTGCAAGATCTGGCAACAAGAGTAAGGAAACACTTGTACCTCTTTCCCTGTAATTTCTTGCACAGATTAAACTTGTTCTTATCTGACCATCATCTGTTCGTATAAGTGAATGAAAAAGTATCATGTAAATCACAAATACAGTATGGGGTACCACAAGGCTCAGTATTAGGACCGTTCCTGTACATGCTACCATTGGGAGATATCATTAGAAAACATGGTGTTAGTTTTCATTGTTAGGGAAAGTGAAAGAAAGTGAAAGTGACGTGATATACAGCCAAGTATGGTGACCCATACTCAGAATTCGTGCTCTGCATTTAACCCATCCAAAGTTCATACACACACACGCACACACACACACCTGGAGCAGTGGGTATCATTTATGCTGCGGCGCCCGGGGAGCAGTTGGGGGTTCAGTGTCTTGCTCAAGGGCACCTCAGTCGTGGTATTGCTGGCCCGAGACTCGAACCCACAACCTTAGGGTTAGGAGTCAAACTCTCTAACCACTAGGCCACAACTAACCCAGATGTAGGCAGATGTAGGCAGTTGTAGGCTGATGATACTCAGCTTTTTTTTCAGATTTTTTTGTGGCCTGACGAAACGTACCAAATCACAAAACTGTTGACATACAATTTAGTAGGAGGAAATTACTGTCCATCCAATTAAAAAAAAATAAAAAGTGCAAACATAGGTTTTAATTATTGGAACAAAAAACTATGCACGCAATGATCTAGAAGACTGTCTAACACTTGATGGCTGCTCTGTCAAGTCTTCGGCATCAGTAATCTGGGTGTGCTAGAAGAAACAGTTGAGCGACAGATAAGGACAGCAGTTTGTAAGTGTTTTGCCTCGTTTTCTCATTAGACTACTGCGTGATCGTCGTTGCTAGGAAAACTTTGCTTTAATTACTGTGTGTCTTACCCTGGTGAATACGTGTTGAAGTGGCGTTTGGTTTTGCATTTGCCTATCGCGGGACTGGCCAGTTTCGGTCTGCTAAATAGGGAGGCGTGACCAGCTGACTTCAATCACAGGTAATCAGGCAAATATATAAGTGGTAGGTGTCACCGCGGCAGCCCTCGTGTGAAGCCTCCTCGTGTAAAGACGACTCTACCTGCGCGACTCCAACGAGCAAGGACACCAACAGGGCACTTGAGTATTGCTTTTCTCCCCTTCACTTTTTGTACAGCTCGTCCTCAAATACTTATTTTGCTCACTTGTACTCACTATGTGCTTTCAGATCTCTACTATCACTACTAACACTCGGAGAGCACGCTATGTACGTCGAAGGAAGGCCTGCCCGACAAATCTAAGGCCTGTCCCTCTGACCTCTACTACTACGCTCTCTATTCCAGTTGGTCTCTGGAACTGCCAGTCCGCTGTTAACAAAGCAGACTTCATTTCTTCTATTGCTACTCATGGCCTCATGGCACTGACTGAGACTCTCTGCAGGACAGTGGCCCTCCAGATTGGAGTTCGATACATGTGGTTTAGCTCATCAGTACTTGATACTTGATCAGTACTCTTCTCGCATTATAGTCTCTGCCTCAGATGTCAGGCCAAAGGACCGTTGGCAAAACGTCTGAAGCATGTGGCAGAAGTTTCGAAGACATCATCGGATTGGTTGAATTATACAGGATTTCCGGGAGACGTTTGGGTTGCGTTCTTTAGCGTTCCACCTGGAAACAAAGATGCCGTGATGCCAAATCCTCTCAGGAAAGAAGAAAGCCATTGTGTTTACAACTGTGACGACGAGCACTTATCAGGATCAACTAAACACTGGACTTTCAAAAGTAGGTGAAAAATGTAAAGTATGCAGCATAGAATCTTTAAAATACCGGTCTGTTATAGTGGCGACATTTCCACGCCTCAAAACGTGACCCTGACCATTTGATAATACCTAGAATATCAAAATCAACTACGGGCGGCAGATGCTTTTACTATTCAGCGCCCAAACTCTGGAACAATTTACCTAGCGTTGTTTGGGAGGCAGACACACTCTGTCAGTTTAAATCTAGATTAAAGACCCATCTCATTAACCTAGCATCCACATAATACACTATCACATTTATATAATTCAAATCTGTCAACGGAGATCATGACCTGCAAAGAACTCGTCAACTAGACCGTCATCAGCACAAATCCTCAGCAAAGACCATGAGAATCATATTAAAACACAGCCCTTTTGTGGCCAGTTTTGACTCCTTCACCATGTGATTTATTCAATATGCAAGCGGTTCTGGCCTCCTAATGGAGTTTGGGTTTCTTGCCACTGTTGCCTTTATCTTGCTTAGTTGGAGACACTTAATATTTGGCAATATTATTGACTTGACTGGACAGACACTATTGGAAGAGAGCTGAGCTGGACAATGACATCACTATTTTCTCCATAGTTGACTGATAGATGAATTGAACTCAGTCCATAATTGATGGACTTTACACAGTTATTGAACTGACCTCAGCTGAACAATAAACTTGTTTTTTAGAGCTGCTTAACAGCACTCAACTGAATTCTGTTTGCATCTCTGAATCATTATTTTCTTGTTTAACACTTTAAAGCTGCTTTGAAACAATCTATATTTTATAAAGCATTATATAAATAAAAGTCAATTGACGAACAAATTTAGCTGCAGTGTGTACATGGCTAATATGACAGTGGTTTTTATTGAAAATACAACAATGAACTGTAAAACCAAACAGCCAAATTCACTAAACAAGTTAATTTCATTCAGATATTACTGAAATAAATAATATAATCTTTACAGAGTTCACATGACTTTCAGGCAGAACTCAAACTGAATGTTAGAGCAGATTTCTAGTTCCCAGCATTTGCTTTAGGCTGTACAAGGAGGTAATGACGTTATTTCACGTTTTTACACAAGACAAATATAGGGTAGAGCATAGAGCCTCTGGTTTAATGCTACCTTCACGTGCAATCAAAATTATCGTAAATATGAAATTGTTTGCAAGGTATTTCTACTGTTATTAATTGTACATTAAGAAATATACTAATGCTTATTTTTCTTTTTTGTATTTTGCTAAAAAAAAATTTCATGTTGCTAGGCAACCACCGAACCAGTTGTCTAGTGCTCTAAAATCTTAGGTTTGCTATTAAGTAAACTGCTATATTAGCAAAAACTTAAAAAATACAGCTCCAGATGACCTGACAAAGCCAGCACTCTCCATTCATTCAATTGGACAATGGAAAAACAGCAAATTACACCGGGTGCTTTTCCCCTCAAAGTTGATTTTTTTTTTTCAACTTCAGACACAGCGCAAAATGCTCACTGGCAATAAAAAAAACAATTAAGAAAGGCGCCTCTCACTGCATAAAACACATTCTGTCTGATCAGGGCCTAATCCATTAACATTGGTGCGGAAAAAAAATGCACTGCATACGCACTGCAGGCGGAGTATGTGTGAACCTGGCGTCACACATCTATTGTGGTCAAGTGATCTCGACTCGCTTCGTGTCAAATAAAACCACTTTAATAAAGACACTCATGTGACATTCTTCACAAATATCATTAATTTCTGTAGAGCTAGTCATTTTAATAAGGATCAAATGAGTGAGTTCAGCTTTGAGAATGAAAACCAACCTGTGTGTGTCTCAGTCTCTTCATGTTTGACTCTGAATGTGTCTTCAATCTTCACGTCTTCTCTCTCCTCTTTAATAAACTCCATCTTTATAACAGCGTGTGTCTCAGTATCTTCAGCAGGAGCTTCTCTGTGTTTAAGATCAGAATAATTAACACATAATAAACCCAATCTAAATCTCTGGGTGTGTCTCAATCAGCTCCCTAGTTCAGTAGTCAGCACACTAGTAAGGGAGTCAGTCAGAGTGAGAGTTAATGGACTTATTACCTTATTGTTTATGCGATTTATATTTGGTAATTAATAACTTGTCGTGAAAGTCGTATAGGCCTAATTAAACATACAAGGTTCTATAATTTTTTTTTTTCCATTTCTAACACTTGTACATGCATTTACAAATTGCATAAATAATGTTATGAGATTAAAGTTTAATATAAATAAATATGAAATGATAGAAAAAGAATTAAGCTTTTAAATGTGAAGCTAACAGTACCGTAGGTTGCGGCAAGCAACTCTTAATAAGTGAGTCACTGAGTCATTTATTCAATTGATTCTTTCAAAATGACTGATTCATTCAGGAACGAAGTAAGAAACGGTTTTTAAAATGAACGAATCCGTGAATCATTGACTCACCCGATTTGTTCGAAACGCAGATTGATTCAGTAAGGAAACACCTGCAGAGATGCTCAACATGGCTTTGTTTAGAACAATTTACTTTTACGAAATAGAGCAAAAAATAACTTACACGGTGTGTCCTAAATTTTAAAGCCTAAATAAAAGCGTCAGAACTTAACAGCTAAACGTAGGCTATAAACGAACTACAGCACCACGGTCGCTTGACTTCAGCGTCACCAGCACGCTTCCCACAACTTTATCAAACTTATTTTTAACACGTTCAGTGAAAAGGATTTGCTCTGTATATGAATTTTAATCCACGCTACATGAACCTTTTCATATAAAAACTGGAATAAATACAAAACTAGAGCCAAACGAAAACTGAAATGAGACGTTAATAATAAATAGTATAATGAATAAATTAAATAATCATAACTAAAGGACCTATGAAAGCACGTATTTCTGTACATTTCAAAATAAGGTGCATTAAAGTGAATAAATCTCTGAATAATATAAATATTAAAATAAAAACATGCCTCCACTTACTATTCAATAAAATTCTAGTGCATTTAATCTATTAAAAACAGGATATGGTAAGATTAAACTTACATTAAATTTAAAGTACCATGTTTCAGCAATTGTTTTGTTAGGATGGGTACACAAAATGTTATTGGAACATTTCACGTTAAAGTTTTTCTTTTATTGTGACTAAGTCGGTAAATGTAGTGTTTACGTGGAATAATCGTAATATGAGTTTAACTTATGAACTCAGAGTCTCCGCATCAGTAGGAAAGAGATAAAATGAGCATAAAACGTGGTGAACTATTAACTGGTTATTGTACAATTAATTGTACTATAAATCATACACTACAATTGGAACATACTGTCAATTAATAAGCTGTTCGGCGTGATGACGTTTAATGTCTCTGACAGCGTCTGTAGAATAAAACGTGAAAGTATCTTGAGCCTGTGTGAACCACGGACCTTATTTTAGGGCTTTAACCAAACTCCCATTCAGAAAACCCACTGACTCTGGGACGATGTTGTAAACTTGCCACAGAACACATTAATATTGTTATTACAGATTTAATCATTATTAGTCTTTCTTGACAGTTCTACAGCTCTTACCTGGATGGGATGAATTAGTATTATTATTTTATTTTATTCATTTGCTTAAATTAGGGATACATTATTATGCAATTATTTTCCCCATTTTTATCTGAACAATTTAGCTTTTTTCAACTTTTTAAAATACCAAATTGTTTATGACATGATTATTTATTATGTATACATTTATGATTAATATAAATTAATAAATAGGGCCAAACATTAATTAGAATCTATTAATTCATCTGACTAATCATGTCTAAAAATATAATATGTATGTCTACCAAGCTCAAATCGCGTCCCGTGTTGATTTGATTTTACCTTTAAATACCGGACTTGTTTCAGCCCTGTTGGCCAGTTCACCTGTCAATCACGAGCCTCAGTGGGCGGGTCTTGTTCGGAGTGAACGATGACGTGATCAGTCGGATGTGCAGGTGCAAATCTGATTTTAATGAGCATGAAAACTCAGTGCTGATTCGTTAGGGGCATAGCAGTGAGAATATTCCTGCTTGCTAGTGACCAAATTATTCTTTATACTGAACTGATGGGAGCGAAATGAGACGACGTCTTTTTTCTATTGTCCGGATGCGCTTTACAAGCACAAAATAATGTTCGTTGATGTTAGGTGAAGTATTACAGTGTCACGTTCAATAACGAGTAAGCAACTCTTCATTTACAAATCGATTTAAACACGTGAAATACTTAAAAACACAAACCTTTCTTCAGCCGAATCACAACAAACGCAGGAGCGCGGCGCAGCCTTGTGACGTCACACACGCACGCCACAATAAAAGTCCTGAGGCGTTTCTCAAAACCAGTCCAGTCGTTTCTCAGGTGAGGCAGCGTCACTTGACCTTCACTTGACCTCTTTGTATACCTTCTCGTTTTTATTTTTAATGTATTAAACATATAAGTATTAACATGTGCCTAATGTGATGCTAAACATTTAATTACATACGAAACAACTGCCTCTTTCAGTTTTCAATTTAAATAAAAGAAGTAAATGAATTCATTAAATAATCGATTGAAACGGAATTAATTTCAGACAGTATGCTTAAAACACAGCTGAATAAATACACATAGTCTCCAGGAACCCTTACAAAAAAATCCTGCAGGCCCTACAGACCACATACCTGCATATTCCTACAGAATCCTACAGGAAATCAAAAGCATTAGCATTATTGTTCAGTTCCTGTAGGATGTCTGCAGAAATCTTAATGAATTATTATGTATAGTCATCATGTTGGACTGCTAAAGGGATATTCAGGGCCTCCTGTATAACAAAACACTTTTTAAAAGCAATGTTGTGTCTAAATTTTAAATATCAACAACAAGTAAAAAAAGACTTCAGAAAATGTTCATTTATTATGAATTATTTATTAGTCAAAAGAGCTTAAAGATAAAATGAGACAAGTGTGAAGAAAATGAACACTCTGAACAGAACATGGCCCATCATTCTTCAGAAACCAATATCACTGGACTCTGGGAAAAAAAGAGAGAGACATCTTTGCCTTAACTTAGTTAATAAAATATGCATAAATATCAATATAATTACATGCATATGTTACAGTGAATTTGCCCTCACCTCTTATGTGCTTCACCACTCAGTGTTGCAGCGTAACATTGTCCTTCTTATGTTGCCTGAGAAATGTTTTTTTTTCTTCTATTTTTTTAAGCAACAGTGTCATTTTGTGTTTTTTCCACCTAAGTTGAGAGACAAAATTAAAGTCACAGAACAACAAAAACAAATGCAATGTCACTTAATATGTGGTCTTTGGGGTCTTTTTGACCCGCAAATGACATTTGCTAAAATGTAGAAAAATGTTCTATTTGTCCAAATGGAATGAGACTTTGTAAAATGGTCAACACTTTCTAGATCTACAAATAAAAAACCAATTGCAAAGATATTTTGATTTTATGTTAGTGTGAAAATAAAGTCACACTCATGGTCTTCGGGGTCTCTAGAGATGAGTAAAACAAAACAAAAAAAACTTGATTTTTTTTGTATATTATTGCTTTTACTCCAGAATTTGTGCAGTTTTCGGAGGATTTATGATATATTTTTTTAATTTATATAAATGAATATATTTTTTATAGGTTGATATACAAAAACAGCTTATTATGTAAAATTCACTTTATAAAATACCCACATTTTTTACTTTTATTCATGGGGATAATGTGGATACGTTCTTCTTTTAACGCAGTTTTAAAAGTAAAATTAGTATATAATTATACTATAATATTATATATTTTCATGTAATTTAAAATCTACAAATTTAATCAACAAAAACAAAAATTAACAGAAATAAACTGTTATATCACATATCGAGTACCAATAAGCAAACAGCTGTGTGTGTGTTTGTAATATTGACATGCACATGATAGTAGCCATACACACCTGCAAAACGAAAGACAGCTCGTTGTGTGCCACTTTATTTCTCTCTATGCGTGTTCTGCGTTGTTTAGGAGTATGCAATTTGTCCCTTTTCTAAGCAGGACCTCTGGAGTTCTGCTGTTCGCTTACAAAATAAATGTGCCACTCATAAACTGCAGAAACTCATAGACTTTATGAGATGAGACCACCAATTTTTATTCCTAGTTGTTTGATTGAATATAATATTTTTGTAATATACATCTGTTTTTCATATATTTCTAAAAATTTAATCTACACTTCAGTTATTAACTGTAAGAGAACAAAAATTTACAGAAATGAACAGTTATATAACATATTGAGTACCAATAATTGGCATGAACATCAGAATGCAACAAAAACATCAAATGCATCAAAATGCAAAAACAAATGAGCAAATAAAGCAGTAACAAAATATAAAATAGTTA